>CM058060.1:15754893-17004893 GCA_030157275.1 Cynaeus angustus
AAAAGTAGATGTGCCGAATTAGAAAAGATGCTGGCAAATTCGCAAGGAAGAGCTGAAAACTTACAAAAAGCGGTAAGCACCGACGCTTCATATGCTTGAAGATTATTTGTTTAGCCGCAAAAGCTTGAGCTTTCTTATAACCTTTAGGTGGATCTGTATATCAATTCCATCAACGTTTTGGAGGCGTCGGAGGAAAAATCTAGAATTGAAGTAAATAAAATTGGAGCAATAAATCTGGATATTAAAATACCTCGTTTCAGATCGAACAACAAAAATTAACAATAGCCAATTTACAAGAGGCTTTGGTCAGTGTTAAGCAAGAGTTAGATGAACTGCGACAAAGTAATCAGCAAGAAGTGAGTGTTGGTTGGGCTGCACGATGGTTTGGATCTTCTAAACCTAATCAAAAGTCTGTGCATGATGTGTGAAGTTTTTCAAAGCATGGTACCTGCAAGTAAGGTCATAGATGGAAAATGCATATTCTTTCGCAAACGGAATGTTTTTATAAATTATGCAGTTTTCATTTGTGACCTTTTATTTTTTCAAAAGCACATTAACGTCATTTCTTCATCTAAAATGTACGAATATTGCAGTTTAATTTTGTTCACGCAAGCACAGAAAAATCATGCTCAAAAACGAAACAAAATTTGACTGAATTTCTACTGTTATTAATGTGCCAAAGAAACAACAAAGCATGCTGAGAATTAATGAAACACTCGAATTTCTCTTATATAGAATTAAGTGAGCAGCAAAAAACTAACTGAGTAGGAAATAAAACAATCTAAGCAGCAATTTAATTGAGCAACAAAAGGTAAGCATAAAATCAAATTGAGCAACAGAATGAGTTGAAGAGTTCAATTTTCTGCACATCGCTTTCCAAATAATTTAATTACCCATTCAAATTATTTTATTTTATAGCCTATTTAATTTCTTTGGTGCATAAATAGACATTTTGTTGTTCACTAAATAAAATTTCCGCCCAAGAATTTTTTATTAAAGTTATTTAATAGCTGCTCAAAGATTTTTTAAATGATATGCTTTGCTGCTTCATCAATTTAATTTAATGGCCTCTCAAAGAATTATTTTTTAATGAAAGCAGTGCTTAAAAACGCATAATCAAAAATGATTTTCTGGTAATTTGTGTGATCGTGTGAACAAAAAAAAAACCGTAAGTACTTAACTGCAGTAGCAGATAGTTACAAAGTTCCGTATTACATGTAAAAACTTATAATGCACTAAATCTAGTACTAAAATTGGTTTCTGTTGAAACAAACACATTGGTATATACCTTCAGAAATTAGTTCAGCGCCTGTGTAATTGAACGTACATTTTAAGTTTGTAGAGGTATTGTATACGCATATTCTCACAAATTTAACCATACAAACTACTTTTTAAAAAAATAAAACAATTTCAATTATAATATTGCCAAGAATGTTAATAACCAAATAAAATGAAAAACAAAAATGAATGCAGGATTATGTATGTAAAAATGTTAAAATTGACTGTATTCCGCTCGACTTTTGCGTTGTACAAATTTTTAACTTCTCGTAGTAATGAAAAAATCAATATAGTATTGCTGATATTGACAAAATTCAATATTCAAGTTTTTTTTAATGTATACGCTTTATATCGTGATAACTACTTTTAGTCACATGTTTTAGTACTTAATTTTAAGCCCTTTTTTGTAGAGAATGTAATTGTACCTACAAATTGTTTTAGCCAATGAACTGTATAGTAATAACTCTGAAAATAATTCATCGACATCATTTTTTTATAGCAATTTTCAGAAAAGATTTTATTAATTACATTTTTTCATAAAACTACACTGAAGAATGGCAGTGGTAGATAATTATTGAAAACTTATGCTTTTCTATTTTGTGAAATTCATTCGTAGATAAATTTCGAATTGAAATCTTTGTCAGACTTAAGCACGGACATTAATTTTTCAATTTGCTAATAAACTCGAACAAAAAGTTAAAATAATTCAATTAGATATTTTTTAACATCAGATAGAGGACTTTCAATTTGGATATCCAAACAACCTGGATAACTTTTTTTCTAAAAATGCAGATGATTTGTTTTAGCTACATCTATCATTGCCGATCTTTATGACTATCGTATACATAATAGTACATCCGTCCTGTAATTTCCTTAACGAAAATAATTATGTTCCTTACAAGTTCAAAAAGCTAGCGAGATGTGAGTAACATGTGTTAGAAAATAAGTTTTTTCTACTAGCGGCTTTTAGATTGCAAAACAGGCCGTAGAAAAAATATTGTTTTCTCATTTGCTGTACTTATGACATTTACATTGTCGCCTCGATGGACTACTAGTTTCTGCGCGATCTTGGATTTGACTTTATTTTAACTATTCCTTTTTATTTATTTTTATTTATTTAAATTATTTTGGATTATCTTGCCCTAACTATATGCACATAAGATAAAAGACATTAGTTTAAGATATTGTTTGGTTTTATGCAAATTGTATTTAGTTGTAATAAATCTGAATATTTTCAAATAAAATTTTTATTGAAATTTTACCGCATGAGATTCCTCGTAAAACCCAGCATGTAAGTTTGTTAATGTAATTTCAATTTTAGTTCCTTACGTAAATTCAATTTATTTCAGATAAACAATTGCCATTATCTGTGTAATGTATTTTATGTAAATTTGATGGACTTGGAGAATCGCAATGGAATAGTCGAAACTGAATTGTCGCAACTTTCTGAATCGTACAGAAAACTTCAAGATTGCAGTTTTCAGCTCGAAATCGAACACTTTAACGCGTTACAAGATCTAGCGATGTCAGAGGTCCAATTGTATAAGTATCAGTTAGAATCAAGAAAGAACGAGGTAATACTTAAGTAGTGCACGCTTAAAGCTTTGTAGATTGCTTTGTTGACTTCCATGGGAAGTTTTTAACATTCTTATATGTTGTTAGGACGAAAAAAATTCAACTCGCAAGGAACTGAAAAAGTCACTTCGCTTAAATCGTTACTACGAACACGTTATAGATTGTTTCAAACACGAAATGACCGTGATGTCCGAGCAGTTATGTAATTTACAAGATATTTTGGTACATCAAAATTAAATTTTGTATGCACTGTTCACTAGTTATCACTTTTAGAAACTATCTAATCAGTCATGCAAAGAAGAAAGTGGGCAATTGCACCATGCAGTGTTAGGATTACAACAGCTCACCGAAAAATTACAAGCGCAATTGGTTGACACCGAAAAGAAAGCTTTAATCGAGAACCAAAAGAATCAAATAAAGGATGCAAAAATTGATGAGTTGCAGTTAATTATTGGGCAAAAGAATGCAGATTTGAACGTTCATGATGTTGTTCTTAACGACCTGAAGACAAAACTGGATGCTGCCTTGCTGGAAAACCATGAACTTCAAGGTACTATAGCATCACTTAATACTACTGTGATGCAGTTGCAGTGTTGTATTCAGAACAATAAGGTAGACAGATCGAGAAAAGCGAAAAGTGTTAGTCACAAGAGAAGTGTCTCGGAAACGAGAGATTCTGACAGGAAAAAAGAACGAATTGAATATCTAGATGCGGCTGTTATGTCAGCCGAAAAAGAATTAGAAAGGGTTAAAGAGAAGAATAAGGAAAAAATAAAGAACTTGAAACGACAGGTAATAGAAAATGAATGACAAACTACATTCTGTTCCTTTAACTTTTTAGAACGAAGAACTCAAAGACCAACTTGCAACCAACGAGCTCACAAATAAACGCGCACAAGAACAAATATCTCAGCTGAAAGAACAACTTACACATTTAACTCAGAGAGAATGTTGCAGAGAACACGAGTTAAGCCAAAGCAAACAAGTTATCATAGAACTGAGACAAACTGTAATTACTTGCAACTTGAACTTCAAGGTGATTGTTTTTTTATTATATATAATTTTTTAGTTGATTGAACTGAACGAAAATTTGGCTGAGCACGAATTACACCAAATGGTGCTCGCGGAAGAGTATCGCAAAGTAACAACAGAAAATGCAGACGGAGATATTTACGGCAGTGCTCGTTGTGAGATCTCTCTATACAAAAAACTCGTTGAGAATTTCAGAGATACGGTTTGACCTATAAACACAGTCTAAATCAATTATGACATTTGTTTTAGCTCCTAGATACTACCCGCAAATTGGCTGATATGGAAGCACGGAATAAGAGCCTGAAGGAAGAACTCAAAAGTAAGGATACTATAATCAGTGAGATACAAAAGAAGACGGCCAAGAATGAGAAAGAGTCAAAGGAGTGCATTGAAGAACTACAAGAGAAACTAAAAGAATCCCAAGATGAAGAACAACGTTTATCTAAATTTATTGACAATTTAAAAGAAGAGGTGCACAAGAAGATCGCTGAAAAGCAAGAAGCGCGTAACAGTTTTCCAAAACCTTGTGAATGCAAAGAAATGAATGCGACCCAAGAAGAAATCAACACGTTGAAAATAGAAATTAAACATATGATACAAAATCAGCTCGCATTGAATTCTGAGGTACGTATTCTCACAGTGTTTCGTAATTACAAAGCGGAAATTGTAGAATGACAAACTTTTGAAGCAAGTCGGTTGTCTCCAATGTAACATATTACAGCTTGAAGAAAAAAATCGTAATCTCAAAATGAAATTGGATAAAAACCGAACGGACAATCAATGTTTAAAAGAAAAAATTAAAATTCTCCAATGTGAAAAAGAGACTTGCCTCCAAGCATCTAAAAATCTTGAACTTGAGTTAACAGAAGCTAAAAACAACCGGGACGACCTCTGCATCGAAAGCAGACACGTAGTCAACAATGTAAAAGCATGGTTAGAAGAACAAAGGAAAATAAACAATAGAGTTTTTCAAAAAAATCAGTGTTACTGTGAAACGATCGCCAAATTAAAACAAGAGAACGAGTATGTATTTCAGTAAAACCGATCTTGGTAAAATTGTTTTTTCTTAGAACCCTTTTAGGGACCCGTCCGTTAGCACAATCGACTCCTTACAAACCACGGTATCAGAAAAATTTTAAACCACCTGGGTTGCAAAATATATGGTGTGGTGGGTCTCAAGGTACTGGGTCTTCAGGAAGTCCTAGAGATAGTCCTGTGAGTTGTAGCTGTAGCGTAGAGGAATGGTATGCTCCCAATTACAGGGTAAATCTTAATCGTGTTACAAGCTTATACAATTTTAAACTTGCTGTTGTAGGATGATGATGAAACTGGAGATAATGACGATCAGTTTATCGAATCAATTGAAGCCATCACGCGGGAAATGAAAATCAGTAATAAAAAATGGAAAAATAAATGTCAAGATTTTGTGGTTACTAAAGATGACAAATAACTTAGTGCAAATCTATTTATTTTATTTATTGGGTCTGAATTTTGTACTTTTATATTTGGAGTGTCTCAAAACGTGATTGATTTTAGTAAAAAAAAAGTTAGACATGGATGAATTTTTTTTGTGTTTTTTTATGTGACTTTCCTTTTTTGCAATTCATTTTTAATTACTGGAAACAATTTGATTTCCGGTCTTCCTTTCTTTGATCTTACCTGGTCGCTTTTCGTATTTTAATCTAAAGATATATATATGCCAGCCACTTCATTCTTTGTGTTCTTCTTTGGTCTTCTGCAGAGGTTTAATTCTTTTCCATCATTTCTTTCTTCAAACTTTCTGTGTAAAAATTTCCAGTAAGCATTTTTTGTACGTTTCGGTTTTTGGCATATTTTTAAAGTTATTTTTTGATCTTGCCAACGTTACTTTTGTTTACCTATTTTGTATTGCACCGTTTTTTTTATTGTAATGAACTTTGTTTACACTAATTTTTAAAAAAGGTCTTATGAATTCTCTTCTATTCTTAATGATAGTATACTTTATTCCTATCGTTCATTGTTTTATTTGCTTTTTCCACGTTACTAATGTTTTTCTGAAATTAACGCTGATGCTGTCCTTTTATCGTTTTTTCTACTTTATCTTAATCTTTATTCTTAACCTATTAAATCCATAATTGTCTAACTCTTCTTGTTTGGCTCTTTCCGAGTAGACTTGTTCATTTAGATGGTTCCCATAATTTCTTCTGTTCCAAACACTTTTTGAAAATACTCAGCCTGTGTTAAAACTTTCTTCTATCCCTCTCACCGACCGAGATCATCCATTCTTTTTTTTTTTTGAAAAGTTGCTTTACATGCTTTCTGATTTTCATATAGTTCCCTATTTTCATTGGTATTATTTTTTACCAAAATCAGGAGCCCATCTTTTTACAACTTCTTGTTAACTTAAAATTATGATAGAAAAATGCATCTCTTCCACTGGGGTGGGGTGGACTAAAATGGCGGTAAGCAGTAAGTGCCTAAACTACCTGAACTAAATACCTAAACCTAAACAACCATCTCGTAAAATAAACAAGAAATTTACAGAATAGGTTTATCAGTCTGAGCTTTTTTTGATATTGTTTAATACATTTATCAGCATCTATATTATTCTATTTTCTTCCTGTAACAATTAGCATTGTCATTCTTGACGTTCTCAAAGTGCTGTTTGATTTCCGGCCTATCAATATTATTAAATGTATGCTTGTAAATTTATATATATTCCTCTCAGAATTTCTATTCTCTTATCCTCTCCTTTTCTTGTCTAGGTGGTCTCATATTTTGTTTTTTCCTATGTATTTAATTTTAGTTCTTGCTGACATATGGTCTAAATTTAGTTTGCTGTCTCTAACGTGGGTACTTAAAAGAACATAAAACTGCAAATTTTAATCTTCTATGGCTTTTAACTCTTAATTATAGCTAATAAAAATAGGCATAAATATGATTTTAAGAAGGATTTTAAATAAAGAAAAATTAATATAATATACAATTAAAAAAATTAATCCTCTCCATTAATAACCATGGAATTAAAGTAGCTATTTTTTTCCCGTAAGTGAAGAAAAAACAACATTTTGATCCTGGAGTCATTATCAAAGATTTTCGACGGCCTCAAAAATATAATGAGAAAATCTGTTGAAAATATTAAATAATTGCAACAGCAACTTGATAATTGATCGTATTTGACATCTTGATCCCAAATTCCACCTGAATCCACCAAGATGTTGGCCAAAATTGTATTTATTATCCCAAAAATAAGTGCCACTTAAATTCTTATTTAGACGACGTACAAAAAATTAATTTTTACGTCTCTTATATTAAAAAAAAAAACTGGTACAGTAGCCATCGTTTGAAAGTGCACCAGTTTAATTGTTTAGGTACCTACAATGTATATTACATCAACAGATTAGACAGATATAATAATTATCCCTTTGTGAAAAGTGTGGTAACATTTAGCCAATAACTGAGCTCGAAATTTAAGCAAAAGTTGTCTAGATTAAAACAAAAAAGTCACTTCATCTAAAAAATCTTCCAGCGCAACCTACTTCGTACAATAACATTGTGACTAATTTTTCGTTTAACTTTTTGACCGTGTACTTTCAAACGATCCCCACTGGTCTCTATTAAAGTTATAAGTAATCCTTTCATACAAACGACAATATTGCCAAATAATCATGAGGAACACAACAGATGACTCATGTCGTGGCGGCATAGAATCGTGCTGGTAACCTATATGCAAAAGATAATGGACGTATTTCTAGAGCAATTTGTATATGGGCGCAGTGGTGCATTTCACAGTCTCAATCTGTAAGTTTCTTTTGGGGGGAGCGAAATAACTAGAAGGAAGCGCATCGCAAAATTTTCAAATTTAAGAAAGTAACCGACGCCAAGAATTTACAGAAAGAGAGAGATGGGATAAAGGGATGGAATGTCCCCGGTAAGTAGCTGCAATATAATTATTTGTCGTCAATAAGTCAGGTGTCAATATCTTTTGTTACGAAAATTCCCTGACTCTTCCTTTGTGGTAAGCCCGGACCTGAGTAGATATGAGATAGGGCTGATTCGGAGGTGAAGAGTCAATAATTAGTATTATGTTGGTAGTTAAAAGTACCCCTTTCGTGCAAAAATAATTGAATGCCTTCTTATGTTGAAGGTCAAATTTCATTTAAATCCGGATTTCATCGTTTTTTTTTTTAATTACACTAATTTTTGTGAATTAAACTTGGAAGGAAAATCAAAAATAGATAAAACACGAACAAAGTTACAAATTACACATACATAAAGGTAAACTTATATAAAACTGAGGCATTTGAGTAGAATTTAGACTACAAACTTACCCCCTTAAGATATGTTGCGAGTCTAAATAAAAGCTCTTGAATGACCTTAAAGAACGGGAGCATCCTGGAACCTGGAACCTGGAACCTTTGAACAATAAAAATTCAGAAGAAATTTTGGCAGTTCACAGGCCTCACATCAGTCAAATTGGCGCCGTAGAATTTTCGCCGGATCGTGTCTCTTGAAGTGGATGCAGTTGAACTTTCATTTTTCTTTAATAAAGCACTTTACACCAAGTAACATGTTTCACACGTGCATATTAAAATAAAGAATGCGTAACTATCCCTTGCGCAGCTTAGTTGACGGAACTATCGTATCGAAATAACGGAAAAAAGTTAAATTAAAAATTTAAAAAAACGCGGCGGAACACTACTAAAAATATGGTTTATCATAAAAACTAAAAAGTTTGTGGATTTTTTTTTACATGAGCAGTTCAATGCAACTTACATGTGAAAAACAACACTGTTAAACCCTTAAAGGGGACGGAATTAATAAAATATTGGGTTTCCCACTCGTAGACTTTTCTGTATAATTCATAGATGGCGCCGTAATCATATTTTACGCGTAGATTTATTATTACCAGATGCAGCCATGCGGCAAAAGGTTCAGCAAGACGTCCATTCTATCGCTGTCTCTATCAATGCGTACATTTTGTATAGCGCTATCCTTTAGAGAGGTACTGTCAAACGAATTTGTTGAAATTTATGAGTTTTCATTCATTTTCTTGCTAATTGCATGGTAAGACTATCCATTCTTGTGGTCCAAAAAGTAAATTCTACTTACGATTTTATTATTAACTTCATTTTAACGTTGTTGGCTAAAATTTGACGGCTTCCACTGATGATACAAAATCTCCTCGAAGTATCGTGAAATGTGGAAGAAACAACTGCGGGCATCGCTGTATAACTTATTCGAAGCATTTAGTACGAAACATTACCAAATAATTGTAAAATTAACAATTATTCAAATGACATTGAGCACGCGCAGTCTCTTGTTTTGAGCGATTTGGACCGATTCGTCGAGTTACGACACACGCTAATGTGATAAAAAGAAATAAACAATTGGAATGGTTGAAGTTGGAAAGAGATGGAGAGATGTACCAATTTCGTTGATATGTTTTTTAAGAGCAGACGTACGTTTCTAATAGGATGACTTTATCTGGTAATAATAAATCTATGATTTTACGCTATAGGACACTACTGCGATGTGCCAGTCACAAAACCGAATTAATATAATATATCGTCAGGCCATTATTACGATTAAGAAAAATAAACAAAGACAGTACAAACGCCTTAAATATATGTGCAGAAAATCTTAGAATTCTTGTTTCACTGGAATCTAATTATTGGATTTTGGGCCCTTTCAATACGAGTACACCTCTGAGCTAATCATGTGACCACCGGTAAAAACAAACCTAACCTACAAATAAAACTGTCAACAAATTATTCTTTATTATTTATTAAAAATCTTGAACATGCCATGGATTTAAGTTGCCTAAACACAATTGATTGCCAGCAAGGTGCTGTAAGAGCCGTTCGATTCAATGGTAATTTGAAGTTATGTTTCGAATATCTCTAAAACAAAACTTTTAAGTTGATGGATCGTATTGCATGACCTGCGGCTCCGACAAGAAACTTAAACTATGGAATCCTTATCGCAGTCTCCTGCTCAAAACTTATGGGGGCCATGGCAACGAAGTTCTAGACACTTGCGGCTCCTGTGATAGTAGCCAAATTGTTTCCTGTTCCTCTGACAAATCTGTGATTATATGGGACGTTTCAACGGGACAGCCTCTGCGAAGACTCCGAGGCCACGCAGCTCCCGTAACTTGCGTTAAATTCAATGAGGAATCGTCGGTTGTTATTTCAGGCAGTTTAGACAATACAGTTATGTGTTGGGACGTGAAATCACGAAATACGAGTCCTATTCAAACACTCAAAGAAGCCAAAGACTGCATTACTTCAATACAAGTTACAGATCATGAGATCTTAACTGGAAGTGTTGATTGTTCTGTACGGCGATATGATTTAAGAAATGGAAGTTGTCACGCAGATTTTGTGGGGGCTGCCATTACTTCAGTTAGCTTTTCTCATGATGGACAATGTATATTGGTAGCGTCATCAGATAGTACCATTCGATTGATAGACAAAAATTCTGGCGAACTGCTAGGAGAGTGAGTAAGAAATTGTGTTAAAATCAGCAACTTAGAACTCTGTTTTAGGTATGTGGGACACAAGACTGAAGATATGAATATTGAAAGTGGTATTATAACAAGTGACAATCATGTGTTATCAGGATCCATATCTGGAGAACTATTCTGTTGGGATCTAGTAAGCGGCAATATCGTTCAAAAGTACATTCACACTCCTCAAAAAGTACTAAACTCTCTCTCCATTCATCCAACTCAAGACATTGTTCTAACCGCGTCTGTGCAAACCATAAAAGTTTGGGGCAAAGCCGATAGTGTCAAAATTGAAGAAAACACGCCTAGTATAGAATAAATTTGTATATTAATCCAAAATACAAACTTAACAAAGTTCACTAGAATCTACATAACAGTCGAAAATCATGTTAGAATCGTAAACATTCGCAAAAATAATGGTTAGGCAAAAATCATCACAGCACAAACAGTATGTTAGTTTGATTATAAATAGGAATTTTACAACAGGAATCTGGTTATAGGAAATTCGTTTCTTACCTAAGTAAAAATGAGTAAAAGAAAAAACAAAACATTTTTTCTTAATTAAAAAACTATTTGCATGAGCAATAATTTGGAATTTTTCGTTTCGCGAAAACGCAGCAACCATAGCCGAACTAAGAGGACTGTTGGAAAGTCCTACAAAAGACGCAAGTCCGGCTCTGTGAACAGCAGTCTTCTGATTTTTCTCCATGGTGTGTCATCCTTTCAAAGATCTAGAATTAGCAAGCCTAGTTAGAGCCTCAGCTGCATCTAATTCCTCCCTTCCGTGGATCTGATAGGTCTGACTGTTAGGACTAGACGCTGCCGTCTTCTTTTTTTTCTTCTGATTGGTGGAGAAGGTCCAATGCAGATAATTGTTTTCACTGGGTCTAAAATTCACAGCACTTTCTAACCATTTGGATATCATCGATGGGTTTGTCATTTCTTCGTCGACTTTCGTGTTTTCAGGTTTTTGACAGTCGCGGAGGTATTTCTCCATAATGTGGTTTTTATATTTCGCTGACTGACTAAAAGGGTTTGGTTCTGCTTCATTTTCGTTAATTGTAGCTACAATATAGCAGTGGTTATTATTGTTTGAATGTTCTGTAAAAGTCGTATAGCTGTGATCTGGTTGCGGTGTGGATTCCTCTGCTTTATCGTACGTGTCGCTGTCTTCCGGTTCTTCCCAGATGCTGTCATCAGAACAGATACTGAAGTGTTCGACGTTTCCTTGTACTTGACTATTGTATGATTTTATGAGGTCACCCCACGTTTTGCGTTGAGGCTCTTTTCCGGCGTTTTTCAGTTTACGGCGCCAGTTAGCAAACCAGTTACACACCTAAAACAAAAGATGTTTCTCCATTTTCTAGCTAATTTGCTTTTACCTGAATGTAAGTTAAACCAGTTTGGACAGCTAAATTCTTCTTTTCATCTCTATTTGGGTAAGGATTTTCTCGCCTCCTTACCAACCAATCTTTAAGAAACCTCTTAATTTCAGGCGTGAAAAGTCTCTTCGGTGGTCTTTTGTCTTCGCCGTAGCCTCTTCTGTGCAATAAAAAACCAAACAAGGACATCATCAGTAAATTCGGACATTTTCATATTAAAACAAATTAGTGCACACACACACACAAACGATGTTTAGTAGTTTTCCTGATCGAATGGTGTAAAACAAGGCTAACCTGGTGTATCTTTTGTTTCTGATGGGCCGTCTAGACCTCTCGCGAATGCCGTCACCGATTCTTGTGTCCATTTTTTCTGATTAAAAATAAACAAATGTCATTTTATACGTTGAAAGTTTGTGTAAAAATAGAATTTCATGTTGGATAACACTCAAAAACAAGATGGTTGCTGACATGTTACAATGCTTGTAAAGCAGAATTTTATCCGGAAAAAAATTATTTGTGACTTCAAAATATCCTCAAGCTCTTATAATTTGAAAAAACAAAATATTATAAAATAAACAGCGTATCTTGCGATTAAACTAACGGGGTTTTAGTTTAAAACAAGCAGCAATTTTTCGATGATTCATAAAAACATGACTAACGCGCATCTAACGGCAAATGTTTTTGCTAGTTTATCCATTTGTTCCAAATAAAGTTTATTTTTTGATTACTTACTTACTTTCGAGACGTAAGTGTTGTTTGATAACACTAAATTAGAGTATGTAAACAGTTTAAGGTTTTATCTGAAACTGAGCTGTTAGTCTAAGACGATCTGGGGACATCTATGCTGTTTTATTTTAAGATCTTTCAGTCTCCCGCGTTGGATTTTTTGTAATTGTTCGATTAGGTACAAGCTATGCTCATCTTAAGACGGAAGTTAGTATGATAAAAAATTATTATGAACTTAATTTGTATAAACTTTTGATAAAAAAAAAACAAAATTTCATAATTTACTAAGTAAATAAAACAAAATTAAAACTAAGTTATCAGGCTTCTTAGCTCCCACTTTTTTAAATTACAAAAATTAAAAAAATGTATTCGTTATTTTTACAATATTTTGGTTCAACATATTATAGTTTAAAAAAAGTGGCCCACTTTATTAAACTAAAAAAAAAGCTTTCGAGAATATAAAATTATAGGTTTACATTAAATAATTACAAAAAATCAAACTGCGAAAAACTGGCTAAATTTATGCGTATTATTTCTAATATATTTATTAAATTTTCTTCTATATGTCCCAAAAAAAAGCAAATTTTTTGGGGTATATCGCAAACATCGTGTAAAAATTGCAATAACTACATCGCCAAAAATCATATACTATACTACAGATAGTTGTAACAACAAACAAAAGTACAAAAAAAATCTACTTCATCATCCCTTAAAATTCCAAAAAGAATTCTTACAATTTACTTATTGTTTTAAGTGACGTTTAAATATTCTACTTAAATCCACACAAACACTTTGAGGTAGAAATTAAAATACTACTACTACCACTACTACTCTCGCCTTCGGCCCCTAATTGGAAAAAATACAAAATAAATCCACGCTCGATTTGGAAACTAGACAGTCAGATACAAAGAGATAGTTACAAAGAGGGTCTAACCAAAAAAAAAAAATCTGAAATTGAAATTTCACCACTGTGAGAAATTCTGTCGTAAGTAAGTAAATCCTCCGCAAATTTGCGAATTGAGTTTTAGATCGACTTAACATTCAAATATTTTCCTCAAATTTTCTACAAAAATGTTCTGAGAGTTTGACGTATAAATGTAATCCACCCAGTTATTCAACCCTCAATCCTAGGCAAACAAAACAAAATAAATTTGAGATTCTACAGTCTATTTATAAAACGAACTGGTAGGTGCAGTCGGATGAGTTCTATATTTTATCAAAATACATCTTTTAAACGCAAAAAGTACATCAATCATCTACTGACTGGTCTAGTTTAAGTCATTAGCAATATAAAAAAAAATACCGTTATATACAATATTTATGTGAAATGTCATATTTTTTTATAAAATTGTAAATTTAAGTAAGGACCGCTTTTAATAAACTGCTTCAGTTTGAAATATAACGAAACAAACAAGCGTTGGTCATGAAAATTTAAAATTTATAGATACGACATATACATGCTAGTCACGAATGATAATAAGGCTAAGTTTGTTTTATAAGTAATTTAGGATAATTATCATTTGTAAACTGTAAAATTGATAGATAAAATATAAAAAGTTTTAAGTTTAAGGTTGAGAAAGGTAAAAGTTCAGATATACGACTTTGTGCTTACACTGTGAACATGATTTTTTTTAATAATTGCCGTTATTTCTGGAATATGAAAAAAAATTTGTATCTTTTTCGTAATTATTTCTTATTTTGTGCATGTATTCACTCAATTTATCGTGAGCAATTACTGTTTTTATTTAGTATGTGCTACATTTAAAAAATAAATGCTCGTGTAACAAGAATTCAATGTTCACAATAACTTAATTTAAAACTATAGAAATGTGGCTTAGAATTTGATGCACAATTATTAGAAAGATCAGAAAGTTGATACTTGTCAAATTTTCGGCAATACGAAAATTGATCTCTTTACCATCTTGGGCATTTGTTTTAAGAACTTTTGGGATTTGATAGTTTTTTTTTACAAAAAATGAATTTTATATAAAATGATACTGAACTGAATTATTACATGAAATTGAAAAATATAATAAAATAAGGAGTCTCTAATCTAAAGTAATACGTAAGTTTAACAACAAGATAACCGAAAAGGTTGATATTTTCTTAGATTTACTTGTAGGCTAATTTCATTTTTTTTTTCTCAGAAATAGTGAGGTAGCTACCTGTTTAGCGCTTATATTACAAATATGATAATATTGATATTTTATTTGATTTGCCTGTAGGCTTATTTTTTTCTTTCAGAAATTATAAAATCGCTATCTACTTAGGTTTCACCATAATTATTGTTCTAACATTTTTTGATAATTATCACTTTAAGCGTCTAGGCGCAAACACAAAGTATTTCATTTATTTCAAAATATCAATTTTTTGTAAAAGCTACCGTTCCTGAATGAATTGTGATGTAGTAATAAAATTATTTTTGGTCAAAATTTGAGGAGAAAAGTGAGAAGCATATTTTAAGCGTGTAGTGTAATGTTTTTTTTTAATATGAGGGTAATTTAAGCGCACAGTGAAATTTATTCACTCTAAAGTGGGTGTAAAAATTTATGATTTTGTGCTTTTTTCGCAGAAATAGCTGTTATCCATGTTTGAAACTCAAAATTTAGTTAATTTTGTTGTTAGGGTATTTTTGTATGTAGATGGGCAATGTTGGCAACCATGATCAAAACAAAGCAGTTTGACATTTGACAATATCGTTAGCGTTGACGTTTTTATCTTAAAATATTGTAAACATATAAGACAATTACCTGCTGGTGAGTAGTGGAACCTTTTCATCATTCATACTTTTTTGTATTTTTTACTTTTTGTTAGATAATGGGATCCCTAACCCTATTTTAAGTTCGAATGCATCAACTGTGGATATGTCCATCAATGTAACCGTCTCCGGTAATCCCGTTCGTATAAATCGGGGTAAAATGGTTACTTCTTATGATTCTGCCAAAAATGAATTTGAGAAACGACGTCTAATTCGTTTAGAGCAAGTCCGCCAACAGTCTAAAGACATTGCAGAGAATTTGCGCAATAAATTAAAGAAGGAAAAATCGAAATGTCTCTCAGAAATCGAAAAAGACGGCGAAATCAAATTAAAAAACTGGCAAGCACGGAAATTACTTGAATTACAAAATCAGTATCAGGAAGCTCTAGATGAGATTGGTTTAGGACATAAAAATGCAACTCAGGTTGAGGATGAAGAGGAAATTTATGTGGAACAACAAGAACATAATGATAAAATAGCTAGAGAGAGAGGGCGCATTGCTTCAGAGTGGCTACAAGTTGAAAAAAATGAAGAGAATTTAAAAAAAGCTAAGCCTAGACAAAGGAAGATATTTACAAATGACATGGAGAACTCAAGAACTACTAAAATCATTAGTACTCAAAAATCAAAAAAAGTAAAGCATACTGCCAAAAAGGCAAAGAAAGACAGTTTTGATTCTGATAGTGAAAATAGAGTGCCACAACTGACATTAGATGATGAGTCAAGTGAGAAGAGTGATAGTAGTTCATTTGAAGAAATAACAAGAAAAAGGAGTGGAGAAAATACAAAAAAACAACAAACTACAAGTAGAATATCTAGAGACCAACAAACCAGTGACACCAATTTTCGAGGTAACTACAGAACTAATTTTCATAATTCATTTAAAATGTCTGTAGTCAACATTTCTGCGGCGAGGCTGTTTTACTGCATAGCTATTTATGTTACGTTATAATTAATTAATCTTTTTTTTAGCACCAACCAGTGAGAAAGCTGCTCAAACAACTTTGCCTGAACAGCTTCCAGCCCCTTCTATCCTACCAAATAGAAGCGAGTTTCCTCTAGACACAAGAATCTCAGAACGTATAAAAAGGCGCACAAAAGTAAACCCAATGACTGACTACTGTGATTTGGTTGACAAGCAAACATCAACTTGCTGTGCTTGTTGTTGTCACCCTGCAAGACACCAACAAGAAAATGTACCTGATGTTAAAGAAACTAAATACATAGTTAAAGAAAGGTTCACACAAAAAGATGATAAAGAAGAAAGTGTCCAGAAGTTGCAAACCGTAATTTTAGAAGACAACGAAGGTTTAAGAAACGACTTTGATGAAGTCATCAGGAAATCCTCTGATATACAATCAAAAACTGAAACTCTAAACCCTGTACTAGTTGAGAAAGTTTCAAGTAAAACGTCGAACACATTGACAATTCCACAAAAAGTAGATGATCGGAAACCAGCCCCAGTCGGCCGAACGTCTATTTCATTTCCACATAGATCGTCTGATCAGAAAGCTACCTCAGTTGTTCAAGAATTTCAACAATCAATTCCAGCTCACCAACAATTAGATCAACAAAACACAGCTCCTCAGAAATTAGATGGCAGAAGAACTGTACCCGCTTTGGATAAAAAAGGTGACGGTAAATTTACACAAAACGTTAAAAGCAAAATTCCTCCAAAACCAAAGGTTACCTTGAAATCGACAAAAGATCGTCCAGTTTACATCGGAGCCGATAAGAGCCAGCCAGTTCAATACTACGACCATCCCAATCGATTTACGAAAACATATCTTCCCAAATCGTCACACGTAGAAACAATCGAAGATGGAGAACTAATCATATCTCCAAATGTCTTAAGCGAAGACGAAATTCGAGAAAAGATGCGTCAGAGAGACATCGAGGCTCATAAACGTGGACAACTAGCTTTAGAAAAAGAGAAAATGCAAAGAGAATATCGCGATTTATTGAAAAAACTCCCAGCATTACAAAAACAAGAACGTATTTTTGAAATAGGTGCTGATAGAGAAAAGTATCACATGGCGCGGGATCGACTAGAGGAGTTGGAGAAAAAGAGGCAAAATAAGTTAGATAATGCTTATGAAGAATTGTTTGTAAGAAAACCACCGGCAGTGGTGACTCTTCCCAGGAGAACAGATGATGAGGAGAAACAAAGTTTGAATTTGGCCAATTGGGACGTAGACTTTGATCGACAAAATGCTGATCAAAATCGCTACGAGACTTTGAACCATCTATTATTGAGTTTAAAATCACAGAAAGAATCACTCTTAAAAGAAATCGAAAGTACGTTATCTAAAGAAACGTTAGGGCAGCTAACTAAAAGCAGTTCTGACGACGTAAAATCAAAATCAACAGACTACACGAGGGTTAAAAGAAAACGTAGTAGAGACGATAGACCAACATCACCAACTTCTAGTGATGTTAGATTAGAAGAAGAAGAATCATCGGAGACGATGACCAATTCAAAGAAAAGTACAATTGCGCCATCACCTCGAAAAAGAGCGAAAGTGAAATCGTCAAGGAAAACTCTCGTGTTGCAAAATATGAGCACTCAAACCACTCCTAAAACAGATGTACAGAGTGCTGCGACGTCACCCATCGCTACACTCGTCAACACGTGTACTTGCACGAAAGACACTTCAGAAGATGTGTGCGAAATCGTCATCAAAATCAAAGAAGACGAAAAACCTGAAGTCCAAGTCAATCCTCCATTCTTGGGAAAAAATATCAAAGTTGTGACTGAACCGGACGGAAAAACTAATGGTTTAAAAAAATTCACATCGTGGAGAGAACAGTTGAGCCATAGTACCGGTTCGCAGTCTACCACTAGTACTTCCTACCTTAACCCCCCCACAAAGCAAAAGAGAATCGCAAAAAAGCCTGCTAAATCACCAGATATCGAAGAAGTTTCAAGGAGTATCAATAATACAGTGTCCAGCAAAAGCACACCGAATGGAAAACAATTAGATCCAAGATTGTTGACTTACATTAAGAAACTGTTAAAGATGTCTAGAACCAGCATTGATCAGCTCACTGTTAGTACCGGCAGTGAAGTCTCCACCCCCAGTCACAGCGTCATAGATGCACCCTCCAACAATCCATTAACTCAGTTAATGAACGTCATGAAGTATTTCAATATCGATATGGCCGAATTAGAAAAACAGTTAAGTTACACATCGGATGAAAGTGGCAAGCACTATAACACGAAGGAGAATATTACAGTAAATTCCCAGAGTTCAAACGGGGAGAACTCTCAAGTGAAATCTTGCAGTGAATCAGTTACCAGTCACGAGGTCAAAGAATCGGACAAGAAAATGCACCAGTTCGCAGACATAGCTGCGTCTTATACGAAAAAAATTAACGACCTCACTGCAAAAATTGAAAAAGTTCGTGCAGAGAAGAAGAAAATTATGGAAAGTTCAAGCTCTGGAAGCGACAAAGATTTGACAACGACTTCATATCGAGATTTACCCGACAAGAAGCAAGACAATGAAGAATGTACGTGTCAAAACAGTTTAGACGAACTTTTAAACATTGATTACGGTTATGCAGAAACACTTAAACAACTATCAAGTCAAGAGGTTCAGAGTGAGAAAAAGCGTACTGAGGCGGATCAGCCCACAGACGACGAACTTCTAAACCGCCTCAAACGTTTGTTAGAATTTAACCCAGCAAAAAATGTGACTGAGAAGGGAACCACCAAAAATGCTAGAACGATAATTCAAACAGAGAAAAAGCTTGTGCAAGAATCTGATGGTGATCCCGTGGGATTCCTCTCACAAAAGAAACTAATTGAGAGTCGTAAACATGGTAAAGCGATAGGAGTACTCACCGAAAACACATCAGTCAGGTTGAAACCGGTCGAAACGAAAAGTGATAAAGACTCGTTACCTTTATTCCTAGACATACCGAAACTTCCAAAGCTTGAAGTCCCGTCTTTAGATAAAAAGACCAAGCGCCCACCGCCCTCTAAAGGTTTACGTGCAATAGCTGCTCCTATCGAACCTCATGAATTGTCAACCATAGTTGAAGCCGATAGCCAATTGTCAACAAAAGTCGACAGTCCATCTAAAGCCGCAAAGTCAGCGGATGTGCCTGATATTATAGCAGAGGTAAAGTCATCAAGTGACGACGTGTCTGATTTCGATACGATGGAAACCATGTTGATTAGTATAGGCATGGAATGGGCTATACCTACTTTGAAAAAAACAAGACAGGCTTTGGCGATGACTTCTAGTTCTAGTGGGACAGGATCTAAAGAAAGTGGAGATCTTAGTCTCAGAGAGTTCTTGAGTAAAATTTCAGCAACTAAATCCGAAGAAGGATCGTCATCATTGAGCGAATCACAGGGAATGTCGCTGATTCAAGTAGATCACAGGAGAACTTCGACACCTATTGTTGGAGATAAAAAAGAAGGACCAGTTTTTGTCACTGACTCGGACGTTAGCTCAGTAAGAGAAATCTCAGAGCGAACTAAAGATTCTGAGAAGTTTCATGACTTGAATGAGGAATCATTGTCCAAGACTAGGTGAATTTTTTTAAACATTATGATGTATTTATTTTTGTAATCATCGCTGTATTAAATCGAATTTTACAATTGCCTGAATGCAGTTTCAGTTTAACGAGAATTTCTATTTTTAGATACACAGCCAATCTTAGGGTGATTTTCAGCAATCAAAAGATTAAATCATCTACGATCTTCCCTCTCCCTAAAATTTCAATTTAAAAAATTGTATAGGTAGTTCATGGGTTGTTTCTTCTGTTAAAAAATTACTGAAAGACCAAATTGTAAAAATACCGTGAGAATTATAAATGATATTTTTTTATGTTAGCAACAATTTTAACTTTAAAAGTTAGCAATAATTTTAACTTTTAATGTTATATGTATGCTCTATATTAATTGGTTAAGTTGTTATTCTCACATTTTGGGTGCGTCAACAGTAAGGTAATTGAGTACGAATAATTGAAATTAATCTAAAAAATGAAATGTTAAAAGGAATTAAGATTGCCAACTACTCAAGAATGCCAACTCACTTTTACTGCAATCATTTATATTCGCATAGCATAAGTCATATGCCACGTACAAGGTGGTTCTGCATGTACTGATTTAAAGATAAAATATAATAAAGAACACAATCGTTTAATAAAAAATTACGTATGTACAATAAAAAAGTATAAGACAATAAATATCACTATTTACAACAATCACGATGTCAAACCCCTAGGTGATTAAACGAATACGAAATCTCGCTATAGGTTCGTCTATTCGTTTGAAGATTCGTTTAATCCCATATCGTGCAGTAATCGAAATAAACAGGGTGCCGCCAGAGTATGAAATACAATATTCTAAATGGAAAAGCAAAAACTTTATCGTTTATTTAAACAGAAAAAAATCAAGGATTTTAACGTTTTTACTTAAAATGTTCTTACAACTGATCGGTTACCATTTAAATGACTCTATTTCATATTTTCTGTGCTCCCCGCCAATTTGTTCACGAAATAATGGCACATCAAATTAAAATCACGAAAGAGCATTTTGAAACAATGTGATGTAAAAATTCTACATGATCCACATAAATAAAAAAGTTGAGTCTTTAAAATCACTGCGATATTTTTCTGGTCATTTATATAAACTTAAAGCACTTTTGCTTATCGTGTGGTATACGCGTTTTAAAGAGAATTGAATCAGCTCTATACTGGGTGTTGAGTAAAGGTGTGTAGCCAAATACCTGCAAACAAAACATTAATAGGTTAATATACCGTCATGGCATAGAATAAAACGCGGTCCGAAACTGCTCGTGAACACTAAATCGGCCACGTTTATCCTATCTCTATCCCACATCGACTATACTGAGCGCGATTTTTCACCTTATGTATCACACAGACTGTGATGGTACTAAATATCGCTTATAATGCAAATAAACATAAGTAATGTTAAATAATACTACAAGCGTTTTAAATACTTTTCTCGTTAATTTGTGGCTTTTATGTTAAATTAATTCGCTAGTTTTCAGTAGCTTACCTGCGAAAAGAAGTTGATACATTTATGCCTCTCTTGAAAGTGAGTATCATCTTCAGAAAGACTTTGTGGACATCCAGGACACCGGAAAGTCCATCTAGAAGTAACTTTAACAGGCGGCAGCCTCGTGATATGACTGACTAAGAAATTCATTGCAATATCCTCGCAATTCATATACTCATCTACTTTATCTCTGATAGCTTGTGGCAACCACTTCCAATAAAGATGTAGATAATGTCGATGCAAGAACGCCGCCCCCGTCAACACCATACTTAACTCACAACTATAATTTGAATTGTACAACCAACTGTTTTGTGTATTGATATCCCATGCATGGTATCGTCCCGGAAACCCAACAATCCTCTCTCTGTGCTCTCTCCAAACCCGAAAACCAAAAAGAATCTCGTCGTGTCGCAAATGAGCGTCGTCGTCAACTGATAAGATCGCTTCAGTTTGAAGGTTGTCCAATGGTAAAAACCGATTATTTAGGGAGTTCCGCGCAGCTTTTACTACATGCACAGGGGCGCCAATGTCAGGCCATCGGAGCTCTGAACTGGGAGGTCTGGGGGAATTCCATACGACGACTACGGCATTAAGATAAGGAAGACCGCGGAGGCGCGCAATTGAATCTAAAAGAACTTGTTCTCTTTCGTACGTTAGTAACAGTACAGTGAATTGTTCACGAGGGCTGTTACCCCCTAAAGATTCTGAGAATTCTTTTCCAGCGCCTCCCTGGCCTTGTCCTATCGGGCGGAAGCCGCGTCCTGAACCCATAAATTTAGCATCTGAAGGGAGCAAAGGGTCAGTTGGAAGTGCCGGATACAGTCTAAAAAAAATTAAATAAAAATGATTGTTCCTTCTAGAACAATGAACAGACCTAAAGGGATCACCCCAGTCATTCCACATTTCGTGTCCTTGCGTAAGAGCCATACTGTAATTTCTTCTAAATGCTGGACTGTTGTACGGCGGCTCTAAAGGACCTAAACTCTCTTCTTGTTCAGTCTCAACGGCTACAGTAACCTGGATAGGTTGAAAAGTATCGTTAAAAATAGACAAAGCGGCAACTGTATCCACGGGCAATGGTGGAATATTCAATCTATCTCTCAGCACTGCCACAATTGTATCTAAAGTACTTTGCACAGATGCTAAATAGCGCTCCCACACCAAACGACCCTGACGTCGCATCAAAAGAACATCCTCGTCTGGAATCGCTCTTAGTAAAAAATGCAATTCCGTTACTCGCGCCCTGGGTAAAAATATTGCAACTCTGCGCCACTGTATCACCTCATCATAAGCTAATCGTATTTGATCGCCGCCTAAGATTACAGGAACGGCCCCAGAACGAAGAGCTTCGTAAATACGAGCTTGGAGCAGAGTTGTTGTTAATAACTCTGTATAAGTTGGAGCGAAAATAAGGACGTAGGTTGAATCTTTAAGTACGGTTCTGCGGGAACTATCCGTGCCACACAAGGCCCAATCCTGAGGACCTGTATTTAAGTTGTCGTCGCTAGCAGGAACACACTCAAATTCAAATAAAAACCTATAAAGATACAGTAAGGAAATATTACATCAACGAGCGATCTTACTTGTCCGCGGTATTGGTCTTCGCCAACTCCTTTAAATGCTCAGTTATAAATTTATCCAATTCAGTGTGTTCTTTGTACAGATCTGAATCGTCAAGATGTGACGGATTCGTCACGGTTTCTTTACTTATCTTCATTTCTCCTTGAAACGTTAATAAATATTTGCGCCGAGCAGGCAACATCTGAGGACACTCCTGCCATACATCGCCTCCAGGGGGTCCCAAAACGGGGGACACAACTAAATCAAAACCTGCTCTGAACGTTCTCGCTGAAAATGTCGACTGGACCAAGATGGCTTTGCCTGAAAGTTTCCATAACAAATTACACAGAAACGTCAGGTTGTCAAACCTACCAGTGTCAACAGATGAAAAAATGTCTCCTGATGTAGCTGTCAAATCTCTTCGTGCCAAATTGAGTAAGACATGATTTCTCCCATCACCTCCCCAGTATGGTAAACGTTTAAGGGCATTAGAATCAAGAGGTGGTAAGTTCAAATGATTGCCGACATTCTCGCTAACATCGTCAACATCTTTTAACGCCTCGCCAACTAACACCACAAAAATACAAGCTTCTTTTGGATTATTTGTCAAGTGAGGGTTGTAACCCAAAGTCTGTTTCAGAGTCGTTTTCAAGAAACCATCAACATCCCAACCATCATGCATTACAGGAAACTGATCTGGCTCATATAAATACACAGGAAAACCTGAGGTCAAAGAACATCTTGAATGGTCGAAACAGGAGAACATCTGGCAGAATTTGGTGAGAGATGGCGGCATTGAAGGTAAAACCGGTGGAAATTCGTCCACAGTAAGTCTTTTAGGAAGAGCTAGATCAGGCGTATTCTGCTGCAAGGCTTCACGTTGAGCTACCTGCGCTTGTTCCACAGAAATTTTCAGTCGATTTAAATTAGTTTGTTGATGGGCCAACTCTTGTTTCAATTCCTCGATGTTTTTCGTATAAGCTTGAATTTCTAAAAGTAGTTTTTGGCGCTTTCGTTCCATATCCCGCAGTTCACTTAAAACTGACCCTTTTATGCGTACCAGCTCTTCGACACCCACTCTCAAATCTGTCTCCTTCATAGCGTTAAAGTCTTCAGGGAGATCTATGTGCGAATGAGCACTATGCGTAATATGACTTGAGCTTCTTTCAATATTTGATAAATAGAAATGTGTGAAGAGCGGTGTTAGGATTAGAATGATAAACACCATAATTACGATTCGTGAAAGTTTGATTTGAGTCAGCTTTTGACAGAAATCCTTGCCATATTCGACCAAAGACTGCATCCTTTTAATTTTGATTGATATGCTTCTTAAATTTGAAATAACCTCACTTTTTGAATGACATACTTGCTTCTCAATTTAGGGCGTCGTCGGTTACAATCACCCCATGACTGGTTTCCATCAAGGAAATTTGTATGGTGATCCAATGTAAATACAATTTTATTGGAAAAAAATCAGATTCCGCAAACAACACTCCTCCCACCCAGTTCTTCAACAAAACGGCGCTTGCGTTGTGTCGTTTCTAATTTTTATTTTAAATCATTTTACAATATTTCGATAATAATACAATTAATAAAAAGAATGCTGAACTAGTCTTAAATGAATATGTTTTTTTTTTTAATTTCACCATTCTAAAATACCAAATAATAAAATTGTTATCAAGTTAACCAACTTAAAAAAATTAAAGAATCAGACCTGTGATACGCAACCAACTTTACACTTGCGTGTGCAACGAAATTAGATATGAAAAACATTTCGTACATCTTTCTATTCATTGAATCTGGAATTGAGGTATCTGAAATAGTAGTCGTAAAAATATATAATATACTTTATTAATAAATTTGACAATTTTTATCATCAATTATTTTGTGGATGTCTCTGGATGATGAATTCTAAATATATACGTCATAACTAATGTAAATATAATGTATTTTTTAAATATATAAGTTTATGTACCTTACGATCTAGGTAATGTGTTAAGATTTAACATGATAATAATGAAATCAACTTAACATTACAATATATGAATACTCTGAAAATATAATATTATATTATGTATACATAAATACTCTATAAATGTAAATATGACATTAATAACAAAAAATAATATAATAAAATGAAAGACTTTAGAGGTAATGAAATGAGTAAATCTATGTTTATACGAATTTGATACAAGTGCACGATTGCGTCTTACAATATAGATAAAAATTTAAAAAGATCGACATAATACAAAGTACAAGCGAAAACGTACAGGGCAGTGACTCGAAGCGCCCTTCAGCGCTCAAAAAATCGGGCATTCATAGTTCGAAAACCGCGCGAACACCCGTAGACTTAATTTTAAATACATCTAGCCCCTAAATCTATGGCAGGTATTAACTGTTCAAATCTCACATTATCTCACCTAAATCTCTAAAATACCGAAACAGCGAAAGCGAAAATTGTCCAATTGAAAGGTAATGTAGCGCGACGTGGTGCACTTTGGCTCTGAGATCTTCCCTGTCACTAAAAACACGAGTGTCCATCACGGAAATACATTGTACTTTTTCGTGGAGATCATCCGAATCACTTGGATCAGTCCCCGAACCTGGAGCAAGCCTTCTTCCACTTGCACTGAGTGCACCATTGTTCCCGATGTTCCATTCCGTACACTTTACGGCACTTCTTGTTCTCACCTCGTACTCGTCGTGGCGACGCCGGTGTCTTCGGGCTATGGGGTCGTGGCGACAGCTTGAGCAACTTGTGGGGTGACTGGGGAATGGGCATCGGATTGGAGAGCAGCGTCTGACGGATAGAACCCACAAGCTGACGCTGATATTCGGGATCTTCGTGAGGTGGTCGCGCCATATCGCGGTGCGAAAGTGTAGGAGGAGGGCTAGTTAATCCCAATTCCAAGTCTGTATAATAAAACTCCTCTTCTCCGGGACCCACTATGTTGTCCCTGTAAGCATAAATGAATGACGTAAGAACGCACACGTGTGACCTTGTGGATTTCGCAAATTGTATTTTTTATGGTGGGAGGCACACGTTAATAATAAACGACTGATAATAGCCGTGAATGGAGTAGGAAAAGCAGTATGCGTTTGTATTACGAGATGTTGGAAGCAAGGTCCCATTAATAAAATTGTTTATATTATAAAAGCCGCACACGTGTCGCGATATTCGCAGCTTGGCTGCAGGACAATAAACAGTGGCGTGGAGCGGGGGCGATCATAAATAAACAACTTTTTGTTGAGCATTGCTTACAGGAAACTGCAACAATGTCAGATATCCCAAGCTGCTAATAAGTAAATCAGCGAGAACTGGTTTGATGCGCAGAAAAATCGTTAACTATGTATGAACAACGAGTTTTTACAGCAAATTTGTCTATTTGTCCTTGGTATGAACAAAAATCCTAGGTGTTTGCGATTCACAATTACGCGATTGGAAAATGCTTTCTAAATGTTTAATAATTCATGATAAATATTTATAATGATATGCACAGCAAAGTTTCCGACTTGTATCGATTAATGTGTAAATAGTATTATAATCCTCCTGATAACGCTTGAATATAAAAACACAAAATATATGTATAAACACAATGTAAATCTTTCGCAGAAATATGATAAAGTATTACATATTTGTAGCCGACATAATTACAAGACTTGACAAATATGCACACAACAAAAAATCTGATCGAATAAATCCAACTAAACGCCAGTTCACATAACATTTCTAGAAAGTCAAAATCGATAGACAGGACTACAAACCCATTTCTAACTCCAAAGGCTCTTTCAGTGTTGTTTTATTCAATCAAATCGCTTAGTTGTAAATTCATTTTACACCTACACTTTTAAAGTTGTTTGTTTTAATAAGATGTTATATAGTAGTACATATTTTCTGTGCAGGAATCAATCCGAATTGAGTTATGTATATTATTGCTGATTCATATAACGAAAGCATTGATATGCCAATAAAACAAGACCTATAACCAGTGACAAGTTTATGTACATTTATAAATTATGTCTACAACTAGTAATCATAATTTCATTGTTTTATACATGGCTGCTTTAAAACCATTATATAATTTAGTCAACTATAATAAGTAAAGATATAATAAGTTTTTACTAAACATTTATTAACTTAGCATACGTTAATTTTATGTGCCAGTAAAAAGATGTATCTTATTTATAAATTGTCACGATTGTTATCTGAATTTTAATGGTAGCAAATCTTTTTTACGGTCATTATGTTATTGCCATAAAATGGTATGGTTTTCATAAGAAAAACGTAACAAAGGAAGATAAAAATGATAGAACCAGGTGGCCTAACGTGTGAGTGAATACATATGTACGTTATTGACTCATGATAGTTTGACAGTCCCCTGTTTAAATATTCATTGTTTAAAATTGATATAGCATGATTCATATTAGTTTCATATTTTAGTATTCGCATTAACAATAAATATATTACGCAATCTATCATTTTCATTACCAATCAAGCATGTCGTTATGTTTAGCAACATCCCAAAGCTCCTGTAGTTCTAGGCACGAACGCCACTGCTTGCCAAAACAAGTGCCTGCGCTGCGCCACCGCTTGGAGCTTGTTTGCATGGCCGCCCACGATCTCAACAATCGTCTCTCAAACAGTTTCGCTTGCCAAAAGCAAGCTGGCACAGGATGGTAGTTAATAATAATCCTTCGACTCCTGTTATTATCGTCAAGGCCAATCAAAGCAACACCGAAACTTTTCGTAAAAGTTGCGAATTTAAACAAGGCTGCAAAGTAGCCTTGGACCGTTAAAGATTCCGTTTCGATGTTGGCCATGAAACCCGGCTAATTATTCCGTTATTTTAAGCACAAAATCGAAACTGTTTGTGGACGCAAACGGCAGGTTGCGCTACTTGTGTTTATTCAGGATAAAAATAGACACGGGGGCGGGTTGAAAGCAGGTACAAAAAATGGAATTTTATTCATGCCTGTCTGGCTTCGTCGAGGGGGTTGTTAGAGGTCAACGGGGGTTAAAACGACAAAAAAACATTTTTTTTGTAAACTTACGTGAGGTGGTCTTCTCTGATGTGGGCTTCGATGGCTTCACAGGTGTGTCTTATTTTTAGGCAGTTAGGCCATGTGCATTGGAACACAATTCGGGTGACATTCTATAACAAAATTAATAATTACAACGTTGACTATCATTAAAAAAAAGTCTTGAGGAAGTAACAAACCCTATTCCGTTTTACCTATGTAATTATTAAAAATGTATCCTTATATTAGTTAGGTGGATGCTAGGGGAATGGACAATGAGTTCTTTATGGTTGCAACAGGTAGTGAAATAATTCACCCTCCTCAACGCGCCCCAACTCTGTTTATGACTATTATGTAACTTCAACCACCTGTCATCCCCAGAATATAATAAAAATTGCTTTAAAATGTCGCCTTGAACCAAACGTTTTTTACCTGCAGGATTTTTTCCTTGCACTAGTTACACTGTTTCCTCTTATCTGGTAAAACCTTATAACAACGAACTTTCTGACTCATGGCTCGAATTCTTGAGATGAAGAAAAAAAAGTGGTTTTATAAATTCTAAACATTCAATCATGGAACGTCGACTAAACAAAGAGTTTAGACTTTTCAGTTTGATTCAAAAGGCTTCTTTTTGATGTTTAAGTTCTAGTCTGTTGGCGGCACTATAATTTTGGCAATTAACATTCCAGTACTGCAGCATATGCGTGGGGTAAAACCGCATATCATGTGGGCGGTGGTTCCCCCGTGGGTCCACCGCCTCCGCCGCCTCTCATCATTTCCAGCAACTTTATTGTCGTCGGTTCCCTACCACCTGTCATGCGACTCAACCCCATGTTCCTTTCCCATCTCTAAAGAATCTTCACCTTGGTTTCAAACAAAGGAAAACCCCAACGATAGAGAAAGATGTCGTAGGCCAGGGGTTTGTGTTGGTGCTATCCTTGTTCCTGGATCGAACTTCTGTGACGTTTACAACATGGCGTCTGGATCGATGTGTTTATAGACACAGCCACGTGCAGCCCTGAACGCAGCAAAGGACAAGGCTTTAAGGATCAAAGTTGGTCGAATCCTTTGTCCTTGGCCTGCAGTGTTATATGTTCCCTGCATCATCGGTATAAATAACAGAACAAAGAACGATATCAACTCTTCATAATATTTGTTTTTAAAGATAATTTACGTGTTTTTAACCATGAAATCAAGATGGACACCTGTTTTATGGTTTTTGTTGACAACGAATCGATAATCATGCTTGAATTTCCTGGAAACACGCGAAATTCACAGGAAGCAAGAGTTTATCCGCGAGGGAAGGTTTAATTACGGGTGGGTGGATTAGCTTTTTTTGAGGGTTTATTGCATGTTTTCATGAAACAGGTAGGTGGATATTAAATCGGAAACACGTTTGAATTACGTCACGGTTTATTCTCTGAATTCTGTGATTGTCAGTGGATTTAATGAGGATTCAGGATTCCCCACTGAATTTTGCATATAACAGCCATAATGGTGCTCATTGTTTTCAAATTTTACGGTGCGTATTATCCCCACTATGGAAAATTAGGTTGTTACATTATTTATTAGTTAAATATGGAAAATACTATTTGATGGGGACACGGGACGATTCTGTTTCTATCACGCCGGAAGTATTTGATTGAAACTTCTGAAAATTGCCATTATTTGTTGCAACTAAGTTATTTCTGAATACAAGAGGTTACCTAAAACATTGAAAATCAAATTTACAACGTAGTGAGGTCATAAGGTTACCTATAGGCTAAAAACAAACAAGGGTTAGCAACATTAAATTGCTAAAATTTGAACACCGTATTTATAATTACACATGCGAGTATAATTAAATTAACTTCTCTTGTAAATATGTATATGATCTTCATTTGTAAAATTAATTATTGAATATATTGAATACAAAGCGATCATCAACAATTGTTCTCATAGTCACCCATGAAATGGTGGACGTATGTATATTCACAATTTTATCGTCAGTGGCTGCCAATTTATTTGCTTGAGATGGAATCAAAAACTCTAAACATATTTTGGTTTCGTTAGATATCTGAATTTCATTTACCGTCATTTTCTTTCGAATTTTAAGTGTTGATCGTATAAAATCGTTGAACCCGCCTCATGGAATTCCTTTTGATATTTGTGATACTGAAGTGACAGTTTGCGAAATAATTGTAGACTCACGTCGACCGTTTCATAAATGACAACAAGAATTGCTGATCACGCTGTATTTTCTAGTAGATACCTAATAAAGAATGTTCAAAAAGCTTAGTTAGAATGTGATGAAAACACTAAAATTGTTCAAAAAAATCTATGAATCGCAATTTCTTTTAAGTCTGTTGGTAGCTCTGCCTATTATGTCGTATTAGTGTTAAACTAATATACATAGATGTCAATGTTGACATGTTTCTTTGACACTTTCAGAACGTCAAAATCTATGAGCAACAGAGCTATCAACCCATCGTGCAGATCTGCTGAATATTTTCGGATTGTATTTAATTATAATTGAATTATAATACAAATGTTGGACTAACAGTGTAACAGTGTTGCTTCTTTATTCGCAGGTTGCTAGGTTTCAAGTTATATTTTAGCTTTTCACCGCTCTATTTTGAAAAATCCAAGTTGGCGCTACTCCAAGTATGCCAACGTAATTCTTATAAAGTAAGACAAACTGGATTTTTTTTTTGTGCATCTTAAAACTATCATTGGTAAAATAAACGTTACTAATTAAAATTGAGCATAAAAATGCAGACATGAGTGTATTTGCACAGACAAAACCACTGTTGCCATATCAACGCAATTAAGGACCTGCAACTGATCGATATGATAAAAAGACAACCATAGTACATAATACACTCTTTTACTGCTTACATTGTTGATAAATTAGAACGAAATCTGCGATTACTTTGGAACACTGAAATTTGCAAGTCCTCTTGTAGACTCAAAATTAAACGTCAGCAGAATAAAAGTCGGCTTTATGACGACTGAACTTTAATGACAACGAATCCAGTGGGGTCCTGCACACTAATGGTACGTCATTGTGTAGAACATAATAATAGTTCAAGAATTTGTGCAAGAATGGTTAGATGGATTCTAGTGCGACCTTGAAGCGCAAAAGTGCAGCCGACGCAAGAAACATTGATGACGTCGTTCTTAGTGAAATTACCATACAATAATAAATGAGTTTAGTTTATCTTTGTTGTTTTTGGGTCATGATGTTGGTAATCATGTCAAAAAGGTGCACGCACGTGTCACGTGTTACCAATTGCCATTATGCTTTAATTTTCTTTATGTTGGCAATGCGTGTCCCTGGTCAGGTGCATGACCGGCAGAACGGAGCAGAGCAGAGCACACGTGGGGTGTTCTGCCGGGCCCTATTGCGATGTAAACATTGCGAGGGCAACGTCCTCGCAGTCCTCCAGATTGCCCCCTCCCTCCGGCGACTCCGCTCCCATCTTCTTTGTTCGACGTACGTCACAAACATCTCTTTCGGTCTCATCAAATATCCATATTAATTGATCGTTTCATTAAAATACGACGCAATTCGGGGGGTCATACTAGGGCAGAATTGCATTCGGGTTCTCGCAATACGACCTCAAGATAAGAGTTTGTTTATTTGACAAGATTTCATCAGATTTTGTGGTCGAGGCGTAGTATTGGATATCAATGAGTGGGGCGACAGCAGGAAAGGGAAATGAACTTCAATTTCGACGGTTTTAACCTTTACCGTTACTTTGCGTATTGTGAACTTGATGGGCAATGACTTGCTGTTGGAGGCATGCGGAGGCAGTGGCATGAATTAGTTTGTTGGTAGTCCGTTTTCTACGCAAATATCACGGACGGTTACGCGCTGCCGAGCTAATTCCATCAAAACCTGACAGCCGTCTGGGTAAAATGCTCTTTTCTATTGGCAGCCACTATAAAAACAGAAGCCGATCTAGTTTTCTACAGCAAGTTAAAGTTTACAGTCGGAATTGTTGCCACTCGTATAAAAACAATCTTCGTAATATTCACTCGTTGTGAAATTTTGACACTTGTAATGCATTTGTACCAATCTTCATCAAACTTATTACAGGTTCGGAAGCCTAATTGCATAAAAATTTTGTCGCTTCTATAACACAAAAAAAAAACATTGATATCAATTGTACCAAAAAGTCTTGGATAATAACAGTTTATTGTCATTTCCTCCGACGAAAAAAATTATTCAATTAATCAAGTATGTATTATATATTTCAAATGTAAAATTTGCCATTACAATATATGTCGATTAACCACATGTTGGTGGTTTTTACTAGTTTAATAATCATATATGATTTATTGTGTCTACTCAGAAAAAAAAGTAATTTCATTCTCTTTACTATTGCCAACATTGTAGGCGTAAATTAGGTTATGTTTACAGGCAGATAACGTCATTCACGTCAGTTCGACTAAATTACGTGTTAGTCGATAAGTAAATTTCGCTTTTCTGAAAGCAATTTGAGAAAATACACAAACAAATGCTACATTTGCGTTCGGCGAGGCGTGTTATTGCGTTTTCAATAGCTACCTAACTAATTTCGTTTAGCGAAATAAATAAAGGAGACGCTTGAAAATACAAAAAAAAAATCATGACATTTTTAATCTACGACATACGTTTTGTTTGCCAAAGCTACCTTAATTCGCAATATTTATCGTGTATTTTATAGGTTCTCAAATGTAATAATTTTTCAATCATTGGTAGCAACCGTGAGCTCAAACTTGTTTGTTCATTTAAAACGTAATATCGACATTCTGGGATGTTGCCGTATCGATTTGATTTTAATAATAATTAGCCGTTTATTTCGACCCACGCAACTGAAAGTGAAATCATTAATTCGTTGGTCTAACAAGCAGAGACCCTTGGAATATAAAAAATTTAAACGTGAGCGTTTAAACGTTTTGACGTAAAGAATGTCCATGTCAAATGACAAGAAAATGCATTAATCAACTTCTAGAAACTGTGTCAGATTTCAAGTTCAAATGACGTCCATCGTTAACTGGCTCGTCATTACATTTAGGAATTCAGCTAGTCCAGTAAGTTGACATTTGTGATAAGGCAAATTAGCAAAATTCAGCTAATGAAAAAACCAATACAAAATACGTCTTGAACGACCGCAAACAATGAATGTTTTTCATATCCTCATGGCATTAATCAGTTCTTTGTTTGACGTTAACAAAGATGATTGGAAACAAAGACATTCCTAATCTTATCGTAATCGCAAAGCCAATGTCATCTCCAATCAGCTGTTCCGTTGTTATCAGAAACTCGCTTTTGTCAAGGTCGGCGCAACGTTTATTTTTTGTTCTCGTCGTACGAAGAGCGCAGAGTTACCCTTGGTAAGGTCATCAACCCACGCCCAGCACACCGGGATGATGAATCCATAAAGTCAGCGACCTTCACAAATCCGGCGTAGTGAAAGCGAAAGAACAAGATCAGAGTTTCAAAATTTAGAAAACAAGCAAGCGTTGCATAAATGTCATTTCGCGACTATAAATGAAATTTCACCGACAAGGCGGCCTTGGCGAGCTGACACGTGCACAACTCGCGCAGCCAACTATGCGTTCTATTCTTTCTCAATTCGCGAATTTGTCAATTTTAGGTGGATTTAACAGCCTTGGCTGTCAATTTGACAACGACTGACGTAATAATGGCGCTTGTTCGTGCGCTTTATTAACCTCGACGTAAATAGTTTCGTCCTTGTTAAGATATCAGCACAAAACGCGTGTAGAAGCTTGGATTACGCCGGCCGGCATTTGCTGCACCTAACCTATTCGTCAAGCAATTACGTAATCTACTTTATCGAAAAACAAAGGTGTTGCTATTTCTTTGTTTAACAGATTTGTCGCGTTTTTGCTTTGGTTTACAAACACTTTCACCCAACAGGAAATTTATTAGAATCGTTGCTGCGTTTATTTAGAAATCGGACAACGGACAACAGATGGACGCTTGGGGTCTTCACGCTTTCTAATACTGCTAATTTCGATCGGGAGTGACTGAAGAAGGAACAGAATGACATGAAGTGCTTGATTTCAGATTGTAATTGTTCTGCTCTAAATTACGTGATGTCATGACTCGTGAATTACGCGAAAATTGCATCTAGGACGGCCATGACACGGATTTTCCGCCTTATAGGAATTACAATGTTTCCTGTCATGATAAGCAACATAAGTGCGAACAAAGAAAGGAAACAAAAACACCCATGATTGGTCGAACGAAAAATACTTTTATATTGACAGAATTTTTAATCGTGGCAGCAATTAAAACATATTCTATAAAAAATACTTATATGTATCATCATATTGACGCGTGATTAAAAAAAATAGATATCATACAGAGTCAAAATATTATCATCTAAATATTATTTTCTATTTGTAATTTTCGCATAGCCAGGCTACAAAGCCTTACTCTACCTAAAAAATAGTATGTAATTATTAAAAACAGAGAAGTTGGCCATATAGTCGAAAAAAACACCAACCTATATGTACTTAAAATAACTGCGAATTTTAAAATTACTCTTATCTGCGATAAAATTTTAAAAAAGTACTCTTAATACATAGTATAAAAATGGCTTTAAAATTTGTTGGTAAATGTTGTCTGTTAAGTTGTCGTTGTGACAGTATTAACGGTTCTGAAATGTCGAAATATAGATAGATAACAGTAGCATCAAGATGCAATCTTTTAATTATTTTGCGTGATAGTATTTATTTTTTTATTATATTCAATACAAGTTTTAGACTGGGTTAAGGTTAGGCGCCCAACCTATTTTTTAATTTTGGTATTGAAAAAGTGACTACATAGGTACTACCTTTCAAAGATAATTAATTATTTATAAAATACTGATAAAGTATTGATAACATTCCACGACTTGCCTTAACTGATAAAGATACGCTTGCTACCGTTTTTCTTAAAATTATTTTAATATTCATTTACGTTTCTTTTTGGAAAATTGATATAATTGTTCCAGTTTAATATCTAGCTGATATTAAAACAAATACATCGCCTCGTAACTGTAATATCTGTCCATATAATTTTCCATTTACGGTGGGTTTTGAACGAGGTTTTATTTTTCGTCATTGTAACATTAACACACCAACTCTTACTTTATTAAATCGGAAAATAAATGTTATTGCTTAAACAACGTTAATTGTTTCACTTTCAAATAAAGGAGTAAAATGTACGACTCTCAAATATGTTTGAAATTCAATGTAATGTTTATGAGACATCCTTGATGAATTCGTAAACAAATAATTAATAAGAATTTTAATAATAGTCTATCTACAGCTTATCTCATGACATTTGTTAATTAATACGAAATATCTTACGCACACCAAGAGAGAAAAGATGATGTAATTCAGGAACGAAAACACATGCATTGTTCTTGGCAGAGAACGTAGCCTAGTCAATAAGATCCATACTTTTTTAGTCTCGTGAGTAAAGCAGGATTAAAATAAACAAATACGTCAATGTTGCTTCAAAAGTTGCCCCACGCATATGTCAAGGCTTACCACCCTTCCGAAAAAAAGTGCCCAAAACATAAAAATTCCACAAAACCGTTCGCTTTATCTCATTAGAAAGCGTTCAAGGTTTCAATTAGAAGGTAGACAAGAACCGGTAAATATTGCATGAATTGGAAAGGCACACGATTGATTATAAAAATGTCCCCAAGTGCTTACACTGTGATCAATACTTTACCTTTTTCTTCCTAGGAAGTTCGTCTGGATAGTAGTCAATGACGATCCCCTCGTCGGACACGGAACTCGACGACAAGGGGGCGTATTGTGGGGAGTAGGCTCGTGGCGGCGGCGAAGGGGTGGAACGATACGATGCCGAACTACTACTTATGCTACTGTCCGGGGATGTACTCAGCCATGGAAAACCTGTATAAGAGAGCATTTCATCAGCACGTGTCACCCGGCTTAGTGATTAGCAAAAAGATGAAGTGACCATGGACTTTACCTTGCGCAGGCAAGTGCAAGGTATGAGGTTGTCGTCAAGCTTTTGTTGTGGTTATGATAAGAAGTGCAATGATAAATGCGAAACCTTGAAATCGGACACATTTTCGACCGACTAATCGAAAATTCATTATCACGATTTTCGTTTCGTAAGAGGTGACGCATCTGCCATTCACCTAGAGTTGGCAAGACGTCTGAAGGTAACTAGGACGCATTGAGCTAATCTGGGTGTGCAACTTTTTTAGCACTTTCGATGACATCGAAACACAATGAGAGGAAATTAAAAGTCGTTACGTTGGAGGCGTGTCTTTGACATTTCGAAAGTCCTACCATTGATGTTTGGCGAGTGTGGTGAACACGAAAGGCTCATGAGAACCAGAGCGGCGCTGCATTCGTCCATCTGGGAGTCCCTTGAAAGATCATCTTGGCTGCTGCTAGGGCGCCGTTTGCGGGACCTGAAAACAAAGACAACTCTGAAGTTGACTAATTAAAATGTAATTCGATGACAATTTGTAAATGTGGATTTAACGACGCCCATAATGACTTGAGTAAACAACGACAACTGATAACGTAATCAGTGTCATTTGAGTGATTGTGAAAACCCTATCCCCATTATGACATCATGTCCGGTAAATGGGGATTGTCTAGCTATGACGTCTTTGATAAGATTGGAAAATTTCGCCTGTTTTGGAAGAGTACACAATGCAGGAATGACGCATTTGACCCGTAACAGATACCGGAATTCGTAATTACAGGGAAAAACCTGTCTGATTTTCGGGAAAATTGTTTACAATAATAATACGAAACTACAAAAGATTGATCAATGTGAAGGTCAGCCGTAATTGCCTCACAACGGCTGCCATTATCGTCATTACCGGCAACTGAAAAAAACTAGTAATTTAGTCGGTTTGTGCATTGAGATTTTTACTCTCCAACCCCAATTATTACCAGTATTGAAAATACTAAAGGCCAACTAAAATAATAGAATTATGATTAGTATTAGCAATAGTTTATTTATGTTGCGTCAATAAATTTATGGTAATGACTGTATTATTTTGAGTTTGTATGCGACAGTTGCAAAACAAAGAAAGTAAAATCGGTTTAAAGTTCATTGAATTTTTTCTTAGATTGTCTTCTAAGATAACACGATCGATGTTGGTTTTAGATGTATCATCGCTTTATCATGTATAGTAAAGGATTAGTCCAATATCTCCGCCACTGTATTATTTGGTATTCAGTGGGAACACCTCAATTTATTTTCGATTAGGAAGCAATGTCAAATTGCAAATGTCGCATAATGGCCTCAATTATGGCCAAGGTCGGCGACATACCCAAGATTTGTGGAGGGCGCTGGAACATCGATGGTATGAGAACCCGTGCGTTTCCTGTCACTGCCCATGTCGGCCAACCTGGCGAAATCCGTGTCAACATCGGCCAACCTGGCGGATTTGCGCGACTCCAACAACCGCACTTCGTCAAGTCGCTTCTGCACTTCGAATGGTCCCTGAAACAAGTAAAAACTGCAATCTCAAATATGACGGTTCAAAGGTTGTTTGTCGCCATGCTGACTGCAACGCTGATCAGCAAGGTCGCGCTTAGCGTATTTTTGAGAAATTTTTCAAAACTCGCGTCATTACCATCTAACATCCGACCTTGAGAATCGATTTAGCAGATGGTAATACGTATAGGTAATTCACAAATTCCCAAGGTCGTCGAAAAGGTCAAAACCTTCGTGATTAAAAGGAAAATAGTCGAAGCGGACCTCGAGTTTACTGTTAGTCCATGTTTGGCACCGAATTCCACTTTTCTTGACCGTTAAGCGGTAAATGCGCAAATCCGAGGACAAGGTCTTTTTTTAATTAATGTCAACCGGTGGTGCTGTTACAGAAGGAAATCATTTCGTAAATGTCAAGCTACGAAGAAAACGCAAGTGTCTGAAACGGCTTATCGAGTTCCAGTTTCTAAATCAAACAGAGAGCTTGGCATACTTTTAATTGGGTTGCCGTAGCCGGTGAATGTAGTACTTCATAGCATTATGATTGAGAAACGTTTCGCAAGCACCAGCAACCTGTCTTGAGGTCGATTATGTGATACCTTTCTCTCTCAGCTAGTGGAAATAGCGGATTTTGCGCACGCTGTTGTTTGACGTTTCGTAACAAATTTTTCGCACAATGTTTACAGTTACTAGAAGCGGGCTCCTGTTGGATGGATATCGCCACCACTAGACCGCGATGGAAACTCGAAAGTTGCTAAACGATTCTTACGTAAATTAGTGTTTTTTGATGGAAAACTAATTAGGTTACGTATTATTTCACTTGTTGCGGACTCGTGTTTAGAGAGGTAAAGGTTGTTGTTGACTTTCACAACTTTCCCTCTTACTTTCACAAAATACAACGGGAACGGGTTACTGAGCGGTGCGGGACACTCAATCTCCAAATCGCAAATTGTTTTGAATATAATTAACTGATCACTAAATCACGAAGCCGTAACCCAACCATTGAAACTAGTAGTTGAACGAAGCTGCCTGAATTTATTTCCAACCAAACTCTTCCAAAAACATTTTTGAATACATAAAATATAACATACTTTATAGGGCGGGATGGTCGTCAATTATCAGGAGATTAATCTGTTTGGGCGTTAGGACAATTCTAACGTCTAACTTTTCGATACAAAGAGATCAATGAAAATGTTGGTCCATCCACTTCGGTCATTCCATGGTTGCAATTATTCTACTCTATTAGAAAGAAAATTCTGAGTTTCTATGAAAATAAATTCTGGGTATCAAAGTGATGTTTTAAGTAATATTTTTCAATTTTTAACATTGCATATCATTTTTATACAATTTTCACAAGTAAAACTCGTAGAAAAAAAAAACAAAATTTGACAACTTTCATTTTTCTTCGTTGTAAAGGTTGCTCTGTTAATTAAGCTGTTTACACGTCTTGAATGTGCGTATATAACAGCAAGTCATGTACCATAAGCACAGCTTTAGGCGGTACACTTTCCACAATTTATCTTTTGAGCTTTTGTTCTTTTACCATTGTAGACCTTAGACCTGCACATACGTGTGGCCCAATTATCGCATAAATTATTCACCTAAACCGCTCGCGTTGGCATTTTTCTCCGTGACGAAACCCCATTGAAACCTTCCACTGTGCTGTCAGCATAAATTTTCGCAAATAACAGCAAACTAGGCCACGACATTGACTAGTCATACAATCCGTTTTCCCCAATATCTCAACATCAACGACCATCGTTTCATCATCCACCACCTTCACTCTCGTTTCCCATCCAACAATGGGTTGTACCATCTTCACGGCAACTTTCCAATGACGCAATTCGTCATCGATGTCATTTTCTCCCTTTTTCGTTCACGTGCCCCTGCAATCTAAAACGGGCCATCGAGTGCCCCAGAAACCCGGGAGCGGCCGCGCGTTCGACCCCATTTCGCATCGACCCGTGACCTAGTTACTGGTTGGGCACACGTGGTGCAAGTTCAGCATTTATCTGCGGACGCCATATTTGTTTACCGCCGGCACACTGACACGGTTTATAATTGGCAACAACACCGACCATGGTGTTTGTTGTTGTTATTACAGAGCTATGTCGCGGTTGGCGTTGGCGAGATATATTCGGATTACAATTCTCTCGTGTTACACAACTCGCCAAGGACGATGGATGGGTGAGTGAGAGTTGAGAGAGATCGCTTACACGTCGCTGACACTTATCTCGCGATGATGGGGCGAGAACCGAATGCTTCCGCTCTTGTTCCGGTTCACATGCAGATAGAGAGTTACGCAGGGGACTACTTTGGGACCCTTGCTATTTCAGAGCGGTACACATACATCCTTATAGGTAGAACCACACGTTCAATATAAAACAGAGAATAAACAAACGTAAATCTTAATTAGTTGATGAAATCAAGAAACGCAGATATTTAAATGAAAAAATAAAAGCGCAAATTAAACAAGCGTTGGGAAATAATAGGATTCCAAGTGAGTGTTAAAACGGCAAAAAAGAAAGTTGAAAGCTGGGCGGAGACGGAACATGCAAAAAATTTACAATTTTAATAGAAATGCATATTTTATACAGTGCTAAGGATAAGTGGCATGAACTTTTGTATGTGATTAGTAGGCAAGTCAATAGTAAGGTAACTATTGGCCCAATAATGTACAGACTGAGAAGTTTTCAGGCAAAAAAAAAAAGAAAAATGAACCACAAAAACACCTCTCTTGCAAAACGTGAGACAGACAAAGATTTTGTTGCGAAAAAATTGTATAACGGTATGTGCTGATTACGCTTCGAACCTAAAAAGAGCGCCCGCTCATTTTCGAAATGTTTGCTCTTCAATAAAAACTGTTAGATTAATAAAACGAGGTGAAAGTGAAAGTGACAAAAACCGAAATGTTACGCGAATTTGTTGTGAAGTCTATTTTTTATCAGCTTGTTTTTTGTGTCCTATGAGAAAAATTATATCCCAGGGACACGAGAGAATGTGACGCCGCTCCATGGCCTCAAAAATGAAGAAGTGAATTAGCCCGTCACAAAGGACTTTGACTTGTGGTTTTCCAAATGTCCCATCTGAAAAGCATCCTTACATGTTTTACATATTAAACTTGTGAGTTAAAGAGAACTCGAGGCCATTGGAGTGGTCACGTTTGCTAACTTCTTCTGTATTTGAATAACAAAGAGTATGGTCACAGGAGAAGAGAAAAACTGTGACCTTTCATCAAGCTGACCCTAAATGGCCACAATCCCGTAATGTAATATCGGCCAATAACCGTACACACGAATTCTTTTTCTGCCCTGCAGCGGCGGTAAACGAGTTTTGCTCACATCTCTCCACGACTTGGGAAATACGCGTCCCCACCTCGTTTTGTAATTTTATTATTGTTCTTCATCCTACAACCGTTCAAAAAATCGACCGTGAGCAAGTTGTTTATACGAGTGACGTCACAAGGATGCAATTATTAATACCATCGAGTGGGGACGGTGCGGGGGGCAGATTTCCGTGCATGCGCTCTTACGCACCTCTATCCTAACAGAGAACGGATTACAGCCGACCAAACAGCGCACTAAGTGACAACCGGAACGATTCCAGCTGATTCCCGGAGAGGACGATCTTCTTCTTATAAACATCTACGCATTTAGCGGCGCAACAACAAAAAAGAAACAAATATTTTAGTTGGAATTTCTAACTTACTTCGGAACCTGGAGGGTGTATCCTGATGATGACTTCGTCCTGTTCCGGATTATGGCTACAAATTTCTCCGGAAACTTCGCGTCCGTTGTATGTTACATAGCATTTCTGTTCCGGAACCAATTCCAAGCCGAGAACTGACTGAAATCCGGGACCAATCAGGTCAGTTTCGAAAAACTCGGCAGTGGTTCGGCCGAGATTTCCTTGACGGGAATCAAAACGCACGGTATATCGCGTGTTAGGGGTGAGATTGATACAATTGTTGTTTTCGACGAAGTTTGCTGGAGTCTTTACCGCCTGGATTACTCCGGAGTAATACTTTCCGTCTTCACCCGGAGCGCACACCCGAGTTCCGATGATGGAACGTTTCGCTAATCTCTTACCAGTTGACATTTTCAACAAAAATCGAAAAATTCGCTCAAAGTTCACAAAACACAGTCATCAATGAAATACAGCCTCCTAACGAGCACCCTCTGTACTGATTCCTGATGATAATTGAAACACTCTACCGAAACGTTACGCCCAAATTCAATCACTTGATCGTAAATACACATACTCATAATAAGGATCAAACGGTGTGATCAAGGCAGCGTCACTGTAAACAGTTGAATGCCGACTGGTGCCGGCCGGCTAGCGTAACAACAGCTGATCGCGGTATAGCTACTACTTTAACTCCGTCTCTCTCGAAGATCATCGTGGAAAAAGAGAACGAAAATTTTCGTAAGGCGTGGCTATGTTGACGTGCACATAGCGGCCCGGCCACAGCTGATGATAACAACAAAACCACGTGACAAAGCGTGCACCTCGTGATTGGTCGACCGGTGTGACCTACATACGACTATTGGTTAACGCGAAGGGTGGGGGAAAGGTCACGAAGTCCGATCTAATCCGCGGCTCTCTCTCCGACACCGAAGAATTCCGGTGGTCCGGTTCCAATTGCTGCAATTTGGCAAAAATTCGACAATTCCCATCAAGGACGTCACAGCAAATTAAAGTCTACACAAATTCATTACTTCTTCATCGTAAAATCAAGAGCGATAATTGCAAAGTTTTTTCACGAAATTAGGTAACGGTAAGGCCGGCAAACGGTACCCAAGAATACCAATTTTCCACAACGACAACGTACTCGTGCTAAATATTAACTGTCGTTCTATTTTATTTTTACTGCACGTGTAGGAAGCCAACGGTTTTAATAAGCCGGCCGGTACGTAGACGTTTGTGACGTCACTGGCCTCTTATCGTTAAAATTATGTTGCATATGCGAACAATCCGACAATCGCTTCCCGACATGCACCATTAATAATGGAAGCACTCGAGATAAATTTAATTGGTTCGCATCATTTGTTTCAACTTACACCAACAAGTGCGAGAGGAATATTCGGTATTAAACCTTAGATAGGTTTTTGTTCGGTGACCTTCATGGCACACTCGATAACGTCAAGAACGTCGGTATGGACTAAAGTTGGGAGTAGGGGGCAAAAGCCGTTTTGAAACAAAAAGCTTTGTTGCCCTGATAAACTGATAGCGAAAATTCAATTACTAAAGTAATTTCTATTGAAAGAAACACCGTATTATCTACATTTACGAAAATTCATAAATAGATATGGTATATGGCGGCGCATCAGTAGATAGACTATATTCAGATCTGCTTGTAGGTATTATCGGTTTAAAGATCTGTGTATAATAAACCTGTCAATATTTACCGTTCAAGCCCAAATAAATTTTGCATTCGTAGTTTACATTGACAGTTGCACCTTGCAAATAGCTGTTGTTGGTTCTCTTAAAAATGTAAACAGAATGTGTATTTAAAATACACATAAATATACATAGCTACTGTTTAACTTTGTAAATATGTTTTTATGGTCTCTTAATTAAAATTGGCTGGGCGAAATACTATACAGAGTGATTCACAAATTTACACAAATGTTTAAGCTGGGTGCAATATACGCCAGATACACTGGGAAAAATATGCACGACCGCAAATTTTTGGGAGTTACTGGAATCAAAATAATAAAAAAAAACTAAGAAACTCATGTAGGTGCTTAATCAAACTGATTTTAACAACTAGCTTTTTTTAAATACTTATTTGACAAATCGTTTTTTTTTCTACATTTGCTATCTAAATTTCTAATTTATAAAGTATTATTTAAGTTAACTACATTAATTTTAACCACAAAATTTGATATAACGTGCAATTTGGCGTAAACAATCCATGCAAAAATAAACGCAAAAATCCCGTAATAACATTGTGTTTCTTATAATAATGAATTTATGAGATCGAGTAAAGTGTTTCAAAGTATTTCACCTGTGGAAAATAGATCATCATTTATTGTGTTTAATCACATCACAAACAATCAAAATACTGTCTACAAAAAGTCAGAATGTGATTTACAATGTGTTTTTCGTCTGTTCCCAAAACCCAAACTAGAAAATCGAATTTAAATTAAAATAAAAGTAAAATAAATACTTAAGCTATCCTAACAATAATGTCAGCGATTCCCAAACATTGACTTTAACAGCATCTAATATAGTTCAGAGTCTGTCAACACTTATGTCCCGGAATATCAGAGGTACAACATTAAACTTTGGGAGAACAATAAAATAAAAATCTTTTGTCTTTTATTTTCGATTTACAAGCAAATTAAAAGCAAGAAAATGGACAACACTGAGATAAAAATACATAAACCTAAAAATTTGAACTAAAATGTTACGGTAGTAATTACTACCAATGTTCTATACCAATGTTCTACTAGGAGCCAAACATCCAGACATTTCATTGATTTACAGAAAAAATAATTAAATTTATGTAGACGAATTTATTAAAGACGAAGCTAGAGACCATTTGTAACTAAGAAAACAGAAAAGACTAAGAAACAGAAAAAAGAACTAATACGTACAAACGTACAATGCTAATAAAATGAAATCAAAACTTATTTACAATAAATATTTAAAGTTTCGCCCATCGGCAATTCGACAGGCATTTTTGCTCTTCTTGCCTCGAACACATTGAAACATTGCTGGTGTTACAGTGGCACTTGCCAAGAAGTAAATACATATCACAACAGTCTCTATACACAAACATTTTACAAATTTGACTTTTCAAAATCTAATGGTAAAACATTAAATAATAAACAAAAACGTGATTCCATAGTTTCATTTATATTATTTACCTTGCAGTACATTGTTGAAGACTGTTAAGCCGATATGATGCCATTTGCCGTAATTGTTGGGGTAGAAATTTTATTAATTTCTACTGAATTTCAAATACCACTTAGAAGGAGGAAACACATAAAACTATGTGAGAAAACCTCTTGCATGTAAGCAAAGAAGTGATTAAAATTTGAAAGAAAATTAGGAACGGGTTTAGAAAACATTCAGGTGTACACGTTTGCATTTTAAAAAAATATTTTATTTTTGTTTAGATGTGTAGTTAAAGTTCTTAATTATGCCCTAAGTGCGTAGACGTGCTAATTTCCATCAAATTATGCCATTTCAACGGGGAAAAATCATGGGTATCCACGAGGGTGGTTTAGCTTTGCGCGAAATCGAAAGAAGGGTAAATCGGTCGCATTTTTCGGTGATGAGAATTTAAAAAGGGTAGCAGAAAGAACACCTGCAGGGACTTCGGGTCGGTACCAGGCGTCCTAAGATAATCTACAATCGCCAAGATAGGCGTTTAAAAAGAAACGCTCTTCGCAATCCTTGGGAATCAACGCAGGTTGTTGGAATGAACTGAATACGGGCTATTGGTTGTAAAGTCTCAAAGAGTTTATCGCCGTATGCAGCCTTTTGGCCAAAGATCTTATCGTCCAGATTCTCGTCATCCCTTAACACAATAACACAAAACTACTAGACTTTAGTGGTGCCGGGAAAGACAACAGTGGTTGCGCGAATGGGACAACACAGTCTTCAATGACGAGTCAAGATTTTGTTTAGGCCACTCAGATGGGCGTGTGCGAGTTCGTAGACCCCAGGTCCAACGCTACAATTTGGATTTTGTTCAACGACACCATACGAGCGTAACCCTTGGCGTCATGGTATGGGGCAGTGTGCACATTAGAGGCCGGTCTCCCCTTGTTTTTATACCAGGCACCTTAAACGCCCGACGTTACGTGCTAGATAGAACCAATAGTGCTTCCGCTACTTCAAGAGCAAAGGATTAATTTTTCAGCAGGATAATGCCCGTTCTTATGTGGCGAGGCTTGCTTTACGATTTTTTGAACAGCACAGTATGAGCCGTTTTTCTTGACCTGCCAGGTCACCCATTTTGTCTCCCATAGAACATGTCTGAGACATGATGAACAAAAGATTGCCTCGGTTAGCTCATCCTCCAAACAAATTGGATGAATTACGTCATGAGCATCAAGTAACTTGGGATGAGCTTCCTCAAAAAACTATAGACCATTTAATTTCAGGTATACCTAGAAGAGTAGCGGATTGTGTACGTGTACGAGGATATGTTGTTCTATATTATTAAATTTTCTCATTAAACTTTGTGCTTTTTCTTTCAACCTTTGATCACTTGGTTGTCTGCATGAAAAAGCTTTACTCATATAACTTCAGCTTTCTGTATTTACTTCTTCTAGGTGGTATAGTTTATTAATTGTAATTTTTTAACATGTTCGTCCGATTTTTTCAATAGAAGTACCCTCAAACACCTTATTTCATACCTGAGTTATGACCCTCATTTTTAGTGTTAATTTTTTATTTTTCAAACCACCATATTGTATGAAATATCTTAATGAAAAGTTTTGAAAATACAGCTTCGAGAATATGAGGGACTTTCCGGATATTCTGTATATTTCAAACTCGAAAGCCTCCTTAGCCCCACTTTTTGTGCAACAATGTTGCACTTATAAGAACTTACAAAGATTTTTAAGGTAGAGTTTGTTCTTCATTATTTTGATATAGACAAAAAAAAAACAAGAAACAGATTTGAAGGTCAAATGAAATGATGCAGACTTCGAAAAACTGCAGACTAATACATAAAAGAATCTCTTTACATTTACCTATAAACATCCGATTCATTTGCTTACAAATTGACGTACATAAATAGAAGACGTGCTAACAAATAAGAACAAATAAAGCAAGATAATTTAGACGATTAGAATGCAAATGCATTTAGACAGGAAAAAACATTTAAAACTCATAAACAAAAATTCGTTCTCTAACAAAATCATCTCCAAACTTCAGGTTAATGATCTGACAAGTATGAAGGGACGTCATTAGAAACAACTTATCTGTAAATGACGCTAAAGAATAATAAGCAAGTGGTTTTTGCCAACCACTTGAAAAGCTTAAAATTTATGATTATCAGTTAGTTTTTACTTCAAGTGTGATAAAATTTAAAGTTTTTTGTGGTAAAACATCATTCATCGATAAAATAATAAATAATTGATAAGATTTTTTTCCCGTTTTGATATTGGTTTCCGAGAAATCTATTTATGATTGTTCGAAAATGACAGTTGTGGTGTTATCGGATAATGATCAGTTCAATTATAACGAAAACTGATAAGTGTTGTCAGTAAATATTACCTCTCGTTGTCTTCGTTATAAATGGCCAAGGTAAAACTAGGATGGCTTCTTGAACCTGCGCATTTCAATGCTTCAGTACTGTCTAGTGCGAAAATCGCAATTGTTATTCAAGTTGACTAAGAATGTACCGTGAACTCACCTTTAGAAACTGAATTTCAATTCGACACACTTAAGAAATTCCGTGCATAATTGGCAAGGTGACGGCTTTAGTCTAACGCGTTCTCTTCAAATATTACTTTCATCTGCAAGAATCGATTGTCGAAACTGCAATGTGCATTATCGCAATAACGATTATGAAATCAACCGCTGGAATATGCAAAGTGTGCACATTTTTTTCACTTGTCCTAATAAAGCGAACTTTTCGAGAGGAATCCGTTGCACAATCAACAGGTTCTCCTACTTTTGGCTTAATGCCAATTAAGTAACTGATTGTAATTATTTGGCGTACAGACCATAACCGAGTCACATTTTTCGGTTCTATATTTCGCGATTATTACTAAATGGACTTTCTTTGAAAGAATTTCGCATAACCACACTTCACTGAGCGTCAGTAATCAGAAGACCTATTTATGGCGAAAAAGCTGCTGATGGTTCCGGATCCGGGCAGGGACTTGTTGGGAAAACGCGCTTTCACTGCGTCAATTTTTGCATTGTGGATGTGGAAAAAGCATTAGAGAAAAGTTTTTCAAATTCTATCACTCACAATAATTATTACGATTCCGTTTCTTCAGATGGCCTCGAAACACGTTTAAAGGTAAATGAGTGAATGAAATGTGGCTTTCACCAAAGACCATCGGTTCTGTTGCTAGAGATAGCGCGTTTCGTAATCATTTGCAAATTCAACTTATATGATCATACGATGATTTTCGCGATTTTCATGGATTCAGGCTTTTATCCATTGACGTGAACACGAGTGACCTTTCACCTTCCTTCAATTTGTTATTTAAATACAATACAGTTTGTTGAATTATGTTGTTTCAGTTTAAATACACAAATGTCACGTTTTGTGGTTGTCCCAAATCAATACAACGACACAAACCTTCGATAAAAGTTCAGTTCGGGTGGTTACCCGGAAGATCCTTGAAAACATTGACAACTTGTTTATCACGCAGGAAAATTTAAAAATCAACTATGGTTTATGGAATCTTCATATCAGAAACTAGTGGTGGTTAAGGAACGAAAACATCAACCCAACACAATAACAAATATCTTTTGTTTTTGCTCATTCTGTTGATAAAAGTCTGAGAAACAACGTTTGAATACCAGTGCACTTTCCTTTTTTAAATAGCGGGAAATTAATAGTAAATTATAGATAATTAAATGTACTTTCGTAATTGACTATACAAAGTAAAAGGTGTTTGTTGAAAACCAATCTTGAGGCGGTTTATTAGTAGTAGTCGGAATGATTTATAAATCAATCTCACTAGATAATATATTAGTAACATATCGACTCAAACTTACACAAACAAGTTAATTTTACCTAATACAACTGATTTTGATGACCAAAAAATATCAAATTAATTGACTTAAAAAATATTCCTGTGACCAGAATTCAGATCATTGAATACCGTTTTACACCCTTGCTATGGAGGCATACGTGTGCTTAAAATATTTTTTTAATTTGCTGGAATAAATTGTTCACTGATTTGACTAATTGGAATATGTAGATACTATATGATGGAATAAAAACAGTGCCTAGACAAGCTTTGAAAATTGAAATGTTTTGGTAACTCTGCCTGTCTATTTCCAAGCGCTGGCGCTGTTTTGATACATTTCTATTAAACAATATTTGATAAGCAAAAATGTCATTGTTGTCATTCAAACATCCCTTACACTTTGCTGACTCGCATTTGGGTGGAAAGACGACGATGAAATTGTGTAAATGACTTGCTGTCATAACAAACAATAACTCTGAAGATATTCAAGATAATCTCAGCATAGATACCTATATTTATAATTATCCAGAGCATTTTATGTTACAAAATTTAATAAAACTGGTAAGTATGTTTTTTATCAATTCGACATATTAAAACTATTTCAAGGATCATATCAACAATAGTGATGTTCAACTTCAAACTCTACAGATTTCAAACCTACTTTGACACCGTTTTTATTCTATTATATTGTATCCGCTAACAATATCGACTTACAACTTTTATATTGTTCAATAGAAGCTAAAGTTCATTGCGCTATAATTAAATGGTATATTTTATTAGCTACAAAAATTTTAAAAACCATTAAATTGTCGTTAAAAACTAGAATTCCATAGAAAATATTTGACCACGCTATCACATCTCCCCAACAACATAAAAGTACTTTCACCCTCACACTAGTCTTTGAATGTTTTCTTGACGTTGCCAATGAACTCAGAATTGCAATTCAGCAAAATGCAAGATGTCAAGGAGAATTTATTCTAAAATAATTTTGAGTGTCAAGAACAAGTTCTTTAGAAACAGCAATAAATATTTGACGTAAGGTGATAAAAGAAAATAACCTAATAAGATGAAGTCGCTAAATATCGTGCCTTTTTTAAAAATATGTATTGAAAAAAATATTATAGATATTTGAAATGAAAAACCATGACATGTCGAAGAAATTATTCTATTATTTATATTTTTAATCAAATCTATAAAATATTTCTATTAACTCTGTCAGATTAGTTTTAATAAAATACATGAAACTTTTTAAATTATTTTTTGGGTTCCTAATTTCATCCCCGAAGGACAATGTTAAAATCATAGCTATATTAGTATTATTTTAGTCTTTAGTTTTAATTCAGTCCATTTTTGCGTTTCTAACAAGTTGAATTTTAAACCTGAATTTACAAGACAAGATTTCATGTATCCACCTGAAGCACCTAGTGCATCATATTCAGTTTTCTCTCTTTTTATTTTTGGGAAAAACATTTGTCATTATTTTTATTGATACCTTTTTTTTTCATCAAAAAAAAATCAAAAATTTGATCATCAGACGTATCTTTCTTGGAGATACATCTGATGATCCTAAAATAAGAGGACATGTTATGGTTTAGGCCGAAATAGGTGGACGATATTAGGATTTTGCTATTAAATTGTTACATTTTACGCGTCTACAATACACGCCACAAACCTCTTACTTTTTTTATCGTTTTTAATTCTAGATAAACTGTGTTATTATACCCAAGTTTTACATGTAATGTGATAAACATTAATATTGTTGTAGTGTACGTGAACAAAAAAACTCATCTTTCAAATTTTTTTAATTTTTCACAAATTTCAGCACAAGAGTAACTTTTCGTCTGAAAGTCTTAGTGTGACGGTTTGTCATTATCTTGTAATTCAATATGTCTATACTTGATAGCATTAGTTGTAACAAAAGAAACTAAGGAGGACAAAATTAGGTTACGGATGAAATTTGGCGGCTCTACCTTAATGTTTCTAACAAAAGTTAATACGGATTTTTTCTCAAGAGTAAACAATTTTTTGATATTAGAGAACAATGTAAATATCTATTTTTTATATCTTTATCTTTATACCAGAAAAGCTAAACAAACTATACACTTTTATTTTTTATGTAAATTAAGTGTCATTTCATAAATTCTATGACGAGGCAATTTATTACTATTGCTGTATTTTAAATTTTAATCTTATTTTTCTAGCAATGTTATAAACAGACAGTATTATCGTATGATTTAAATTTTTATTTTGATTAAATACACATAAGCAGAACAAAACAAAGTGAAACAAAAACAACAATCTACATACAAATGGTTTGTTTATTTTAAATCATATCATATTCCTACCATAAACAGCTAACAGAAATAACACGGACTAAACCAAAATACTAGTTTCACTTCAAAGCAGGCCCTAGAATTTGAAATTGGTTGATAATGTCTAATTACTGTTATGAGAATTATATGAAAATAACATCTGTGCATATTGATTAATGTCTAACTTCAATGTGAAAAAAACGCTTTGACAACCGGCCAACCGATTTTAGATTCCACAGCCAATTTAAACGGTTTTTATTTAATCAAATAGCAGGAACGTAAATAAAGTGAAAAAAATGTGGAAAGTAAGTTAATAAACATTTTCTACTAAATTAAAAAAAAACTATCCATAAAGGCCTTGTCGTTCATTTATTTGCACCCATGCGACAGTTGACCTTTGCTATTTTTGAACTAAAGAAAAATGTAAAACAAAGAAAGTTCATAGCTAATTTTTGTTTTTAAAAGAAAAATACGAATTTTCAGATTTCGTTGCTTTGAATTTATTTTTGCTACTGGCACTTTCTTATACTCGGCCTGTTTAGACTTGTTGATCTACCATGAAGCAGATTATCAGTTCGAAGCTGTAATTTTGTTCTTACAAGTCTTAGTTACTTTATTTCAAAACTACATTTAAAGTTGTGATGAGATATTTGTCAAGAACGAACAGTTTCGCCCACTTCAGTACCTAACCGGAAATAATGGCCTAAATGACGATTTCCTTCCGGTGTTCGTATTTTGGTCTTCCGATGAAAGGTATAAAAAAATTCCCAACTTTTCTCAACCTCAAGACAACTTGTTAATATTCAATAGCACAAAGACGAAATGACTTCGATCGTATAAAAATGGCTTCGAAACGGATTTCAGAATCTGACATGTGTTGGTAGTCTTTAAAAGCCTTTATGAAAATTATGTTAACATTGACAACTCAATGTTTAACCTCAAACTGTCAGCTGCTTGACATAACAGACAGAACTACCAACAAGTTTCAAATTCCAAAGTCCGCTTAGAGAATTTTCAGTATTCTTCGAAAGATGAAATCACTGTTATTGTCACTGTTTTCCCTAACGTTTTTGTTCGGTTTCGTTGTTTTTGGTGCAACATGTATTATTATAAAAAGACCTTGAAATACGAAATTTATTTACATGTTTGTTATGTGGCGCAGGGGTTAGGACAAGGTAATGTTGTTAATAGGTAGGAGTCTACAGCGTACAGTCACCATTGCTAACTTTTTTTCAGATGTGCATACAAAACAGGTTAGATAACATACCAATATGTTAATGTAATGCTATGTCGACAGGATCTATTTTTGCAGAAATAAGTGAAGAAATTAAAGCATATTGTGACTAGAATAAAGTTAATGGAGCGGCATAATCTCATTATGTAAAGTGTCCTTGTGATATAATTTATAGACAGTCTCTATGTTTAGGTTTTTACAAGCTAGATATAGTATTTGTGCCATCTACACTGCTGTCTACAATCTACAACTTCACACACCGCTATAAATTTCAGTCATCGAAAGTTGAACAATAATGTAGCTTTCAGTTTCCAGTGCAAGTTGGTAAACAATATTTTTCCCAATACAAATGTCATTCACAAGTCCACCAACACGATGAGTATTGATTTTGAAAGATTTTAAAATGTCACAAGAGACATTTCCAACATGTTCAATTAAAAGCCAGCTCCTTGCAAAACTAGTTCGTCTGCCATTAAACCACATTTGTCGACACATATATGTGTGCTAAATTCATAAAAAACTCGCCAAATTGTTTACAAAAGTGAAGAAGCGTAACGATCTTACAACATCGACATCACACTCTCTCAAATAACTCTCCTTCAAACGAATTTGCAATAAAACAAGGTCGACGTACACAAGGACAGAACAGATAACAATATCCTGGTTCCAACCCATAATACAAGATCCGTTGTCATGAACCCACATATGGTCGTGCTGGGCCGACCCAATTATTAAAATAACCCTCGCTACATATAAATAATAAAATTTTTAGAACGGGAATGTTAAGGTTGTGTCTGGCACATGAATTGGCGACGTCGACGGCGTCATTTAGGTCAGAATTTAGCTGTTTTGCCCATCGTGACATCAGACATTTAAATGCGCGTGCAGCAGCGGCACATGAAGGCTATGATCTTGATAAAAATACTTTCCTGCAACAAAATAACTCAGCACTCATTTTGCACAGCTTTTTAAAGCGGCATTCACAAGTAAGTCAAAGTTATCCACAAGATAGCCTAATCAAGGGTGCGCTCATTTATTTTTCCAGAAACAGGATTAAAGCGAACAGAATATGTAGTCACGTGATCTTAATCGCCATTACTGTCACTCTCTCTGTTCGAATGTAATAAACGAACGATTACAAATGACGGAGTGCGCATCGAATGAATAAATGAACGTGCTTAAGATATGATTGAAAAAAATGTCTAGGAATTTCTGATAGCTTATCGTTTCTCAATTTTTTCTTTTCGTTTGCAAGTTCAAAACTTTTAAACTTTTTTCATCACTGTCATATATGGTCACCTTTGTTTCTAACTGTTACTTTGACAGGCACATACTTAATTGTCATAATATGTATTTATGTTCCACGGGTTTTGGGAAGGTTGAGAATGAACTTTACCTGCATAATATAATAATAAATCAAAAACGTGTTTGATCAAGTGCCAGTTTCGACTTTTTTATCAATCAAATTGCTCAACCAGCATTTCAAAGTTTGTTTCTACCACACATCATTAGTGTATTTTTTTTTAAACAAAAAAACGTTAATAGTCGAAAATCAGTTGAATTTGTGATACTAAAATTCAGTTAATGCTTGACTTTGCTAATTAGAGTTAGCAATGTAGCGCTATAAACCGACCTAATGATATTTTCTCTATTGGTAACCATATGCGAGATAGATGCAAAAAATTCCCTTTTTCAAAAACAAAAAACGATGAAATGGAAGCAAAGTTAACCTACTTTGTTCTTTTTATAACGCAATACATAAAAATAAAATGGAAACAAGAATTAAAATTAGTGGTGCCGGGAAATCAATGTCATCTTTTCCAGTAAATTAAAAACTGCCTTTAAAAAAAATTATAACTCGTAATATTTTTTCGCTTGTATCCGATATCCAGGGTCGAAATGAAAATTTTTTTCGGTATTGACAGGTTATAACTTTTACTATCCACAAAAAAAGTTTTCATCCCGACCTTGGATTTCGGGAACTACTTATGTCAATAAAGGTAAAAATATTAGATATTAGATATAAATTACTTTAGAACCAGCTTATGATTTACCAGTCGATACCGTAAATCTTATCAGAAGATGAAATAATAATTAATTTATCAGCAGCGCATGATTTAATTTATATTTCAGCCTCATTTTTATGCTTTTCACCGTAAAAAGAACAAAATAGGTCAAATTTGCCTCTATTGTATTGCTTTTTATTTTTGAATTTTTTTTTTACATGTATCTCAGATATGATTAACAATAGACAAAATATGATTGGTTCAGTTTGTAGCTCTACATTGCTTCTACAGAAGGTCTGGAATGTCGCGCACATTTTCACAGTTGCATAATAAAGGCATCTCATTAAATGTTACAAAAATGGAAAAATCCATGTCTTTATTTTCTATACAATATGGTTTAAAATTACTAGTAGGGCCCCTTTAGAGCACTTTGTTTTTCAAGGAACTTTTTAATTAAGTTAAATTTTTAAGAAATTTACACTGTTTTTCCAAAGGTACTTTTTTTTAAAAAAAGGCAACATTTTAAGGAAAATACCCCGTTGAATGCACCATTGAAAACATTTAAAATTCACCTTTTTTCCTATTTTTTGTTGAGCCATTTCAGCACAAAAATGAATACAGTTTCGTCCAAATAAATTCGGACAAGATCCTCATGAGCGAAGCGAATCCACAAACCTGTAGATAACGATTTTAAAAGAAAATTGATAGATTTTTAAGATCCAAGAATTTAGAAAGAAAAAAAAAACAGTTAAAAAGTTGTAAAGAAGATCAGATTTCAATAAAAAATAAACAATTTATTTAATATCTATGTTAAGTACCGTGATGTCCACAACTATTTAGATCAGGCTGGAAAACAAATTCAGACTCTTAGCTTAATTCAACGCTTTTAGTTTTGACATATGTCCTGTTAAATTTGAATTAATGGTTTTCACAAACGAACATTGTTTATTCATATTAATCTAACATAACAGTGCCAAATACATAATTTGGTTTTAAAATGTGTCGCTGATCGTAGTTTTGGGGTTTCGTCTCTCCTATTGGTTAGCGGCCACAGTCGATCAGTGCAGCCCAAAGTGTTTGAATTTAGGGTTGAAGATTTCATCGTGTAAAATAGCAACAATCAGATCGTTTGAGAGCAGGCAATCCTGCAATGTGTTCAATTACTTTGACGATCTTCTGTAGCTGATGGATCATCTGATTCGAACGAGTTATCAACTCCTTTAGTGCCACTTCTTCCAGAGTCTGAACCCTCAGACGATGAAGTCCTGCCAAAGCAAAAGTCAAAAAAAAATAAAAATTGAATTACCGACTTACACATTATCGTCGTGTTCATATGCATTCGGGTGCGGTTTTTGTGGGAGTTTAACCTTATCAATAAAATTATCAACTTCACTTATGTATGACTTATGAAAAGTAATTTTTTTTTAATGGAAAATCGTCATCTTTCTTCAGGAAAACAGTTACTACATGGTCAATAATCAATTAAATCCAATGGCAGAACAGCTATACAGCCGCCAATCAAATGCCGCTGTCCAAGGATTTTTGTTATAATTATAATCCGATGAAAATTTCTCCATCCATGTTCACTTTTTTTCGGGTTTTTTGAATTTCCTTGAATTCGTTTATAGCTGTTTTTAATGCCGGCAAATGTTCCAGAACACTGAAAAGATTTTAGACAAAAATACGCAGTTTTAAAATGCAGATAAGAAAGAAAATTATAAAAACCGATACTTTTTTCAGTTAGGTGTTTAAAATTTGTTAGATTCGTTCTAACCTATAAATTAAATTCAGAATTGCTTGCTTCAGAATAATGAATCATATAAATCCACTATTAATAACACTGTTTTAAAATTTAAATATTACTTACCTCATGTTGCTTATTTACTTATTTTACACAAAAGATAAACTTTAAGTTTTCAACGTTGTTGTTGTTGTTCGGCTGTCAAAACGTGTGACTTCTATTTGGATTTTCTCGACCAGCGCCATCTATGGGATAATACCGCACAAAATATGCAACATTGTGGTGCGGATGCAGCAATATATTAAAATATTTTAAAAAATAATACCCGTTTCAAAATAAAAGCGCTGTTTAATATTTACAAAAATCTACTTATAACATTACAACAACAAAAACGTTTACAAACAAATAGAACAATATGTCATTTCTATATCGAAGAGATCAAAAATAAAATAAATAAAATTTTAGGAATTTATGCAAATGTTTTTTCACTTCTTTTGGAGATAACTTTGTGAGTAAAATAACAGCAATTTTTCGTAACAATTCAACTTCTTCATCTTCTTTTAGATCAAATAGAATTTCTTCGTCATTTGATATGCAACAAACTGTAAATATGTATTCCATTCTCTTTCAAATTTATAATTATGTTACCTTCTGTTTATATAACCGAAATATTTTTTAATGAGAGAGCAGTATAGTCTTAGCTGCATCATTTAGTATACAAATTACTCATTACTTTAATTTGTTTTTTTGTCTAATTAATGTCTACATGGTATTACATCAAAGTTTTCTAGAATAACTCTTGTCATAAACAAAACCAAATTCCTTTGTTTCTATTTTATTTAAAAGTTCTTTAGTTTTAGTATCTCTGGTAATTCGATGATATTGTGTACTGATTTTACTGAAAATATTATTTATAGTATCGGAATTAATCTTTTCGCACGTTTTATAGTTGAATGTAAATTCTTTTATTTTACAACTTCACATGTATTATAACTCTTTGGACCTGTTGGTACGCATACGTCCTTACCTAATTCATCGGTCCAATCTCTCAAGAGACAATCTGTTTTAACAGTGTTTTTACCATTACCTATATATACAATGTTATCTGTAGCATAATATGCTACACTTTTTCCTAATATGTCCAACATTTCGTAGAATTTTAGTCTTGCATTTGCAGTTGTAAAAGCAGCTATGAATATGTTGGTATTGAAATAATTTTCTACATAGCAATCTTTATACTTGTAATCAATTTGTAACATATTTTTATTTAATTCATTGATATGCACATAATCAAGTGTGTTGTTTAATAAAATTTCATAAAATCTTTTAATATCTGTAAGATATTCTGTTGCCCCCATATTTTGTTTCTGACCAAATTTATCCCATAAGGAATTTAAGCATATTTTTGCAACAGCTCTCTTTCTAGGATTATTTTCTATTTTACTCAATTCAATACCTAGATTTTCTATTACAGCCTTTCTATATTCTTCTTCTGATTCAAAATCATTTCATCATTCACTTGTCTCTAACTTTATTTTCATAAATGCTTTTACATATTAAACAAATAAATCGTTTTTTTTTTAATGCCAAACTTCGTCAATAGTAATTATTTTGTAACTTTTTTCAATTGCTTTTTGTACCTCGTTTGTAGACCAGGTTCATTCTTTGAGATTTTGTATGAGTACATTTATCTTTTTGATTATTTAATTTTACACAATTGACATAATTAAAATGCTAACTGTTCTGGATCGGATTTGGTTTTATTCTTAAGAGGTAGAACGGATACAAACCTTTTGGGAGTAAAATTGCACATTTTTTAATAAATACCATTTTGGATCATCTGTAGAATATTGAATATTGAATATTTTAAAAGGATGTCCAACTGGATAACCATCATAGCATTGTAATGTTGGATATAAACTGCAAATATTTATAATTTATATTTAATACAAATTTAAATACATATTTATTACAAATATTTCATATTTTCCCCCTTAACTTTCAATTGCGTTGCATTACTTTTTCCTTCAAAGACTGTATTTCTAGTACTTACTTAGTTTCTCAAATTTCTCAATTTTTTTTTTAATTAGTTACATTTCTGTATTATATTCTTTAGATTTAGTTTAATAGCACTCCCACATTTCTATTATATTATACCCAGCCTTTTTTATTTGCGCACTTCTTTCTATTTTTTGTTCATAAAGATCTTCTTCTTCTTCCATATTAATAAAATCTTGATTATAACACTTTTTACATCCATACCAAAAGCAACCGTGATATTGATAGGCTGTATTAGTCTTTTCATCAAATCCGTCAACTTTTGCTCCACATATTTTCACTTCACCATTGTTTAATGTATGTTTTATATTTGGATTATGAAAACTATTCAACCAAAAAATTAATTGTTGACAATATTAATCTTTTTCCATATTATCAACAACTGCAATTGTATCGTTTTTAATATATTTTGATCTATATATAGCCATACAAACACCAGCAATTGTAATGTATCTAAAAGGATCTATATTAGTTATTTCTAAACACTGTTTTATTAATACAAGACATCCTTTTCTTAATATATCCACATCAGAATTACAATAATCATAAAGTTCTTTTTCGAAATCAAATAAATATATTTTTTTCTTTTTTGTTTATGGCATTCTACAACCTCTTGTCTTTCCTTTATTTTCAAAGAGTTAACACCATAGTATTTTGTATTAGGTATTTTTCCAATATAGTTTTGATTTTCTGTTGTATTGAAAAAATGTGGAAAATATCCTTTTTTGACTTCTTTTAATGCGAATGTTTTAGGGAATTCTTTAAAAGCTCCTTGAATAAAATTACTACTATCAATAAATCTTGAGTTAATAGATTTTATTTCCATTAATATTATTTTAGATCCATTATAGATGCAGAAAGGTTTGATACCATTTTCGACGCAATATTTTAGAATAAAATAAGAATCATAACCTTTAGAATAATGTGCCATAGTTGTGTATCCTTTTTAATCTCTAGAAATTAATCATTTACAGAAAACTTCGTTAGTCTTAAAAGAATTAACACTACCGTAAAAATAATGAGATACAACTAAATTAGATAAGATAGATGAATGCCTGTTTCCTGCATAGCTTCGTAATCAAAGAATAAATATTTTTCTGTACATGTGCATTTAGCTCTATTAAATAAACAACCGCATTTAAGACATTCGTTCTCTCTTGGTATTTTGACACATTTTACATTCTTTACATTGATAAATATGATATTTTACTCTTTTGCTTATTTTATCAGGAAAAGTTACTGTACAACCTTTTCTATTACAATTTTTTCAACCTTTTACATTGTATTTTTTATCACTGTCTTTCATTGTTCTTTCGCATATTCCACCTTTTTGCCGTTTTCATTGCATATAACATTTATGTTTTAATATTTCAACTTCTTTATGATACCTTCTACATTTTTCCCAGCCACATCTATGTTTCTTATTACCCTCTTCCATCATTTTGTTACCTTCGTCGATCATTCTTCGATCTTTAGATGGAATTTGCCGGTAAAGAAATTTCTCGTTATTTCCTTTTTCAATCATTTTATTGGACAACATAAACATCCTAGACTAACAGCCTTCATTAAAAGGAAGTCAACCGGTCTTACTCCAACGAAGTTTAGTGTTGGAAGTTCGATGTAGAGAAATTTTTGAAGAAAGCGGATAACAAAAATTTTTTGATGAAGGTAAAATTTACCACAAAATTTGGTGCTACACACTAAAACCTTCATCCATTTTTAGGTGGTGTTACTTGTAGGAATTAACGGAGGGCTGCGTCAAGAAGAGATAACATTTCTAGATATAAAATATGTGAAAGATATAAAATTATTTTTTCTCATTGAAATTCCACACACAAAGACAAATGTCAGAAAAGAATTTGGAAATTTTGATGGTATAGATTTATTAAAAATATTTAGAAAGTACTATTCCTTGAGGTAATTAAAAATACAAAGTTTTTTATTGGCTACCGTAATGACAGATGTACAAGACAAGCTGTGGAGATCAACACCATTGCTGCAATACCACAGAAAATTGCAGTTTTTAAAGTTACGAAATTCTTCGACGTATACTAGACATTGCTTCAGGAGGACTTCAGCAACACTACTTGCAGACGCAGCGGCTGACATCACTCTTTTAAAGCGTCATGGAAATTGAAAATCTAGTAGCGTCGCTGAATCGTACATCGAAAACTTAATTGAAAATAAATTGGAAATAGCCTCCAAAATAGTTTGGGAGCCTCAGTCACAAGGCTGTGGCAAACTACTGTGTTGTGATGTCTCCGAGGCTTCTGCCGCATTGGAATTGGGACAGAAGACACAAGACCAGAATAGCATACTAAGAGAAAAGTCTGATAATAATTCATCTAATTGGCTTTTTGGAAATTGTTCTAATTTTGTGGTTATCATATATAAAAAATAAAATTTGCATTGATTCCTTTTTGTCTTATTTTTCCATTCTAGTTTGGAAAAATTCAACTTTTCCGCATCCAATTGAGTATTGAAAAATCGAAGAATTCCTAACCGAATTTAACAAATTGTTTTCTTTTTAAGATTATGAGTCAATTACTAACAATGATTTATAAACTTTGCAAAACATGCTCATGTCCTAATCTTAGTTTACGGTGTAGAATTCTGACGTTTATTTTCCAGACAAAGAAATAGGTGTATTTCCCACACACATTTAATAACAACGTAGTTTCTTATCAAAATGATAACAACCAGACCAATTGGGTTTTAGCATAAGATCCGTTGCGATTTTTTAAAGAAATCTCTCGGCACAAAGGCAATTAGTAAATAATTGCTTTTTGATAGTCTTGACAATCGTAAAATGTTACCGTAAAAACTGAAAACTGCAATAAATGTTAATTATCTTGCATGTAAATATCGAAATGTGTAATTAAATGAATTTAATTAGTGGAATTTTAAATAACGAAATCGTCTGGGGGACTTGTATTTATTCTGCATGACTTCAGCGAAGGTTATAGTAGGTATTCGTATTAATTAAAAGTGGTCTTTAGATCCTTATAACCTAATTCATGACGATAACATTATCATTTAACAAATAACTCAAAGTTTCCTTTAAACAAATCAAAACCGGTTTTGTCATTACATTGTTGTCCGGTCCCCAGTTTATCTAAAATTCACAGTTAGCACCACTCCCAAATTTGTCCAATTTTCGTGGCACATCAACCTTACAATTAAGCCTACAACGCGACACTGACTCACCGGTTCGGCATCTTCTTGGACAAGAAACTTCTCATCTAGGACGCCATAATTGACCCGTCCAAATGGAATGCGAAATGAAAGAGCAAATGATAGATCATTCATTTATTGTCTTGCCCATGGGCTTGGATAAAATGGATACATCAGTCAAGAGTGAACATATCAAGACGGACATACAGTGGACGCTTCTGACACTTCCAGTGATATGCGCAATTGTCAATGGACCGTACACTAAAATACAGTTCAGTAGCCGAAGTGTCTCAAGCGCTCTTTTGACAGCTGTCTGTTCCTCTCCTCGTCTTTCTCTCTGTCAAGGTCCGATACAGTCGATAATACAAAATCGTTATTTACATACAAGCCAGCCCGCCACCTTACTAACCGTATTTAAGTCCAATTGATGCAATTTACACGTTCTTTCTTTTGAAAAGTACCGAGGGACGGGGCTGGCTGGTGCGAACAGTAACTAGTTTTGTATATAATAAAGGCGCATATCTATACAATACAGTAGTTATTATTAATTGATAAGATGGGAATATCTTAATGATAGACAGTATGACTAGGTTTAGTACACTGTTGACGGACCTTGGTTATCATTGGGAGTTGTTTATACATGATCCATGAAGTGGATGTCTTATTTTATTAAAGAACAGCGTAGAAAAACTAACTATTGATATTTTATATAAAGTAAATCAACCATCTGAACTGTATGCAGTGTATTACAATTTAGATTGAACCGAAAATTTGAACTTATATACAATTTGGAAAACTTTATTCTTGTTGTTACGTATGATATAGTTTGGGATTCAAGCGGATTAAAGCTTTAGAAGCATTATTTTGGATTGTTTCATTTCTAAATATTAAAAAAAGGAGACGTTTCGCCCTACGCTCCCACAAATTTATCAATTTTTCACAGTCATTCGAGTGAGACCGAAATCTCCGCGAAACGCCTCCTCTCTTCTTTCTCTAAAATTCATACAAACCTTACAAAAATGAGAGAATCGCGGAGAATTCGATTACATTACAGTTTTCGATGTTATCTTGTTTTTACACACACAACGGAAACGTGTCGACATCTGTGCTTCTGAACGGAGATTATTTTGTTAAAGCGGGAAATTTGAACAGCCAACATAAAATGTCAAGTATATCACATGCAATTCAACAATCAAGAATAAATTATATGTTACAATTAAACGTTCATATACAGTTCTACAATGTCATTATCATAATTTACATAGTTCATTAACACGACCTAATTCATGTCATTACTTAAGTTTCAAGTAAAAAAGCAATTTATCAATTCCAATCAAGCATTTTTGTTTTTGAACGAGACGTCCCAGAAAACTACAAGTCGTGTTTATTTGGTTGGATCGTTGTGTAACACATGAGTCGCTAAACGGTGGTAGTTTTTTGGGCCGCCTCATACGTTATAACAAATATTTTAGATATGATGTTATGTGATACTATATTTATATGTGTGCGCGATATCTACACTTATATATCTTTTTTTTTCACTTCATTTACACTATATGTATCTGTTTTAAATCTGCTACTACTGTCATATCTAATTTTCGCACCATACCGTATTAGGTAAATAATACTCTGATAAGTACAATATTTGTTGTTATGTTTTGAAAAGTGGAACAAATATTCGCCGGGAATGCGCCTCATTTAGTTTAAAATTCATTATATAGTCTCATGTATATGTTCCGCGAGGAATCTCGAGCACCCTCGGCGAATATTCTGGCGATTTTCCTCCTTCGAGTCGCCGTCAAATATCCTCGATCGAACAGGAAACGGGAAATCGCTCTCACTGTAAAAAAAATTCATCAAAGACGGAAGACCAGAAACACCGTCTAAGCGATACTACTGTACAGAGTGATCGAGCAAAAGAGATGGCATTCGTACCTACTGAAGTGGAGGATACTAACGTTGGCAGCTATGCGTAGACTACGAGGATCGGTGACATGATGATGATATAAGATGGAGGAGAAAGTGACAAGTGTATGTGATAGAGACAGAAAATGCAGTGTGTTGCGTGAAACGATCGAATGTGTTAGAACTTGAGGGAATCTAAGCTAGCCATGGAGCTGCGTCGAGAGAGACCGAGCGAAGGAGGTCCACTAACCAGGGATGTGGTGCCGAATAATTTGTACCATCCGATGACGATATTGCTGAGGTTTAAGTCGTCGAGCATTATTTGGGCGACTCCCATGAACACCTTTTTGCCTTCGATGCGTCCGTAATCACCCCAGACGGTCACCTAAAAAAGCATGAAACTCACAAAAAAACTAAAGCCACCATACTCAACAGACCTGAAGTATACAGCCTTGGAAGTTTTCTCTAAACGCCAGTTGCTGTTGATAGAGAGGATCCAGCGTCCGACGCGCTGTTGACGTCTTTGCTTTTGCTATACATTTTTTGCCGTTGACTAGGTAAACTTTGACATAAGGTGCTGGAAAAATTAGCGAATTTGTAAAGTCAGAATGTAGTTTGTACGAAAATTATAAGTACCTGGTAATACTTTGGATCCGGGTCTTGATTGCAGTCCTCTCGCTCGTATCACTTCGACCTCGAGGAATCCTTTTTGATAACACAGAGATAGCTGTATGTCTCCCAAAGCTGGAGCTCCAAGAACTTGTCGCCCAACCAGCTGTCCTGGTCCCAAACCGTCGATAAAGTCTGCCAGTTGTCCACTCTCGCCCGCCAGTCTCAAAGAAGGTGACCACCTACATCGAAGAAAATCTAAGATGCTGACTTTCTAAAAACTCAGCAATGAGTGGGAAGCCGTTTGAAGGAAGAAAAACGTTCCGAATCGATATACAAAAAAGCTACCCAACATACACACATAAACTTGAACTCTATGGTTTCGTTTCGGTAATCGGTATTAGAGCTTAAAGAGCAGAACACAAAGAATGTACATAGAGAGAGTTAAAGAAACCGGGCCAATTAGCTGGACTACGTGTGTGAATTTTAGTGATAATTGAGAAAATGGTCGAAACCGTGCCGTCGGACGGTGGTGCCATCGCATGCAGAACAAGCTTTCAGTTAAAAACAGGTAGATCCTTTCGTTGTAGTGTGTATGAGGTGTGACTGACCGATCTATAGCATGCTGAAGATTCAATAAATACATACCAGACCAGGAGGAGCAAACACGACCATCAATCTTACGCAAAAGCTGTGTTATGGGAGACAATATCAAGGTACCATTTAATCATGCTTCATTGTGCTTTTGTCTGTCAATCATTCCCTTTTTCTATTTTGTGAAAAAGGGAACAATTGATGGACAATCCCAAGTCCGTCTCAATGCAACACAGCAGCCAAGAGCCAAGGGTGGTCGACGAAGAGGCAGTTGTGGAGACGGTAGGGATAGGAGTACTTACGACGATCCCTCGGAGCTCGAAATGGAGTTGAGGCTTGACGCTCTTTGGCTGCAATCTGTCGAGCGCGAAGTTAAACTAGGGACGACTTCTTGAGAGCGTTGTATACTGCTACTGGTGGATACGCGCTTTCTATTGTATCCGCTGTCTGCAGCCACAAAATTGCGTCAGTTATGATAACAACAGGCTCGGAATTGTAACTTGAACGTTTATTTTAAAATTAGGGTTAGTGAAAACTGCAATTGCGCGATTTTAACTATCCCCCGCTTCAGATAGACATACAAATTAAAGAAACTTCAGAACCCGTCAGACAACAGGAGACAACATCGACGTCTAGCCCCAAGGGCTAACAGCAAGCATAGCTGATCTAAAACTACAAAGTTTGACAAGCAGAACATTTTAAGTAATAAAAAAAAGATTAGAATTAGTCTATACTACGTATGCACGCTACACTATATCAATACGCTCTATTAGCTAGTTTACACTGAGTGTTTTCCAACTGAATCCTAAAAAAGCCAAATACCAAAAGATTTGCTCGACATAAATTCTCCACTGTTTGGTCCTCAGCAACCAAGTAGTGTGTAAAAGTGAAACACTATGTTTACTACATAACATCCCTGAAAACTCCAAGATTACATTTGTTACTATTCATCTCTCTATGTACCTATCCACGTGTTTGCTCTTTAAGGAAGGGGAAGAGGAGGACTTTTAAAGAAAAAAATTAAAGAACCTGTCGCCGTCGGCCGAACCCTCTCCATCACTGGAAGCTGAGGAACCTTGTTTGGACAGTCTAACATCTCCGGGAAGAACTTCTTCTGATCGATGGACAGTAAATGAAGTCTTGCCTCTACGTCCGAAACCCATTCTCCGCTTGCGACCTTTAATAACAAAGATAGGAAGGAAAAAAGGAAGAGCTTACACGCGTTATTACTTTTTGTTTTGTTCGATTATTTACACACTTAAACTATTCTAAACGTTTAACTAAACTACACGGATTAGAGAGTTGTCTCGACTGAAATCGGAAGAGAGTAAGTAGAGAAAGTGATGGGTTAGACGAAATGATCGTCGTGCTTACCTGTTGCCGATAACTGACTCGTCGAATTACTCTTTTTACTGAGTCCAACAAATTGCGCTGTTTGACGATCCACTCTTTCCCGTTCTCTTTGACTTTCTTTCCTTGCAATTTCTTTTTGAGGCACCTCTAGGCCATGCATTTGGCTAACGGCTGTGTCGCTTAAACTACCATCTGCAATTGCGTGAAAATCTAAAGAATGTTAAATGTCAGTTATAATGATTATTGAACACAACTATCCCCTAAATTTTAAAATAGTTCACTTCAAAGATTAAAACACCATGTAACAGAATGTTTTAGACATAAACCAATAATTATTATTTTTATGAAGCTTTGAATCATATCAAATTGATTAAAATTCGAACTTTTGCTTATTGTTTTTGTTTGGAAAGCCATGATATGGCTATTTAAGGAACTATGAAATCATCATCCTTGTGTGATGAAAATATTATATATATAAGTAGTGATAATTTTTTTTTATAAAATTATTTTATTCACAAATTCACAATACAAATACTTTTTGATTCTATTTGAAGCTAGGTCTTTCTGAATGTTTATTCGGTGTCATATGCCTAGTGGTGCATTGATCTTATGAAGTATTTTTTAAATCGCTCATTCTCACCTGTTTTTTCATCAGGTGGTGGCTCCGTATTGGACAAACTTCTAGTAAACTGTCCTCTTTTTATACTACTTTCCCTGTTATGGTGATGATGATAGTGATGATTGTGACGTTGGTCGATAGGTTCTATTGGATCTCTCATCTCTTGACTTCTATCTCGGGAATTCCTAGGCACCGTTCGATGACTCGTCGTATAGCTATACCGGTCGCTACCTCCACCATAATCAGTACTAGCAGGAATACAAGCATTAGAATCATCACTAGCATCATCTAAATCTACATCTTCACGAACAAGAAATGACACGGACTTTTTGTTTTTGGGAATCTTTACAAAATTGAACAGCTTTTCAATAGAACCGACACTCTGGCGTCGTTCCGGGCTTTTTTCTTTGTCTGACGCGGTCTCGGACTCGGAATTTTGACACTGTGCCAACGGATCTGAATACTCGCAATCGTTTATCATCTCCGTGTGGATTTTTTTTATAAGGGATTTAGGCAAAGGGGTTTCTTTAACATTTGTGTCTGCTAAAGATTCAACGGATTGACAGGTTGTGAGGTCGTCGTGGTTAATCAGAGCGTCTTGCGGGGCCTTGTTCAATAATAAATCAAGCGGGTTTGGCAATAAGCGTGGTTTAGACTTCAGCTGACAGTGTTTTTCTTTTATGGAATTGGGTTTAAAAGAAGTGCAATAGAGAAGAACGTTTATGGTTTTATGGCGACTAAGAAGTTTATGATTAAATGCGTTACGTTTATATAAAGGGGTGACTTTAAAAATGTTTGGTAGATTGTCGATGAGGTCGTTGGTTCTGCAAAATACATTTTCTTAGATAAGTAAGTATTCAGATAATTTTGAAGTGTACCTAGATATTAAACCCATTTTTTCTTTAAGTTTGTATAGTAGCAAAAAGGTTGGAGACTTTTAGTTAGTTAACTCGATTATCTCACCTGATTGTTTTGGTGCCTCTAGGTCTTTCAGATTGTGTAGAAAACGCACTACTTGTCACGGACGCGACTGATTCCATATCGCTGTCAAAGTCCCCTAACCCTAACGGGTCTCTATCCCTTTCGGGAGAGTGTCCCCTTCTCGAGACCCGCGTATGGTTCGCCAAATCACTGTCACTCAGTCCACTGCACCGTCTTTCCCATCCCGGCCCCGTACTTCTATATGTATGAACGTAACGCATCCTGTGCCTCTTGTCTTGGTCGAGATCTTGGGCAACGCGTTCTTGAAGGGCACGTGCCAACGCCTGGGGCACTTGGGGTAGTTGGCGTTTTTTCGGCGAGCCAGTTGGGGTGGCCGTCGCCGAGCGTGATTGGAAACGAGGCACAACGTAAGTTGACGGCTGATAATCGGCGATGGCGATGGGCGGCGAAAGGGAACGGTGGTCTGTGGCGGAGCGTCGAGGAGACTTTGAACGAGAACGTGACATGTGGGCGCTAGGGGAGTCACAAGGCGCTGCGGAATGCGATCGCTGTCCCGCCATGGCGCTCTGTAATAAAGTGTTCAAAAACAAAATGTCACATAGAAGCGACGTATTTTGAATATACGCAGTGGATAATTTAAAAGAAATCTTACTCGTCGATATCCTTGTGTGACGTAGGTGTGCATCGTCTCTTGGTCTCTCCTTGATTTTCTTTCGTTAGGTGGTGATGTCGAGCTGCCTACACTGCTAACGCTGGCTCCGTCGGCGCCGCGCCTTTCCCTACCCCCGTCGATTTCACACTCAGACGGCGTATCTGAATCGGAAAACCGAGAGCCAGTGCTTGGGGGCGACAGATGTTCGCTTGGCGTTAAGGCGACTTCTTCGTGAGGACCTAACGTACGCCAAGTCGGTTGTTCGTCCAAAGGCCACAATTCCACTATGCTCTCGCCTAAAAAATCGTTTGCGCCATAACGCACGTAATCCCACACTGTGATTTCTAACGCTCGTTGACGAAGATCTGCTCGACGAAGACCCGAGTAGACAAAAGTTTGGTTCCACATCGGCTCAGTTGTCCCTAATATAAAATATCATTAAAAAAAAGAAACTAACTTAACAGCTGACAGTGGAAAGATTCATACCTGCGAGGGTGCGGGTCCGCCGCTTGGACTTCTCCGATCGGTCCGGTAGGAGGAAGAGTTTACAGTACGGATTTCTAGGTTGATGTGGCGACCTCGGCGTTAATCCTGCCGCACAGACTATCGTGACCAACAACTGCAAAGTGGTGGGGTCGAATCCCAATCTGATCTGTATCCTCCCTCCGACGCTCGGCGCCAAAGCCGGGCTAGGTCTCGGTCGTTCTGGACTTCCGGGCGATGTAACAAGAACGTGCGGTCGTTCGTATCCTTCCACTTCTTGTTGCCACTGGCCACTCTGACCTAAGATAGGGGAGATGAAACGTAAACACGTCGCACCATCACAGTAAACCGCAAATTCAATCGCTTCCTCATCGATCACTAAACCATATTTCAACACCATAAGTCGTAAACACACACAGTTGTTGCTCCCATTACAGTTAACTACGCTAAGGGTACAGGACATTCACACATAGAAAGAAGAAAAAGTCGTGTTGGATGGTTTGTAAGTGCTATAGTGTCAAATATGGTTTCTGGTGTGTTTGGTGCTTAAGCTCACGCCACTTACGCTAAATCGGTGGCACTACTCTTCTGTTCAAATTCAGCACGACAGCTGAACGTGAACAGACTCTACATTTTCTAGACTCGATCGTACCTCTATGAGCTACTGATTGCCTCCATGTCGCTTGAGCGGCGCGTCTACTACCCATACTACGAGATACTATCAGTTCTACGTTCGCTTCTTGTTTGCTCTCTGCAATGATGTCGGCCACTTCTTGATATGTTTTACCCTGCAGAACACGGCCGTTCCATTCGATTACTTCGTCACCTACGCCAAAACATCCCAAATCCAACAACTTGTCTATTTATTTACATTATGCGGAACCAGAGAACTACTTTGCGGTTCCACATATCAAAAATAGATGACCTACCCGGCCTCAACTGTCCTTCTATGTCGGCGATGCTTCCTTTCTTGACTTTCTCAATAACAGCTCCTTTGAGACCGTTCTCCAAAATCCTTCCCCCTACCACCTTCAATCCCAAAATGGCGGCGCTGGATCCGGTGGTTTCCTTGGAACTTCTCCGCAGAATCATGTGACCAATCATTCGACTACCATCGGCGGACACTTGCCAGGATAAGGGGTGCTAATTAAGAAAAAAAATGTTATGTTTGTGGAAAATAATGTTCGATGGCTACTGCAACGATAAATTTCATTATGAAAGTGGAAATGTGACTACGGCCAAACTGCCAAGGGTTTTTGGGACCATTCCAAGTTTTATAAGAACAAAGTGACGGACTGCACGCATACAAGGACTTGTTCTACTTTCGGATATTTATTACATGGGTCGTTTTGTTGAAAAAATAAGATCTTAAGGGTGGAACTTTTGAAGGAAATAACATTTTCTACCGTTCAACTTAAATTATGTTAAATAAAACGAGTATTACAATTCTGTTAATTAGATTAATCACAAAAAATATTAAAAGTGTTCGTCCTTCAATTTTATTAATTCTAATTAAGCTTGCAATGTTTTTGGAAAAAGAACTAAAGAAAATATTGATTAAAACGGAGAAGTTTATGTTAGTAACAGAAAGAGTGTGTTTGACCCATTCAATGATTTTGTGGCCAAAAGTGCTGTCTGTTGATTTGTGTTTGTGAATCAATAAATTACTAACAAGAAAAACACAGAACCTTATTGAAATAATGCAAAGCCATGCAACGCAGATTATATAGTGAAAGAGAAAAATAACTTCAAAGATCCAAGAAATTTTCAGATTTCGTTAAAGAATCAAAGTTGAACCATGCTTTGCAGATTCGTCAAAGTAAAAAGGAAAAGACAGGTAGCAAGTACTTACAAGTTTGCTTAAGAATTTTGTCGGTGATCGTAGCATTATTTAATTCTTCCACATGTGCCAAGAAACTCTTGACAATGGCTACAAAACTGATAACGCCGCAAAGTATTTTTGTAACGATATTTGAAGTATTACAGGAATATTACTCGACCATTATGCCATATTGCGTCAAAGTTATCATTTTTGTTATCCATTTTTTGGAAGAATTGCTCTACATTAAAGAATTTGCGTTTGTCTACTGCCAAGGGTCTACTCTATGTGTCTAATAGGCAAACAACACAATTGTGAATCGAATAGGCACCTTGGGCACGTCTCCGCGAGTGGAATCCTCGCTGGAGGTGAAGGTGGAAGAAGTATCAATGCCTGAGTCCCTGTGAGAGTCCTGTGATCCTTGCCTATCCCAGTTTTCGTGCTGATCAAATCTCACCGTCTTCTTTCTCCTCTCGGTGAAACATCTATTGTCGGCGGTTACATCTTGAAGGGGTCTGTGTTGGGGTGCGACGATATAGTGGCTTAGGGGAGGCCAGTCACCGTTGCCTCCTAAACAGTTGCGTACTGCTCAAAAATCGCCACGTGCTCTCAACAATTTACCGGTGGCACTTCTTAAGAAAAGAGCCGGTTTTTCAGACAAGCGAAAAATAGTCGCTACACATGAATATTTTGTTAAGCGTTTGCGACTATTCTCCGTAAGATTTTTGGGCTCAACTCAAGTATCTCCAGATCGTAGGCGACGAGACCATAGACTCACTATTTAAAAATAAAAAACTGTCGGATGCAAGAAGAAAAGTGCGCAAGCTGCGTGAACACGACCATGCAGAGAAACAACATCGACCAACTCTGAATGAAGATGTCTGATGTCTCACCGCCAAAAATTTTTTGATTTTCTCGTCGAGTATCGCTTGTCGGCTCAATCTATCTGATACTTTATCTCTGTCAGCAATGCCTGCAAATGCAAACAGATGAAATCCTGTCAAAACACAAAGACAAACACGAGTAGCAGCAGCGGCACAACTTACATCAGTGCTTCCTTAACTAACAATTTTAAATAAAATCACTAAACATCTACAGGAAGATCGGAAAACAGCTGTCGAGTCTAAAATCATGGGAGCAACAACCTTACGATGACCCTCAAGTTTTCGTTTGTACAGAGCCTACATCTTACCTTTCTCACTGTCCCGGTCGTCGCTGCCGTATTCCGGGGTTGATTTAAGATCTTCTTCCGAACTCGAGAACGATCGTTGCAGTTGCGGTTGAGGGTTGTGCTGATGGTGTTTCTTGGTCGAGCCGCTTCGTTTGTGTTTTTTATTGGCACTTGTCGTCGATGGCATCCGCTGTGGGATGTCCATGGGCAATGGTTCGGGTTCTGAGTCCGGGAACCGCCGTGGTACCAGATGCGGATGTGTTCGCATGAGACTTTCAAGCTCGCCTTGGTAAAATCTAAACATAAAAATAATTAATATTTAGTCGTAGAAACTGCAAATCCACTTTTTGATTCGATAACTATGTGTTTGAATGTCTGTCTTTAGAACAATTCAGAGTTAACCATACTAAAAACGTATCTTTACAAAGCTTGCACAATAATACGACAGATAACAAACACTAATCGGTTCTTGTTTAAAAAAAAACAATATTTGTAAATTCAATACCGAGGATCGTCCTCGTTGTACTGTTGGTTGTATCGCTCGCACGATGGGGTGCGTGGTTCTTGTTCCGAATACTGCCTCCTTAATACACTTCCGGACCTTTGTAAAGGTTGGTTTTCTTTTTCTGCCGCCGAATGTGCCCTCTCCAGCTTAGGTCTCTTGTCAGAAGGTGCTTGCTGAATTGGTGCAATATCTGTATCGACGTTAGGTCCGCTTAACATCCATTGGCCTGTTTTACTTAACAGTTCTTGTTTTTTCCGACATAAGATACAAACCCAGACCACCTAAAAATATAATGACGCATTCAGTTGTTTGAACTATGGTATCGTTTATTAATTTTGTTATCTGCACCATGGGTAATGTTCGTGATGACTTACGTATGCATATTTTTGAATACATTCTTCATAAATTTTGGTTGTTTTTCGGTTTATTGACTCGTTTGTTATCGAACGATAACACAATAAACAACGATTAATAAATTAATCAAATATCAGAACAATTAAAAAAAATAAAAATATTAATTTTATTGGAATTATTTAATTATGAACCTATTACCGTTTGTTTTAATTCCACATTTAAACCAACTAAGTTTGAGTTTGTAACGCTTATCTAGCGTAGGAAAAAAATGTTACGTTCCGTTTTTAACATTTAGTGTTTTCATTAAGTATTGTTGCATTTCTACAACTTTTTATTTATACTTGATTTGTTTTCCCGTTGAAGAATTTTCAAAATCCTCCAATCCGATTGATATGTGCATGTGAAAAAGCGCGAAATTTCTTTCTTAGTGGGGATGAATCAATACGTCGCGTCACGTCCGGTAAGCATGACGTAAGTCCCCCACACAATGGGCTTCCCACGCGTTCCCGGCCCGGGTCTTCCGTCAATGGGTGTAAATACATTTTGCAGACGGTAACAGCTTAAACTGACCTTGTTCGATCTAAGAGTAACCTTCCCTCCGCATCGGGCGCAGCACCGGATCGAGCAGTAGTTACACAGGTGGCCGACACCATCAGCGAACTTGGTCTTGAGGCAGATGTGGCAGGTGGCGTCCAGCTCGATGCCGGCTTTCTTGTGTTGTTCGTTGCGGGCGCGTATCGTCTCCTCGAGGATATGGACTTCGTCAGCTTTTCGCCTGTGGAAAAACAGAATTTGATGTTGTTTTCGGAAAAATGAATAAAACGTGTTCAAGAAATGGTGAATGCGCCGGGCTACTGTTGTAAACGCGTTTTTCTGATTCTTTTGTGACACTCCAAGACTACAGCGCTGTTTTTGTATTAGTAACTAAGAAGCGATATTTTAAAACTAATCAGTTTTTACTTAGAGATTATTATGAAATTTTTGCGGCAAGTAAATCTAAAGTTTAACGAATATGTAATGCGTTCGACGTGTTGCCCATTTTATCTAAAAACAACTAATGAACAAAAAAGTAGTCCATGTAAATATTTTGCACGTTTTTGATATAACATGATGGTGTAAAAACTATAGATAACGGGTAAAACAAATTAATGAAGTTTTGGTTTTGACAAGTTTGAATACGTACAAGTTTGGGTACATTTACAGGTTTAATCAAAGACTTGCGAACTTAGCTCAGACTGATTTAGACTAAAAACTATTTGTTCACTGTTTATACGAGTATCGTATTGCAACTTAATACTTACTTAATAGACATCTAATTATTAACACAATACTTTTTTTAAGTGTTACATTGCTGAAAATTCATTGATGGTTATACAAAACATTAGTCGTTAAAGATTTAAACAGTTCAAAAAATTGTACTTTCAAAAAATATCAAAATTGATAAACTTCTGTACAGTTTTACTAGTTTCAGATTTAATATTATAGAAAGGTTTATTAACTTTTTAAATGTTATTGAAATAATTGACTGAGGCATTTTGATTTTTGACTATTAGAATTACAAAATAGTGTATGACCGAACAAAACACTTTGCTTTTTGTTTTTTTTTTTAACAAAAGAGTGTTGTAATTATTTCAATTTGGCCAGTAATTGTGATATACCTCCCAAGTTTAACAAATTTTCTGAACAAGATAATATTGAAAATCCTTTTTACTTTATTTTTGGTTTTTAGGCCAGCTAATAGACCTAAAATCTTTTTACGTTTCTTAAAACGCTGCTTAAAACATTATAAGAATTTGATTTGGGTTAAGGTTTGTGATAGCATAACTAAAATACAATTAGTAATTGCTATAAATAAAACACACTTTTGTTATCTTAAGTAAGAATTTAATTTTGGAACAGGGATATAATATAAAGATTAAATTTTTTGAGTACTTTGTCCATTGTATGATGCATGTTTATGACCATATGAGTTTAATAGTTCTAACTTTGTCATATATTCGCATGTTTGAAAAGAGACTATCTATAAAATGATAATTTTGTAACAGTTTTTTGAGAAATTGTATGAGTTTTTAGTCAAATAATAATGCCATAAAAATAACAAAAATTTAGACTAGAAAATACATTACCTTTATTTTTGAAAGATCATGTTTGCTCCTGAGAGACGACAACAAGCAAAAACAACAAACAATCGTGACAGAAGAATATACTGTATATCTGCTTGAGGATATAATAACAAACAAGCTGGAAAATATTACAGAAAACCTGAAAATGAGATTCCCACAAGAAGTCCAGTTCTTACCACAAGAGATCACAAAGTTAAAGGTCATTTTTCTTAAAATTGTGCAACTTAAATCACTAGCAACTGACAGAGTCAAGATTAGTCAAGATTTCGTTCATGGGCGGTTGATAAAAATATGGGACTGTAAAAATGTTAACGACAGCACTATTTTAGATTTAATTATTTCTGTTTTTTATTCATATATTTATTCATTTATTTTTTACTAAATGATTTTTTTATTTCTTGTATGAAATCAGAAAGCATTCTATTAGGATTTGTTTATCAACTGAATCTAGAATATGAAGAAGTAATATTTTATTTTATTAGTACAATGGAATATAATAATTACAAGCTCATGAGACAATTTTTCTTCAATTTAAAGAATTTTTTTTTTCTAATACTCGGGTAGCCTGCAATTGATAATTTATTGCTTTTAAACGATTGCTTAATGTGTTATAAAAAAAGTTTACAATTCAGTCATTTCTACATTGATTTTTAAATGTGATGCGACAATTTTGCGAGCTAGTGGAATATGATGTTGTTTCAGATGGAATATATACAATGACTAATAAGAGTTTACTTATGATTCATTATAATAAATACATAATAAGAATTTATGTTTTTGGAATTGCTTGCATTTGATAATAGACAATTTTCATGAGCGCTATTGTAGATAAAAATAAAAACCACCTACTTTTGAAGTTTGTAAGGACATAAAAGCAATTTTAACGTTTTAGAACAAGCCTATTTTTTACTTTTGTTTTTTTTTTTTAATTTTAAAGTTCTATCTACAACTTACACATACAACTTTTTTATTCTTTAAATTCTTCAAATTGATCTAGTGCAGTGTTTCGAAATCATAGCTTTATGTAACGAGGCCGTAACACGTATGTTAAGACGGCGGCAAAAAATAAAATACTTAAATAAAATAAAATATATTCTCACTTAATCACCTTACACTATGTATAATAGATAAAACTCAAAATCAAGTTGAAGTAGTGCACGGTCAAAATGTTATCAAAAAAAAATATAGAAATTTGGTGCACGTTTATTTGATCATGCGATGAGATTATTTCTCATTTAGATAAATCACCAAATTTTTCATTTGAGATTATATTCTGATTCAAAATTTTAGTCAAAACTTCAAGTATTCTTCAAATACTCTTCAAATTGCAGAGCTTGCACGTAGTAGGTACAGTAACATGAGTATAAATTTTATAAAAGAAAAATTTCTTAAAGGCTGTTCAGTTTCGTGGTAACTTTTGAAAAAAAAAAGTTCTAACCAACTGGCTTATACAATTCATTCATTTCTGATCAAATTTAGCAGAAGATGCCGGGCCGTTTCTTTTTTTTGGTTAAATTGTCCTATTATATCTTTACTAATGTGTTGTAGGAAATGTATTTATAAATTTTCTAGTAAAATAATTAGGATATGTTTAAGCTTCGGATAAACTAAATGAATCTGATTTCTGGTTTTAAAAAATAAAAAAAAGACTCTTAGCTCTTTGCATATAGCTAGTTAAAGTGGCAGATGACAATTTTCACATACACAAAGTGAAATTAATGAAAATTAAGAATCAAGATATTTGTTATATCATAAATTATTGCATAACATAAATATCTGCCCCGGACAACTTTTCTGCGTGTATCTATATCAGATAGTACACATTCTTATTAATCCATAGAATTTTGTTTGATGACGTAAGCGCACATTGTGCACGCATATATATTGTGCATTCCTATTTTAAATAAAGTAGCACTAATAGAAAATATGCCAGAAAAACAATTAAAAAAAAAAACAGAAAAATTAATATTACTACATATTAATTTACTGTTGAATTGACTTCCTTAAATAAGAAAAATTAGGAATTTTGTTTCTAAGAAGGAGCAAATCTGTACCGAAATGTGATTTTTTGGACCAGCGAGCGCCTAAAAGAGCTTAGTTTGTATGTTTATTAAAAGCAAGTTTGATTTTTTTTAACTAAAAAATATGTAAAAGGCCGACTTCAAGATAGTGACACAGAATTGAGTCGACGCAGCACCAATTTGATTAGTGTTGTTGTGACGCAACTTTGAGTTGCAATGCGGCAATATTATAGTACACATTTTTGAATAATTATAAACACTCAAAATCTATGAAATTCTAGAATAGCTAAGTTATTTAAATAAAGTCCATATCGTCTTATTATTTATTTTAAATTATTTTAGGGTTAAGTAAAATGCCAAAAACCAATTCCACCAGATCAGAAATTTTCTGATGTAATATTTTAAGAATAAATTTCAGAATTTATAATAATGAGCTGGTAATAAGTTACATTTTATTATAATTATATTATAATTATATTATTTTATATTATATTATATTTTTGTATATAAAATCTTAATCATGTGTAATAGATTTGATAAACTTCATAAACCGAAATATTACAGTTTTATGATTCATTCGTCTACACACCACAGATAAATGGTTGATTAATTTATTTCTTAGCTTTCAGTAAAATTTATGACTTATCATTTATTACCTATAAATTTTACATAAAAACTACATAGTTAATTTCTCATTAAAGTGGAGCATCAAGTACATATCATGGACAAATTTTAATAAAGAAAAGAATTGCCAAATTTCCCAAACAAAATTGATTTGAGAATTTCAACCGTTTGACGTCGACAAATTATTATTAGGAACTAAAACTGATTGCCTGTAAAACAAACTTGAGGCTTCATTTTTGTAAACTCATTTAAGTAAACCGTAACAGAATTCTTGTAATGTTTTCAGTTTTCTCTGATCTGATTCTGCAGCGGTTCCATCTGGAACCAGTGCAATATTCACAAAACAAAAATGTTTAAAATGAAGTAAAATACAGAGGTCAATGTGCCGACAGGTGAAAATATGAGACAAATAAAACCTAAAAATGTATGAAAATAAAACTGATATTTTGCATTTTTAAGAACGCTGAAAATTAAGAAAAATATAGCCAACATGTATTTTTCTATTTAAAAAGATAAGTTATTTTTTGAAAATTAAAAAGAAACTGCCTAGTTACCTCCACAGCCAGAACTGTTTCGTCATATCTTTTTTCAGTTTTAGTTTTTTAATTTTTTTTTCTATTTTCTTGTATATTCATGTAAAAACTATATAGTTCTATACAAAGTTAAATTTTTATTGCATAGATTAAATAACAAGAAACTCAAATTTCAGCTGGCAAATTCACATAATATTATTTTGTATGTTAAGATTTTATTACTTGACCAATTTATTTATCAGTGTTAAACATCACATAAAGGTGGTATTTTTTAGTTCGTTACCTCGTTTCGGAGAGAAATTATTTAATATAGTGGTGGTTGAAATGGAACATTTAAGAGTTTTAATAGTCATAATTAATTAATATTATAATATTTATTAATTAATTTGATATTTTCATATATGAAGGTAGTATTTAAACATTTTTATTATAGAAAAAATATAAAAATAATAATAAATATATATAACCGTCCATAATTTTCACAACAATAACGACAGTAAATATTACATACGTAAAACTAGTGAAGAATTAACAAACAATATAAATAAATAATCTGAAAACTTTTTGCATTTTATTTAGAAATATAACACTTGAACATAAAATAAAATTATTTTCTCATACTAACTATTCTTAAAAACAAAAAAAAAACAACAATAATTCAAAAAAAAATACCTATTACTTTGTTTTAGGTTAATAAAAAGCACAAACCATTTTCTATATTGTTATATTCATCGGTTTATTTATTTGTTATTTATCTTATTGGGTTAAATTATTTATTTAGTTTGCTGACAGATATCTAATTTGACAGATCAGACCACAGTCATTTCCACGTTTCATTAATTTTTGTTCATAATTATTAAATTTATTATAGATTTAAAACTATATAGATAATAATAACAATAATTATGGTTTAGAATAAGTTTAGATAATTTTAGAGGACTGTTGTGTCTTACTGAATCTATTTTTAGCAGAACTGTCAGTTGTCAAAAGATAAGAATAGTGGAAATTATAGAATGTTAAATTATAGAAACATGTTTGAATTTAATAGAAATAAAAAACTTAATTCGAAGAAGAAAATGACTTTTGATTTTCATTTCATTAATAATTTTTTTGTACATGTTTTTGTAGCATCACGGCTACGTCTTATGACAGCAAAAGAATTTTTCCCAGTCAGCATGATTCATTTCCTTTTTATCTATTTCTGCATAATTTTGCCATTATTTAAGAAATCTGTGTGATCTGATTTGAAAATTCTTTGACGGCTGTCATTTTACCGGCATTTTTTGGTGATTATAACTATGTGTCTCAAAAACTTTTAAGAAATGTGTACGTCAGCGTCACCCAACTGCTTAAAAAATCACCTCGTGTAATCTGAAAAAGTCTTTGCGGATATATCTTGTTGTAGATTACTGTCTACTTTTATCGATCTCAAAACATGTCAAAGTCATACTTCTAATTGTAACATCTTCTAGGTTTGGGTTAAAATATCAAAGCAAAGAGTTTCGCATGGGGCACTCAGCCCTAGACATGTGATCTCTATTCAGAGCCATGCCATATGTTAGATGTGCCCCCGTGTTTAATGTTTTACCTCATTATTTCCTGTTCGCGTTCCTCCTCCTGCTTCTGTCGGACCATGACGGACTCGATGATGGCCCGCTCTTCGGGAGTGAGGTGAGACAGATCCGGCCCTTCCTCCATCCTAGCCCTTTCCGGACATAATGCACCGACTATCCTAGGTCGCGGTCGCGCCGCGGTTTCTTCATCTTAACAGCAGCATGCACTCGCTCACACCCGCACTCACAAATTTGATTTTGCGATTTGATCAGCCGTCGTCCGGCCAAATATCACACACAGCAATTACCCATTCATGTACCTTTAATAAATAATAGGATGAGTTAACGGTGCGCCAATGGGAGGACGGTGGACGGGTGACGTCACGAGATTGCGGTATTGATTTGGGCCAGGGGACAAGCGCCCCAATGAGGGAGGATGCGCAGAATTGTTTAGGTTGACGGGAGGAGGGCCTGCGCTTTAAGTAAAGCGGGTTTTTAGAAAAAATAAAAGATAATTTTAGACATCTAGCCCGGCGCCTCCACCAGGATTTGAGCTATTTATTCCTCAACACCAACACATCCAGGGTTTGATCTTGACATTTCACAAAAGGAAATTTCCATGTTCTTATTCATATATTTAGTCAAAAATCCACTCCTACTGGTATTACAGTAGATAAAAAAAACGGATTTTTACTCATTAGACTTTGGAATGTTGAATTCGCTATATATACATTAAATTTTGTCAAAACGGTAAATTTGAACGTTTCTGTTACGCGTATTTTGAAAGAACTGTTAGGGTCCAAAGCATAAATTTCTTTATTTAAAAAAACAACAAAATTCCAATATTATTTTTAAGATTATTTACTAAGTTTTCTTAGTTTATAACAAAAAAAAAAATACCGAGCAACAAATAAAACAAAGTGATAATTGCATAATTTTCAACTTTAACACAACTGTACAAAAAAAAAATTGAAATTTGAAGGCAATGTATACTTTTTCAATCTGGAATTGTTAATTATAATTAATTGTTTCTATTATACAGAAATTTATTGCTTTGGATACTTATTACACAAATACCAATAATTTATTAATAAAAATAGTTTGCAAAATACAACTGTCTACTTTTTTAACTACCCTATTTTAAATATCAAAATTTGCCGCTACTGTGCTTAAATTAATCATATACGACTTTTTGCAGTAGACCTTCCAAAATTGGAAAAATTGCAAATCTGTTTATTTAATGGCAAAAACTTCATACTGATCATTAAAATTTGTAATCGTGGCAAGGGTAAAGGTAAAGCTATTCATTGTTGTCAAAATTGATGCTGAAATCAAAAGATTAGTCTAGATTTTTTCAAATAAAATAGAAATAGATAAGTCGTTATTCTTACTTGTTATTCGTTTTAAGTGATTTTTTTTTATTTTTTTTTACATGCTGTAGGTATGTGGCAACTGTGGCCTAGTTGATGCAGTCCACATGAAATAATTTTCACTTTTTATATTATTTTCACTTATCTCTTAATGATTAAACAACAACAAGTCAAATGTGCTAATTTGGCATTCAAATCAAATCATATAAAAAAATGTAAAGAAAATTAATTACTATTAATACTTTAAATTTTTGATCTCCCTACAAATATTTTATAATACTGGTTATATTGGTTTAAAGTGTGTGATCGTAAATAATTGTCCTTTTTGTTGTTTAGTTGGCAATACATTTTTGTTGGCATACTCATTTTTAAATACTAAATTTATTAGGACATTTTTTTAAGTAGGTTTTTTATACGTCAAACACTTCTTTAACTCACTATTTTTTTCTTTGTGTTTGTTTTCTTAGTTGTTAACATACGTTAAACGCTGAACGTCAACATGTATAGTTTTCTGCTGAGATTCTATTTGAATTTTATAGTATTTTGTAGTCACTTATCGATATACTTATGAACAACCACTCTATACGTTGACTTTATGGTTTTTTTTTGCTGTCGTAATGACGAATTTTATCCACTTTGTCGTAAACACGGTAACCTTTTTTTAATTTTTTAAATAGTACACCCCGTATTTTGTGACTGTTTTGAAAATTTTCGTTACAATGAAACATGATTTAAAAATTTACGTCTTTAATGGAATTATAAGGTATTCAGTTACCAAGGTAATTTAAATGAAACATCTTGTAAAATTATAAAGACTTTTTTTATCTACAGCATATATAACAGTTTTAGAAAAAAAAATCTCCAAAATTATCCACACATCTTTTTTTCTATTCAATGAACAGTAAACGGAACAAACTAGGTGATTTAAATCAAACTATGTCAGTTTAACTAGAACTCGGTGGATCAAACAGACTAAGTTGGACTAGTATTATTGGATTAACAGCTTGAAAAAGTGTCATAACAATTAGTTTTTTCACAGATTTGAGTGCATTGCTGGCACGATCGATCAACAAAGATATCAAAACGCAATATCAACGTTCTAATTCTACAACATTTGATATTAATTTTTTATATGTTTTGGGATGTTTAATGATTGAGATGGAAACTGATACAATAAGAGTATCTTTTGAGATAAGTTATCAATTTTATTAATTTAGCTGAGATTCAAGATCTAAGACATGAAATTTTTTTGTTAAAAACTTGTCTGTGATTTTTTTTAACTCAGCAAGCTACACTGTTTGTAAAAAAAAATGTTCTTCACTCACATGTTGTTTAAAAAACTTTTGCTAACACCTAATTTTTGGGAGAAAATAAATTTTATTTTCTAAAACAATATTATAAAAAAAAACATTTTATTCCACTATTACGTACTCTGACAGAATATGAAGTAAATTAAACTTTGCGATTATTGAAAATAACAGAAAATTAAAAATAAGAAAAGGTTTGTTTTAGAACTTATTTGAAATCGCTAGTGTAATTTCGAGCAGTAGGAATAACTTTTGAACATTATTTTTCCATCACCTTTTAAAATCTAAGGTAAATCTTAACTACAATTGGATTATCATTCATAGTTAAATTTTATTTTTTGTGTTAACCCGTAAAAATAAACAGTTTTTACTTTAAAGCAAATATATGCTGCTATTTTTTATGTGACATACCTAAAGAGCAGTACAAAATGTTTAAAAACTAGCGCACTTTTTTAGCCGTATGCACATTAAACATAGAACTAAAATAAATAATACGAAAATGTTTGAAGCTCGGTTATTTGTAATTTTATTGATATTCAACCAATTTTTTTGCAACTTGCGGCGTTTGTTAAGTAAAAGTATTCTGAAGGTAAATAATCTACTTTATATTCATAATCTGATTGTCAAGTACGCACCAGTAAAAAAAAATACAATTGTATGTAAATTAGTGTTTAAAATATATTGCTTGTAACTGTATGTAGTAAACTATTTTTAACTGAAGTTAAATTAAATTGTAAAAAAAGTAATTAAAATGTAATACAGACTATTTGCGTTTTATTTCAAATTGATTTCAGGGATATTTAACATGAATATAATCTTAGGTTGGTATGTTAGTAACAACACCAACACGCACTCCACTCCGGTTTTCATTCTTAAATTATAGGTTAGGGAATTTGAATTGTAGTTTCAAACATTTTAGTCATGTTACGTATTGTCCACCAAAGTAAACTGTTAATTTCTGTTTCTGAACATCTCCAATACTACCAAACATTTCGATGGCTACGCAAACCACGAAAACCTCTGTGGATGCCGACCGCAAAAAGCAAACTCTTCAGGGTTCCTCAGAGACCTAAATTGCCAGTTGAAGAAGATGAAGAGATGAAACGTCTGTACAATAATTATCGAACTAGCATCAAGTCTATTAGACGATTTTTGACTTACCGCTACAGTGTACTGTTACAAGCCAAATCTGACACTGAACAACTGAAAAAAGCTTTTGAGGAAGATTTTGCGAGATGTTCGAACATAAACGATCAGTGGAATGAAGAAATTAGAAAACAAAGAGAGTTGCGGGTGAACAAAGAATTTGAAGCTGAATTAGAATTTGCTAAAAACAGGAAAGAAGAGTTGTTATTGAAGAAAGAAGAGGAATTAGCTTGGGCTGAAGAAATTGTGCGGAAGGAAAAAGAAGCGGTAGAAAGTTTTATAACTTTGGAAAAATTGGATGAAGCCATAGAGAAAGCAATCAACAATCCTGTTGATTATAACTTTGCTGTTGATTTAGAAGGAAATAGATATTATGGGAGGGATACAAAACGGGAAGATACAGTTAAAGTAAAACAATAAATATAAGTATAAAGATTATTAATTTAATTACGCAAATAAAGATTCTAAAAATTCTGTTCTGTCATCTTCCTTATTCTCATCCATTTTCACATTCTCACTAGTGTCGATGCTCTCCAGTTCTTTGTTAATTTGTGTCTTCCCTTTTTTCTGTTTACCTAAATTAGATGTGAAGAAGTTTGTTTTCTTTTTGGCTAACTGAATTTCTGCTCTCAGTTTTTGTCTTCTAGCTGCTTTTTCATAAGCTAAACGTTCATGTAAGTGAGTCCATTTAAAATTTGATAAATATTTTATATTCCATATGCAATCATATTGCTTGGATTTTTTGCGAGTACTAACTTGTGTGTTGTTTAATAGAAGAGCTACTTTTTTAGCCACAGATTTTCTTTCAAATTCTACCCAACCTTCAGTAAATTTTTTCGCCACTTTTTTCTTTGATTTTTTATCATTTTTAATCTCTGCAACAAAAAGTATTAGGTTTTGTAAGTATATCTCTATAAATAATTGAAATACCTGATTCTGCAAGTTGTAAGTATACACGTCCCACTGTGCCGAATTCTTGAAATATTTCTCGAATTCTAGTAACATTCATATACGGTGGAATAGTTGACAAGTAGATTATGCCCCTTTTTGGAGCTTTTGAGATCTTTTTAGACGATGACGGTTCTTCCGTGTTTACTTCAACCATTTTTTTTAGGTTAGCACGTGAATTCGAGGAGTTGACATTTCAAATTTCTGACAATGAGATTGTCACCAACCTTTAAAATGAAATTCCCTAGAATATTGAGTTGGTTGTTGGTAGAGCATGATAATAGCAACATATTTCTGACTTAAAGACAGCCGATTTATAAACACAAAAAAATTGTGTGGCCACATATCAGAATCTACACCTTTTTTCAACTAAGTTATAAAAAACCAATTTTTGTCCTATAGAAGGCGCTAGTGTATATTACTGGTGTCCACTTCTGGTGTCACCTAGCAGTGGTGCCAATTTGTATTGTTTGCACTTATCTGTCAATTGGCATTTACCGAATCAGTTTTATTTTATCAGTAATTTTCCAGAAAACCCTTTACATTTGGAACCAGTGACTGTGTGAGAGCTTGACAAATATGAGCAACATTAGTCCAACAGGTGAGATCTTGAATTTGTTTATTTCGTAGAATGTACGACCAAATCTGTTGTGACTTTACAATACCACCAATTTCACAGCTCTTATCGACAACTTTTAATTTAATTACTTATTGTTTCCTGTAAAAACGCAGTAACGGGTGCCTGATGTCGGCATTTTTTCTCAACAAACTCTCTCTCGAATGACGTGTCAAATATTCCGTTAGTTCTTTGACGTTTCGCCCCTCTCAGTTCCGTTATTTGTGTACGCATAGTTTTATCGCAAATCTCGTTTTAAACAAGCACAAAATTTGTATTAAAAACAGTTCGAATGATAGTGTTGAGTGAAGTGATTACTCCCCTTCCCCTGAGGGTGAAACAAAAAAGGAAGAAACGTCTCGACGCCGCGTATGACGGCTTCCAGCTGGTCGCGTGAAAACGCCACGCGAAAGCTTTGAAAATGAGCGCCGATGAGGAACATAGTCTGGATTACATCGAAGATCCTTATTTCAACCCACATACGACCACTGCCACTCCAAGTTTGGATGATTTAGATGTTCTTGACTATGATGTCCTAGAAACCGAGTTAGAGCTTTTCGATTTAAGACAGTTAGATTTTGATGAAGCAAACTGCAATAGCTTACCTCAGGACGAATCAGTTAACGTTGAAGCAGAATTTTTTAATGTTAAAAGGGCGAATGCCATTATTAGAGCGTTTTTCAAGAAGGATTTTAAACGACAAGTGAGAGTTACTTACTGTGATTTGACTAAACCTTACTTGGCCAAACTGCCAAAAGATAATAATTTTAGAAGATATTTAGATATTAGTGGTGATGGTGAGTATTTTATGGTTCATTTCAACAAAATATTTTTGTTTTATCTTGTTTTATTTGTTAGTTTAATCTACTTGTGATGTTGAACTTTTCAAGGTCTTTTATTTTATACTTCGAGCGTGGAGCTATTTTAATCGAGTTTTTATTTAAATAAAATTAATATACTGGTTATCAACTTTCGTTGTAGATAGGATCATTTTTTTACGATAAATCTATGAATTATTACTCCATTATTAGTTCAGTTTAAACATCGATTAAATATTATACCTAATTTCTGCTTCTTATCATTATTTTTTAATTGATTTCCCTCTGTATATTAAAACAAGTTATTATAATTATTTTTTAAACTTCTGATATTAACACTTAAATGAATCGTAAATGATTCTTATTGTTGATGGCAAATGATTCAAAATTTGACGTTGGGATTTCTGTTACACAAAATTCTATTTGATCAGCCTAGTATCAAATAAACTGAAGTCATTTAAGATTTCAAGTAAGATTTCTTATTCTTTGTAGATCATCTGAAATTGTGCAGACAACATTGAAACCTTCAATATTAGGAATTGATTTCTAGTTAATTAGCTTACAAAGCTTAATCGACAGTCTTGAAACACACTTTTTGTTCAATTACAGATTTAATCAGACGAATGCGTTTACAGGGTGATTTATTTTAATATTAGTCAAAGGCAGCTATGCATCTTTATATGTGAGAACACTGAAGTTATGGAATAAATTAATTATTTTAGTTTCATTAACAAAAAACACTCCAAGAACGCGTTTTCTTTAAACGGTAATTTGCGCCCAAAATACGGCAATAAAATAAATCAAAACCTTATTCTTTACAAGAAAACGAATTTATTTTTGCATGTTCCCGCATGATAGGTCATTGACTCTCTTATATCTGTGACATATCTGCCTTTTGTCAAATTTAACTAACTCATTCTTGATTTAACGGGTTACAAGCCTTTTCAGTATCTTTTCTAAGTTAATTTTATTCTTACCGTTGAAGAAAATGAACAATATGACTTTTTAAATGAAGAAAAGACATTTTAGGAACAAAACAAAAAAAATGAGAACGGCAGTCTACGACATAGCTTTGTCTGAACGAATTTAGAACGAAATATCGAAAGCGAATGGGTATGCATTAAAAGAAAGTGTGTTACTATCTTCAGAAGATAATTTCATGGAAGTAGGATTTTTTGCAAAGAAAAAGCTAGATCGCATTCCTCCAGTTACTACACCAAAGATTACTGGAAATACTACAATAATTCCAATTAATTAAAAAACAAGCAGTTTTAAGTGAAAATCAGACGTTTCCGTGAGAAAACGACTCGATAATGCAAGGCTGCGGAGTGCAAGATCACCCTTCCAAATGCCTTTAATTTCAAATATTGAGAGCAATAAGTGGGAGGTACAAATCTGAAACCGCCGGATTTTTTTTGGCGCTTAGGGGTATTCTAGACTAGAATCTAGGGATAATAGCCATTTTTATGTGGTAACACTGATTGGCATCCCCAGAAAATGTCAATAGTAATATTATTATTGTTATTATTGAAATATATTACCTTGGATATGATGTAATTAAGTTACTCAAAGTTGTGTGCAAGGAAACAATATAGTTCGTTAAAAAAATAAAAACCAAATTTTGGTGTACGAAGGTCTGTTTTGTTGAAAAACTTATTACGACACGTGTTATAAAACTTGTAAGTTATAATTATTGTTAATAATAATAATGAGAAGTCATTGCTTTTATTTGCGTATAAAATACGATAATGAAATTGAGTTTTTTTTTAACTCCTAGATAGTTTTAACATACATAAAAATGTGTTTGTTTCGATGCGCATCATAGAGTCTAGAACTGTTCGTTCGTTATATTCGAGTAGGTAATATTGCTCATCTCTTAATGTGTAGTCACGTATGTACTTCACGTTCTATTACTTCGGAAGGGATAAACAAACGCACTTTATAACCTTTAAGTTTCTAGACCACACTAGAATTTTTTTTCTGAAGAGCCGCCATGGTTGAAGTATGTATGAAATCTAATAGTCATTTTTTCCCCGTTTTGGCTTTTATCCGTTTCTGTACTTTTTTTTTTTGGTTGTGTTAACTTATAACGAGAGAATTGTTTTATAGCATAATTTATATACCAAATGTTTATCTCGGTATTCTGAAATTTACAGCATTGTCGAAATGATAAACAAAAAAATATATGAGCGGTTTAGAAGTTCTATTCATAACTAACATTCCACGTTCTTCTGTGACATTAAAAAAAAAACATCGTTAAAATGTTTTTAATTGTAGTTTTTAAAAGAACTAAAAGAATGAAGCGTTTACTTGGGGCCTTTTTTATACCAGATTTAAATAGTTGTTAAGTAAGCCCTTAAAATTACAGAAAACAATAAAACTACGAATGTACGACCGAAGTACCTGCGCTGCGGGAACTTTGTCATTTAGCTCTTAAAAATACAAATAAAAAAATCATCACGATTTCAATAGAAGTTTTATTTTATTTTTATTCTCAATAGACCTAATTTCTGACGAGTTTAGCATTGGTAATTTTGTAAATTTTCACTGAAAAAGATCGTTTAAAGAAAATAATTTAGATGTGTCGTCCTAACATTTAAATTGTTCAATTGATTTTATCTATTGCAGTCTTGTCTTGTCACCTCCCTAAGGTGGGACTAGTTTTCCTTAATCATTGATTTAACGTCAATTACAGTCAAGTTTTAATTCAAATTTCAAAAACTAATGGGAAGATATTCCAATAAGTAGGCAGAGTTTTTCCATTTTGAACTTTCTTAAAAATTGTACTGTGCAAATCGAGAGAAAAAAAATTCCGAAATAGAAATTTACATTTTCTGTGTTTTTAAATTGCCGATGGAAATTATTCCCATCTTTGAACAAATTGCGTCCGTAACAAAATTGTTTTAGTTTGTATGCAAAATATTAGGACAAATTAGCAAAATCAAGGTTCTCGCAGTGTACGAAAAACTGGTTGTTGCTAATGTTAAAGACGTTTAAAAAAAAATCAACTAAGACTACTTTTGATTACTTTTCGGTTACAGTGTGCAGTGTTTTTCCGGTTAAAAAATATTTATGTTTTCAGTGTCCCTGTTGTAATGACTTTACATACTCCATCATCGGGAAGTTATTAATTACACCGCTCTACGGAAAACAAGAATCTGAATTTGCAATGTGGCGAAACTTGAAGAAACTACCCATCCGAAATATAAGCAGTGGAGGCACCATCGACTCTAACGAATTACGACATTTTAAACAATTCACAGACGACTGGTGGAATGAAACTGGTCATTTAAGAGCTCTTCACGCTCTCAACAAACTCCGAATTCCTTTGATTCGGGACGGTATTTTGAGCGTGCAAAGCAAGAGTGCAAATAATTCCTCTCCATTAAATGAAATATCTATTCTGGACGTTGGTTGTGGCGGTGGTATTCTAACCGAACCTCTGGCGAGAATAGGGAGTAACGTTACAGGTGTGGACGCAAGTGGCGACATAATAGAAAAAGCACAAATTCGTGCAAAAACAAGGAATCTTAAAGTCGATTACATTTGTTCATCCATCGAGGATTATGCTTGTAACAACAAAGAAAAACATGATGCAGTTGTTGCGTCGGAAATCCTTGAACATGTAACTCATAAGAAGGAGTTCTTGGAAGCTTGTGTTCAATGTTTGAAGCCTGGAGGCTCATTTTTCGTAACAACCATCAATAAAACTCTTGCTTCGAATATTTTGGGAGTCGTAGTTGCCGAAAATTTGTTAAAGCTCCTACCAAAAGGTACCCACCAGTTTGATAAGTTCATCAAACCACACAATTTGGAGAAGATGTTGGAAGATTTGAATTGCAGAACAGTGCTCAGCCAGGGGATATTCTACAACTTCGTTAATAATGAGTGGTCTTGGTGCACTAATGATTCTGTTAATTACGCGGTACATGCTGTAAAATTAAAAGAAAAATAAATTATTGTATTTGTATTAATGAAATAGATGTTTTCGTTGTTTGGGTGTTATTTTTCTTATCCTTTCTTTTGTTACTTTGGTTCTATTAGCAAAGTTTACAATTGGAATTATTCTAGAAGAGGCTATCCCAGCCGAAAACCATGTGGCTAGTGAATTTTCCAATCTATCCGCCGAAGAGAAAGAGCGTCAGCATGCCTTATGGAACGAGGAACTGGCTCAAATTGAAGACGAAATTGCTACTTTGAGGACTGTTTTGGCCTCAAAAATGAGGAGAAGCGCTGAACTTAAGAAAAACTTAGGCATCACCGTTTGGAAGGAAGTTTCCGATGACATCAACCAAGGAATCAAGAATGTTAAAGAAAGCAATGTGTAAGAATGTAGTTGACGCTTAGTAGTTGCATGATAATGCATTTTAAATTTTTGTTCGAGTAGATATCAGACCGTGGAAACTAAAGTTGGTCAAGTGACCAAAGCTGTTACGGATGCACCTCTGTAAGTATTGCATGGTCTGTAGGTAGAAATTGCACGGTTTATTATGAGAAACTCATTGATTTAATTAACAAACTAATTTAATTCTCTGTCATTGTTATTCGCTTCGCTAATAGTCGCTTTTCCTTCATTCCATAATGTTCAAGTTATTCAATTGGAGTAACAGTAACGGATGGAAATGACCTGTAACCATTAACCACTTTGCGAGCTTCATAAAGCCATTATATTTGATTTTGTTTTCCAGCTATCAGAAGACCACCTCTCTTATTGGCGGATTCACCGGTAATCTAACAAATAAGATTGGACAAATGCGTCATTCAGAGTCGTTCCGGTCCATAGAAGAGAAAGTCGGCTCAGCTTATGAAAACGTGAAGGTAGGTCACTGTAAACGCGACTGTTGTTTTTGAATATTCTTTTAGACAAAAGTGGTGTCCCGCTCCAACTCACAGCAGAGTTTGGATGAAGCTGGTAGATCTCGATCCGGATCTGTGGTCACAAGTCCCACGATTCCAGAAGAGAAACCTTTGGTATAGTGTAACAACAATCAAAATCAATGCTGTCCCGGCCAACAATGCCTTCATTGCTTGTCTATTGAATTGGTCGTTACTAATTTTTGAGTTAGTTGCGTTCTAGTTCTGTAGGTGTAACTTTTCTTACTGTAGCTTCGAAAACCGTTGCTGGTTGAAAAGAAATTTAGGTTAGTTTTTGTACAGATTTTAGTTCTAATAATCAATTTATAATGAAAGACTATTTTCCATACTGATGGCTCTATTGAGGTGTTTACTAGGTTCTAATATACGCATGAAATATATTATTAATAATTATGAAATTCTTTATTCACTAAACCTAATACAATAAATTATACCTAGTTCTAGATTATTAACTGACCTTTCGATGTGGAGGCGGTTCGGTAACCGCCGTCTTTTTCTTAAATATTGCATTTCTAATATTTTGGGATGGCATCTCTATGAATAGAGTCATAATAATGGCTAATAAATAAATCCAAAATTGTTCTTGCAAATTAAACAAAATTCTGAAGAAGCCATAGTGTTGGGCTGATCTGTTTACTCCAACATTGTAGAAGAAAACAGGAAATTGAATTAAGTACACTGAGTACGAAATTTTTGTCCAAAAGGTGAACGGTGGCCACATAAACAAGCGTTCGAAAGGTCCTCGGTAGCCAATATGTGTGGTGAAAATGACCCACGCGCAACCAAACGCCCAAAGAATTGGCGAAAATGCGGCGTACCAGGCCGCATCAGTGGGGTTGTATGTGTAGTCAATGCTTCCCATGAATGCAGGACCAATAAAGGCGATGATAGTACCTACTAAAGTTACGGAAGTGACTATATGAATCGTTCGCTGTAACAGAAACACAGTTTTTCCAAAAATTCTTTTCCAGTAGTTTCAAAACTTACTTTGGACACAGAAATATGTGCGTAGTTTCTAAGGATGTAACCGAGGAATATTCCCATTATGTAAACAGTAAGTCTGTGAGCAGGGAGGGTGTACATGTTGTCGGCGGTCTCAAATAGTTGTTTAATTCTGAAACAGATTTTCTACATTATGGCTACGCTAAAACAACACGTTTAAAAACGTAAAAGTCTTGATTTTCGTAGTTGGTAACCAAGTATGTAGGCATATGAACTTGGACTGTAAAACTTATGAACTTATGAACTTAAACTTTACTTAAATGAAACTTATGAAAGTTTCATATATTTAATTTATTTACATTTCATATATCTTGTTTTTCTTAATAGAGCCAAACATGTATGTGGATTTCACTGTAAAACCAATGAAATGCGGAACTAATTCAAATATTAAAATATACCAGGTCGTTTCTGTTTGTTGTAAGGGAACCCTATCTCGTTAAAAGTTATTTATATATTTAGAGCAAAAAGTCATACTTCATTGCTGTTACGCGACTAAAACTGTCGTGACCGAGCAATAAGCGAGTTTTTACTCGACATATACATAATTTTTCATACGACATTAACAAATACTCCGACACGTTTGAGTTCGGTTCATCAGTCCATTCAAAATTTTGTAAACCCCAAAACTCATATTGCGCGCTTAATATGTACATTTTGACAGTTAAATGCATTACATTGTCACTTTATAGATTGTCCTGTAAGTCTAAACTTGGACACTTTTTTTTGTAAAAAATTACCTACTTAGATATTATACAAGTGAGCGTAAAAGAAGAGGGGGGCTCTGGAATTTGAAATGGGTTGGTGGTTTAATTTTAAACTGTCAAAAAATCGTTCTGGCAAAACAGCAGAGCATACTTTTTCTGTATGATAAGTTTTTAACAATTAATTTTTTGCAATCTAAACCGTTTTGCGATTCGATTCTGTCTACACTAGTACAAAATTTTGAAGAGTTTTGGATAGTGTTTTTTTTTTAATTTCCAGCTTGCCACGTTCAGTCTTCATTTTTTTAATTGTATTCTTGCTGTGTGTTTCCTAATAAAAAAGACTTGTGTTTTCTGAAAGATGTTTTTGTTCCTAAAATAATAGTTGTATACATTGCAATAGTGATAAGGTTTTTTTCCTTTTAATTTTAATCTATTAGGGGGAACGCGTTGAATTGTACGCATCTAAGCAAAAAATGTGTGAAAGCAGAAACGATCAAAAACTACATGATATAAAAAGTAGAATTAAAACAAAGCATTTTTTTCTGCATCGGCCACTATATCATCAAGTTCATCGTCTTTACATAACTTGCTATCAGAAATCTCTTCTGACCTGACCTGACCTGACCTAATTTCTTTGAAAATATTTTTTTAACAATTTTTTTAACAACCTTTTTAGATTTAACAGCAACGCACACCATTACACAGCACCTCGATGCTAGAGAAAATTTGTAAATTAAATTTCATTCTATTTATGGGAAATAGATGACTGACAATAATCAAAAACTTAGCGATTATTTTGATGTAACTACATAAACAAAAACGTTTGTGTTCACAAGCTTACCGCTTATTATAGAATTATACAAACAAAAATTGGAATAAACAATGCGAAATACCGCCCAACACTATTACATGTACATTTATGCCAGAAATCATGCTAACGGCTGAACTAATTTAACTAACACTTACGAACTAACGGAAAGGTTTACGGATTTAAGCAAACAATAAGTTTTTTACTAAAATTATAGTCCGCATCATTAGCCGCCGCGCACCATTTTCCAACTTCCCTCTACTTATTTTCTTCATTTTTCAACGACATTTAAATTGACAGTGCAGTAAATTTTTGGCAGCACTCTTTTGATATTTTTTAACTTTTAATCCAATTTATATATAAATTTTGGAACTATTTAAGTGTATTTGGTATTCCAAATATTTTGCTCATGTGAAAAAGATTCGGACATATTGTGCATTTACAAAAAAAAGTTACAGAATTATGTTTTATGTTTGGCTTTAGCTATGTTCAACTTTTTATTAAAAATCTGTCGAGCTTAAGTACTATGACGGATAAAAAAATGAAACTTGACTTATTGTTAACGTAATTATGTCTTTCTTGTCATTGTGACACAAGTACAAGACGACGTTTCAAATTAATTGTGTAACAATAAGTTATGGCAGCGGCTTTGAGTTGGTGCAGTCAACGTGAAGTTTTCACTTTTTGTTTTGGGCTTGATTTTAGGAACTTTACAATAATTAAACATAACAAAGTATTTTTGGTTAAATTTAACCAATATGCAATTTTTGAGCTATAAATTTTGGGTATTTCTCGGTTCTCAGAATAAAATCTAAATTACGCTTTATTGCTATTTGAAATAGAAATGTCAAAAATTCAAATATGTACAGTATATATTAACTGTACCACGCTGTAGTGCGGTCAACCTTTGATACTGGAATGTCGCAATTATTTTTTGATTCTTATCGTATGGGCTCTTGAAATCTTTGTATTTACATGTATCAACATCAACATCAAATTGGTTTAAGTATTTGAACAGAAATAATTGATAATCAATTAATAGGATCGTAAGTGTTACCCAATCTAATGACTGGTGGAAGTTTTCTTTATTTTTTAAATAACGAATTTCTAAAATGAATAGAAGATTTAGCCAGAGAACGTAACATGTAGATTCAGCTTGATGGCGCACCTACACATTATGTTGTAGATGTTAGACAATGGTTAAACAAAAATTATAATAATCCTTGGATTGGTCGCGGGAGACCACAGCGTTGACCAGCCCGGTTCCCAGATTCGAATTTACGATACTTTTTTTTCTGGAGTGTGATGAAGAATAAAGTGTGACACTTTACCGGAAATCGAAGAGGTTCTAAACAGAATTACAGCGACTGTAGCAAGTGCTACAACGGAAATGCTGGAAAATGTACAGCAAAGTATTTAAAAAAAATATACCGATATTACGTCAAAATTATAGTCCGCTTGATGTGTTAAAATTTTACAGTAAAAGGCTTAAAGTAAAGTCACTTTAACGATTATTTTCCATGTAGACGCCCGAGAAAGTCTTTAACGATCATTTGTCTGTAACTATTTTCGCCGAGCATAAAAGTCAATTTTTGACAACGGTCGTTAAAATTACTTTTTGTTAGATTGCCTAATTACAAAAGGTAGATCAAATTACCTAAACGTGTAGAAATTTTTAGCAGTTCTTTTGGGTAATGGTGATAGGTAACAAAGTCACAGATGTTAATACATTTTTAGGAACTAGTCAAATTTTAATTAATAATAAATTTGATTAGTTGATCAATTCAATAATAACATCTCGCTATGATTTTTAATTATAATTAATATTTTAATATTGCCTTAAAAAGTTCATAGTGTTTGTAAAGAAAGTCTATAGTGGGCAATGCTCATAGATAATGAAGATGTCAATTCAATTAAGTCATTCAAAAGATTTGGGAGATGCTAAACGTCTAAATCGCTTAGCTCCAAATATGTGGTAACTCAAAATCGTACAAAACTTTATATATAGAACAAATAACTAACAACCAGCAGAAGCAATCCTTAAATTCTATCACAGTCAGTGAAATAGTCCTCATAAGCGTTTTTGTTATTTGTACGTCAAAAGTCCAGAAACTGTTTTTTAAAGAAATACCGCCATATAAATGGATTGAATGAACCAACAGATAAAATAAGGTATCTTTAAATGTAAATATAGAGCTGTAGATATACTAAATAAAGCTATTCGGTGATCAACGTCATTGTTTACTTTAGATTTTGCAGTTAGTAACAGTATACTTACGATGTGCCAAAATGGATGAAGTTTGATAGTTTCATCGTGTAAGTGACGTAATACCGCATGATCGTCGAAACAACAGCCAGAAATCCCAAAATGTAAGCTCCTTTTTTTGGCCATTTCCAAAGTAAAAGCACCAAAACTGGCGAAACGAAGAAAAGTTGAGTATCAATACCCACATGATGTGTATGTGTCAAGCACTGAAACAGAAAGTTACTCCAGTATCTGGCGAATTAAAATATCAAACCATATTGCTGAACCCAAAATAGTTGTGAATAAACAACATATTCCTCCACCAATATTTCTTGCAGATATCCGAATGATGGGTCACTACTTGATTCCACATAGGCCCTGAACTAATCCATGGTAGGACCAAGGTACAAAAGGCAATGAGTGCCCCGAAAGTGGGTAAAATCCTGAGTAATCTTGAAACATACTCTTCAAAAATGTTAATCCTTCCATTTTTCTTCAATTTCCCAAAGAACGAGTAAGCCGTCAAAGTACCAGAAATAATTATAAAAGGATCGGTGTAGAGGCTTGCAGCACGACCGACAACAGTCCATGGCCGCGCAACAAACTGTAAAGAAAATACAATTTGAATTAGTATGAATGGTAAAGTTTTGAATGTGTTCCTGATACTCTGAGTGAAGAGGTAACGTGTTCACCATTCACAAACTTGCTAAACGTGCATACTTCTGTGCGCATTCTACGCTCCTGATAACAAATAGGGAAATTTCCCTCGAATTCGACGCTTGTGGCCGGTGGAATCAATCACCCACGCCGCGCATGACCAAGGTCAATGAACACGACGTTTTTGCTGCTCCAGGTGTGATGTAAACGAGAGCATTAAATAATGGAAGGTGAGGCGCATATTCTAAGTACTTTCCGTACATTTCTGTGTTCCTACTAGCAAAATCAAGAGATTGGCGTCTGAAGCGCCAAGTGGTTGGGTGAAAGACGGGTGAAAGGAACAGGAGCAGAAATGGTAGTGTGGCGACATTGACACTGAAATGTGCAAGATTTCTTTTGGAACGTAACAGTAACGTACGCATTTTAGTTTGGCAATGAGCAATAGTAGATCAATCAAGTCGTTGAACCACTTCAAGGTTTTTAATTAGTTGAATTTCTCAGATTTAATAATTATGTCTATTTTTAGCCAGTGTGTTTCTAGTCATGAAAGTATCTCTAAATTAAATCTTGATTGGCCTGCAATCAGTGATATGATTGTAAGTAATAATTAATTTTTAATCTATGATTTTCTTATAAAAAATTGAACATTTTCTTGTTTAATAAAAAGCATCATCATTGCATGGGCTCTTTTTTGGGTATGAGCTATAATTAATTCCAAAATAGATATTTGGATTATTATATAATAAAATGGTGAAACGAAATAAAAATGAGACGTACTTCTGGTATCGGCTGTTTAATAATATCTGTAAAACGAGTTTTTTTTTTTTATTGCAAAATTCGTTCTAAATTCCAACAGGGTTTAAAACAGCATTTCCTAATACAATACATATTCAATAAATATACAGGTGTTTAAAAACAGACGCATTAACGCAGTGACACATTGTCAAGTTAACAGTTAGTTGAATGTGTTTTGAAAGATCTTGATTAGAAAATAAAAGCAACACTGACTCCACCGTTTGATAAGAAATTGTAATAGTAAATACATCAAATCTATTGTTGAATATTTAGGTGACTTAACAGGGATGCCATATTCATCTTGGAAAAAAATTCGACACGATTTCAAGTAGTTGAAAATTACAGTAATTTTATTCTTGTTATAATTACACCTAACTTTTCATAATAAATCCATTTCATTAAAACCACATACGTCGCGGTGGCTTAGTAGATTATCTACGAATAAAAATGTAAACAGCATAGCTATTTCCAGAATTTATTTTATATTCTATGGGTTCATTACTACCTTGGGATTTTTTGCAGAATTTACAAGAAAAATAAAATTGTATGGTATTTCTGTAGTTTTCAGAGTACTGGCAGTCTTCAGATTTTGAGAATAACATTTTTTCATTTCTTTGAAAAAATTTAGTTCGTCAAAGTTGAAAGTTTGAAATTTTTTAGAATTCATACAGTTTTTTAAAAGTGATATATTTTTCTGAGATTATCAATGATCTTTCGTATCTGATTGTGAGATTAAAAAAAAAAATCTGAAATGTATGGATTTTTACTGTTAATATTTTCCAAATATTTAGGATTTTTGTAGTGTTTAGAGTTGGTCAAAAATTGCATCAAATTACTTATTATCCAAATTATGCTTACATTTTTTTAGGCTTATAAATAATTTAAAACAGGCATTAGCATTTTTACGGTCAACATTTTCTGCTATTTTTATTCCTTTTAACCTGAACTTTTTTTAGTTTATTTGAATTTTAAGAAAGTCCACTCCGGTTAGAATTTTTAGAATTCTGACAACGTGTATACTCTTTAGATATATATAGCAGATATAGATTTAGATATATAATGCTATTTTTTCAGCCCAAGCCTTCAGTTAAAATTATATCTAAAGATCTCTGAAGCTGTGACGATTAATAAGAAAGATAATATATTTATTTAAAGATTGAGAACAAATAGACAATTTTGCAACAAATATATATGAATATATATATATATATATGATTTCACAGTAAAGAAAAACAATTAAAAAATTATAAGGTGTATTTACGTTGTCTGACTGAAATATAACCATAAAATGCTAATTTTTAATATTTAAATTGCAATAGGAGTATCGTCACGTGGTCGTCAATAAGGAAATAAAGGCTGAAATTGCGGCAATAAAAAGAACTGTATTTATAATTTTTTTGAAGGTCTCATAAGAAAACAACATCACTAGTTGACACATGCAAAAATTAAATTACAAGAAACATAAATCATAATGTATTCTGCCAATTTGATGAAAAAATAGTGAGAGTTTTTGTGTTTTGCGAATGGGGATAATTTTATGCTTTTTGTTTTATGTAGAAGCCAATGTATTAAAAAAAAAAAATCTGTGAAGAAAAAGCTAGTCTTAGATTTTAAAAATTTTCATTCAATTTTTAAAATTTAAAACTAGCTTTTTCTTCATAAATTTTTTTTGGTGAATTAATTACAAAGTCTTTAATTAGTGAATGAGAACATAATGATGTATTGATGTTTTTTATTTACTTCTCAGTAGTATAATAAATCTAAATATAACCTTGTTTTATTGGCAATAACCTGTGGCAAAAATCAAAATGGAACCTTACACGATCAATAATAGTGTCATGTCGTTATTACTTCATTGTGAATGAATTAGGTAACTGTACTCTATAATAACAGTATTCAGTATTAAATGTCCAAGGTTTTTTAAAGGCAAGGAACCACGGTCTCTAATTTGGAAAATTATAATTCCGGGCTTTGAGGAGCGGTCGTTTAAAAATAATTGAAATGTTTTACACTTTTATTTTCAATTTCGCTATCCACGATCCATGAGTAACTAACTCATAAATGATAAATGAGGTTTGGTTATACCGAAGGTGTAGAAAGTAAACTAACTGCTATTCTTCTTTTGAAATTTTATGCAGTTGTTTAAACATAAAAGTGGTTTATAAAGTTATAAAAAATTCGGCCATGATTGCAACTTGCGTTTTTTAAAAAAATATAGCCGACATTGTAAGGTGAAGGATAACATTTGGTATTCAAGATAGAACCATATATTGTTTTAGAAATTTATTTAATAATTTATATTTAGATAATTTCCTTAAGATACGTTGAACTTTTTCAGAGTCAAAATATAAACTGTTTTTACTAATCATTAGAAGAAATTAGTGGTCAAAAATCTTGATGACCTCGTAGCAGCTTTCATACTAAGGACAACTACCGTCTGCTAAGCAAGGGCAGGGTCGTATTGCATTAAAATCGCTGTTTACATTCGCGGAAACCACGTTTTCTAATTACCCATTAAACGTTGAAACTGCACTACCATCATTGGTTTCCGTGGCTTCTAAGAATGTGGTTTAAACATGTTGCATTATTTTAACACATCATTACTTAAATAGTGTCAAATTGGACCCACCTTACGTTTTACATTTACTAAGTTGTTTTGTAAGAATACAGCGTCGAAAGCCGGCTATTACTTTCGATAAGTTGCGAAAAAATTCAAGCAATCGAGTAACAAGTTAGGTTTTATAAACGATTTAACTCATTATACACTAATAGAGAGTGAATAAAACTCGAAATTGCGGTATTTTCTTTCCAAGTCGCAGACACACGGTTGTATTGCGTCTGTATACCAAGATGTTATTGCAACGAATTTAGGTCAGTGTATGCGACCTACACTCTTATATAAGAGATTCAAATCAAATCGGTAGTAGGCTAGTTTAATTTCCAGAATAGTACACACCGATTCAGTGAAAGGCGTCATTTGAACCAAACGTGGGGAAAAATTGTTAGCGGTGAAAATGTCGAGAAAAATATTTTGTAATTATGGTAATATGTTCTGTTTGAATACAAGATCAGACGTCCTTCAACCGAAGAAAGTTAAGAATTGCAAAAATTGATTTCTCATGAGATTGAAGAGGTAAGAACGCAAAAAGAAGCACGTCTGAAAATTATTAACTCTTACTTGATACGAACTTCACTGAAATGAAACAAATGACGAAAATAATAAAGTTATTACATTGATAAAAAATGGTCATTTAATTGTATTGTTTGTAATTAAGGAGGGAGCTAATGTGAAAATAATTGCCAAATATGGTTGACGAAATTGGTTAGAGTGGGTGTAGTTCCCTGGAGTTGCAGGCGGCACTTGATGTCTCACAGAGAATTTCGTTAATTATTTCGAAAATGCGGAACGATTGGTGTCTGGCCTTGTCTGTGCACTGGATACGAGCATATTTGAGCCACGCAAGAGGCAAGATTTTGTAATTATTATGACTATGATTTGGAAACTTCGGAGATGAATATTGGAATGCAAAGTACGGTAACTCAAATTATTAAATAAATTAGTGCTTCGTTTACTGACAGTTAAAATATCGAATGATATAATATAGTTAAATGTACCATCACAATTATTATTTATTTTATTATTATTATGTGAGTGGTACATAATTAGTCTAGGTCATTTTTGGTGCTTTTATTAGTGTTAATAACAGGTTCAAGAGGATGCCGATTTTGATAGTGTTGTAACTGAGCTGTAGACACAATCTATTTCACTCTGAGTGAACGGAACATGTTCTACATACCGTTTTCTCTTATTCGAATACAATAGGTAGGTTAAAAATAATAATTTTCTATTGAGTTTTTTCAACACTGATCTTTTCAAATCATTTTCTTCAAAATTATTTCCCTAATAACATTTTTAAATAATATTTGATGAAGTAATAATTTAGATATTATAGACTAGTTCCTCTATAACCTTTAATGTTCTGAAGTTTAGTGGATCCTCGTTAAGGAGCGTAGTAAGCAGTACGGGTAAATTCTTTGGGGTATTGAAGTTGTCTTCAGAATTTTTTATTTCTTGCAAACCTTCGTTCTACTGAATATGTTTGATTTTTCGACTTCTTTGCGTTTTTACAACCTCTAATGCTTAGTTTGTAGATTCTTTCAATTATTCAGTTTTGTTATATTCTAGATCAGTATTTCTAATTGTAAGCATCTCAAAAATTCCTTGTTCTTGAAGTGAACCACTAACTTATCATTAGTCTTAACACGCTTCCAAAGAACGTGAAAAAGAAAAATGAAAAAACAAAAAGTATAGCGTAGTAAAGAACTAAATAAAACTATTTTAACGAAAGTTTTTTTTGTAATAATGTAATCATTAATTACAGAAACAGAGATTTTGTAATAAATTCAAAATTTAGTTTAAGCTCAGCTCAAAATGAGTACTTAATGCCACTAGAATTAAATTAATTCAAAATCAAATCGCTCTCTTGTAAAGTGTGTGCCCAAAATTGCAAATCAAGGTTCTAAATCCTTTAAATTCTAAATACTCTGTTTATTTTTCCATTTTCTTTCTATTTTTGTTTAATTATATTTTAAATTTAATAGATTATCTTTAGACGTTGAAAATTTCAAATCAACCGTATTTTTGAGATGATATGAATTTTCAACAAGATCTTATTCTTTAATTAAAAAATTTAGTTTTTTTTTTCTTGGTTTGGTTAAGTATGTGCATACTTTAAACATTTGGAATGCTTTGTACTCTCTATATTCTTTAAATCACTAAATTTTGTAGGTAATATTAATAATTAATAAAAATTTAAAAAAAAGAGTTTCAAAGTTTACATATTTTATTTAATAGAAAACTCTAGAAAATTTAATGTAAAAAGATCTAAAAGTTAGTTGAAATTAATAAATATTCTCAAACCAGCAATACTTTTTACCGTCCTAAAAAAAATATAAAAAAAAATAAAATTATTTTAGCTTAGTATTTGGATATCTCATTCTATTTTTTTTTAAATGTCATAAATTTTATATCAGCTTTTTAAGTTCCGTGCATAATGAATAATAAAAAATTTATAAATAAAATAAATCAAATAAAAATTGGATTTTTAAAAGAAAGGTAACTTGAAATAATCTATTAAAAAAAATACTAGGAATATTAATTAAAACAATAGTTAAATGATAATAATTTTTAAAATCTTTTGAAAGTCAGGATTAAAAAAAAAAAATACTGAAGATCGTAAATTCCAAAAATTCGAAGTTTTTGAGTACTGGTAGAGTCAAAGGACCAAAAACTATTGCGAATATCTATCTATAATTTATTACTGTAAATCATTGTACAGAATAAAACATGAATGTTGACGTGTGTATAAAACCCGGCTGTTTTTTCACTATCCTTGTCGTACACTAGTAAATAAATCGGCCACCTTTTTGCTATCTTTGTCGCACACCGACTAGTATCGAATCTGATCGCTCATCTGATCTATGTCATCCGATTAATTTATTTACCATGCGTAACGAAAAAATTAAACACACTGTCTCGAAGAAACATATACTTTGTTTGCTTCAAATTAATATATAAACCTATCATAGGTAGCTTAGAAAATAAACAAGACATTTTAGGTTTACTTCTAATCCCCAAATATTGATTTTCAATTAGACCCTACAAATACCAAACCGGATTCAAATTCTTTCGTCACTTTTCCCAAAAAATAAAACCACAATTCTTCACTCTGTACATACTCAAACATACTTTGTCATTGATTCTATTTTCACAAACTTACCTCAACCATTTCCGTCCTGTTGACATACGGTGTGAAAAAAATCGCCATACTTTTATGTGACAGCAACAGCAAAAACGCATTTATACATCGTATTCCGTGAATAGCTTCTAAATCATCATGTGGCCTTCTTACTGACTTTAAAGAATTTATATTTTTTCTTAATGAAAACGCCATCATCCATTCGTTTTTCTTATCTATAGCATAGTAGTCGTACACTGTTGCAACAAGGGCAAGAACAACAATGCCAGCGAAGATACATCTAAAACAGTTTTTTAGGTACACATGCGAGTGAAGAAATAGTCCTTACGAAGCTATCACCGTGGATGTGGGAACAGGTCGAGGTTGTGAAGATTGACACATTTCAGGTCGTACAAGAACTTTGAATTGTAGATCTGTGTGTTTCGAGAATTTTTCGATTGTGGATGTCAGTCCTAATTGGACGTCTGTCGGGGTGCAACTACTGGGAATGCATAAAGCCCAATTGGTGGTTGCAAAACGGGGAATTCGATGACCCGGCTAAAAAGAAATCGACAATTTGAGAAATTATAAATGTCAACAATGTGAGAGTATCCTAATCGCTGCTAAGCGAAGATGTCAAAATGATAAAGGTCGTGGAGATTTATTGATACATAATTATCATGTCTGTGATCTTGAAAATGATACATAATTGTATTAAGAGTAACTTGGACAGTAACATAGAATTTTGTAGCAGATATGTTAATAGCTCAAGTGCGTAACATGTAAATTGATTGTCAAGACAAACTTGACAAACAACGTTAGTTAGGACAAAATTTTAACTTAAAAACTGAATTTAAACTGTGCAATATTGTTAAACAAATCAAGTAAAAGAAAGGTCAATGTTAAAACTGAAAATTGAATATGTGAACTATGAAAATATAAACAGTAACAGAAGCAATCTTTTCCATGACACCCTCGTTAATATAATTTCGCAGACTTAATTAAGGTAGTCGGTTAACAGTGCTAGCACGATAAGTCTTGCAAGAGGTCTAGACGAAGTTAGAATATTTCAAAACTGCAAAAAATGTAATGTTTTAGCCTTATATTATATAAGACTTGTATTATCAAAATAAGAACGCATAACTTTTTGGTGTGTTACGGTACGTTGATCTGAAACTGCGAAACCAGTAATTATGATTCGGCTGTGCGTTTTTGTTGAAAGTTTACTTACAAATTTTGCGTGAAAACAACATATTGCATATCATAAATTAAAGTAATCATTAATTATTTACAAATTATATAACACAACTGGACAGGTGACTAATGCAACAGGCGATGACTTTAAGCTTTGGGTCAACCAAACTATTATGAAAGTTCAGCAATGAGCGACATTTCTTTTCGCATGGAATGTACGCATCTTAACAGTAAAAATCTACAATTACAACTTTCTACTGTTTCTACAGTAAATGAAGATAAGAACGACGGAGTTATGGCTATTAATATAGAAATTTAATACATATACATTTTTGATTGTTATATTTTGATGTCTGTATTTTTTTAGAAAATTCTAGAAATATCAAAAACAAGAAATTAAAAAATGTATTCTTATTTCACTGCTTTTCAAGTTAATCAAGCAAATTAAACGCTTGCTTCTGCATCGTATTAAAATTTTAAAGATGGAAGTAGTTAAACATTTTTAGCATGACTATTGAATAATCCGACAAAAAACTCATCTAAAAGAGAAAGCAACTAATTTAAAACTGACTTAGATGTTTTGAAGTGCCCGGTAAGATTTTTGTGAATATCACTTTCCTGAATTTGTATTGTGTTTTATTTACTATTATTGTTATTAAATGTTATAAATATTTTTTTTAATTAAAAACAAAAAGCACTTAATTTTAAAGTTGGCAAAAATCTTTAAGCATAACATTCCTCAATTTTTCTAAAGAACTGAAATAGCCATGTTTTAGCAAAAGTTAAATTAGTTACTACTTATTATTTAAGAACCATTATTTACATAGACAGTAAACAATCTTTATCCATTGATAAAAAATATTAAATATCTTTGATTTTTTACGCATATACTTAGGTTAAATACGGAATTTTGCAGTGTTTTACGCGCAAATGCCAAGTTTTATGAAGCATTAAATTGTTTAATAACGGAATGCTTTTATACAGATTTCAATAGATTTAAAAATTAAGGTATTAGAGCAAACAAAGAATCCAAAGAAATGGAAGAATTCACGAAAATTTGCAGCAGTCAAAAATACAAAGATTCTAAATTCAATTTAAGAAATCTTCTTCTAGAAAGGCTATTGAGACAAAAATGTAATCAATTAGACAAATATGAAATTCTCCCAAAAGCATTCAAAAATTTGAAAATCTAAATATCTGAAAAGTGTTGTAACAAATTGAACAATTCAAAGAATCTGAAATTTTGAAAAGGTGTAGAAAGCTAGAGCATTGAAGAATACGACGATTAAAATAAATTAAAGTAATGCAAATAATCTAGAAAACTGTAAGACTTTAAGAGTATAAGCATACAAAAGATCTAAACAATCCTAGGAAATACAAAAACCCAAAGCATTTAAAAAAATTACAAGGAATGTTAAAAATGTGATGATTCTAGAAAATAGAAGATTTATATAATAACGAAAGCTGTAAATAAAATCATTCCAACCGGTTTTAAACTTAACACATTAAAAACGTAAGACCATTCCAAAAATAAAGAACCTAAATATTATGTAAATTTCTATACTTTTAGATGTATATAATATAAAAAGAAAACGGAAGAATTCAAAGAATCTGATGTTCAAAACGGTGCAAATATAAAAAAAGAAAAAAATTAAGAATGTAAAAAAAATTAATCTTAAGCATCCAAAGAACAAATATTGGAACGGACACAAAGAAGCAAAAATTTGAAAACATTAAAAAATACAGAAAAATATAAAAAATGTAAAGGATCTAAATAATCTAGAAAATCAGTAAAACTCAAAGAGAAGAATATATATAAAACCTAAGTAATTCCAGAAAATATAAAATTCTAGGAATTTTGCAAGCAGTTTGAAGATTCTAAAAAAAATAAAAGTATGCAAAGAATATAAATATCGATAAATCCAAAAAAATACGCATGTCGAGATCCTAAAAATTCTTTTTAAAATTGAAGAAATATTAAGAATTTATTCGAGCTTAAGAATTTAAGGGAGCCAAGAAGTTCAAGATATGCAAAAGATAAATCCACAATATTTTTCAAAAATCGAAAGAGCTTAAATCTGTACCAAAATTTTATGAGACATATTTTTTAAATGGTTTGGTAAATTTTACTGCATATATGAGCATGGTCTGTCCATATTTAATATCAATATAAGTATTATATTTGTGCATTAGTGTTATATTATATTATATAATATATAATATATAATATATAATATATAATATATTATATATATAATAAGTGGTCAGTGGTCTGAACTCTTTCTTATTCAAGGTTAGTTGTTCCACGTAGCGTGAGGTCTAAATTCAAAAACTGATTGCAATTCATCTTTTGTCTCTTGTCTTATTTTTTCATCAGTGTTATATTAAATATTATATAATATAATATATAATATATTATATATAATATAATATAATATAATATATAATATAATATATTATATATATAATAATACAATATAATATATAATTGTGTTAATTAATAATAATAATTGTGTTAATCTTTAAAAACACACGTTAGCTGAGTTTTTAAATTTCTGTAAACCATTTTACTACAAATTGATAGTTTTGTGTTTTGAATTGGTTGTTACTATGAGATTTAAATTGCCGTTTTTAGTTTGAATAATTTAGGTTTGTTCATTCAAATTAGTAACTATGTTCAAAAAGCATGGTTTGATCTATTTTTCCATAGATCACATTTGACACTATTTAACATTTTAATAAAATTCGCACACAAATGACTGCTATTATAAGACAATACAAGTTTTAAATCTATCGTTTTATATAATTTTGTTTCACTGTATGATTATTGCTTTCTGTTTCTACAAAATACCTCTTTTCATATGATGTATAAAAGAAGATGGGGATAAGAAACTGAAATACCATTATAATATCTGTCCCAGTCAAAAAACTTACGTCATCCATTTCGTTTTTGAAGTGGAAATGCGAGTGCGTTAATCGGTGAAGAGCTACAATGTACGGACTAGATTTTTTCGTTTCCACTTGCATCGAAGCTAGACAGTATTGTCCATTAATATTCAGTTTTTCTTCTCTTGACTGCAAGCACATGTCGAAATCACCGAACTGGTTTATATTACCATTAAGTATCCCTGATGGCAATTTGGCTGAAGAATCATACACTAAAAAAGGCAGTGTTTAAAGATGAAACCGACACAGCTAAGACATTCTCACTTTTCAACGCCCACAGCTTGAATTTCTTCAGGTCTTCTACATATTTCTCGCTTTGTTTCTTACAAAGAGGACTTATTCCATTAATTTGACTTAAATCGAACGGTGGCGTCATTCCAAAAATGAAATTCGACAGTCGATTTGTCGTAGTTTCGTAATTCAAGTCTGTAAACAACGAAAGCAATTATTATTTATTGTGAATTAAGGCCATGGGTGACCTTCGCAGTTTCGATTATTACAACTAATTGAAGTTTACCAGTTGAAGGTAAAACGCATAAAAATGCGTGTGGTTCCGGCATAATGTCACAAGTTCCGGTACTTTGTCAAGGCTCATAAACTCTTACTAAGTGAATCTGAACTTGACCAAGTGTAGGCAAGGTCTTGCTTTTACTATTTTCATGGCGTCGACTTTTTATACATTTTCAACTATCACTTTCATAAGCGGGAGCTGTTTAAATGAATAAAACGTTCACATTTACGCTAATTAATGCGGTGCACATGTCTCATTTTAAATGCTGCTGCTAAAGATAAAGAGCTCGTATCAAGGATTTCTTTTGTATAGAACGAAAATTTGAATTTCAATGTAATCGATTAGTCTGTACGCAAAAAGTAATTTAATAGACAAGGCTGAGTTTTTCAACATAAACAAAATGCATCTTTTTAGTTAGATTTACTCGTCTCAACGTGAAAATTTTTCAAATTTCGAACCTGGGTTTGGATACATTACGTCATTATTAATATTAACAAATTATTATCGCATAGCAGACTGCCGAAATGCATACTGTTGGTAAAAAAAAAACAGATATACGATTAACCTCTTTAGCTCGCACCGGCAGAAAGGTTATTTTTTCTGTCTGAGTGTGAGAACATTTGTGATTCGATATTAAACCTCGTTTGTACTAAAAATTTGGTTTATTAGTACACAAATGGAGAAAATAAAGCATAAACAGAGTTCAAGTTGGAAACAAACACGCATGCATGAAGCCAAGCATATATGTAGAGCAAAAGGTTAATTCAATCTATAAATATTATATAACATCAGCGATAACGTTCAAATTCTGTAAACGGATTTCGCTCGCATAGTTGTGAATTTTTACAAGCTTTAATGTCAGTAATCACTGCTTTGCAATTAAGAAAGAAAGTTGGATTGGACGTTTTTCTAACGATCAATCCAAGTAATGGAAGATTATTTATGTAAAAAAATAGAAGATCGGGATTCTTTATTTTCATATTTCTATACGTTTATTTTACTTCATATCTTGTCTTAACGAGTTATGTATTTCGTTTTTTTAAAAAACAAAATCTGTAAATTTAATATAAAAAGCGTTTTGTAGCCTTTACGTACAAGGCCGGCAAACTCAATTTATCTGCTCGAAAAAGTATAAATGTGATTTTTACGTCGAATTCGGAAAAGACATATTTAGAAGGTTTTAGCCTCCAAATTTGTGTTAATACGTATGAATTTTCTTACTATTTCTGGACTTTGTTCGGATACACGCTTATAATTATTTTATTTAACAAAGTGGGATGGTGCGGCTTTTTATTACAAAAAATGTAAAAAAATTGTTATTTAAAACAATATTATGAAAGTAACAAAAAAATGTATTCTTAGATCTAATATCTTTCAAGAAAAATTTTTGTGTTTATATAACAATTAGCTTTTATCGCATTGTCAAGTTTTTTCTACTTGAAATATATCAATATAATTTTTTTAATTTTGAAAGGCTACCTACAAATTTAATGATAAACAAATCAGTTTTCCAACTTTTAGAAAAAATTAAATGCATACAAGTAGCTAATAATAATTTCAAAGAGAAAGTGGTAATTTTAAACGTAATTTTACAAAAAAAATCTCTATTTATTGAAATTCCATACGTAAAATAAATCAAAACAAAGTAAACAGAAATAAAAATAGAAACGCTTTTGATAAGTGTTTTATTTCGCTTCGTAGAAAAATATTCTTCAGACCCGTTTGAAAGAATGAAGTACTTAAGCAAGTTCGTTGCCTTTGCGGTCAAAAAAAAGATCTGGCGTAATAAAAAATTTATCGCTGGGTAACGTTTAATGTAATTGTATAAAAAATGATTAGGAATTTCCTTTCTTTAATATTTATGGCGTTACTATAAAAAAAACCGTAAACAATAATTTTTATTTGTGCTAGTTGACAATTTACCAATTCAAACAGTTTGTAAAAAGTCGAAGTACTCCATAATTGGAAAAAAATAAAATTATAAAGTAAAATAAAATCCGTTTATTACAACATACCTACTACGATGTGCATTTTTTGAAAATTTTGGAAGCTACCATCAGTTTTGCAAAAAAAAAATATTATTTTTTTTGGTTTTAAAATTTAAATTTTTATAGTTTTCTAGATAGCATTTGATAGGTTTTATACTTCTCGTTTTCCAACGGTACCAAACTTTTTAATACAGTTATATTATAATTAAATCCATTCTATTGAGAAGAAAATCCTTGAACAAAACCCTGATATTGACTATAAACTTGTTAACAAATTTCATAATGAACATTCCATTCATGGATTGTTTGATTTTTTTATTTTTTCCAAACAATAAATTTTCAAAACCGACTGAATGAATGTTACAATAGAGTAAAGTTCATTGCCTTATCTGACAAAAAAGAACCAAATTGGTTAATTTATACCAGCAGTTAGATAACGTTTAATCCAATAACGTGAAAAATTAATCAGGAAGGATTTCCACGATTTTTAAAACTTTAAGATTTTACCCATGTTGTACATAAAAAATAAATAAGTAATAACAATGTGAAGAATCACTGAAACAACCTTGTGTAAACTACACAGTCATTATTATAATTTTATGTAAAATAGACAAGAGTGATATATTAATTATGTTAACAAAGAGGAAACAAATCTCATCCCATAACTACATAAAATACGCATAAAATAAACAAACAACGATTAAAATAGTTTCACCGACAACGTAAAACTTTGACTCCGCAAATTTTACGCTGCTCACTCATCAATTTTTCAGCACACTTTTCAGGTCGTTACCTTCATCTATGCATTTGTCGACATTTTTCAGGCACAGTTTTCCGATTTGGTCGGCATTGAGCAAAGTCTTTTCGATGTTTAAATTCCATTGAAAAGGCACTGAGCTTGAATTGCCTGCCGATCTGGGGTGATCTGCCGTCCTGTTTCTATAATATTTGACATCACAGTGCACTGTTAGAAGTCCAAGAATCAGAAAAACTAATAATTTTTTCATTTTGAAACACCCCGTTCGCGGCACCACAGCATGTGAATGTGTAGAGAATTGGTAAAGAGTTTTCAAGAAACGCTAGGTAGGGGAAGTTGGGCAATGAGTCCCCACCGCGACAACGCAGCATCTGATTGTTATTAATAATATAAATGTTTTTTTTTTATTTCATGAAAAATACGTCTATGCTTTTAACTTGGAGTAGTGGAGCTTTTTTTAAAAAAATGTTTAATTTGAAAATATTTCATATATGTACCATTTACTTGTTAGAATTTTTACACCTATAACCAAAAAAGTGTTTGTAGAAAAATGAATTCCTTGCAATAAGTACACTAGAAAAGATAGTAACGAGACAAAAACTATATCAATGTAACACAGATTTGAATAATTAATTAATTTTAGTTTTTAGTTCCTTTATAAAAGCATTCTCTATTTGCCACAAGGTTAAATATGTGATAATTAAATGAAAATACAATTTCTTGTGAAATTGAAAGTGATAAATAGTACTTAATATTTGCTCTCCAATCTTGTCATTGTACCACAGAAAACCCAGTGACTGGCTCAATTTTCCTGATAATCATAGAAGCTAAAGTTTAATTCTCAACTGTTTAAATAATACTATAAATAAGTATTTTTACTTTTTATGAACAAAATACCAACGGGAAAAAAGAGCCAGACTCAACATTGTTGTGGTACAATCAACATTTTTAATATTTACAAAACTGATAAAACTAATAAAATTTTAGAAGATGACAAAACGAAAATTTGAATATGAATATGAATTTTAAAGAAAATTCAAAAAGCAAGAGGGAAGTAGACTTTTGCATAGATGTCAAAATTAAAATGAAAATGTTAAGTTTTGAACCTTTTGACAGGTTCATCAAACTTGTTATAAAGACATTGACCCTATAATAGGTCATCATTGACTATTTCAAAGAACAGTTGATGTTAATTTTTAATCTTACCTATCACAATAAAAATATAAGACTGGAAGTTTTTTAAAGATGAACGAGACAACAATAAAAATATAAGACTGGAAGTTTTTTAAAGATGAACGAGACAACAAGAGAAAATAAAATAAAAAGTCTTATTAGACTGTCTATGTTCCTGAAACAGCTAATATCTAAAAAATACTCTAGGTCATTGGTTTTAAAGAACACACCATATAAAGGACTTCCGTTTCATAAATAGGCTTATAGATTTATGATTTTTTTTTATTCTTTTCTCCAGCTCTATTTTGACGATTTCTCTTTCTTGGTTTATCTTTTCTAAATGTTCTACCTCTGAAGTATTCTTGTTTTTATGAAGTTACTTAATGTTATGTCATTACAAATATTATAATATAATGCTTGTTTCTGTCTTCTCTTTTATGGCACTACCAAATCTTCCTTTGAAAACCCTTCTCATTATCTATGTTTCCCAAGTTTCTAATCTTTGTTTTATTTTATTCGTTAGTAATTATGGTAATCTTAATATTGTTTTGTATATGTTCAGTTTTATCTGTCTTGACATTTCTTAATTTTTCAATTTTTTTTAACATAGATTTTCGTTTTAAAAATATCTATTTTCTTTATTTTCTTAACATTCTTGCATTTATAATCTATCAATACTCTTAGGTACATAATGCATTCTACTTTTTCAAATTCTATTTTTTTCTTTTGCCTGCATACCTGAAAATTAATTTTATTTTTGCTTCCACTCTTGTTCTTTAATTCCATGTATTTGTTTTTCTTCAATTTTAGCTACCAGATTGTCTTCTTCTGACGTTTCCATTAGTTGTACTGTTATACCTTCTAAATCTTTTTTACTTCTTTTGAATAGAACCATATTCTTTGCGTATGCAACGCCTTGGTGACTTCTGTTGAGTAATAGGTCTTTTATGGCTTTTATTTCAGAATTTTTTTTTTCCCGTATGACATATGTAGTTGTTTAACTTTTTTTCTTTGATTGTTATCCTTTCTTATAATTATGTGTTTTAATTTCTTGTTCATTTTCATTCTGCGTATCTTCTATTAAGGTTTTTTTGTACACCTACAATATATTTTCTGTTCTTTTTTTGTTTTTTTTCTCTTTATCATTGTTTTAATTTTACCTTTATAAAAAATTGATTCATTCGTCTTTGTTTCCACGATAAAAAACAAAATGTTCCATGACAGGATAACTAAGGAGCTCATTCACAAAACCTGATTCGAAACTGTTACTTTAAAATGTGCTTGCAAGACCTTATTGAGACCTTCAATGCAAGCTTAACGCTTATTAATTTGCACGAGTACTTCTATTCCTGGTCAAATCAATCACCTTAATCTACGTATAAAATATTCTTTTAAATTTTTAGTTTATCAGACAAAATAACAAAATACAAAGACTTGTTGAAAATTTGCAAACGCCTGCAATTTTTAGAGAATTAGGTTTAACGTTGTTTGGAATTTATCATTGGTTGTCATAACTGTTGTCATGGTCTTGGTTTTTTTTGCTTTGTAATTTGTGCTTGTGTTATTGGGCTTTATGAACTAATACCCCTTGATTTATCGAAGTTTGCAAGTTGCAAGCACTTTGAAACTATTTTTGCTTATTGGTAGTTTTAGTTAATATTATTTAAAATATCGGCAAAAAATTTAAATGCTGACCGCCACATGATTAACAAGCTTTATTTATGTACATTAGTGTCCTACACGGTGTTGAATCATGCATTTTTTATTTAATTCAATTTTATTCAATTTCGATATTTGTCTTTCTAGGGTTGGGTTTTTGCTCTGCGTAATGTTCTTTTTATTACAACTGACAATGTTTATCTTTACAAGTAGTACCGGACGGAACAATGTGAACTGGATATTAGCAAAATGGATTTTCCAAGAACAGCCAGGTGGGCTGAAACCGAGGCCGTAGTTTGTTGTATTCACTTTTTTCTTGCTTTCTTCATGGTTTGTCATAAATATTTGGAGGAAAAATTAAAGTTTCAAACAAGTCGTTAATCTGTCTATGTACCAAAAATAGATAGAAGCTTGTCATGCTTATAAATAAATGAAGGGGATGCACAAAATCCTGTTTATACTTTATACACGTGACAAAATTTTTAATTTTATGTTTTTCGTGTACAGGAAACAAAATTTTGCTTTTGGGTATAACCAAGCCCGAGACATGACGCACTTGTTGCGTTCGCACCACTTTTATTAAACATTTTCGCAAGAATGAATATTTGTATTCTTTGTAACTATATTGCAATTATCCTCTCTTAAAAATACAGTTCCTTGATTTGCAATACGGTGTTGTCGACATTTACGAATATTCTTAACGGAATGGTAAACAAAACGTTTTTTTTTTTTAGTTTGTTCTCAAATAAAGTGCGATCTTTAGTGTTTGGTTAGATTTTTATATTTTTTTTAGTATAGGTATGTACTAATAGAACCATTCTCGGCCAATTCCTCATGAATATGTAGTTTCCGGTGAAGTAAACCACTTGTCTCTTTGAATTTTACCACGTGATTATTTTGATAAGTATGAAGGAAAACCAGAGAGTAAATTCCTAGCTAAATCTGAACAGATCGTGTAAAAATTCTTGAACCATACCTATACCTAATTAAAATTGAAGTGAATTGCCAAATTTGCTATAAATTTGGTCACGCAGTGAAAATATTTTTTACGGTTTTACGCTAATTATTACAGGTAGGTAACCTAACTGTATACGCATAGTTGCGTCCGAAATATAAAGAATAAGATTACGTAAAAATAGACTTGAAACATTTTTTGAGTTACGTAGATATATTTTAAATAATTCCGGTAAACGGTTGTCACCATAACAGAAAATTATGACAACTTTTAACGAGCTAACCAACTAATGAAATATCAATTTCAGTATAAAAATCTATAACGTGGTCAAAAAGAAGGAAACATATTGCGCTTCTAATGTACACAGTGAAAACGAAAAACAAAACATTATATGAGCACAAAATGTTTACAAATATCAAATCGAATTTTTTAGTTACTGTGATATTTTGCAATTTTTATATTCTGAGCTTAAAATTTTTGTATCTCCAAATTCTTAAAACTTTTAAATTTTTAAAACTTTAATTTTCGTAAAACCTCATTTTTTATTTTCTAGGTTCGATGGAATTTTTGTATTTTTTTTAACTCCTGGACTGAAAACCCTAAAAATATTTTTTTTTTTTGCAAGTCTGACATAAAAAGGCTTTATAAAATGAGCTTATTCATAAACTCTTAACTTATATTACATAAATAACTAGTTGTTGAAGTCATTACCCTTTAAACTAAAAATAAAAACCTGTTTGTAAAATGTAACGCCTAGATAAGCGTTTTTGGAATTCCGCTCTTCAGTACATATAGAAATTCGAAAATTTTATATCGCGCATTACTTACCCATTTAGTTAAATTAGTTTTAAGATAAAGTGCAACAAACTTTAAAACCCCAGAGACTTATTGACTGAAATATATAAAAATTAAAAAAATATTAAACCATTATGTTACATTTCGACCTAGGTTTGCAAAAATTTGAGTCATGTTATTGATTTTTAATATCTGGCAATAAAAAATATATAAAAAATAGCCTTTATAATTTCGGGCAAACCGATTTGTCAACAGCGATAAACTAGACGCTTTACATATTTGTACATTGTTGAATTATTTATAAACATCCATATAGTCAGAGATACGTTCCTTAAGAAAATTCTAGAATAATGAATATAAACTATAGTAGTATTTCACACGTGTACTTACTTTATTTAGGTATGTTGACAGTGAATGATTTATATGTTTATAATTTAAAAATCAATTCCGTATTTGAAAAGAACGTTCCGTACCACCAAGCTGAAGAAAATTATCCAAACTAACATTTATAATTATAATAACATTTATAATTTATAATTATAATAGACTTGCTTATCAAGAAATATATTTCAAATTGACCAAAGCAGATAAAGTCAAAAATGAAAAGTTGCCAATGAGCTTTTTTATTTTTACTCTTGCAGTTCTTTAATTCTTAAGTTTTCTGTGCTGTTACCTTTTTGTGGCTTAATAGAGATCATTTTGATTATAGTTTATATTTTATAAAAATATTGCTACAAGTTTTTCTTTTTTAAATTAATGAATAAATTTTATAGATAGTGTTTTCCTCGTTAAACAACCATCTCAGTTGGTTACAAAAATAATAAAAATTAGCATAAACTGTTAATTTTTGCAGATTCTTGAAGCTTAGCGAATCTTTAAAACTACTAAAAAAAAATAAAAAAAAAGGAATTCTCAAAATAATTTCGGCTACATTGCATCTACAGACTACCGAGTACAAAAAGGGTTATTAATTTATTAAAAACAAAATTTAGTTTTAGCTCCAAATTCAACAAATGTGTATGTAAATTACAATATTTTTTTTTCATTAAAGACATGCGTAAGATAGGTAGCATGAACCAACCATTTCTTTTTCGTTTAACTATTTTAGAACAAAATTACACTATCAGGCTTTATAAAAATAGCAAAGGTTCCTCACCTTGACCAAAAAGTTGAATGTACCGTCTCGCCCATTGAAAATTTCTTCGGTTAAAATTAGTCAGACGTCAGATTCTTTGTCGCAATGCTTTGGAATGCTCGAAGGAAATCAACCTTGCAACATAAATACCCTGAATTTTTATAATCACCATCAGACTTCATTTCCTGTTGTCTGTAGATCTTCTTGGACCATTCAGAAGGAAATTGAAGGTACTTCAACATACAAGGTAGAGGTCAATGATTCACACGTGCTGAAGTCATTAACAGGTAAAGTACAGTAGGTATCTGTATGGTAAACATCGATTTTTACAAAGACGAAGGACGCTCGTATAATGCTTACAACCAAATTAAGATGAAATATGTCAAATCAAGGATAAATTGTGTACATGTCAGAATTTTCGCTCCGGTATGAGTCACATGATGTCGGACTTTGACCATTCTAAAAAAAATAACTGTGAATTAGTTACTTGTTTGTATACATAAAGTTTTTCCGCAAAATAAACAACCATGATATTTAAATAAGACGCGACAGTGAACAAACATGGCCACCACCCAGAGGATATTCCACAGACGAAAAATTCAACGGTTTATTGCAAAGATTATAACAAAGATTAATTAACAATTGACTGCTGAATATCTAATATGTTATTGGATAAATTTTCTCAAATGGCATCCTTGACTTTTGCACAATTTAAAAACATATTTTCTACACACCTTTTTTCTAACATGAACTTCCCTGATAAAAAAAATGACGATGATAGATCACTCAGTGAAAATTTATGTTTCTGTATTCTAAGGACATTGCCAAACGCACCAATCACGTAACTACTTTACTTTCAACTTACTGAAATTACCATACTATTGTAGGTGTGTACAAACTAACAAAATAAAATGTTTGTTAGCTTGTTTGAACGCATTATCATGATGTTAATGGATCTTAATTTGCATGGGTGACAATTGTTGAGTGCTTCAACATGAGGTGGAAATTCATGTCGGATTTTGGCTTGTTAACAATAAGAAAATCATTAGTTTTTGACCTTCAACTCACTTTTTTTTGGTAAATGGAAATCAATGTATCGTTCTTAAAAATTCGGTTATTAAAGGTTGTTGACTTCAGCGTTATTGGGCGCGTTTACAACATTTAAAACATGGTGAGAACATCAGTCTGAAGATAGTTTGCACTTTCATGCTTTTACAGTATTATCTCAATTATAATGGGCAATAGTTTACTAAAATTTTGCGAAAAATTTATAACAATTTCTCCATCAGCTCTTCTAGGAGAATTACATCGATTAACATTAATTTAACTTTAAATTGCTGACAGACAAGATTAATTCTGGTAAAGTAATATTGGTGCTAATTCAAAAAAAACATTTGTTTGTTTTTACGTAACAATAAAATAATGCGACTGTCATTCAATGCAGTTGCTGGACATGTTGAAATGAAGATTTAAGTAAGCTGACTTATTAGCAAATTTTCCGGTTGTGCTACACATACTTTTCATGGTTTTAGTTAGAGATATTTCTCAAACAGTTTATTTTTCAGTGGTGTTATGCTCGTTTCCATTTACCAGTAGTCACATTTTCATCAATTTAGAATAAATTTCGTTTTCATTACAATATGTTCTCTATCAGTCTTATTATGAATAAACAATTTTTTTTATATTTATTAAAATTATTTATATACAGGTAAAACTGAAAAAAAAGATGATCAATTATTTGAACACTCATTTTTCTGTCAAAAGTTAAGTTTTTATTTGCCATAATTTGATCTGATCTTTCTATTATTATATTATACAAAATTTTCAACTATTGCATGATTTTACATAACAAACCGTTGTTAATTTCATTTCTTAGAACGTTGCTATGAATTATCTTGGCGCAGACAAATTCGGGAATAATATAAGACAATAATTTTTAATAAATTTTTGTTGAGAAATGTTCAGACGAAATGACCACTGCTTCATATTAATTATTGTTTGAGGACAAGTACCTACAATGTTTTCTTGCGATCCTAATAGTACAGTACAGTACAGTATACATTTTAATTTTCTTGACTCATTTTTGCCTCGAATAATTAAATTTTCATAAATCAAACCGTTCACAAGCGATGAAAACCTAAAAGTCTATACCACAGTTTATCGTCAGAAATTGTAAGTTGTTTTTGTAAGAAATACATACATGTAAAAAAACTTAAACCTTTGATGAACTCTAATATAGTATCCGCAAATATAATAAAAACATACAGAATACTGTATATGTAGTTATATGATATCCCATTGTTGGTTAATCGCATTTGTGATTGTATTAAAGTTCAAATCCACTAATATAGTTTTTACAATAAAATCAGGTCAGTTTCGTGTTCACTAGTTCTTCAAATTGATAACAATTTTCAGCGTTACTTACATAATCTCTTGTATATAACTATAATTTTTCTTAGTAAAATATCTATTACGTACTAATTTTTTATTACTACCAATTTATGTCAGTTTTAAATCACTAAATTAACAATTAAATTGGTGTGTACGAAGCAATTATAGAAAAATTCTTACATAATGCACATTTAAAGTTTACTTATTATGTATCTAAATGAACGCACAACATTCTTGTTTACAGGTACAACATTTGACCTACTATTTATAAAACTGTGATTGATTTATACGATGTTTTAGTATTATAGTATTACTATAAAACAGAGAGTAATTATGCATACTAGATAAAAATAATAATATGAAACCAATAATTATACAAATTTTGACCTTTTGATTATCATTTTTATGAACAATATGAAGACATTAATATACATACATTATATTCAATGATGTCATTATTGACGGTGATGAAACGCAAAAAATGTAGTTTCCTGGACACCGTAGCTCAAAATAAAATAACCTCTCAATAGAAGTAAAAAGAGTTTAACTGTTTGTATATGAAAATTAATAGCTAAATTATTATCTTAACAAATAGCAGTCTACTAATATATTAGTTTAATGTAAAATTCAACAAAATCACAATAGAATTTTTACAACCACACTGCTATGATAATTTGAGATTTCAGGTCTACAATGCACATCCGTTTGGACTATGAGAAAGTTATTCGTCGTAATCTACATGTTGCTTATGTAATTGGAAAAATGGTGGATGCGCCGGTTTAAAATTGAACGTTTAAAATATTTCTTCAGGGACTTGTTGTTGTTAATTATTTATATTAAAATATCAATCCAAACATCTAATCTGTTTCAATGTGGAAAACTGTGATACTGGTTTTAGTGCTTTTTTTTATTTGAGGGTGTAATGTATAATGCAGTTTGTAGAACTGTCGCTACTGCAATTGTATGAGGCCCTGTATGGAATTACATGTATATTAATAGTGCATTTTGATTATCTCTTTAAAGGCTACCAGGGGTTTGTTTTTGGTTTCATTGGGTCACACAACTCTTGTGCTAACGCTATCCAAAAATTTGGACAAGCGCGTTCTTATTTTAAAAACGATAAGAAATCTCGGAACAAAACTAACTTAGTGTACTCCATGTGGACTCAGGATATTTCCTTTGTTTGCAAAGTTCCAATTAATCAGAGAAAATGTTGCAAACAAGTTTTTAGAAAGTCTGAACGAAAAGAAAATGATTTACACAATACAATTACAATTCTGGGTTTTTGTGAAAACAAGCGAACTTGGAATTATCAACTTCAGAGCTTCTGAGCGATGGATTTAAAATGTGAAAAAAAAGTATGGAATGTACTTTAAAAAAATCAATAAGTCTATCAGCAACAAAGTAAAAGCTACTTCGTTCTTAAAACTCGAGGGTAGATGTTGGAAGTGGGAGTTCTTCAGCAATTCGTTTGGAACTTGAATCAGAGTGGATACAACCTACTCGAAGCTTCTCTGTCAGAGAAGAGAAGATAACTGGAGCAACTGTTGAGAGTTTGAGCAAAATGACTCGCTCTTAAGGTATCCAAGTTGCTATTTCTGCTGCAGGAACAATTGCAGGTCCTTTGCACTTCTGCTTCTAGTAGAAAACAGAATACCATTTTAGTGCAAGAGTTTAATAGAAGATAGATGCATTGGTTAGTACCTTTTAGGATGTCAGAGTTACCAAGTCTCAAAAGTTTTGCACACAATATTATGCTTGGTATCTAGAGCATCTAATGAATCAGGTTTGATCAGATCAACTTGTGATGTTTCTGATTGACTCTTAGACCAGATAGACAGGAGAAACAGTAAAGCAGATTCAGAACCTGCATGTCACAATGATTTCTGTGGGTAAACACGTGCTTTACAACCCAAAGATGTTGTTTTTTTTTTTTCGCCAAATGAAGAACCTTTAGAGAAAAGTTTTGGTGTGTTTAAACCTGAAATAGACATTACGAACAAAGAGAATAGTATCCTCTTGTAGGTACACATCACAGACCAACTAACAGCTCCCGTCTTCCAGGACATGATACAATACGCATGGTCAAAGCCTGGATTTATTCAGACTATTAATTATCACTTTCAGCCTATTAATGATGTTTGTTTTGCACCAAGTAAAGAAAGCCACAGTAAGAACATACAATGTCAAGAACCCTTGCAAAGCCCGGTTCATCTGCTGTAGTCATTGTTCGCAGTAGTTGTGCTTTATTCTTTTTTCAAGGTTCATTTTTATATTTTGAAGATATAAAACATAATGCAGTTCCACTTGTAGTGAATTCTTGTCAGTTTTGCATTCAAATATTACAAAAAATAATATGTTACATCAAAGTATCAAACCAAATAACATGAAATATAAAGCATTATTTTTTTATATTTGTGCTTTTTTACAAAATATCTGAATACACTGATTTATATGAAATATGAAAATATAATATATGAAATACGATGTTAGATTGTACTTAAAAAATGACTCATTATTTAGTAACTTGAAACATAAGGTGAAGCTCTCACGAGCCCTAGATTAGTTTTGTTCCGAAATTTTTTATCGTTTTCAAAATAAGAGTGTCTACCACAATATTTATTTGAGTCAGTGTGACAAGAAATGAAACCTAGGTAGCCTTTAAGGAGACAAACAAAATGCACTATTGAAATATATGTAATAATTCCATAGAGGGCGCCACCCACATTTGGTCAAAATTTGGTCAAATAGCAGTTTGTAAATATAGGATTCAAACTTGATACACAAAACTTGCTTAATAATACTTGTTAAATCCACTACAGTAGCACCTTTCAACGCTCATGTAATTACCAGATATTTTTGGTCTAAATCTTCTAGCAACTATACATGGTGTTCGATTTATTTTTGACGGGAAAATTTATCGTAGCTACATGAGATTGATGGTCTAGTATCATTAGGATACCTTTTCAAATCATTCACTTCCATATCTTACAAATTCCTTGTCAGGCAGAAAAAAAACAAATTCAAATTAAACTAATTTTGACAGAGAATTTGATTGAAGAACAAGACACAGGCAAAGCGGGACAATAAACTCAAATGACGGTCATTGTACCTGATGTTATTCCTAAAAAAGTTACGACATACTTCTACAATAACAAAAGCGTAGTTAATAAAAAATTTATCTCTTTTTTTTTAAACCCATGATACTACTTATTACCCGGTTTTCTGCTGTTTTGACCGAAAAAGGAATTTTATGATTGAAAATATAAGCACTCTCTGGTTTTATTCCTCTTCGTTTGAGAACCTAATTGTTAGGGACATATTAGCGTCGTAAAACGAGATCTTACTGTTTTTTTTTTCTGTTTGAAATCAGATGCCCGGTACGTAACGAAAGCAAGCAATCAAACGACCACGAAACACTGCGCATCCAAAAAGTGGGTGCGTTTTATTGACTCTAAATTAAGTGTAATTAAATCGCAAATTAAAGAATTTGTTTTTTACATTTAGCCACACTTTTTACTGACAGCATATACTTTTTGCTGTTATAGTGAAAATTGTACTGAATTAATGGACCATTTTTCAGGTGCGAATTTTGAAATTTTTAATATAATGCTTAAAAAACTTCTTTTTTTTTAATCTTAATAAAAACGCTTGACGGTTAGCAATGTTTGTGAATTGGTGGAAATCAAAGCATGTACTATTATCTCGTTCGTCTTCTGCGCCCATGAAACATTTTTTTGCGTTGAATTCAAAATTTGGCCAAATGTTATTTGTGACTTAACTACCTAAATGCTAATACTTACGGAATTTCTGACTTTTCGATTCAAAACACACCTAAAATTTATTCATTGGGACGTGTTCTTATTATTAGCTCTTTTGCTCGTGACATAACAGAATGTCTTAAGAAACACGTAAAATATAATATTAAATAGGCACAAGGGCTTTGTTACTACCACTAAAACTACCACGTTTGAGTAATTCTGTATTTATTTTATTTTTTATTATTTATTATTTATATTATTCGTCCTGTAAATCGTCTACCAGTGAATACTTATTTTAATGTGGCAAGCAATAAAAAATAAGATGAAGAACCAATTTTATTTTTAAAACTCATTATTACAACAAACCGTTAAACACTCTTTTTATAAGATAAACAAAAAGCAAAAGGTTAAATGTTTGTAGGATTGCTATTAATAGTGTGTTTTAACACAGTTTCCGTATTCAAAACTTTGTGAATATTTTTTTTAACATTGTAGACAACCTTGACATCTAAACTTATAATAAAAAATACAATATTCAAATTACAAACTTGAGCTTGAACTAACAGAAATGTTTTTTGGCAGTTCCTATTTAAATTCCTGACTACAACAAGAACAACTTCGTTCAAAATAAGTAAGTAAAATATCAAAGTATTTTAAATTTCCATGAGAGTCTCGTCTACACTATAATCATCGAAGCATCTGTTATGTAAAAAACTAATCAGTAATTCAAATAAGCCCACAGAATTAATTTTTTGTTGTCTACTCCTACTATATTTTTTATTAATAAGGATAAGTTTATAATCACATTCTATAAAATCTGAAAAATTGCTCAAAAATATTTGAAGAATGTATATTTTGTGTATTAAATGTTAGCAGAGCTAACTATTACTAAGCTGTATAATTCTAAAACATGGACCAACTATACGTACAATATCACAAGTGCAAATTGAAAGAGGTGCAGTGATCCGAAGATAAAGACGGTTTCAGAAGTTGACTACATGTTTTTGTACTTCTAGACTTTAGGGCACAAATCATACCACGCCCGATGAGGCTCGCTGAAGTCGATGTATCTTAATGGAATCTCCACCTAAAAATATGAGTAAATTGACATCACATATTTCTTTTCTTTTACCTGTCCCATTGTGTTATTGTGTAAAAACTGTTTCGTTTTGACTGCTACTGAAAGTATTTGTTCACAAACGTCAGATAAAGAGAATAAATATTCAAAAGTCTCCTCAAAAACGGGATTACAGGAATTTACAACGATCTAAAAAGACAACGATATAAGAGGTTCCTAAGATTTAAAGGTGGAGCTTACTTTCGTACGTTGAGAGGAGCCAGTGATTTGACCTTGCGACAATGTTTTGACGCGGACGAAAGGGTCGGGAACGGCGTTGGGATCTTCCAGGGGTAAGTTACTATAATATACGCACTAAAAATTGTTTATAATTCTCTAAAGAAACTTACGATACTTGGTGCACGATAATCAACAGTTTTTGACGGGGCTCATGGTAACTTAGAGTTAGTTCCAAACGACCCAAATTGTGTATGCCCGATCTAAAATACGTTGATTTTTTAATCAATACAACTTATACGAGAATCGTTAATACCGGATAACTGAGTTGGTATAATCCTGGGAAATACTAGATCTAGAATTCGGTTCTTCCGCAACTTCCGGCTTGACTGAAATTCGTGATCGGACACTATTATGTCTAGACCAATACTCGTCGGAATCCGAGTCACTTTTTTCGTCTTCTTTTTCAAACAACTCATTACTTAAAATCTAAAAAGTATCCACGGTGAACCTTTTCACGGCAATTATAATTTTTACCCTTAGTTCCATGGATAGCACAACTTTACTTCCTTCATTAGCCATGGAAAATTCCTTGTGATGTATCTCCAAATTCGGTTCATTCATCAGATCAGAAATTTTGTAAGAAAACTGAGTCAAGAGGGTTTCTGTACTTTTATCCATGACGGTCATTTGAAGATAATCCTGCAGAGGTTTTTGTACCAAAAAAACGAAACCTTGTTCCCAAGCAGGATCCACAGTGTGTTTCTTTGACCTACTCTTTTCTTTGTGCTCTCCTACTGTTAAATAGAAGAACGGGTGTGGCTTCACTGGATGTTTTGCTTCAGGTAAATTTGTAGCATTGTCTACGTACACAATTAAAATAGCTCTGCTGATGTTCTCAACTTTGAGGATCTGTGTTTCTTCTCTTATCTACAGAAATATAAAGAAAGAACTCTACAGGTGTTATAGAAGTGCATGTAGAAAATTTAACTACAAAGAGAACTTGTCAAAAGAATCAACATTTTACTTAATAATTTTTCCAAAAGTGTGCCGTTCCGGATCCAGACTTAAAATTATACATAGATAAAACTCCAAAAATTGTATACACCTATGACATTTGGTTTATACACTGCTTCCTAGTAAAGGACTAAAAACGGGTAGTTTTTCTTTAGTAAAAACTAACACCAAGTAAAGCAGAAGTTATAAGAATTTAAGCTAAGTCAGTAAAAATAAGATCACTGCCTTTTTATAATTATTTTATTGTAATTTCTATATCAGTAATCGGAAATACAGTACCTAATAAACTATTTTTTTAAGTGAGTGTTTGTCAAAGCGATTCACTGACTTTATTTATTTTCGGCCACTTGCGTAACGTTCGTCGTCATTGGTGTAAAGCGGAATAGCGTACACTAATTGTTTCAGGTGCTCTGACACGAAAAAATCATCATGATTTAAATTAAGTTTATTGATCGTAATAATACTAATAATGAATTCTCGGAGTTTAGTAGGGGGAAATCGATGAATTGTGCGCACCTAAGCAAAAATCTAGATATATTATAGTATAGTACTCTGAAATTTGGTATAGATATTCTGTGACATATAGGTACACTACACCCCAAATTAATCAAATATTCAAAAAAAAAACTCTAAGCCAAAAAACAAATCAAATAAAAAGTGAACAATTATCAACCCTAGGCGGATAATGGTGCGCACCAGTCAGGATAATTGTGTGTACGTAAAAACGATCAGAAACGATCAAAAATTAGAAATTATAAAAAAAAAATTACTTAATTTATTTGATGGAAAAGTCACATTAGTTGGTATTCTGCATCGACCTCCACATCATAAAGTTCATCGTCATAACATAATTTGCTGTAAGAAATCTCTTCTTCCGAGTTTAAAAATCTTTTTTTAACGTCCGTTTTATATTTAACAGCAACGCGCACCATTAGCCGACAGACCCTCGGTGGTTGAAAAAAATTGCAATAATTTATAATTAAACTGCCCATTATTTATGAGAAATAGATGGTACTGACAATAATTAAATCGATAATGATTATTTTCATGTATCTACATAAACAACATTTGTTTTAAAAATAAAAAATATATTGAAAAACCCCTACACCAAACACACACTTTTGAAACACACTAACATATGTTTCGGTATCCATGATACCATCATCAGAGTGATGATTAAACTTATCTACCCTTAAAAACTAATTTTAGACACTCTTGTAATTAGGAATAAAGATAAATTAGAATTTGATGTTTATAGAAAAGAGACCAGTACACTTCGCTACATTACAGAAGACTCACATCATTGTCCTCAACATAAGATGGCGAGTTTCAATTTCTTAGTCCACAGGTTAGTAAATTTCCCACTAACACGGACTAGATTCAACAAGGAATTGACAACAATCAAAAATGTAGCCAGGTGTAATGGTTTTGACCCTAGAATTGTCAACAGGTTAGTGTCCAAATTAGAACGTAAGAAATCAATTTCAGAATACTCGACTTTTCGTGATTCAATGCCAGAAAAGACAAGATTTGCCATGATCCTTTATACACCTTCAGTGACAAAGGGGCTGGAAAAAGTGTTCCAGGGTATTGATCTAAAGGTGGTTTACACCTCTGGATTAAACCTCCAATGTCTTCTCGGCAACCCGAAAGATAAAGTAGGGCCCAAAGAAAAGTCGGGTATTTATGAAATTAAATGTAAGAACTGTAAGCAAAAATATATTGGGCAAACAAGGAGGTCAATTTTGACAAGGTTCAAAGAACATGTAGCTCACGCCAAATATGGCAGGTTTGAAAAATCCAGTGTTGTTCAACATATTTTTGACAAAGATCATCGTATAGATGAAAGTTGTTTAAAATTAGTTAGGAATGTAAACAATTGTAAATTTCTAGACGTTTACGAAAGTCTAGAAATAATTAAGAATAAGCCCTTTGTTATGAATGCCGATAATGGTCCCATCCCCTCTTTAGATTGTTAAATACCACCCAAAAAGTGGTATAGGTAACTAGTATATAAGAATTAGTTTTTAAGGGTAGATAAGTTTAATCATCACTCTGATGATGGTATCATGGATACCGAAACATATGTTAGTGTGTTTCAAAAGTGTGTGTTTGGTGTAGGGGTTTTTCAATATATTTTTTAATCTTAAAAACACCAAGTGATCAAGAATAGATCTAACATTTGTTTTCACAAACTTACCTCTTATATTTATACAGACAAAAATTAGAATAAACTATGCAAAATACCGCCAACACTATGACATGTACATTTATGCCACACACGAAATGATGCAAGAGTTTATGATTTAAGCAAACAAAAAGCGTTTTTTACTAAAATTATGGTACGCATCACTACCCGATTATCTGACTTCGCCCTTTGAGTTGTACTCTTGGTTAGAGTTTCTACCTGCATTTCCATAACACCCTGTATTCTAAAACTTACCGCATCCAAGTCTTTGACACTTGAAGACAGTGATAACCAAGTAAAGCGTAAATGTATAGATCCATGTTTCACGTTATCTAACTTTACCCACTGATCTCTGTAGCCTTTGAGAACCGAACTTATTTCAACTTTACCACTAGAAATTACCATTCAGAGAAGTGATAAAAGAAAACAACACACACCTTCCTAAAAAGTCATCCTCAATCATATTCTTATCGAAGAGCTTAAAAGTTAAGTGTTGAGATTGTGGATCAATAATAATAAACTAAAACCACAAACATGTGTTCATTTGTCAACAAAATTTTCGTACTGTACCTCACACCAATAGTCCCATTTTGGATTCAGAGTCTGGTTGATGGTATTAGTCCTCCGCTCTTGAGCACCAACGTAAAGAATAACGTATGGATCGGATCTACCTCTGATATCCGTAGCCACAAGATCTTTGGCTTCAAACACGTGAATTCTCAACACCCCTGCTGGTTCTAACGCTGCTAGTTCAGAAAGCGCGATAGATTTTGAAAATCGTTTTTTAATTTTGTTAGGAAAGACCATTTTTTTCGTGATTGCTTCTTCAATTTTTGACTTGAGATAAGCGGCAAGGCCTGGGATATTCCATAACCCGTCGAGGGTGTAATTTATCTCAGGAAGATTAAGAAAGTATACTTGAATGCCACCAATAAGTGGCATTTTGGGAATGAGTGGTTTTAACACAACTCTTACCATCACGCTCAACTGAAAGAATTCAAATAATGGCAAGTTATTTACGAAAAAAATTACCTGGAAATCACGGATTCCACCAACTTCTCTGCCAGAAATAGAGAAGTTAATATCACAATCACCATCATATCTACAAAAGAATAAAGATGTTTCTAAATACCACAAAAAACTATGTATATTTACAGAAGATCAAAATCAATAATGATCGAGTCGTCTGATGCAGTCTCTTCATAAACTTTTATTCCATCGATTTTCGGTGGCTACAAGTTATTATTGTTACTATAAGAAAATAATAACTTTAAGAAGTTATTAATTTTCTTACTTTAATTCCAAAGTCGATGTTTTCAAACTGGAACGAATCATATTTTTCTCGTATTTTTGTCTCGATGTAACCTTGAAAAAACTTCACTGCAAAGGTGTTAAGTATAGGTCATAACTTGGCTATTATCTAAAAAAATTGTTTCAAATGAAAAATTTCCATTGCAAGTTTGTACCTTATTCAACCATTCCGCTCTTTCTCTGTCTGGAAATGTCACCTACAACTTTCTAAGTGAAAAAATCATTTCATTTATAAAATATGAACTCACCCATGCAGGAATCTCATCAATTCTTTGTAGCAAATCTTCTTTGGCATAAGAGCAAGAATTAGCTTTAATTTTTATCTTGTTTATTTTTTTGTTATTAGACTTTTCCAGCCATATTAGGCTACATATGGCTATAAAGAGTAACACTAGGGACCATTGCATGCTACAAATGGCATATCCCAAAATTAGTAAGAAGATCTGCAACGTAAAATGTTAACAGAAAAGATCAAAGTTGAAAAGTTTACCTTATTTAAAATAACGGTTGCATTCATTGTGTGTATCTGGAATTCTTGATAACAAAGCCTGAAATGTAGAATGGATGTCTAAATTTCATAAATAAAATATTAAAAAAATTAAAATATATGCATTACTGCCAACCTAACTTCAGTGGCGTATAACTATGTACCCGCAAAATTCGGCAAGAAGGTCCAAGTACGAAGAAGAATATTTATTACGTTCGACAAAACATGCTTATTAGCCAGAGAGAACATAGGGGTTTTAGATTCTAAGTAGCGGGTCAACAGACAAAACTACTGTGACTTAGGAGCCTTCATTAGTATTATCTAGATTCCGCTTTGATTTAGCTTCGTTTTTGTTACGAAAATTGAAGCAATAAACTTGTCTAAATTCCGATCATAACTATCAAAATTCGACAACGTTTTGCTTAGATAGTCTTAACATTTAGTTGCCAACTCTTATATTTTGAATCAGTTTTTAGTTTTTAGTATTTGTAATAACTAATTGCAGCGATATTAGAAAAGAAAGAAAGTATAATTACGTCACTCTCTAGTTCTGAAGAGAAGTTGAGTAATTAATAATTTCAATCAATAAAAAAATTACAAGTATAATAAAATAACGAGATTATCTGATTTTTTAAAATTTCAAAAATTGATTTAAATTTGTATTATTTATTAGCATTCAAAACTACATTTTCAATCCTTAATAAAAAAAATAACAAATTAAAATAATACTAATCTTAATAATGAATAATAATTAATCTTAGGATACACCGCTTCAGACTTTAAATTAAATGTCCCACAAATTTTAAAAATTTATCACTATAATTTTCAAGATTTTGAGAAATTATAGATATCATAAACATTTTCAGAATTTTTTGTTTCTGGAATTTTCAAAGTTTTTAAATTTGTTTTGCTTTAATTTATAATTTATCCAAACAAATTATTATATTTATTAGTAATATCGTAGATTTTTATTATAATGATATTAATGATATATAATTTTATGATAATCATCATAGAGAAACATAAACTTTATATATTTTTTTTTCGTAGTGGGTGATATTACATGTATTTTTTATAACCAATAAATTGAAAAACCGATTTCAATTAATGTGGGAAAAATATGGATATAACCATTAATTGATTAATTAAATGTAACAATGATGTAATGCTTTCCAGTTTCCCTCGGATATCTAGTTTTTAAAATATTTCTGCATAGCATTATTAAATACCTCTAGATACCAACATAAAAAATTAAACTTTTGTCTTTGAAATGTTATCTAACCTGTCATTTGTCGTAATTAGGTAGACATTTTCCACTGCAACTCAAACAGATACAGTAATTTAAGACTGTTTTAGTGCGATATTGAAAGTGGTTCAAATAAGAAAGAAATGGTGAGAAATTTGTTGGCAACGAAAAACTTCCTGCGACAGTATGAGACCAACAAAGCTAAAGAAAGAATGTAATAATTAATAACTTTCTAAGTTACACGCTTTGTAAGCAGCATGAGTTGAGGAATAAAATTCAAGTAAAATGATTGAAAAAAATAATTAAAAAAAATGAAATAATTTAGAAGGTATCAAAAATATTCTACATTTTTTCATTTTAAACATACAAAAATAAAAAAATATCCTTCGAATTGTAATATTATCGATTAATAATTTATAATATAAATGCCGATATATGTAATTTATTCTATAAAAAAAATAAATAAAATTTAATAAATAAATTACAGGTGACAAGGCTTACGAATTTATTTATTTAAATTGAATTCAAACATACATATGTATCTCAGCTTTTTTTCACCCAGTTTGTATTTTTTTATTAGAAATTAACATATTTGCTCTTTATTGATAACATTTTCTTTTTTCTTGTTAACCTTTTTAGCCGAATTAAAAATGAGTTTGATAATTCACGAATCACTAACATGGAAAAATAATTACTGCATTTATTCTGTTAGTGCTTAGTTAAATTTTGAGATGTGCATAATTTTTTAGATAAATAATATAAATCTATATAAATATAAATCTATTTTATGATGTAATTTCAAAATTAGTTATGCAACTAATCAGAGTTCAGAGTGATTGAGTTTCTTTTGTTTAAATACTTGTTGTATATCACAATTAACAAAACAACAAAAAATAATATGTATCACATGCATAATCAAAATGTTTATATTTTCTGAGAAAATAAAAAGATACTTCTTCCCCAAGGATAGCAAGCCGCCCGAAGGCATAAACTACAAGTAATGGCCTTTTGTCATAATACCAAGCAGTATTTTCTCTTCCACTATAATTTGCAAAATCCGGTTTCTTTGTAGAATTTGTAATGGAAAAAAAAGACGAAGTTGAAGTTGTTTTTATTTTATGTGAAATGTTAAGTTCAAACCACATGAAGGAAGATATTCCGCTAAATATTTTGATACAAGTAAAACAGGCCATAGATAAGCTGTTACAATTACACAAAAAAATGAAGAAAGTTGAGAATTGGTATCACCGTCGTAAACTGAACGGTGGTGGGTTGGAAAAACCAGGTTCTTCAGTTTGATCGACAACGTTTTGCTTATGCATTTGTAAAAACTTATCAATTGTCAGCTCCGACTGTGTGAATCCTTGGACATGATCTCTATCAATTTTAACTGTCTTTTAAGATTGACAACTTTTTCAAACACAGGACTAATTTGGTCAGGCTCTGGTGGTGAATCCGTCCGAGTTTGACTTGTAAAAAAAATGTCCACAATTTTTTCCAAGGGTCATTTAAAGTGTTTTATAAAATTTCATTCCAAGATTGTTCAACAATTTTCCCGACATCTAAAACATTAATTCGGCCTGAGGGACGAAGCGGTAGGAAATCGCGTAATGCTCATGATGAGTTTTACACTACCAAGCAATGAAAAATTGAGATTAATATTGTAAACCAAGCAATATATTGCAAGCTAAGACTAAGGTTTTACCAAAAAATAGAGCTTTGAAACTGATTCGACAATATGCAGCATTGAGATCACTGATATTAAAAGAATAGAGATTTTTCCTGACATACAGAAATAATAATTGCACAGCTCAGCCAGTTACCAGTTGGAAAAACTAGATTAGAAAGTGTACCATCAATAATTGCAACGTACCTGAAATTAGGCAATGCAAAAGAGAATACTATCTATTGTTTACGTTGTACATCATCTACATATCTTGTTGTGGCAGGTGCTTTATTTAAAACGTCAAAAATACATGAAAAATGGGACGATATAGCGGTTGCAGAGAGATACATAGCGTAGAGCATGTCTTCAAAAATTGAATTGCTGGTCTTAATTCTATCTTAAGAAGACAAAAGAAAATACAACAAAGAGGAAAAATGTGGAAACCATATGCATAAATTTAAATGTTTCACTTTAACATGTAATGTTTTGTATGTTTTATCGTTGTTGTTATGTATAAAAAAGTCGATAATGAGTGAATATTATAACCATAACGCCCATTTGTTATAAACCTGTTTATATGTTCTGATTTTATTTAAAAATGGACTACCTTGAAATGACAGGAGAATCCTAATAAATATAATGTAAAGATTTTATTTCTATACCTATAATATTGGAGTAATCAAAATTTCTACCATAAAAAATGATTAAAAAAATTAAATAATGTCTTGGACTTCTATTATTCCTAATACATTCTTCTACCCTGTAAGCCATACTATGAACAAGATCATCTATGACAAGCTGTGGTATCTAATTCTAAGCTTTTTGAGTACGAAGATCCTATTGATTCGAAATTGTTTGGAAATGGAGTAAATTCTGTAGCCTTATTACATTGATATCTCACATATGTTTAATGGGTAATAGATCTGGTGGAAGGCAACTTGTTCCAGACAGTCTAAAGTAATCCTTGCTGTGTGTGGCCACGAACTATCCAGCTGTCATTTTTTTTTTAGTTGCTGTTATAATTCTATTGTACTGTAAGTAAAACAACTTCCACTGTAACAGCATTTGTAACATTGTAACGCCACTGAAGAACAAATTTCAAATTTCATCATTCGCCGCACCGCCATCTGAACACGCTTTGACTACCATCGGAAAACAAACAAACAAGAAAGAAAATACGATGCCATTCTGCTCTTTAGTTTACCAAGTTCACTGCACTATTTCAATCTCCGAGCACGATGACAATGTGAGAGTGGAAAGACCAAATTTAACCTATAGCTGTATAGACCCAAACATTTTTGTACATTTCCAATCGTTCATGTTGTTACAGTTTGTCTGTAACCACTATCTTGAGATGCAATAACCGAAAAAAAAAAACTAAGAAATTCAGTTAGAATTTTTTACCATAAACTATTACCTGGGTAAAAATTTATTAAATTATACCTAGATTTCTAGATGCTTTTTCTAGTATATTTGGTTTCAGAGCTATTAACAATAAATAATAATAGCTGAAAATAGTGAAAAATAAATACAACAATTTCATTAACCAATTGCATTACTAATTTATTAAATAAGTAGTGGATATATAAGTTTTACAAAAAAAGTTTGAATTTACCATTTGATAAAAATGAGGAATTCAGGGAAAAAGTCATCAATGTCCGCTAACAATATTTTGAGAAAGCCTAAAAACATATTTGATTGTTGCTACTCACTAATTATAATATTAAGTTGAAAATATGTTTTACATGTGCTTTATGTCTTAAAATAAAAATTTTGATAGTTCAAATTTTCAATTTTATTAGATGGAACTAAAACATTATCAGTCCAGTTTCTATTGAAAATGGATTTTGATGGACCCCTGAATTATGCACCGACGATTGTACTTCCTGGTGCTGACTGATAGGCAACTTCAACTACTTTTTGGTATTACTTGAGGAATACCTTAAGCCTATCTATAGGTGTTAATTTTGTTCACTTTTCAAAGGTGAATCTTGGTATAATTACTTGGAGCATATTTATTAAATATTCCGTTTTATTTTCATACATTTCTGATTTTAAAAAACCACAAGGTAGGGTCACCAAATATCGTCTTCATTTTTTTAAAAATATGTATTAAAAAATATTACAGATATTTGAATTGAAAAACCGGGACATCGAAAAAACTATTCTATTATTCATATTTTTAATGAAATCATACAAAATATTTGTCCTAACTCTGTCAGCTTAGTTTTAACTAAATACATGCAAATTTTTAAACTATTTTTTGGGTTCCTAATTTCGTCCCCGGGGAACGATATTGAGATTGTTCAAATGAATTTTTGACCTAAATTTTCAAGACAGTCTTTATGCATCCATTGGAAGAACCTAGTGCATCTTATCCAGTTTCCTCCTTTCTTATTTTTGGGAAAAACATTGTCGTTATCGTTATCGATTCCTTCTTCATCGGTGGAGACTAAAACATAAATTTGATGAGACATATCTTTCTTAGAAAACCGTCTTCTAGATCGCTTGTTATGGTTTAGATCGAGATAGAGAAACGATATTAAGATTTTGCTATTAAATTGTTACATTTTATACGCTACAATATACACTACAGAACACCCATTTTTTTAATTGTTATTTAACTCTAGTTAAACTATGTTATTTATGCCCAAGTTTTACATGTAGTGTGATAAGCATTAATACCGTTATTTAGATCAAAATATATTTGAACAAAAAACTCACCTTGTACATTTTTTTTATATTTTCGCAAATTTCAGCGCAAGAGTAACTTTTCGCTTAAAAGTCTCAGTATATCGGTTTGTCATAATTGTCTTATTCCATATGTCTAAACTCGAAGACGAAATTTGGCGACTCTACCTTAATTAAAAAACACCATTCCATTTTGTTAACTAGCGAGAATTTCCATCAAGTAATTAATCTACTAGTTGGCAATTACTGATTCCCACCTACCTTTTTAACTATAGTAGCTCCGAGTCTTTTTTTTTAAACATAAAACTTTTAAAATTCTTCCACTTACTTTATTTAAACAATATCATTCACATTATAACAAATAACTGATGGCAGAATTTTATTGAGTTGATCGGAAGCATTGAATTTTTAATGCAATTACGGTTACCTAGAAACCGATTGATGGCATACCCAAGCTGTTAGAAACAAAGGTATAATCTTTATAAATATGAGTGTATAAAAAATATTTTCATTTTGATAGTCAGTGCAATATGGTGCATTGAACATTCTTATATAGAGTGCAATTCAAATAGCTTCTGGCAGAAAACTCATTTCTGTTTATTCCGGTACTTATTTAAGGTTTACGTGTACGCCACTGTACCTGAACTAACTATTTATAGATAAGAGAGAAATTATAGATAAGTCTCAAAAGCCAAATTGCTACGAAAGTTTTTCTCATTGGGCTCAATTTTCTGAAATTACTTCTTTAATACATCTTGTATCAAACAAATTATAATGTAAAAAATGTTTATAAATAATAGTTTACAACAGTGTTCAAGTATCTGAAGCCATTGAAATCAAAGTGTGAAATTGACTAAAAATGAACCAATGGAATTTGATTTCATGACAGGATTATAAGTTACATATAATTAGGTGCAAATAATTAATTTTGCAAAATAAAAAAACGAGCTTTATTGCAAACCCAACAGGTCTAAAATAGTCTTACATACCTACCTCTTTAATTTTTTTCGATCAAAGTATTGAACTTTTTACAGCCCTTAAATTCCACAAAAGCACATCACCATTTGCTTTTAACGACATACAATACACCGATTTTTACCGTGATTCTTTTATTTCCTTATCTCTGTTCAGTTTTATAACCAAGCTTAACCAAAATCTCGTATTTACTGTTTGAAAGCAAAAATCAATACAGTCGTTTCAGCTAACGCCCGACTGACTGGCGCTGAAAACTTCCAACTTTATTGACAAATCTGCTTTGTTGTTATATTTTTCATTGAAGGTGACTTGTTGCAGGGTACAAGCCACGTAAAATCCTCATGGATTATCATTTTTCGATCAACAGGTCGTCTCTAAACTTTATCAGATTGGCACGTTAACAAGGAACACAAGAGAAGCAGAAACCATATATTAAAAAAATAGAATACAAAAATAATCTCATCATTTCATTATTTTGGACACAAATCGAACCATGCTCGATAAGGCTCACTTAAATCTACATATTTTAAGTTTATTTCAACCTGGAAAAAAAATTAAATTGCATGAATATTTATTTAAGTTGAGTTTAACGCTCACCTGTCCTATTGTGTTGTTGTGGAAAAATTTTTTGGTTTTTATTGTCGCTAACACAGTTTGTTCATAGGCGTCAGAGAGAGAAAATGAATATTCGAAAGTTTCTTCAAATACTGGATTGCATGAATCCAAAATTACCTGAAAACAGTGTAACAGAAAAATAAATATATTTTTAACTCAACGATAATTTTTTGTTTATTAGCTGTAGCTAGTTACCCTCTATTAACAACCAGTGAAAAAATATTTAAACACCTTGTTCTGCTTTTTTTACCTTAGTTCGACGGGCGGCCCCTGGAGAGTGGCCGGGAGACAACATCTTAATACGAACATAAGGATCAGGGATATCACTAGGATCTTTTAAAGGCAAGTTTCTGAAAAACTCGTCTAAATAAAAACTTTTCTTCCTCAAAAATACTTACGACAATTGGTGCACTGTCACTAATAATTTTTGACGAGGTTCATTGTACTCAAAGCTGAGTTCTAAACGACCCAAGCGATGCTCACCAACAGAACTGCAAGAAATGTGTTAGGGATGATACTTAATTACATTGGTACTACTTGGAACTGAGGGACCGTCCTACTCGTGGTGCGGCAGAAACAGAAGAGACACTCGTGCTATTGATGAGTTCTTCGACCTCTTTCTGAGGAGATTTTCTGAAGGATGTTCGCAATCTGGTACTGCTACCTGTAAAGTTTAATTAAGTAACCGCCTGTTAACAAATATCCACTTTTACTGTCTAATGAACTTGGTTGAGGATCATCTGAATCCGTGTCGCTTTCTTCTTCGTCTTCGTACAGTTGGTTTGTTAAAATCTACTCAAAATTTTTTAAGACCATGATATAACAGCTATAACTCTCACCCTCAACTGCATAGATAGGACAATTTTACTATCTTCGTTAGTCATGGAAAACTCACTTTTGCTTATTTCTAAATTAGGTTCTTTGATCAGATCTGAGATTTTATAAGCAAACTGTGTTAAAAGTTGTCCTGTAGTTTTGTCCATGATGGTCATTTGAAGGCAATCTTGAAGCGGTTTCGGCACTAAAAACACAAATCCCTGCTCCCATGCCGGGTCATTTGTATGTTTTTTAATTTTGCTTTTTTCCTTTTGTTCTGCAACTGTTATGTAAAAGAAGGGATGTGGCTTGATCAGATGCTTTGCAGATGGGAGTTTTTTAGCCATGTCAACATAAACGACTAAAATCGCTCTACTAATATTATCAACTTTCAATCTTTGCGTTTCTTCACGTATCTAAAGAAGATATAAATAACATGAAAAATATCTAAAAAACTCAAGAAAGAATAAACTTACGGCGTCTAAATCATTGATGTCTGACGACAACGACAACCAAGTAAAGCGCAAATGGATGGAGCCATGTTTCGCATTGACTAAATTAATCCATTGATCTGTCTCACCTGTAATGACTGTACTTATATCAATTTCCCCGCTGTAATAAAATGATGCAGGTTTTGAAATTAATACAAAGTGCAACTATACTACCTTCCCAAAAAATCATCCTCATTCACATTATCTCTGTCAAAAAGTTTGAAACCGAGATGCTGCGACTGTGGATCTAGAATCACGAACTAAAACCAGGTTTAAAAAAATGTTGTAACTGATTGACTTTTCTACCTCACACCAGTAATCCCATTTTGGATTCAAATTTTGATTGATGGTGTTAGTCCGACGTTCTTGTGCTCCCATGTACAAAATTACGTAAGGATCAGATTTCCCAGTGATGTCCTTTGGCATTAAATCTTTCGCTTCAAACACATGCACCCGAAGAACACCAGCAGGCTCTAACGCTTTCAACTCCGAGGGTGCCACCGACTTCGAGAATCTCTTAGTAATTTTGTTTGGAAAAACAATTTTTTTCGCGATCTTCTCTTCAATTTTTGAACGAAGGAAAGAACTAAGGCCTGGGATGCTAGATATTCCATCGAGGGTAAAGTTTATGTCAGGAGTGTTAAGAAAATAAATTTGAATTCCTCCAATTAGGGGCATTTTTAGGAGAAGAGGTTTCAATACTACGCGTACCTCCACACTCAGCTAAAAAAAAAATAAAAATTGACGGATCTGAGGTGAATGTTTATTTTACTTGGAAGTCGCGAATTCCACCAATTTCCGCCCCGGAAATAGAAAAGTTGATGTCACAGTCACCATCATAGCTAAAAATTGATTTTTATTATGATGAAGTCAGAGCACGGCAACTTACAAAACATCGAAGTCTATAACAATGGAATCCTTTGTTGAAGCAGTGTTATAAACTTTAACTCCATCGATTTTAGGAGGCTACAAATCAAAAAGTTGAAAGGTGTGAGAACTTTCAGTTAGTTCAAAATTACCGTTTGTCCGAAATCAATACTCTCAAACTGAAACGAATCATATTTTTTTCGGATCTTTGATTGAATCGACGTCCGGAAGAGCTTCACCACATAACTGTTGACAGTAGGCCATAACTGTGTAATGATCTGAAAACAGATATAAGTCTCTTCATCTTTATGGATTTGAAAAAACTCACCTGGTTAAGCCATTCAGCGCGCTCTCTGTCAGGAAATTTTACCTAAAAAAAATATGTACGTACATGTTATTCGAATCATGTTGATAACAAGACAATGTACATGTAATAAATCTGACAGACATTCAATAAAGAAATCAAACAATCCATAATAGCTTTAATTATAGACGAGCAGTTGGATGTACATAATCAAACTACACTGTACACTATCACGGCAAACATTTACAATAACCCATACACGGTTTCTACACACTTTACAAATTTGAAACATACCCACGAAGGAATCTCATCAATTCTTCTAATAACGTCTTGTTTGCTAAAAGAACACAGGGCAGCTTTCATTTTAATTTTCTCTGATTTAGTGTTATCGTGATGCTCCAGCCAAATTAAACTTGCCGCAGCAACGAAAAGCAAGATAAAGGACCATTGCATGTAGGAAATTGCATATCCCAGGAAGATTAAAGCAGCCTGTTAAACATTGCATTTTTTTCATTAGTAACAGAAAACGGTCTTAACTTACCTTGTAAAAGATTTTTATTAAAATATATCTGCTGTTCATGGTCGTTTTTTTTGTGCGCACTTCTGACTCTTCAGCTTCTACGTCTGTTGACGAAATTGTAGAGGATTCATTCTCTGTCATCTCTGCAATTTATTGTATTACATCATTATGACAATTGTGCTGTTCAAGTTCAGTGGGTTAATTGCCAACTAAAAGTAGGAGTCCGTACAAGGATATATAAAATTAGTAGATAGCCAACCAGTTTTGAATATTAACATTTGCTGTTATTTTTTTTTCCTAATGCACTCGTTATGTATTACAATTAATTTCGTCTTTATACAATTGATTTCTTATATTCTTAGTATATTATTGCGATAAGTGACCCACGTTACGCTTTTACTACAACGATAATGAAGATTAATTCAAAAAACTTAATTTTATGAGATAGCACAAACTACTGCAGTCTCTCTGTTTAACTTTCGTTCTAAAAAACATGTCAGAAACTAAATTAGGTTAATACTTAATTAGTTTTACAGTATCAACAACGAGCCGATTTGTAAAAAAACACGCGACCATGTTTGTCACAGATGGTTCATTTTTAAGTTACAGTAACTTTAATCATCGTACATATAAGTATACAGTTTTAATGAAATATTATCTGCTTAACAATGCAATTTAAAGCACCCGACTTTCAAATAAAACCTATCTATTACAGAAGTATCACAAGCTTCGTTTTTAAGACCATTCCTATTTCTACCATTTTTGCAGAGGCAATTAAACTAATAGTAAAAGAGAACGATATTATGTGCTGTTTTCGTTAAATTCGTTAACTGTGAGTAAACACAATACACATTTCATATGAAGCGACAAAAAGTTTTCCTGTGTAGGTTTGGGTAAATGGGAAAAGAACAAATCAAACAGTCCGTCATTTCGTGATATGTAATTATGTGATACTATAACACTATTTTTTTTAGTTTTTTCAAATTTAGGATCATCAGATCGTTCGATTTTTCGACCTTTGTTACTTTAAATTCTTTAGATTTTCAAGTTTAGTTTTAATGTTTTGAACAGTAGATTCTTTGGAATTATCTGAAGGCTCTAGATTTTCTATATTTTATTAATTCCTCAAATTTTTACAATTCTTGAAAGAAATTTCATTTTTTCTTTTTTTTTTTCTTGGATTATATATTTTTTTCATATCTTTGTAGATCTTGAGCACTATTTTTATACTTTTAAAGCTTTGGATTTGTTAGATATTCTATAACTGTCAGATTTCTAATACAAACTGGATTTTTTACATCTTTTGAACTCTTCACAATTTCAACATTCTCTAGATTCTTTAGTATCTTTAGAAGTATTAGATTTTTTATTGGATTTTTCTATATCCTTGGACTAGATCCACGAAATTCTCTAAAAACTTTTAGATTTTTCCTTTTAATTATTATTTTTTCTTATATCTCTTGTACAGACCTTTGGATGTTTTGAATTTTTTATAATCTGTAAGTTTCTTGAACTGTTCAGAATTTTTATTTTTCATATTCTTGGAATTATTTGTGTTCTTGTAATTAGTTCGAATTTCTAAATTCTGGAAATTCTTTAAATTTTCTATAAATTTCTTTTTTAAATCTTTTCTACAGTTAACAAATTTGCTGTATGCCTTGGTTCCTTTAAGCTTATTTTTTTTTATTTCTTATTTCCTCTGAATTCTACAGGTTTTAAATGCACTATTTATTAGTTCTGTTTATTCTCTGCAGCTTCTATGTTAGATTTTTAAAAAATATTAAGTATTAAAAAGAAACATTTTTTGTTTATTTCTAATTTCATAGTATTGTTTAGATTATTTGATTCTTTTATATGTAATGAATTCCTTAAGTTTAATCTCTTAAAATTCTTCAGGTATTCCAGAATCTCCAGAGTTTCTAAAGTTGTAAAATTTAAAAATAGTTAATTGCGAGTAAAAAATGTAAAAAAAAATAATTCACTAGTCATTCTAAATTTGGAGAAACAACGTCAAAATAGTTCCTTCTGCAACAAATTTACTTCCAGCAGAATTTAAATAAACAAAGAGCTATAAATATGCAACTTATTTATGAAATATATATAAAAACAACATTTACAAAATGATAAATCAGTCTTGGACATGTAAAAATAAAGATATATATCCAAACGTGTATGCATTTTTTATAAAAAATCCTTTTTATATTTTATTTTATATTTATTTATCAAATTTATTTCAATATTTTCCACGCATAGCTATTTTTCAATGAAAATTTCTTCGATCCAAAATTTGGTGTTTCTAAAACATACAAAATTATAGTTAAACTATAATTTTTTATAGCTATTTTTGCATATATTTCGACGTACTGAATATACTCCCTGAGAAGTACGTCCCGGGAAATGCCGGCCCTTATCCCCAAAATAAATTAAATCACTTTTTTATTTTGTAACAGAGAACGCTTTTATCTACCTGCCTATACCCATAGTTTTCTTTTTTATTACTAATTTTAACTATCATCCGAGCAAAGTCGAATTAAAAGATGTCCAGACAAGTGGGAGGTCCAACCATAAACTAAAATTTGCTTTAAAATGTAACTTTTCAAGTTAATTTATTGTATAGCTTCTAATTTATTAAATACAGGTTATAAGTAAATGAAAAAAAAATGTATTAATTAATTGTTTTAAGGGGTTACATGTCGAGAATACAAATATTTTCCCAAAGTTTCAAGTCAATCGGAATAAAACTTTAGAAGAGAGAGCCGTTGTAACTTTTTCTGGTTAAGCTCAATGAGAAGAATTAATTAAATAATTACCCACTTTTGTCTCAAAACTCTATTTTTGATGTCGGTAAATACGGTAAATACTAATTGATTGAAGTTTTATCTCTACTTCTTTACTAGTTCCAGCAAAGACAATTGAAAAGAACTCGTCACGGTATGTGAGGGTCAAAATGCCTAGTCGTCGGCGTCCCAAATTTAGTTAATCAAATTATTTTCACCAGGTCGAAAGTCGAATATTGGGCCTTCGAAAAGGGTGTTTATCTTTTCGTCAGATTGCAGCCCGCTTAAACAGAAACGTGTTGCTGTGGTGAATTGTAACCATGGTTGATCCGAGAAAGAACGAGAACAATGAGCCAGATTTTCAGGACGTCCCTGACAGAAAACAGCACATCAAGACCATCGGCAAAGACTGCTGTCTGCGAGGGATCGTTTTTCGACCACACGTTCGATTGCAGGCCAATGGTTTGGAGAAGAAACCAGAAGGGTAACCAGTAGAACCACCTGCATGCTCACAAAACGCAACGGGTAGAGTGATGCCGAGTAAGGTTACAGTGGGATGAAGAATAGCATCAGGTGGTCTTTAGCGACGAATCTCGATTTTGGTTGGGTATGAGCGATGGTCGCATAAGGGTTAGGAGTCGACATGGAGAACGGTAACATCAACAGCTTTTCGTGGAACGCCATCTAAACCAAACTATTGGAGTTATAATGTCGGGGACAACTGGGTAAAGCAGTAGATTACCCTTGGTGTTCGTTAGGGGTACCATGAATGCTCAACAATGCGTTGTGGATATTATAGAGCCTATTATTAATATTAACTTCTGTATTGTTCCTTTGTTTTGTTTCAAATGTTGATCGTTTATTTATTTTGACCACCTACATATATATATAATATACATACAACATACAAGTATTTTAAGTTTACAGAGAGAAATAAATCCGCTAAAAATTATCTAATATAATCTATAATCTTAAAAATAAAAATTTATTTAATTCATTTTAAACAAGCAGCAAGATTCTTCTAAAACCTACGTTAAAATAAGATTCCTCTAAGTTTTGAGATTAGTTTTAAACGTTTACCAAATATTACGTTGTGGCGATTTTAGATAGGTATTTTGTGATTGATCAACTACATTCCCTTCTAATCAAAATCATTGGTTAATTAAAACTGTGCAACTCAACATTTGTCTTAGATTTTAACGAAGAATTTACTCGTACATAAAAATCAAGTACAAGCGTTCTGGGACACCGCGTTTACAAAATGCCACCAATACGTACAGAAAGTCCATGCAGGAATTTTAACCACCAGTAAAACTCATACTAAACCCCAAAAATTAGATTTTTTGAAAACCTGTTTTTTTCAATTTTTGTACCTCTCTATTTGCACTCCCCCCATTAATTTCACTTTCCATTGTACTTTAACGTTAATTGAGATATTACATTTTTATGTATAGTCCAGCTAAAAACTCGGATTTGCGGATTACCACAATGAAACAGCTTTCATATAAAAATATATAAATGGTTAATGAGGGTTTATTTACCTAGGCTTTCATTGCTATAGGAAGAGCATCCCTAAACATGCCAATTGTTTTATTATAAATCTAAAAATATCCTCGATTTAATGACATCAAATATGATTTTTTACATCACTACACAAATTACACTGGTCTACAAATTTCTTTTTTTAATAAATTGTTTTCTATTTGATGATTAATATTAGTAAATATTAATATGCTCTTTCTAAAAATGTCCTCTTTTTTAATCCATCACGTAACAATTTTGATTTGACATCGTGAAACCAGATACTTTTTTTAAAGAAAATTTATGGTTTATTTTCAAACAATAATTTATAACAAAAACTAAATTATCAAGGTAGAATGTCATAAATCATCATTAATGATTACTCAAGTCCTAAACAGAAAGAAATTTTCGTTTTTTAATTTGACAGTCATGTTCGTCATAAGGGTTATCTTGGTCTATAGACCAACAGTAATCGACGAGCATATGGATTTCCCATATTCCCTGATACCGTTTCTCCATTTTCTTTATATCTTGGTGAAATCTTTCACCCATCTCTTCTCTAAGACTTCCCAAATTTTCCGGAAAATAATCCAAATGTGAATGGAGAAAATAAACTTTCAAACTCATGCGACACCCCAAACGTTGGAAATTGTGAAGCATTTTTTTAACCAAAGATTTGTACTTTTATCTTTTGTGTTGCCTAAAAATTTGTCAACAACATCTCTAAAAGCTATCCACGCTTTTTTTTTCAAGAGGAACTATAAATGCTTCAAAGTTTGGATCTTTCATTAACTTTCTAATTTGAGGTCTTGCAATCTTGCGTGAAATATTTAAGAATTTTTTTTCCCTGTTCCTGTAGCACGAAAACGTTGTTCCGAATTCCAATAATTTTTTTTTATTTAAGGCGAAATCCCAGAGTCCTTAGACAAACCTAAATCTCTCACCAAGTTATTTAATTTAATTTGGGAAAACAATTGTGGTGATGAACTTGCAAATTCGGGATGAAATACTTCATGACTGCTCATGGTATTAACGCCAGTTACATTGTCCACATCACCATCACCACCACCATTACTATTAGGTACGCTTATTATTGGGGCATGAGAAATTGGTCTCGTAGAAGATGAGATCTCAGGATAAACAATTTTGTTTTTATTTTTTCGATTAAAGCCGAATATTTTACATCTACAGAAATAGCAATCTTTTAGGTGGTTTTTAGGTTCTCGCCAAATCATAGGTGTACCAAATGCCATATTTTGTCGTTTTCCTTGGCTCCACACCCTTAATGACTCTATACAAGTGCGGCAAACTTTGTGAGGAACCCATGATTTCTGCTGCTTGACGTGTATGCCAAAGTACTCATAATAAGTGCTTACAACGAATTCCGTAATGTCTTGCCGCTGTTTCCGACTCGAGTAGCACCCACAGACATAACAAAATATTTGGATCGTTTATACAACGTCTACTAGCCATAATGCACAATAAATTTTAATAGATTTTTAAAAGACAAGTTGCAATTAACAACAATTACGGGTGTGTTAAATAGACAAAGCTTACGTGATGAAAATAAAAAAAGGTTATATTCTGATCTAGGACCTAATAATTGATAAAAATAAATGGAAATTTTTCAAACAATTTTTTTCTTGTTGACCAGTGTTATTTATATGATAAAACGAACGATTCGGAAACTAATTCCCACAAAATTTCGTAAAAATGAATCATTTTATTCAAATAATTCAGTAATCAAACCGTTGAGATCACACTTTACTGTAACAGAAAAAACTAATTTTCGGTACTTTATGCGCTTCAATTACCTCATCATCGTCTGAAAAAGTCAGAAAAAGTCAAGATTTGCGTACCAAATATTGTTTGGCTTTTAAAAAATATATTTAACTACTTGAACTACACTCAGTTAAGAGAACAGCAAATTCAAAATTTGGCACCCCATGCTTTCGCCCTCTTTTCGACAAAGACCGAACAATTGTAGTATCAAATTTGATAATGAACGCCACTCCATGCAGTTCTTTCCGAAAAAAGGTGGAAGAGAATTTTTCTCAAACTTGGCAAAACCGCTAAAACGTTGCAGAAACTTGGGAAAAGATTTTGTATACATATTTAAGTTTTTTCGTTTAGTCTTTTTTTTGCGTTAATAAAATCATTTTATTTTAAACCTCAACACTAAGCAAAATGCTTTTTTTTACCATTAGACTCGTTAATTTGCAATAAAAAATAGCACACAACCTTTCCACATGCTTTACCTTTTCAACAGTAGCTAACTTTTGTCATTTTATCAAAAATCTTGCGACATTTGTCTCTTAAGTACAGTCCTTTCACAATTGGGATGCACTTCCCGTTTACATGGGTTTTTTCCCGCCTCTTTCATTCCAAGTTTGCACCTTTAATGACTTACCTACTATAAAAAAATTAGAAGATGTTCATACAAAGTGTGTAGTTATCAGACCATTTGTTCAACATGAATTTGCCATAATAGATTCCAACTTCCACCTGACTCGCACCACAACGTAGACGCCTAAACTTGAAGGCAGTGGTAGTCAACATTGTCAGGTGAATAAGCTGTTCCCTGTTCCGTGAAACAGGTTGGGTTAGGTAAGAGAAGATGAGAAGGTCGCCGTTGCGCTTCAGGCGCTTGAACCCTACGAATATATACATAGCTCGAATACTCAAACGGAATAAGTTTCTACCACAAATGTGCAATTTGAGTCGGGCTTCGTTTATGTCTCCTTATCTCAGGGTATCATTTACTATTACTTAATAAATCCTATAAAACTTTTTTTTAAGAATTACTACAATAAATCATTCAACAGACTTTGTATAATAGTATTCTTAAAATTGCTAAACTTTTACTCTTAAATTTTAAGTAGCTACACGTTTTTAAAATTAAACATTTTTTTCGTTACTGTCTGCTGTTTGTTCCACGTATAATTAAATGGCATAATATCATTTGTCTTGTCCATTACAAGTCAGATCTAAAAATTAAAATTAATCACAATCGATGAGAACGCCCGCGGAAACAAATGATTCATTAATGCTGTACACATCTTCAACGAACAAAAAACTATGAATGAATTTTTTATTACTACCATGACTTTAACAATTATTGTAAAAACCATTTAACCATCTAAGCTTACGTTTACTACCAACGATCCACAACATCTGTGTAATTTTACAGTTAATTGTTTACTTGAAATAAACTGAAATTATTTTCGATACGTTGTATACAAAGTCAGAAATACCTAGTTTATTTAACAAGTTTAGATCCGAATTAAAAATTTTATTAATTTATTTATCCACTTACAATGTTTTTACAATTTATTTTCATACTAACAATTTCCGAAATGTAGCGTTATATACATATATTCGTCTAAATTACTAATAATAAATTATTAATTAAATTATTAACTGACAGAAAGAAAGCTTGTTTGACACAATTTTCACTTATTTAACACATTTTATGGCCATAACGTGTACAAAAAAAGCATTTTTTCGGCTTAAGGCGATAAAATATATTCACAAATATAAAAATATTGTAATATTTTTTTGCAATTGTTAGATTAACTAACATCCATTAGGTAGCACTTTATAGCATTATATATTGATAAAATAAATCGATTGCCTATTGTGTTAGTAATTAATTGAAGGAAGTAGGTAGATAATCTACTCTCGGTAATAAAAAACTTAGAACAGGTAATCAGGGATCAGATATAAAATTTTGTATACAATTCATACATAAAAAGAACTAAACAAGGCTTGTTCGTGGAGTCTTAAATAAAGTAGCCGTTTATAACAAACATTTATTGTAACACATGATTTAATATATCTAAAACATAAACCATAAACCCGCCACTGTGTATGTAAAACTAAATTTTAAAGTGCTTTGATTAGATAACCAATTGCTTCATATTCAATAAATTAATGATTTTGAAATAACCATCTATTTTATTATTACCGTTCTGTACACAAAAATATGTGCCAGAAAAAAATAGAAGAGTTTCTAACACAAACAATAACTTTTGTTGCACACCGCATTTTTTTAATTATTTTTTCATTAAGTGTGGTTTTTTTTCTGCATTTGGCCATCTTGTTAAAAACACATTATAATTGGATAATTGAAGTAAATAAAAAATGATTGCTGAATATTTTTTAGGTACGAAGTTTTACTTGCTCGAAACATATAACAATACAATTCTCATAATTATTCATTTGCTAAGGTTCCATGTCATGGTCAAAAATTCTACTGATGATTTCATTAAAAAGAAAAAAGTGTATTATTTAAAATGATGGTCGTCAAAATTAACCTTCATTCGTCATAATAAACTTTATATATGTATATATTTGTTACACTTTTTTCTAAAACCATAAAAAGATACTAACATGGAAGTATAATTATAATAACAAAAAGTACTCTTTACATCATTTTGTGGCCATAAAGTGGCACTTTATAGTGCGAGTAAAATAAACCGATTTTATTTTTACAGTCACTACGAAATACAAGTAGTCTAGTTAGATGTCAGTCGAACATAACGCCTTGTATGTGTATAAACAGACTCTAAAATTTTATAGTTTAGGTATTACATAAATAGTTAGTTATTAAAGGTGCTTGAAACATGACTTTTTCACACCTATACCATAATTAAGTACTATAAATAATAATGTCGTTAGAGTTGTGTAGACATAATAAATTTAGAAATGATGTTCATTAAATGTTTTACTTAAACTTTTCTTTTCCTTGCTTCATATTTGTATTCTATCCATCATGAGTAGACATGTGACACTGTAGACAAATAGACTTAGTTGGAAAAAAAAAACAGACAAATTTGAGTTTTACATTTTCCCAATTTACAATAATTATTAAAATAAACTTTTCTACAAAATAAGTCTCATTTTCCGCCTCTTTTTACTACGCGATTGTTTATCTACAGTGACAAACGTATTAACAACACCATATCAACAACACGACCTTCCTAGGAAAATTATGAGAATTTAGTCACCTGCATTAACTTAATACCCCAAGCATTTCATGTTGTTTACAAGGAAAAAAATCGATAAAGTGGGTGGATATACTAGGAACATTATCGGTCTGGCGCCTACAAAGTAGCGTGTGACAATCAAACCAATTTAAAACCATTTCCGACGGTTACAGAAATCTACAATGCAAAACGATAAAGAAAAACAGTAGGTAGATAATAACAGTGTCAATCAATCAATGTCATGCCTAGCGAGATAATTAAAGGAAAATTGTATACAATGAAGAGACCTTGCAACGTATAAAAAAATATATAAATCAATCGTCATCTTTGTTTTTGTTTTAGTTGCAGTTATGAAGAGAATTGTTATTTGTACCTCGTATAATTTTTAGGTTATAGTTAATTTGTGCGTGACTTCTACGTAGAAAATCCAACGAGAAATAAGCTAGCTACACACATTAATTTATTTTAATCTAATTTCAAATTCCTGCGAGAAACTTTTTTCTTATACACACATATTCGATATTTAAACAAACTTATTTATGATTTTAATATCTTGTTATTATTTTTGTTGTCAAAGTGACAGTAATCCTAATTCAATTTACTGTCCAAATTCTAAGACTTACTATCACTACTTAAAGTTTAAACAAGACCAAACCCGATTTGTAAACATTTCTAGAAATAGATTATGAATATAAAAACAAAATTATGGTAAAATCTGTTACACGCAGTAAATGTATTTAAAAATACAATTCGAGTAAGATTACACAATTTTTATATGTTGTTTATCCCAAACAAAAATGGTATTTCATATAAAAAAATATCTTTTAAATGGAGAGTGTGGTTGAACACTTCCGATGTTGTCTTTTGAAAGTAAACAGCAATAACAATGGATATCTTAATTTAAAATATACCTACTTGAAAAATTGTGTGAAAACCGGTGGCGCCGAATACGCATCATTTAAACAAATATTTAATAAAAAAAAGAACACCCAATAGAAACGTGATGAGACTGTTTTGGTTTTGGCCATCATGCTATTATATACCGTTTATTAGTTGGAATATCTTCAGTTTTACTGATAGTGGCGTTATTACAGTACTAAAGCTATCAGGCGAACCTACAATTTTTTTGAAGCCGATAGACCACACTAATTTAGTGATGATAAAAATGTCTCTTGCTATTAATAATCGCACAAAAGAATATGTGGGAGAGCGCTGCATTGTAACCTCGCTAAAGTAGTTTATAGCCAATAATTTCAAAAATATATTTATTTAGTGGGTAAATGATGAGTCGTAACGTCATTACTGGTTTTATTTTATTAGACGCGCCTCGTATATGTAACCGAAGAAAGTCGACGGTTGCTTTATAGTGCAGTCACGTTAGGGTTTCACCTCGGAATGAAACGGAATAAGCTGAAAATTTGTATAAACCTTTATTTTGGTACTCTTAATGTTGTCTCAAAAGTCTCATAAGATCTCGTGTGAGCGTCCTTAGATATTCAAGGTCAAAGGTCCCGAAAATCAGTTTTTTGGAAATATCTTCTTTCCTTTGCCTCGAATCGAATTGGCATCTATTATAAAAGTTGTAGAGTATAAAATTCTCTACAAATTTTGTCTTAATATTTTTTTTATACGCTTAACCGTTTTTTAAATAGAGCGCGATTAGTGCGGAACGCTCATCCGTAAATAGCACAGGGCAAGGTCAAACACGATTCCCAGTTCATAGAACAGTTTTTAAACTTAATTTGTTATATAAATATTAATTAAATAACTATTTTATACATTTTCCCTCTTACCAATAAATGATGTTAAACAGCTGTTTAGTTAAACACTGTTTTGTCAGTTTTGAAGAATTTGTCAGTTTTTACCTAAACAATTGTATTGTTTATTGTATATTGTAACATCGTTTATTAGTAAGAGCCGTTTGTTTATAAATATTGCTAAAAAGTCTAATAATCATTTATTATCACTTACCTTTTTCGTATAAATAACAGAGTAATTAAGTGAATTATTTGAAACATATTTTAATCATAATCTCATTAAAGATCTCGTAAGAAAAGAAATGAAGTGTTTGATTTTAAAAATTCTGCTTATTTTGTGGGGAAGCTTATTAACTTAAGAGTTAGTAAAAAATCGTGTATCTTATGATTATAACTTGATAGCTGCTGAAGCAAAATATCACGCTGTTTGCTACAGTAATTTTTTAAAGCTAGTACAATCTCAAATAAGAAAGCCTCGCCTAGATAATCAAGTCACACAATCAATGAAAGAGATTTTTAACTACATAAAAAATTATGAAGATTTCCAATTTATATTGCCAGAGCTTAAAGATATTCCTACGGAGTGTGCACCAAACGATAAGACAATAATTTCGAAACTACAGCAGAAGTATTTAACTGATATAATAATTACAACAAAGGTTGGATCGATCACTATTATATTTTTTCGTGATGCACAGGCTAATTTATTATCAATTATCAAATTATCAAAAGCATGGTACCAGAATAAAAAAAAACACTTCTGAAAAAGAACGGTTACGGATAGTAGAAGCTGCTGCGGCCATTATTAGGGAAGATATTCGATCATCTATCATTATCTAAATGTTTTGATAAGTATCCCCGTTGTGAAGAAGTCATTTTATTCTTACATGCGTTTAGTGGCTGTGACACGACTTCTGCTCTTTTTAGGAAAGGAAAAAAATCTGTCATCAAAACGTTAGAGAAACTACCCGATTTGAATCGACTTGCTAAGGTATTTCAAGAAGAAAACTGTCCTGTGCAAATATTACTTGAAAATAACACACGCATTTTTTTGGCAGTCTATAATGCTCCAAAATCTGAGTACAGTATCGATCATCTTCGCTACGTACAATTTATTAAGGCAACAAAATTAAACAAGCCTGTGCAGTTATTAACTCTTCCAACAACGAGTGCAGCAGTTCACCAACATATCAATTGTGTCTACTACCAAATTCAAACTTGGTTAGGCAATGATTTAGAATCCCAGAAATGGGGTTGGGTGCTGCAAAATAAAGCCCTGCGACCGATAACCACCAGCACCAGATGAACTGCTTTCTACAGTATTCTGTAACTGCAATAATGGTTGTTGCCAATGGAATGGACATGCATGTCTCAACGCTTTATAGTTTAATTGTACAAATTTTATTATATATGATTGCTAAATAAAAATATTATTCAAAAATGTTTTCTTCATTCCTTTCCCACTTGAAATACAATTATCTGTAATGAGATTTTGATTAAAATATATTTAAAATAATTGACTTTATTTGCTTTATTATTTAAAGAAAAAAATAAATGATATTAAATGACTTATTAAATAGTTAATTAACAAATATTTAACGAATATTTAAGTTTAAAAACCGTCTTATGAACTGGGAATCGCCTTGAAACTTGCGCTATGGCATTTACGGATGAGCGCCACGCACTCTTCGCGCTCTACTTAAAAAACGGTTAAGCGTATAAAAAAAATTATTACGACAAAATTTGTAGAGAATTTTATATTCTACAACTTTTATAATAGATGCTAATTCGATTCGAGGCAAAGGAAAGAAGATATTGCCAAAAAACTGATTTTCGGGACCTTTGACCTTAAATATCTAAGGACGCTCACACGTGACATTATGAGACTTTTGGGACAACATTTAGAGTACCAAAATAAAGGTTTGTAGAAACTTTCAGCTTATTCCGTTACATTCCGAGGTTGATGCCTTTTTTTAGCTAACGTGACTGCACTATTATTACAACCATGTGTTGACTGATAACGCGGATAATTTATTCTCAAACAATAAAACTCACTTGTGCTGTGAAAATAAAGCGACACACCAAACGTTAAAACACAATTTTTATCACTTTTTACGTCGCTTTCTACTAACACACGTTACGTTCACGTTTGATATCTGAACTTGTCCTTCCACAACTAACGTCGTGCTCTGAAACACTTTGGAACTGTTTGCCTGTGGCGCAATAATCTGTGTATAACTCTGGAACAGTACATTTTTTTAACAATTTATATTCAAATCGATATAATGAGACAAGGTCATGGATGGACTGGTTGTTTTGTAACCTTCATATAGTCTATAGTAGGCGTGTGCGGTTAAATAATGTCTCAAAATAAACAAAGGAATTTATTTATTTAAATGATACATGTGTGTATCTTTCTTTGACTTCAAGTTGAACCAATCTGTAAAGGGTTCATTTATATAATCACACTGCGTTAAATCGATCACAGTTTGTCCTAAGAATTTTGTACCAAAAAGGCTCTTACTCTTTACCTTTAGCGTAATAACTGACACTGAAAGATCATGTTTGGCGATTAAGAAATCAAACTGTTCGTTAAAACACGGATTTAGAGTGTTTTTCAAAGTCTGAAGAAAATTTAATTAGTTCTCGGTTTTTCCTTGTTATATCTTACTTTTGTCTTCGTTTTCTCGCTAATGTTTTTATCTATTTGGAGAACGGTGGAGACATAAAACTCGATATTAGGTGAGAGATTGCCGAAGATATTCCTGGAACAAAAGTTATTTGTTTCATTAATAAAAAAATATCCAAAAAAAATTTAACATACAAATGAAACATAATCTTCTTTTTTACAATTGCAAATTTTAAATTCATATATGTAATCAGAATTTCCAAAAATGAAGAACGCCAAGGTCAAATTACTTTTAACGTAATACAAAATATTTTGTCTTATTCGTGAGGTTAGAGAATAAATATTTTGGTTGGTTTATGACATTAAAATTAAATCTATTGCGTGGGTGTGGTTAACAATGATAAAGAATTAAGCACTTGTTTAGAAAATGTGGGCTTCATGAATATAAACCGAGAATGGAAAATATTTTAAAATGCAGTTAAAATAAATAGATTATTGCCAAAAATTTTGCCAATAAAACTTAAAATTCTCTTACTTTTCCTAAAAGTTTATGTTTACTATAAAAATTGTAATTGTAGCCATTTTTGAGTCTAAAATAGAGAAAAAATATTCTTTATTTGAACTTGAAGTGTACTTAATTTCGTTTTTTTTTAATGACAAATCAAAATACTTATTAAGGTAGCACTTGGGTTAATACAGATGGGTTCTCCGTGCACGAGAAAGTATCATTTTTATTAAAAGAAAATATATACATTTGCAAAAAATGGCCCTCAATTACTCAGTTACTCTAGAAAAAACTTGTTTCTTCTTTAAATATATTTTCATTTTATTTTTATTTTTTTTCAATCATTTTCATTTTCATAGAAGCTTATAGTGGCTAGGCCTCTACAATTGCAATATTTAGCGATTATTAAATAAAGCGTAAAGTGAAAGTCAAAATTTTTGTTTTAATTTTAAAAATTAAGACATCTTTATTTTTTGTAAAATTCAACAGTTTTATGAATTATTAAAATGACGTTTTTTTTAAAATTGAAAGTGAGTAGCTTCGCTGAGTTTTTTATTTAATGCTCTTATATCAAATGTTAAAATGCAACTCAAGGCGTGAGACTTTATTAATAGAAAAAATGTGAAAGTCAGCTTATATTACATGTTCTATACCAAAAATATGTTTTAAAGATATAATTTAATTTATAAATATTCTTTGAAGAACTTCACACCAGTTGGAAGCGATGAATGAATGCTGATGTCTTAATTGATATTTATCTAAGGTTTTAACGAAAACCTTGAATTAATGAATCAAAAGACTTAAACTTCCAGAATATATAATATTTCCTAAACTGAATGTTAAAAAATATATTGAAACCCCTACACCAAATATACACTTTTGAAACACACTAACATATGTTTCGGTATCCATGATACCATCATCAGAGTGATGATTAAACTTGTTTAAAAAAAGTTTAATCATCACTCTGATGATGGTATCATGGATACCGAAACATATGTTAGTGTGTTTCAAAAGTGTATATTTGGTGTAGGGGTTTCAATATATTTTTTAATTTTTAAAAAAACACCAAGTGATCAAGAATAGATCTAAACTGAATATAACTGACAATGTGGGCTGTTTTAAGCTAATACTAAAATTGAAAATTTATGGTCTAAAAAGTTTTATAACAATTAACGTCGTATTTAAATTTAAGTTAGCAGCTAAAGAATACCAAAATTGCTAGGTCATAATAGTTCATAGAAAAAAACGTTATTATAAAATCCACCATTAAAAAATCGTTTAAACAATTTAAAGAGGTTTTAGAGACTTTTTGTTCCAAGAATCGTTGCGAACCAAAAAAACTTATGCAGCGACTCAATAATGTTTTTAAATAAAATTGCTTCAAATTTTGAGAAAAAATATAAAACGTTTATCAGTTTTAATTGCACAACTATTTCCCATTCCACAAAAATTTTAACCAATTAAGTTATGTAGGTACAGTGTGAGTAGATACTTGGTATTCATAATTTTTTTAACAGCAATCAACGTTGTTTAATTTAAAACCTTATTCTTTACCAATTTTTAAACTTTGGCGTGTTAATAACACCCTATATGTTATGTATGTACAAAATGTTATCAAATCTCGAGTACTTATATCTATTAATGAAAAAAGAAGATTAGCACAACTTTAAAACAACGAGAGGCTATCATAATAAACTACTTTTGATATCCTAATTATCTTACTTACACTTCATGAATTTCAACAAGTACCCTTTGTCGTTGTTGACAATAAGATAAAGACAACTTTATCTGTCCCAACGCAGATAGAATCTCATCTTCTCTGTAATTATAACTGTTAGGAAAAAATAAACATTGTTTATTTACACATACAAGAAAATATTTGCTTCTGTGTCTGAAAAAGAATACTCAGTACCGGATGTGACATCGCTCACTTTTGACTTTGAGGAAACTGAGGAGCCTTGTTTTATTAATTTTTTTGAATTCTCAGACGCCGAAGAAGGATTTTTAGTTAATGTTTTCCAAGGTCCGTTATCTTCATTCGTGTTCGTTTCAACGTACTCATTTTTTAATATCTACAAGAAAAAGTGAGATTCTCAACTCTTCGTTTGTGTGTTATTACTCTAAGTTTCATCGAACAACAGATCGATGCTTCCGCATAAGGTTTATCAAAAAAAAAGGTTTGTCTCTGCAACTCCAAGTCCGGTACAAATTTTAATTTATCAACTTCATATGAAAGCTCTCCCAATAAATGGGTAGTTTCTTCGTCTTGAACACGGATGTTTAGAACAGCGTCCTTGGGATTGCAAATTAGAAAAGTAAATGCTTTGTCCCAAATGGGGCCGCAGGTTTCTATTTCAGCGTCAGTTTTTTTAATTTGACCTTCTACTTCCAGTGTTACATAAGGATGCGGGTCTTTTTTAGACGGAACAGGAAGATTAAGAGATGACTCTAGATAAATCATTAAAAGAGCAGTGTGAAGATGTGGAGTCAACAATTCTATTTCTTTGATAGCCTAAAAGATGATATTAATAAGCAGAAACAACATTTTCAGACGTACCATATCCAAGTCTGAATAATTCGAGCTTAGTGTTAACCAAATGAGTCGCAAATAAATGTGACCCTTTTCGATACCTTGTAAGGGAATGGGCTAAAAAAAGATTAACAGCATTTGACAACCATGTAACTTACCATGTCCATTTGTCCAACTTTAACAACTTGTGAAATATCAACGCGTGCACTAAAAAAGTATTATTTTTTTTTAATTTGATAGACGAAACGAGGGGCACCGCTAAAATTTACGGAATCATGTCAGTGTTCTGCAATTGTCATATTCTTAAAATTTTCAAAGTTTTTTACTACTAATAAGAACGACAGTTCGATTTCAAATCGTGTAATTCTGTTTGAACAAAATTTAATGAATTAGTAATTGTATAAATATTATGACTTTCAATACGGTTGTAACACCACAGCTATGGGTGTTTTTTTTTCGGTGTTCCGAGAGAAGGCACCATTCACAATTATGGTGTACAAGGGGGTTGCTGAATGCGAGCATCAAAAACTAACATTTGAGTACGATATTTGGCATATCGGCTGCGTTACATAGTTAGATAAAGACATCTTTAAGCATTGCGGCGAAACAAATGCATAAAATTTTGCACGATTATTTGGAGGTCAGGAAGCTTTACAGTTGTTAGATGCCTCACAATTTGAAAAAGCTCAAAAACAGGCACGTGTCAAATGGTGCAAGAAAATGCTAAAAAAATTGGCTATGGTCGTTCAAATTCTATGTATTACATTGCAACAATTGGCAAAACATGAATATATGCATATCACCTTGAAACTAAACAGCGATTGACTGCATGGGTGTTTAAAAAACCTAATAGCGTTTCGAAAAAAGATAGCGTGTTTCTTCGGAAAAACGGGGAAACTGTTGCATTAGAGAATCAAAGGACAGTTAATGCTAGCTGTTATACTTCAATCTATTTGTTAGTAGTTATTATGTTAGCTGAAATCAGAAGAAACTATGTAAACGGGAGAATCATTGTTCATCATGACAACGCTACCGCGCACATGGCACAATAAATGATCGAGTTTTTAATCAGTCAAAAAATTAAATTAATAACTCATTGTCCATATTCTCCTAATTTCTTGCCCATTGACTTCTTATTTCAAATCACCAAAAAAAAAAAAAAAAATCGGTGGCAAGCGTTTTTCATCGCCTGAAGAGGCCTTTGAATCATTTTAATCATTTGTTTGAGGTACCTCATTCAGAGCAGAAAAAGTGTTTCAAAAATTAGTTTCATCGAATGAAAATGTGTATAGATGTTAAAGCCAAATATTTTGAGAAGCAATAAAACGATTTATCAAACGTAATGTGTGGTTTATCTTACATTTTTCGCGAATTTTACCAGTGCCCCTCATAATGGTAATGTGTTCAGGCGTACCGGCCTAAAAAATTGTTGGAAGAACCTTCATCTTTATCCCAGACATCAATTTTCATTACCGAATTTGGGACAATCTCGAACTCGCACCAAAAGTCCCATTTCGGGTTTAAGCTACTATATACAACCGGAGTCTCTACTTTGATGGAGCCTACTCGAAGTACCACAAAAGGGTCCGATTTGCCTATGAAGCTTTTGTTGACTAGATTCTTTGCTTCGATGACATGGACACGCAAAATTCCCTAAAACTGGTAATTGAGACTAGAACAAAAAAAAAAAGACTAACCTCGGTACGAAAAACTGCTAGTTTAGATACGTTTACTCCTTTGCTCAGGTTAATAGAGTATGCGTTTGGATATAGGAGCTTGGAATCGATTATATTCTTGATGGTATTTTTGATACGAGTATGAACACCCAGAATGTCAAAAATTTGGGTAACTTTAATTAGATCAAAATTTATTTCAGGAGAGGTCATAAAATAAGCTTGAATGCCTCCAATTAATGGTATTCTAGCTATGAGCGGAGTAAGAACAACCCTTAAGCGACCATGAAGCTAAAAAAAATAACCTGTTCAAATAATAGCAAATATCCAAAATACCTGAATATCTTTAATTCCTCCTGTAAATTTAAAAGTCTGAAAAGTGACATAGCAGTCTCCATTGTACCTACAACGATATCAAAAGGAATTGAACCAATATCCAATGATACCTACGCAATCTCCACATCCATCACAATTTTTCTTTTGTCCTGTGTATCACAAACTTTGACACCGCTGACCCTCAAAGGCTTATCTTTTTATTTAGTATTTACTTTATCATTACTTACCACGCTCCCTAATATTATTTTGTTGAATTTGAAATCAGAAACGTATCTTTGAATTGCCGGTTCCAAAAGTTTTGGTAGTAAACCTTGGACATAACCATTCAGTTGTTCCCAAATTAATCGAAATATTTTATTGAGCCATTCTACTTTTTCTATTTCATTAAATTCTACCCACGCTGGTAGAGTCGGTAAGGATCTTAAAAGAATTTCTTTTTCATGACCAAAAGCTAATTCTCGGGCCACTTGTAAGCGCTCTACTTTGTTTTTCGATCGTAGAGTATCAAAGATAAGAACGAGAAAAATAACAAAGGTTAGGAAATGCAGTCCAAAATAGCCCGACCAGTAGATGAACAAAAGCAGAAAAAGCTGAAATGTTTATTTAAACCGGTAGGTATTCGTAACTTTTTACACAGCCATTTTATAAGCAACATAAAAATAGCCATCTCTTGTTTTACCTTCTTTATCACTTTTACTACGAATTCGACATTCATAGCGTTGTCAGCCAAAGGAACAGAAGGACCACTTGTGATATCACCACTCATTGTTCAAAGAAATTATTACACTGGCATTATTGAGAAAACACTAATTTAATTTGTGCCAGAGCATTGAAATTTAGATATTCGTTTTATCGTTATCAATAGTATCAGTAAATAAGGTTTTTACTCAAACCAAGATACTCAAGATAATCGACAGATTCATTTCGTGAATCATTTCGTTACTAAGAAAATCAAGTACTTGAATACGATAGATTAATTAAAGAGAAATTATATAGTTACGCAAAGTACATAAAACTTTACCTATAATACTAAAATAACTCCGTCTTTTGAATACTGTAGTGGTTTCAATACTTCGATATGCTTCACATCAGTCGTTTCAAGGTGTAAATATTTAATTTATAAATATAACTACTTGAGATTCCTGTTAAACACGAAATCAACGGTGCAACCTGGTGAATTTTTAGTAAAGGCAGAATTAAAATTTTGGACCATTACTAAAGATTTAAGGACATTATCCCACTTATATCGTTCACTCGATTTTACAAAACGTAAGTATACAGCGTGTTATGGAAGTCCATTGAGAAAATTTATTTGTCAAAAGAATCAACATTTTTATTTATCATTTACACGCCTATTGTATTACGGTTTACACGTTCATTCATAGTAAAGGAGTAAAAAAGTCACAAATAAACATAAAAACGGGCAGCTTTTTTGGCAAAAACTAACACCAATAAAGCACCAGTTATAAGTAGGTGAACTAGTTTAGTAACACACATAAGATTCTTATTTTTTTATTGTACTTCCTATAAGATTAGCAACCTAAAATACTTAATAAACTAATTTTTAAAGTGTTTGTCAAAGCAATTCAATTGACCATTGTTACAGCTTGAATAAATTTTCAAGTATAAGCTTGTGTTTTTCGTGCCATAGATTATTATGTTTGAACTAGCATTATAAAATTTGGCCAAAAATTTTCGGCTACTTGCCGTTCTTCGGAATAGTGCACACTAAATGTTTTATTTGTCCCTACAAGAAAAAAGCACGTTGATTTAAATTAGGTGAAAACGTGAAAATGAATGATCCTGGTACACAAGCGATGAACAAAAAAGTGCAAGAATTTGATCAACGTATTTTTCATTGACGATTATTGTGAAATCGAACCTTAAAATAAAATAGAAAGTAAAATTCAAGTGCGGAGTGTCAAAAAGGGGGTTTCAAAAATTGAAAAAAAAGAAGTTTTTTGAAAATTTAATAACAAATGCTGATGGTTAAAATTTTTGCTCGACTTAGATAACACCCTGTATAATAACATATCACAATCAGATATCATCGGATAATAGGTATACTCATCTTATTACGTACTAACTTTATCTACTCATTACAGCTTAGTATTAAAAGAATGCTGAATTCTTGCTCAGTTAAAAACTTGTTAATAATGTATCAGTTTTAAATTTACTTATTCCCAGCTTCGGTATTTAACCATTTAAACAATTAGACATGTTGTAAATGAAGTGGGTGGGCACTTAATGGAATGTCTAAATTTAAACCGAAATTCAAATTTTCATACACCAACCGAAAAGTAAATACGTCATTTCAGTAAACTTACTTTTTATCGAGTTTGTTTGAAGTTCAAAAGACATAGATAATAACAATAAATTTCAACGCTGAGAAGATTCATAGAGTATATATCGACTGTGTCAAAAAATACCGACGGGCGTTTTAGCACATCTTTTGAGTACCTTATAGACTACGTTTTTTTTTAGTTTCAGAGAAATCCTGGGACAATAAATCTATATGGCAACATCGAATCTCTAATCAAATAATTACTTCGTGTAGTTATAGTTACATATTTGCATAATTTCGTGCAGCTAATGTTGCATTATGTTCTGCCTCTGTAAGAGCTAAATGCATGTCACAATACTCATTTGCCGTAAAATTCATACTGAAAAAACAAATCGAATAAATTTCGATAACTGTCACAATTTCTTCGACGTTTTAAATAAACATAATATTTTTGTTGGTATGACAACATTTACAATAATCCCCATGTTGTCATTTCTTGTCCACTTTGAAAACTTCTTTCGTCAATCAAATTTATCACTGACGAAGAACAAAATTTTGAATCACCTCGTGGAAAAATTGGTCTATTTCAGTCGACAACCTTTTTTAGAGTTGACTACACATTCTAAAACATGCGCAGAGCATACTTAAAGACATTGCTAAACATGTTTTTATTTCGTCACAAAACAAGGGATAGACCCCTAGGGTTGTCTTGTAACTTTGATATTTACTTCTGTAATAGGTGTGCGGTTATAAAATATTCCGAAATAAGCAAAAGAATTTATTTATCTAAATGATACATGTGTGTATCTTCTTTTAACTTCAAGTTAAACCAATCCGTGAAAGGTTCATTTAGATGATCACATTGCGATAAGTCGATCACAGTTTGTCCTAGGAACTTTGTACCAAAAAGGCTCTTACTCTTTACCCTTAGCGTAATAACTGACACTGAAAGATCATGTTTGGCGATTAAGAAATCAAACTGTTCGTTAAAACACGGATTTAGAGTGTTCTTCACAGTCTGGAAAAAATAATTATTTCTCGGTTTTTCTTTGTAATGTCTTACTTTTGTCTTCTTTTTCACTCTTTTATCTTTATCTATTTGAAAGACGAGAGAGACGTAAAACTCGTTGCTAGATGAGAGCTTTTCTAGAATGTTTCTGTAACAAAATAGTTATTTGTTTAAATATAATAATAAAAATATAAAATATAAGAATATGAAATATTCAAGAAAAAAATTCCAACTGCAAACCGTAATCGTACATTCGAATTCACTCCAAAACAATTTCAAGGTCAAATTAAATTTTATAATACAAATAACGTTTTTTTTTTCATATGGTTGAAGAAAAATGATCTCGGTTCCACATTCGTTACCGACACTAAAATTGGATCTAGTGCGTAGGTGTGGTTAACAGTGATAATAAAACAAGCAGTGGTTAACAGTGATTATAGAAATACGGGCATTATCGGTACAAGCTGTTAAAGTGAATATTTTTAAAAACGTTTAAATTGTAGCTTTTAATTCGACCTTAGAAATTTACGTTTATCACAAAACCAAAGTACAAAAAAATCTGATGTAAAAATGGTTCTGCCAGCACTATTTTAATGCTAAATGTGTCATCTGAAATTGCCTCTAGTCGCGAGTCTATTCTAAGGAATAACCTTGCAACAATTTTGGCAATAATTAATAGTTATTCATTAATAATAAAATACAGAGCAGAAAATTACAGACAGTAAAATTTTGCTTCTTTGTAATCTTGAAATGTATCTCGTGTGTTTTTGTTTTTTTTTGTAAATAACAAATGAAAATGTTTGTAAAATGTAGCAGATTTGTGTTAATATCGATGTGTTCTACGTGCTTAAAAAAAGAATGACACATTTTTTTATTAAAAAAATCAGACATTTGTAAAAAATTGCCACTAATTAATAACCTTCTACTAAAAAAAAATAGTTTCTTTTTATATATATTCTTATTCTTTTTCAATTATTTTTGTTTTTATATAGCTAATGTCATGGCAACTTTTTTCATGAAAAAATAAACGTAAATGGCTTCGTTTTTTACAAAATGTGCTCAAATTAAATATTAAGATTTTGAGAGGTAAGAACTAATTCACATGAAAAGTGAGAATTTGTCCATATGAAATGTTTTGTTCCAAGAATTTGCTGTCTCAGAGATATAATTTCATTTATAAATAATCTTCCAATTAGTTCTCATCGGTTAGAAGCAAGTAAATTTTAATGTTCAAATTAAGAACTGTCCAAAGCTTCTGATAAAACCTTAAAATTAGATATACAATGATTTGTCACAACATTTGACTTGAAAAAGATTTTAAATAAAAAACTAACTAACTAATACAAATTTTGAGAAAAACAATAAAATGATAATCGATTTTATTTACAGAACTATTTCTTATTCTCAATGCAAGTTTCAAACAATTAAGTTATTTATAGTGTAAGCGATTGTTTACTAGTCAAATAATTAGTTACCGTTGTTTAATTTAAAATTTCTATTTTTACCAGTTTTTAAAGTTTGGTGTATTAATAACACCCTGCATAATTAGTTAAAAACGAGTTTTTTTAAACAGCCAAATATACATTCCTTCACTATAAGTTACTTTTGATATCGTAATTATCTTACTTACAGTTCATGGATTTCAACGAGTACTCTCTGTCGTTGTTGACAATAAGATAAAGACAACTTTATCTGTCCCAACTCAGACGGAACTTCGTCTTCTCTGTAATTAGAACTATTAGAAAAAATAAACATTCTTTATTTACACATACAAGAACACATTCGTTTCATTATCTAAAAAAGTACATTCGCTACCGGACGTAACAGTACTAACTTCGCTCATTTTTGATTTTGAAGAAACCGAAGAACCTTGTTTTGTTAGTTTTTTTGAGTTCATTGATGCAGAGGAAGACTGTTTGATTAACATTTTCTGAGGTCCGGTATCTTCTTTCGTGTTCTTTTCAACGTGCTGATTTTTAAATATCTGCAAGGAAACGTGAGTTTCTTTTCTCTTTGTTTAAAAGTTATTACTCTAAGTTTCATCGAACAACAGATGGATGCTTCTTCATAAGGTTTATTAAAAAAGAAAGTCTGTCTCCGCAACTCCAATTCCGGTGCAAGTTTTAATTTATCAACTTCATATGAAAGCTCCCCCAATAAATGTGTGGTTTCTTCGTCATTAAGACGGATGTTTAAAACAGCGTCTTTGGGATTGCGAAGTAGAAAAGTGAATACTTTGTTCCAAACGGGGCCGCTGGTCTCTTTTTCACTGCGTGTCTTTTTGATTTGACCCTCTACTTCGAGATTTACAAAAGGATTGGGGTCTTTTTTAGACAAAACAGGGAGATTAAGGGACGATTCTAGATAAATCATTAAAAGAGCTGTGTGAAGATGCGGACCCAATAACTCTATTTCTTTGATAGCCTAAAAGCCGGTACTAAAAAGCTGAAACAAAAATTTCATACGTACCACATCCAAGTCTGAATAATCCGAGCTGAGAGATAACCAAGTGAGTCGCAAATAAATACTACCTTTTTCAATATCTTGCAAGAGAATTGGCTAAAATAGGATTAGCAGCATTCAAGAAACGTACAACTTACCATGTCCATTTGTCCAACTTTAACAACTTGGGAAATATCAACGCGTCCACTAAAACATTTTTTTTAAAATTTATTTGAGACTGCAATGTGTGTCGTACCGGCCTAAAAAATCATTGGTAGAACCTTCGTCTTCATCCCAGACTTCAATTTTCATTTCCGAATTTGGGACAATTTCGAACTCGCACCAAAAGTCCCATTTAGGGTTCAAGCAATTGTGAATGACCGGAGTCTCAACTTTGATGGAGCCTACCTGAAGAACCACAAAAGGGTCTGATTTTCCAATTAAGTCTTTATTTACTAGATTTTTTGCTTCGATGACATGAACACGCAGAATTCCCTAAAACCGGTAATTTAGACCAGGAAAAAATAAAATTGACTAACCTCGGTACGAAAAGCTGCAAGTTTAGAAACGTTTACTCCTTTGCTCAAATTGATAGAGTATGCGTTTGGATATAGCAGCTTGGAATCGATTATATTCTTGGTAGTGTTTTTGATACGATTAACAACACCCAGAATGTCTAAAATTTGGGTAACTTTAATTAGATCAAAATTTATTTCAGGGGAGGTCATAAAATAAACTTGAATGCCTCCGATTAATGGAATTCTAGCTATGAGCGGAGTGAGAACAACTCTTAAGCGACCATGAAGCTAAAAAAAGTCAACCTTATCAAGAAATAGCAAATATCCAAAATACCTGAATATCTTTAATTCCTCCTGTAAATTTAAAAGTCTGAAAAGTGACATAGCAGTCTCCATCGTATCTACAACGATATTAAAAGGAATTGAACTAATAACCAATGATACCTACGCAATATCCACATCCATCACAATTTTCCTTTTATCCTGTGCATCATAAACTTTGACACCGCTGACCCTCAAAGGCTTAACTTTTTATTTAGTATCTACTTTGTCATCACAAGTACTCACCACGTTCCCCAATATTATTTCGTTAAATTTGAAATCGGAAACGTGTCTTTGAATCGCCGGTTCCAAAATTTTCGGCAGTAAATCTTGAACGTAACCATTCACTTGTTCCCAAAGTAATCGAAATATTTTATTGAGCCATTCTACTTTTTCTATTTCACTAAATTCAACCCATGCTGGTAGTGTTGGTAAGGATCTTAAAAGAATTTCTTTTTCATGACCGAAAGCTAATTCTCGGGCCACTTGCAAGCGCTCTACTTTGTTTTTCGATCGTAGAGTATCGAAGATAAGAACGAAGAAAATAGCAAATGTTACGAAATGCTGTCCGAAATAGCCCGACCAGTAGATGAGTAAAAGCAGAGAAAGCTGAAATGTTTGTTTGAGCCGAGTAGGTTTTCGTAATTTTTTATATAGCCATTTTAAAAATAACATAAAACAGTCATCTCTAGTTTTACCTTCTTTACCACTTTGACCACGAATTCCACATTCACAGCGTTGTCAGCCAATGGAATAGAAGCGGCAGTTGTGAGATCACCAGCCATTGTTCAAAGGAATTACGGAACTGGGATCATTGAAAAACAGTTCAATTTGTGCCAGAACCGTGTATTGGAGATTGCGAACGAATTAATCTTTTTATCGTTATCGATAATGTCAATAAATAAATTTCTACATGTATTTACTCAAGTCACTTTTCTGGGATTCATTTCGTGGATTATTTCGTTACTAACACCATCAAGTACTTGAATATGATGGCTTGATTGAAGTTAATTGGAATTATCTCGTCACAACGCGAAGTACATAAAACATTACCTACAATACTAAATTAGCTCCGCCTTTAGAATACTGGAATGGTTTAAATAAATATGCTTCACATCACTTGTTTCGACGGTGTAAATATTTAATTTATAAATATAACTACTTGAAATTCCTGCCGTAAACGAAATCAACGGTGCGACCTGGTGAAATTTTAAGGTGGGATTAAATTGTTGTTCAGTTATGAAAGATCTAAGAACATTATCCCACGTTAACTCCCCACTTATTTTTACAAGATATAAGTATATGGAAACATATCACAATCTCAAATTCAATGGATAAGACATGTATGCTCATTTTATCACGCACTAATTTACTCATTAAAGCCTGGAAATAAAAGGATAATGAATTCTTACCAAGTAAAATGCTTGTTTATTAATGAATTAGTTTGGAATTCATTTACTCTCAGGGTTTCCTGATCAACTGGATATACAATATATATTGACTGAGTGTGAGAAGTTACATATACAATGCGTCAAAAAAAAACATACAATACATACAGACGAACAAAAAAGTAGTTAAGAATAGGTACATCAATAACCTACTTTTGTTGCGCGTTTTGTACTTATTGATACTTCCACACTTTGGGTATTCATTAAAGTGTAAATTACTCATTTTATGATAAGTAAGTGATAAGTTAATGATAAGTTTTTTAGTACAGATTCCCGATTATTCTTATATTGCGCCAATACCCTGTCTTCCCAACAGACATAGCATCAACAAAAAAAGTTATTTAATTATGTCATCTATACAGTGTAAACAAGATTAGATTTCCTTGAAATACAAGTTTTACCTTTTAGTTCTGTAGAAACAGTTCTAACTCAATTTTTACGATTTGTACACGATCATATAAATGGAACTTTATCCAGGCCAATGTTTGTTGAATTGTTCCACAAATTTTAGCTTTAAAATCAGTAAATCATGTTTTATTTTGTTAAATGCCTTAGTCACATAGATATACCTTATATTTCAGACAAACACGGCTCATTGAGATCTGCAAATAAACGTTCATCTTTACGGAAGTTTTACTCATCAACTGTGCCAAGTCGATCAAAAGTTCTTACATTTTTTTCATTATTAAAACCAGTGATTTAGTAGTCTTAACGCTATAACTATAAAATTTGAAAAAGATACTATTTGTAGCTTTCATAAAAACTTTAAAATTTTAATTATATTCTTCATAGGACAAACCAGAAATGTCCATCGCTTTTTATTAAAAACTGTAATTCTAGTAGTTGTAACGCTGTACCCAGAGGGGTTTATTACAAACTAAAATTTTCCAACATTTTTTATTAAAACCTGAAACTCTGGTAGTTAAGCGGTAACAACAATTTTTTGCCGTCCTTATTTATGGTGCAGAATTACAAAATTACAGAGAATACCTAACAGGCAAGCTTTAAAAATTTTCTTTGTTTAGAGTTAAAACTACAAGAATTATAGCTTAAATAAATATAAATAATAAAACAGTAGTTCTGCCACCTCTTACTATATTTGGTTTACTTATTAATTGTGTTAAAGTGCAAAATTAGAAGTATTCTCTTTACTTTTTAGGGTTGTAATCCAAAAAAGTATAGATGTCCTCCGATTTTTTTTAGCAGAAAAACTTCTGACTAGTCTATTCCAAAAAGCACAAGTCTTCACGAATCTCTCAAATTGTGTTCCATTTGGTAAATTACAAGCTTTATTTTTTTATCATTTCTCAACAACTTCTCGCTAACCTATGATAAACCCCACGATAACATTTGTTAAAGGTAAGTTCCTTTCTTATAAACAGACATACTCCACCTATAACTTGCTTCTTCTTTTTCTGACAAAATTTCCAGGTATTAAAAAAAGATATTTTCAAATGCTTAACATCATTTCATTCACAGATAGGCATAAATAGAGTATAACAACATAGAAAAAGTTAATAAATTACATCTTTAGTTAAGCGTAAGTACTAAAATACACTTTATAATCCCAAATTTGAATAAATAAAAACTAACAATTAGCGTTCAAACTCAGATTCTGGACTCAAATCAAACCATCCAGTGTAGGGCTGATTAATATTCAACTTCTCAAAATCAATAACAACCTGAAACAGAATCATCAGTATTGCATAAACAAAGAACACTACTTACCATCCCCAAAATGTTGCTCCCACTGTAGAACAACTGTTTCTGAGAGGCAACAGTCACCTCCAGTCGTTTACTATGAAGTTCTCCTTGAGACAAAATATATTCAAAACTTTCATCAAAAATAGGTTCACAATTGTCTTTGACAACTTGAGTTTTCCTTTTGGTGTCTTTAGCACGCTCAGGAAGAAGATACAGTTTCACGTAAGGGTCTGGGATATTGGACGGGTCTTTCTGAGGTATATTACTAAAAAGAGAACAATACAAATAGGTCAGAGTTGAAAAAGAACTTACGCCACTTTGTGGACAACCACGATTAGGCGCTGTCTCTGTATACTATATCTAATTGTGAGCTGAATACGACCCAGTTGGTGCGAGCCGGATGATCTAAAAAGAAATTATTAATGGACTGACCACAAATAAGTGAAAGCAATTACGATGAAGAGCTCGGACTTCTATGGACTAAATCCCCACCTTCTTTTGGAGGAGTAGACGATATCGGTGAGGATGTCGTCTTTACCGCTTCCTCGAAATTCGGTGGTAACTCGTCTACGACTTCTTTAATTTCTTCATTCACTTCTGGGGTTTTCGGCTCAGGAACTTGAGGAACTTGAACTCCTCCTGCTTCGGTGAAACCTTTAGGTTCGTCACCTTGCATAGCGTTATCTACAGCATCTGTTCCGTCTGTTCTTTTAAGAATCCTCAAATGCATTGACCAAATCACTTTACTTTCAGGCCCAGACTTAAGTAAAGAAAAGGGTTCCTTAATCATTTCCATCTTTGTTTTCTTTGCCAATTTACTGATGTTGTAAGTTAGGTGGCCCAACTCATTTGTGGTCTTCTTATCTACGATAGTCAAATAGAGACTGTCTGATTCTGGGTTAGATACAAGGAAAGTAAATCCTTGTTCCCAGACGGGGTGAATAGTCCTCATTATAACATTAGTTTCTTTAACGCTTGTGCCAACTTTCAGAATAGCGTAAGCATCGGGTTTGGTACTTTGTCGCGCTTGGGGTAAGTTCTTCGCTGAATCGATGAAAATCGTCAAAATCGCTGTGCTCATCGCTGTAACACGTAACAATTGTGTTTCTTCCAAAGCCTGCAAAAGGATCTCAAACTCTATCGTTAAAATAAACATCACTTACGGCTTTCAGATCTGAATAGTTTTCACTTAAAGTGAGCCAAGTAACGCGTAAATGAACCATTCCGTGTTTAGCTTGTTCGAGCGTGATCCACTGCAAAAAGAAACTGTAGTATTTGGTCATAAAATAAAAAGTCTTACCATGTCGTCCTGGCCTTTCCTGACTATATTAGACACTTCTATCGTTGCCCTGCATAAATATAACAGTTAACTTTCTCGTACTGTTAGTTAATAAACTGAGGAGCATGGTTAATGAGTTAAGCAAAAAATAGCTAACCACACTAGAAAACCAAAAAGCCATGCACTGACACCTGACTTTCTGTTCATAAATAATGAAATAATTGAAGAAACGAATGTAAAGTGAGTGGTACCTTCCAAGATCGTCATCTCGCTGACCCTTGTCTTTATCATATAAATGAAGATGAAGCCAGGTACTCTTAGTACTTTCCAAGATTGACTATACAACATAACACGTGTAGTAAACAAACTGACACAAAGCTTGTTTTTATTTACATATAAATAAAAGACAAAATTTGGCCCAAAACAAATTCAAGCGCGCGAATGCTCTGGTTTCAATTTTTCAAACAATCTAACCTGCCCAAGTAGTCGTGGTTCTGGGCTCCGGGTAGCCCAGGATCCCAATCCCAAACATTGACGGTTAATAACTGCGATTCGCTCGAGCTTATCTGCGCCTAAATTCGATAGATGTTACAAGTGGATCGGTTTATTGTAAGGAAATAAAATCAAACATGCAGGAAGCGAATAGCAAAGCTACAAAGCTGGAAGCTTATGGAGTTTTAATTTAATCAGCCACGATCAAACATAAACTGAAAAATAGAATAGACTAGCTGCGTGATTGTCTGTTCTATTTCCCACCAGTAAAAGAGTGTAAAGTAGAAAAATGAACACCGACCAAAAACAAGACACAGTACCATCCCTTTTTATCCCTATTATTAAATTAAAACTCTGTGCGTGACAATTCGGCTGGTGATCCACTTATTGGTTGTTTACAGTTTTTTCGTAATGGTTTCGTTCTTACCTGCCCAAATTCTCATCATCTGAAGTCTCGTCCTTATCCAAAAGGTGTATATAAAGTTGTTGCCCATTGGAGTCCAACACATTAAACTGGTAATAGACAATCGATGAACGAAATATAGTGAAAAACCTGAAGATCGTCATTATTTCGCCTAACTACCGAGCAACTACAATGACGTGAGGTGTATCTAATTCATATTCGGCCTCAAAGCTTTAGTGTCTGTTAACTGCAGCTAGACGCTGTTTTCCCGTTTTAGTTAAAAAAAAATAACAAAAAAAAGAACATGCACACATTACTAGAAAAAACGGACCAAGTCGGTAAAAAAACTGACAAGCTCACCTCGCACCAGAAGTCCCATTTCGGATCGACACTGTTATCGATAACTTTTGTCTTGAACTCTTGAGCACCTAAAGTGACGACTGCGTAAGGATCAGATTTACCTTTACCTAAAACTGTGATGTCTTTCTTCATTAGATTTTTAGCCTCCACAAGGTGGACACGTAGAACACCCTAAAAGTTTGTCAATTTAAGAAGTTTTTAAAAACTTTAATTACCTCTGGTTCTGGTGCTTTCAGGTCAATTGCTTCGATTTCATCGCTGAGTTTTATGGGGAATTTGTTGGGGAGTACCATCATCTTCGCTACTGTTTCGACAACAATTCGTCGCAAAATATCGCTATACACACAAATATGATTCGAAATTTATACAAAAAAAAGAGTTTACCTCAAGCCAGGCATATCAAGAAGATCAGCTATACCGACCAAATCGAAATCTATGTCGGGATTATTTAAGAAAAACACTTGTAATCCACCTACTAGAGGGATTGAGGTGATCAGAGGTTTCATTACCACACGTAACATGCCATGAAGTTGGAAGTCGCGGATACCGCCTTTGATTCCGGCTAGATAAAAACTGATGTCACAATCTCCGGCGTAACTGAAATGGTTACATCAATTAAGTTTGTGAAATAAGGATACCTTACACTTACAAAATGTCTAAATCCATGACAATTTCATTTCGAGCCACGTTCTTGTCGTACACTTTGACTCCTCCAATGCGGAAAGGCTAAACATATTTTTAACCTGTATTATCGGCAAATTACTCATTGTTAAAGCAATAAATAAAAATAAATAAATGAGTAATCAAATTTATACGAAAAAAACTACACCGAAATTGGGAACACACCAACCTGGAGTCGTCATAAGAAAAAGTATGAATTGATCTCAATTTTAGAGAAAATAAAACTGAATATACTGGCAGTAATAAAAAAGAAAGAAAACGACTATGACAAGCTGTACGAAGCTCACAGCAAGATATACTATGAAGTGAAGGCGTCGATGTGGGCAAGACCTGGTATTTCATAGACAAAATGCTGAAGAATACAAGAATGAAACAGCAGATACTCTTAAAATAATTGGAGATGTCAATGAATGAGTAGGAAAGTGCGCAAAGAGCTCAAAAATATGCGTGGAAAATTTTAGAGATTAAATAAAAAACGACAAAACATTATAGATTTTTATATTACAATACACCCAAGTGGAAACAAAAAAAATAAATTTAAAAAAAAAACAAACGCCAATGGGGAAAAACGTGAATAGCTGATAAAAGAAGATAGAACTGAAGAACTGAAAGAGCTTGACCTAAAGGAGAAATGTAAAGATTCTCAAAAATACTACCTAGATAGAGAGTTTAGAGCAACCGCTAGGGAATGAGATGAGAAAAGAGATTCAAAAGAACAGAAATGCATGAAAGACCCACATGGAGTTAGACTAGGGAAATGACATTGCTATCTTGGATACAGAAGGCGCAATAAACAAACTAAAAATAGAAAAATCAGCGAAGTATGATGAGATTCGTCCGGAAATGAGGTTTATGGGAAAAGAGACAATAAGATCATTCTAAAGACTTGCACTATTGGCATTGGGAAAATAGCCAGAATCGTGCGTACACAAGAAGATGACTATAAATTGTAATAACTTTACTGCTACTAACTGTATGAAACAATTGTAGAAAAGAAACCAAAATATTATACCACAGCTGTTTTCCAGTTTTCCAACTATTTAGTGTTTTGTCCAATTCGATTCTTTACTTTCGTAATATACTGTAATAACATTAGTATAACAAACAGTTATTCGAAATGAGTATAAAATCATTCTCATATAATTAGTCAACCCTGACTAATAAATGTCTATAAATAAATAATGTCTATTTATCAGTTTACTAATCATAAATGTTTTATATCCTTTCCTGTTGCTTAAAAAACAAATACTTTTTTCGTACTTTTAAGATATTTAGTTTCAGAATTTCAAAACAATATCATAAAATGATAAGGCACCTTGCGTATACGCCAATCCTTTTTTTACTCACCCTGTCAAAAAAATCGTTTGCTGTGTTTTCATATAAATAATGCATTAAATAGCCGCGACTTTAATTTTACGAAACAACATTAAATTTATTTTAATTATATATCAACATTGTTACTCATTTTTTAATTGGAAATGAGTTTTAGCATATTCGTAGTTGTAATCATAATGGACAAAAGAAACAAAACACAATTAACACGTAATTCACCCAAAACAAGTTGATACTGAATAGACACGTTCAAATAACATTTCACATACCATTGAGCAGTTGTACAAGGCCATAAAAATTAGAATTGTTGGCTCAAATTTCTGTCAAGAACACTATGACTACGAAATTTTTTTAAATTTGTAAAAACTCGAGAAAATAGTTTACCCTTTATAGCAAATGAGGATGCCAAACAAAATAAATACAGCTTTGCAACTGCTCAATTGACGTTAAAAACTAATTACCACAGTCCCAAGAATAATCCTTTCAAATTTAAACCCTGTTAGCTTATAGGCCTCTAAAGCTTCGCGTAGATTTGGTTGAATTGAGTCCCTAATTAAATCCCGTGCATAATGGTTGACATTTGGCCAAACTTGTTTAATAATCTGTGCAATAATACAAAAAGATTAAGGTATTTTTACGACCGTATGGCGGTACTTACTCGATTTAGCCATTCTGCGCGTTCAATATCAGGAAAAAAAACCTAAAATAGGAGAAACAAGTTGTTATCACAACATAACTGATAAGATGCAGGAAAGTAGTAATAATGAACTTATATGTATATCCTTAAAAAATAATCACTGAATAAAGGATATTTAAAGCACACGTTACCTAAATTAAAACTATGAAAACCACACATTCTTTATTCAACAAATAAATTTGTGTAATTTTATCCTGAAGTAAACATGAAAAATCTTAAGCAAAGCAATTATCATAAACGTGACTCATAATAAACGGATCGACCTCAACATACCCAAGCTGGTAGATCATCTAATCTTGCAAGAACAACATCTTTTTCACTGGCCAAAGCGGCCGCTTTTGCAATGTTTCTTTTTCGATCACTAGTCTTTTTCCATTGATCTCTGATAACGAAAAGGACTATTGGTCCCAAGAACCAACCAACAGACCATTGCATATAACCAGCCAAGTACACGATTCCAACGACGGATGCCTAAATGGTGTTTTTATTACAAAAACAAATAAAAAATTTACATACCTTCTTTAGAGCACTAAAAATTATGCTAAAAATACCGGAACTATCATATTTCTTCTCCATAACAGCACTCGCGTTTTCTTTACTCATACTCATGTCTAAAACAGTCTTGTAAATGATATTTTTATTCGAAGTAAAAAAATATAAACAAAACAGTGATAAGGTAACATACCTCTCTATTGTTGAGCGTGTACTAAAGGCCTATTATTTACAATGTTTATTTTATTTAATCTCGCCCCACCCAGACAACAGCATGTTGGTCAACAACATGACATCATTAACTAAATTTACAACAATACGATTTCGATTAATTCCGGCTCAAACTCAGCAGCTGTTTTCGGTTGTCAAATTGGTTGCCTATATTAAACGTCACTTTATGCACAGGACCGGCTTCAGTTACCTTGGTAACCAATAAAGTTGTCGGTTGTGATAACGTTCAATCACGTCCAAATTAAAAAACGAGAATCATGGCTCTTCGCTGCCCAGACTTACCCTTTTTACCGGGATATACCTTCAATAAAATGGTAATATTCTCTACTTTACTTGTTAAAGCAAAAATATTTTTCAGCTCGGCAAAACCAAGTTCAATATGGACCCTAAATTTGACTTCATAGGCGACGGAGTTCCAGCCCTAAAAGAAAAAGTGAAGCCCAACATGTTCGGGTCACTTTCGGATAAATATCCGTCTATTTATCCGAGAGGTGAAGTGGTCGAGCTACCGGCGTGGATCGCCTTTGACAAACAAGTAATTTAGTTAGAAGGGGGACCTTCTGTTACTTATGAACACTCCGTAGATCCTATGTTTCGACGCTTTCTTTAAAGAGACATTACAAGAAGTACGTGGGGCTCCTCTCACCGTCCGTCGAGTGAAAATCTACTTCTTTTTAGAAGACGGAACGATTCAAGTTATAGAACCGAAAGTTGAAAACAGCGGCATTGCTCAAGGAACTTTGATCTGCCGTCACCGTATTCGTTTTCCGCCCCCTATGGACGATAACTTCTACGAAATGATCGATTTAAATGTCGGAAAAGAAGTGGAATTCTATGGACGCGTCTTCAAAATTACTAATTGTGACAAGTTCACACGCAACTTTTTGAATCGATGCGGTATTGCTGTTCCAGACGCTATTAATACTCCTGGGGATCCTTATCTAGAGTTGCGCCAGAAAGAAGGGGAAAATATCAAAAAGACAACGAAAAAACGTGACGACGCTCTTGGCAAATTTTTAGCTAACGATCGCAAAGTTCTACGTTTTTACGGATACTGGGACGACCAAGAAACTGTTTTTGGTTATTTACATCGTCTCGAAATTTTGTATTTTCTAGCTGATGATACAATAGAAATCCGAGAAGTTTCTACGGAAAGTTGTGATAAAACAACAACTTTCAGTTTTTTGCATAGAGCTAAAATTCCAAAGACTTATAATGGACTGCCAATTGCTGGGGCGAACAGTACTTCGACTGTTTTAAATGTGTTGGGATCAGGCCTTCAAGGAGGAAGATTCATTAAGGATCCTCTTTCCTGTGGTGTTGAAATCACGGACTATTACTGCGAAAAAGACTTGTTTATTGGGAGTGTCATCAACTGTTATGGAAGAAAATTGGTTTTAACCGACTGTGATCCTTTTACGAGAGAATATTACAGGAGTATGTATGGATTAAACAGTCTTGACGCCATTGCGTTACCTGAAGATAAACACGCTGGAGTAAAAGTCGAAAAGAAAGAAAGAGAGTTGCCCCCATGGAACGGCTTTGGAACTTATGAAGACTCGGCTCAGAACTGCATCACCGTGGAACCTAAAGCACCACACAAAGACTTTAAAAAGTTTCTAAATCTAGATCGAGTGGGATTAGACAGTCACGTTTTGCGATTCCAAGCTAAAATGATTTCAAAAATACCAGAAAATTGTACACGACGTTTCATCGTTTGTTATTATCTAGCTGATGACACAATAGCTGTCTTCGAACGCGGTGTTCGAAACTCCGGTAGTTGACTATATAGTCCAGTCAAAATAGACAAAAACAAAATGAAACTTATAATACGTTTACCTTTGATGTAAAGAATCACATAATCTACAAAATTTGTATAAACTATTTTTTATGTTTAAGATATATATGCTAAAACCCGAGGTTTTTTGACCTTGAAGAAAATTTTTAGCTCAAGAAGAGTCGATAGGGACTTGTGACATTTTATTTGTATTGATGTATTTAAAGTCTGCATCAATTTTCAGCTCTGTGTCCTTTTCTGAATTTGAATGTCTATTTTGACTGGATGACATAAAAGAGTAGTCAAACATTTTCTCAAACTTTTTCTAGGATTTGATACTAAGACATTTTTTGCACGAAGATCTGTTGAACTACCTGGGCAAGAAATGTTCAGAAGTAAACCACCCGTGATCTATCAGTCGCAAGACATGTTCATAGGTAGTGTCCTCATTATCAATAGTTTTACTTTTGAGTTGTATGCTGCTGATGAGTATGCTCTTCGATACATGGAGATCCACGACTATCAGGTAATTTATCATATCATATTGATAATTAGCCTCCTATTTTTTTTGTAGTATCCCAAGGCAAACATCAAGGTGATTATGGGAAAAATCAGAGATAAGCTCAGACCAAAGTATAAGGATTTTGTTGCTGAGAACATGCCAAAAGAAGGCACCACTATACCTTATGACACCTTGGCGTAATAATAAATAATAGTAAGATTTGTCTAAACCACATTATATTTTTTTTCCTATAGGAAGAAACTAATTGATCTACTGGGAGATGATTTTACCGAGCACGAAATGATTACAATTTCCAGAGCTTTTCCAGGTGATGTTTCTGTAAAAGAACTATACAGCAGACAAGATATTCGAGCTATTACTCTAACCGCACTTAAAAAAGGACTTTGGGATGATCTTGATCGTCTAAGAGAGTACTTTTTGATGAGAGATCCAGAAAAAAGAGGAGTTTTACCAAAACAAGAGTGTTATGTGGTACTAAGAGCCTGTCGATTACCGTTGGACAAAGAACTGATAGAAAAAATTTTAGAAGTGTATGTATACCCAGAAAAAAATTGACTTTTTTTCAGTTGCGCTTTTAACAGAATACAAAGGGACAACGAATCCAATTTATTTTACGAGGATATTCTAAATTTCGTCAACAGAAACATTTGCAAACTTTCTGACGTCGAACCTGTCAACTTAAAAGTACGTTTATTTAGTTCTAATTTGAAATAAGTTTTAACTTTTAGCACGAATTGGCCTGCATTAAAACGGCGGAATATCGTCCCTACGAAAGGATTGACTGGTGTGCATTTAACAAATTCTTAGATTTGGAGGACACTTTCAAGGAACAAGGTATTAACACAATCAAATTACAGCAATAAATGCATGCAGAATTTATTTGGTTTTCATTTCAAATCAAAAATTACTCCATGCCACGCATGTTCGGCTTTGGCTTCTTCATTTGTCCGGCCAGCCTTAGTCTTAAATGAGCTATAGCTTTGGCTGGATTCAAACCTTTAGGGCAACAGGTGGTACAATTGAAAATGGTGTGACATCTGTAAACACTGAAATAATCGCGCAGGGTGGCAAGTCTGCAATCGGCAGCTTCGTCGCGGGAGTCTCTAATCCATCTATCAGCGGCTAAAAGTGCTGCTGGTCCTAAGAAATCCTGGTCATTATGACCATGCCACCAATATTCTGGACAAGAAGTGGCACAACAGGCGCACAAAATGCATTCAATATATCCATCCTAGGGTTAAACATGTAGGTACTATTATTTACCAGAGTAATTTATTTTTACCAATTTGTCACGGTCTTTCAAACTCTGCAAGTATTGCTTGTGACCGACAGGTTCCTCATGATTTCTTATTAAATATGGTTTGATCTTCTTATGTTGTTCGTAGAAACGTCGAAAATCAACAACTAAATCTTTAATGACGTACATGTGCGGCAAAGGATAAATCTTGCTATCTCCTTTTGAATTGATCCTTTTAATGCAAGTTAACGCGTTTTTTCCATCTATGTTTGCTCCGCATGATCCGCAGACTCCTTCGCGACAAGATCTTCGAAATGTAAGTGTAGGGTCTTGTTCTCGTTTTATCTTTAAAAGAGCATCTAACACCATAGGACCACATCTGAGAACCGATTACAACAAACAAACCCAAAACCCCATCTACTTACTCATTGAGATCAACCGTGTACTTTTGCATACTAGGTCGTTTTTTACTTTCTTTGGTGAAGCGATAGATGGTAAAAGTTTTCAGCTTCTGTGGTTTTTTTTCTGGTACAGGTTTTGCGTGTTTTTGCTCTTGGTTTTCGCATTTTTCCTCTTGTTTCTTCTTGTCTAGATTTGATGTTGAAATGTATCGCTGAGTCTGAAAAAGACTGTATAAAAGTAGAGTACCAAATGGTTCCTGGATGCGGTATAAATATAAATGCTTTTGACATAAAGACAGACTTTTTAACATTTTTCGAGATCGATGTTTTGCAAATGTCAAGTCATTCAAATTTTCTTTACCTAACAACCACTTATTAAATAAACTGTTAATAAATTGAATTAAATTACGGTTTAATAAGAGTTTTTTTTCGATTACACACCATATCAATAAAATTAGGATTTCATCGTTTCCAGTGCTTTTGCCTTTTTTTAATCTGCGTTGAGATCTTCATGTAAAAATATGCGCTCGATTGTTTCACATACACTTGATCCAATTTGTAATTTGATTAGATTGCATAAAAATTGTTTGAGTTAACTTTTGAAAATATGCTTTTAATTTTAGTTTCAAACTAATTTATTATTTTGAATGTTTTAAATGCTACCTTAATATTTTATAAATAAACGGCACACTTCATAAAATTATATATAAACAAATTTATATTTTGTCAAAGTTCCAGCAGCAATAAAATCCTGAACAAACCTCTAAAAATGGAGAAAGCAATAAAATAACTGGAGATTTGCTGACAACAAATAAATAAGTGGTCCCTACTAGTCAGAGAAAAATCCCTGTATTATAGGGTCTGCTAATACTTATGTCCCGGCTCAGAGACTCATTCAATTATTAAGTTTTAAATACGAATTTTTTGTACATATAAAAGCAATGTAGTGCTACAAACTGATCCAATTACATGTTCTCTATTGTTAATCACATTGTAACATAAATGGAAAAATTAAAATCAAAAAGAGACAAACCTAACATACCTTGTTTTTTTTTTATAGTGTAAGGCATAAAAATGAAATTGAAACATAAATTAAAGCATGTGATGTTGAGAAATTAATTTACATACCACAAGTTACTCCTAAAGTGGGGGTAAGATCCGCCAAAACTTATGTTCTTATTTTGTAAAGACAAAACCTATATCAAATTTGATGACATTTAAAAAGAATTAAAAAAACTGAAGAATGCCAGAGTGCCAAATATCCAGAAACTAGAAATTTTGAAAAAATAAACAAATAATAGATCAAGATCGAAATCCAAAATTGTAACGAATACAAACATTCTAACGGAAATTTGAGAAACATAAAAATGTTCCAAAATGCAAGCAATTTCAACACAAGTATGTATAATGCAGACAGACAACATGAAGAAATGTAATAATTCAAAAGCTTTTATATCATGTAATGACTAATGAGTGTCAATACAAAATTCCAAATGATTTCAAAACATTTCTCAAATAAATTAGAAAAGAAGCTTTAATAGTTTTACAATTGTATAGGGAGTATGGCCAGCATGGCCAGCATTTTGCAAAAGTTTCGAAAAATCGAAAACTCGTCATTTTACAACCTTCCAACTTAGATCTGTAGCTTTTAACATAAATTTTATCACTTCTCAAGTAAAAATTACGGCCCCACATTGACATGAAATATAAATTATTGCTGTAATCACCAACGTATTCCACTGGATAAGTAATGTTAGAACATTGTCGGTCAAATAACTCACTTTGAAAGCAAAGAAATTGAGTTTAGGATGAAGAGCTGGTAATATTACAAAAAAAAAAAAACACAAACATTGTTCAACATTTTTTATTCGGAACGTAAATCAAACTTAACAGTGGGGTATGAATTGAGTGGATAAAATGACACTGGTAACATATAAATTCAAATAGCTCGATTTGAATCTGGAACCCTTATTCTAAAATAAAAAAGAATATCACACTTAAATGTCATCAATATGTTCCAAATTCAAATACTTCGTTTTACGAAATAATCACAGCTGGTTAAATACAGATCCGTCTTTAAAAAATAATCTCCATTAATAAACATAAATGGAAGTGCTGCTAGACATTTAATCTAGTTAGAAAATACATTAAATTCAAGTCACTTGGATCAGCAGTGCATTTAATACAATTGCTCCCGTCTCTTTAGTACCCCATTCTGGAGGATCTCTTGAAACAGAGTACGCGCTGGGTTTCACCAACAACTGAAACGCAGCATAAGCTTCTTTATTTTTCATTTTGTATCCGCAAGTTTTACAACTTTGCAAAGTTGGATAGAACACTACTTGTACGTCATCCTCTTTCTGAACAACCAAATTGCACCATTGCGCCTGTCCTTTAGTTAGAGGTTGTCCTTTGTCTAGGATGCAGCGAACAGCACCCATTTTACTTGGGTAAAAAGCCGTGTGCCATTTATCCGTAGCGGTATTACCCAGATTCTTTAAAGAGAATTTAACCCAACCCAAAAGTGAATTGTCTTTTTCTCCGCTTTGATTTTTTATTTTTATGCAGTTAGAACAATAACATATCGGTTCGTCTGTGGTAAAATACTGATCTGTAAACAATTAAGTTATTTATTTAGGCACGAAAAAAGAAACTTTACCTGGCAAAAGAAGGCGTTTTTTAAAACTGATGCACTCCTCTTTGAACGGACAAATAACAGATTTCATAGGGCTGACGGGAGACGTTCGTGGAATCGTCACCGAGGAAGTCATGCTAGTACTTGCTAATGGTATCGGAAGAGACAGACGTTCTTTTTCGCAACTCTCCAAATCCGCTTTTTCAAAATCAGTGATCGAGCTTTCGGCGACTACCTCTTGTGTGCTGACATCATTTAGTATTTTTATCTAAACAAAACACTTGTACAAGCTCTTCCCGTGTTATTTGTCTTACCTGTTGGCACTGTCCGTATAAATCAAAGACAGCATATACTGCTTGTCCCGTTTGAAAAACAAATGCTAAAATTTCCTCCTCCACTCCGTTAACTAATAGTTTTAAACCCGTGGTGGTCAACATAACTCCCACAGTGTCGCCAACTGAAAGATTGCTCAACCGTTGACCGTAATTTGAGCGAGTCTTCACCCCATTGATGGAAACCCAATCATTGGCTACGATGCAACAAGGTGCTTTAAAAGCCAAAGCGTTGACTGGCAGATTCAAACGCTCAGGAGGTCCCGAAACCACTCCTACTATAATAGATGACTGCCATCTTGTTTCTAATTGGTCGATTATAATTTGAACTTGCGAGTTAACTTCAAGGGCTGGTTGCGCAATAACAACTCCTTGGTTGTACGAAGCTACCCTTCGAGCGGTCGTGCGGTTTTCGACAATCTCAATGTTGCGTCCATGGTTCTCATGAAATTCATAGATTACACTGTTCGGCTCCGCTAGTGGCTCTTTGAGTGGTTCAGCTGAGTCTTGTACTAATTCTAGACTGTCTTGGAGTCTTATACTATTCAGAGGAGATAATGGCGTTTTATGACTAGTAACTGATACCGCACTGCACGTGCCTCTCAAGTCAATGACTACGTAAAGAGTGTCTGGTAAAGGCGGCAAACATAAAGCTAGCTCTTCACTGTTTATGAAAATCTTCAAACTCCCATCTTGAGTACGCAATAAACCGATGCGATCCCCGACATTCAACCAGTTTAAACTTGGTGTAAAAAGTTGAATCGTCTTATTTTTGAACCTTAATTCGTTCCCAGATATGTAACAACAGTCCTCTAAGAGGATATTGTGGGATTTCCCTGGTGGTTTTTCCGTAACCCCCACCACAAGACTTCCCGCTAAGTGTGGTACCAACGAAATAATAGATACTTCAAAAAGCTCCTCTTGAACAAGAGGCGTGGCACTACATACAATAGCTTCGCTAAAATCCTTCCCTCTTCTTGCTAATCGCCCTCCATCCGCCAACGTCACACCTTTACCATGCAAATCCGAAAAAATGTGTAAATCAGTTTGAACCGACGGTTGCACTACACTAACCGCTTGCAGACTAATCGAAGTGTCCGAGCGAGGACAATTGTCCAAGTTTGACGGTAAAGCAGCAAGCGGTGAAACGCAAGGAATGCTCACTTGTGCACACTGGCCATATAAATCAATCACAGCGTAAATAGTACTGTGTGATACAACACAAGCTGGGCCTTGCGGTACTCCATCTCTGTAAAACTCCAAAGTTTTATCGGCAGAACGAATGACACCAATGCGAACTCCAGATTCAAGACTATCCAGATCACAGGGGTAGTTATTTTTTATAGTGGTACCGTTTTCCATCACGGAGGAACCGCTCAACATCCATGTGTCTCGACAGAGGTCAGTAGCGGTACCAGGCAATTCTATATCGTCGGGACGCACTGCTGTTACTCCTAATTCGATACTTCCAGACCAACGATCGACTATGCTGTCGAGACAAACTTCAAACAGTTCCCCATCACGAAGGGGCCGACTTGAAAATACGATGGCATCGTTAAATTCGGACAATGGGCGCGGACGTAATGCTGTGAGTCCACTGTTGACAATTCGCGCGTTCTTACCATGAACATGATGGAACCTCAGGTCACTGAAAATCAAGTTTTCAAAATAATATAACTATTGAACCGTATCAGTAACAGTGAAGTTGATATCTGACGATATAATTAAGTGTGAAAAATGTCAGTTAATACTTATTTTTAACATGGCTTTAATGGCTTGGATTTATGTACGTAATCAGCAAAGTTTTCAATATCTGACAAAGACAAAATATAATGAGGCTGCAAAACGTGAACTACAAAATAAAACAATAGTTTTAAATTTTTGGTTAATCAAAACATTTAATTTTGAAGGTTGCTCTGACTATTAATAGCTATTTACGCAATGAGGCCATAAAAACAATGATTTTCTGAAGAAATTGACTTTTAGAGGACAAGTGCAACAACACCTACAAATAGGTCGAGGCAAAAATTTCGTTAATGGCAGATGTGCATTGGAGATTTATTGGGCAATCGCAACAACCTAAAAAATATGAAATTCAAAACATAAAACAATCACAAGAACTTCTTAATGTCAAGATTCTAAAAATCTTCGACAGTAACTGGATGTTACAAACAATATTTCTTTTAAAAAAAGCGCAACTGTAAAAGTTTACGTACAGGTGTAACATGAGCTTCAACTGCTACGTCTTCAAGCAATGGTGTTAGCATTAATTAGTCAACAAGTTCCTGTTTAATAATTCAAAATCGCAGCGCATTCCGAAGTGTTTTTGGCGAATGTACTAATTATACGGTCAATAGTACTATTAATAAATGTTGTTTCAATGGTGAAATTGATTTTCAATTAAAGTTCAGTCCGTAAAGTATATTTTGAAGGATTAGTCCATAAAATTCATCTTTAGGACCGCAAAAGAGACCGTAAAACTAACGTTTATAGAGTGATCGCTCAAAAAAAAATTAATTGCCGTTCAGATCATTGTATTTTTTCGTCCAATACATAAAATTACCGCAGAAATCGTTTAATCAATTTAATTGCCGCCCTACTAGTTAATTCACATAAAATGTTCTTCCAATAAGAAACTTTCTGGAATTAAATATGCAATTAGTTTTCAACGTTTCATTTATTATGGGAGATTTCTAAAAAGAAATATTGATTTATGAACTGTGCATACTTAAAAAAATGATTTGTGAAAACTGAAGCACCATTAGGATCCAATTTCATAAACAAATTGAAAAAAAAATTATAACAATTAAACTCCTCTATTGACAGCAGTCATCATTTTGAAATTCTTGGTAGTTGGAAATTTTGGAGTAGTTACCATAAAAACTTTTACCTGTTGCCTAAGATCTTTAAAAAAGTAGTCGATATACAAATAGAACCAATTAGATAAAAATAAAAAAGTGTAGGTCAGACATGCAAGGTGCCCAAAGTTAGTAGTAAACATATAAGACTGTTATAATAATGTGTTTGAAGTGTAGACCCAACAAGACAACAAATTAACAGACCATTCAAAACTAAAGTACAGAATGTAAGTGAGTGATGAAAGAAGGTTAATAAAAACAGTCATTTACTACAATACCTGTAAAGGGTCGTATTTGATAAACTAGAATTCATAGTATCAGGCGATCCATAGTCATACATGTCGATAATTGACGCTTCCACTGCTTGACCATACAAATCTTAAACAACGAAAAATTAACGAAAGAAGACATAACGTCACATCACTACCGATAACTCCATATATTTTCTCAGGGACATTAGAAGCAGCCGCCCCTTGATCTACTCCGTTAACGAAAAAATGCAATAGTCCATTTTCTTTCCGTACCACCCCCACTCTATCTCCTACTTGTAAACGATCTAAATTCACCCCATATTGCTCCAAAACAATTGTACCATTATGCATAATTCCACTCCCGGTCATCATCCAAGTCCCTGACCTGACATTAGTCATAGTAAAAGGAAATTCCAAATCTACTGGACTATGGGTGGTCACGCCTATTTCTATAGAACCTGCCCACTTTGTGACTACCCTGTCCAATCTAACTTCAAACAACTCTCCCGTTTTTAAAGGTCGTGCCGTTAGAACCACCCCATTATTAAAATCATCAGCTGCATTAGGCCGGTGGGCGGTTTTTCCATTGTTTATAACTTGGGCGTGCGTGCCACAATTCGGATGAAACGTCAAGCGGTCGTAATAATCAGGGAGGGGCTGTGGGTCGGGCACAACTATTTGTTGATCACGAGTATTTTTCCTTGTCATGAGATTCTGTTCTTCTCTTTCATCTCTTTCCACTATCGAGACTTTTATAGTCATGCCATAAAGATCTATCACCCCCCAAACGGTGGAAGGGACACGTTGGGCAGCTATCCCTTGATCCAGCCCATTTATAAAATAGTGTAAATTACCGTCGGTTTTACGCATCATTCCTACTCTGTCACCTTCGCTTAATTCGTCTAAGTTGAAATCGCCATATTCTCTTCTGGTTCCTTTTCCGTTGGTTAAAATGCCACACCCGGACATCATAATGGTACCACTACGCATGTTTGTCATAGTGGCTGGAAACACCAAAGTACTGGGATTATGAGTGGTGATGCCCATCTCAATGCTTCCGCTCCATTTGTCAACAAGTCTATCGATACGAATTTCGAAAAGCTCACAATCCCGAAGGGGTCTATGGGTCATTACTACGCCATTATTGAACTCGTCCAATGGACGGCGACGTTCAGCAGTGCGATTTCCGTTGGATAGTTTTACTAAAGAACCGCATCGGTCGTGAAAACGGAGCTTGTCGGGGCGAGGGCATTCCTCGGGGAGGCTTAAACTGCACCAAAATATTTTAAGACATTCCCAATGACATAAGATAAAGTGGATCATCCAAAACATATGCCCCACTTGATTTTGTAGAAATCATTATTAATCAATGTTAAATTCTGGTAAACCACAAAAAAAATACAAAAAAAAAAGGCAACACGCCCAAATATGCACATTCAAGCACAAAATATTTACCTAACGTTCATATCCATTCGAATATCAAAACTATTGCTGCTACTCATGCTGAGTTCACTTAAATCTCCTCCTAAGGTGACATTCAAAATATCATTATCTATTGCTAAAACGGAGCTACCGCTCAAACAATCATCATTGTTGTGCTCACGAAGTGCAGGACTAGTAATACTGACTTGGACACATTTGCCATAGACATCAACTATGCCATAAATAATACTGGGAACATTTTCAGCAGCGACGCCTTGAGACTCCCCATTGACATAAAAAATTAAATCACCCTAAAAAATGTAATTGTACTCTATTATTTCCACTACCATCATTTACCTCAGAAGTGCGCATCAAACCTACTCTATCATCTTGATTGAGTTTATCTAAATCCATGCCATACCTCTCGATAACACAATTTCCACTTTTGAAGAATGACATTCCCGACATGATCTAGAAAACACGGATTAAAAAATATACAACATAGTTTAAAAATCTACCCAAGAAGAGCAATTTATTTTCGACGAACATGCTGGAAAATCAAAATGCAATGGATCACATTCAACCACCCCAAGTTCTAGACTCCCAGACCAAGAGTTTACCTACAATGAAATTAAAAGTAACAAACTGTAGTAACTACAAAACGTATTACTTTTCTATCAATCTTGATTTCAAACAACACATCGCTTACGAGAGGCTCTGCTGTTATTACTAGGCCGTTATCAAAATCACTATCACTGCGCACCGCTGTACAGTTGTCGTTTAATAAAGTAATTCGTTCCCCGCAACGATAGTGGAAATATGCCATTTTATGGCTCGTTTATAGATTATATTTGAATTAAAAAGGGGCTGTAAACAGCCATTTGTAAACAGCCGATCATATGTCAAGGTTGTTGATTGTCAAACATCAGGACTGCCAACACCCCCTAAGTCAACAAAATTATTGATTTTGCCAGAACAGAGTAAAGGAAGATAAATTAATTCTTTGTAATATAAATTTACGACCTCTTACATCAAACTGAATCAAAAATTGCAAGGTTATGAAAAAAATAAACAAAAATTTAACTTCAAGACCTACTAAAAAAAATGTGATCTACAATAAAAAGAAGTCATTTCGTTTAATATTTTAATATTTTATTGCCTAAATGTTGATATAATGCAACTTAAAAGGATAAAAATAATTAGTGTTTTACATTTGAAGAAAACGAAAATTCAGTTTGCCAAAGTAGATCACTTGGTTTCACGGTAGATTACAAAGCACGGTAGATCAAACGCTAACTGTCAAATAAACAGTTTATAACCTCACTCAGTCAACAATCAACGATGAGAGAAACATTTATTTTACCTGATTTAAAGCCTTTACTGTAATTGTTCAGGAATGTGGTTGTGTTTTTTAATCATCCTATTTTATTTCAGGGATTATAGTGGTGTTAATTGCGACAAAGTCGTGGTTGTTGCTATAGTTGGAAAGACACCATGTAATTCTATGGGGCTCAAAGTTAAATCTATCGGTCGAGTGTTTACGGCTGGTTCAAAGAATAATGAAGAAGTATATTTAGGTTTTGTGTAGAATTCTGTATTATTAGTATTGTTTCAGTGTACTATTGAAGGCTGTTATGATGAAGAAAACTTGATTGTGTACCTCCACTTGCACAGTTTATTAGATACTGATGTTTTAATTAAACATTACAAAAATTTAATCGAGCGTTGTAACAATGAGCGAAAATGTGACGATTTCCATGTTATAAATGATGAAATTAAAAGCAGCTTCGCTAGAGCTTTGTTGCTTCTAATCCATGTTAGCCATATAGTGATTTTATCACACCCTGGATGGACATTTGATACCAATTATATTCAGTATTTTAAAGCTGTGGACACAATGAGGTAAATGTTTAAAACTTTAGTTTACAATGAAATAATTAATTTTGTAGTCAAAAAAAAGTTGGAAAAATAAGTGAGGCTTTGAAGAATGTTGAGGGTATCAGTCCAGAATGGGTCTCCAATGGTCGCCTTTGTACTCCTCGTTTTATTTTTTATTTTGAACGTTGCCCTAAAGGTGTGTACAATTTAAAAAAGGTTGAACATAATTTAGAGGATCGCATATATCACATTCTAAAGAAAACACGCATTATTAGTACTTATGGGTGAGTAACAATCTAATGAACGGGATCTAAGAGGCTTACAATATTTTAAATTGTTGGTAGCACTGTTTCATATCGATTTTGATATTTTTGTAGATGCCAACACAATTTAAATTCCAAAGTCTGCTTTGACCCCATAATAATTCAATTAAGCATTAGCTAAGATGAAATATCATTTCAGTTCCTCATTGTTTGCAATACCTATGAACGAAGAGTTTGTCTTCATTTCGTCGGAGCAGCCGAGCACTGATAGATTAGGGGAAGCAGTGAGAGGCTTAATACAAGATTGCCAACCTGGCGGTGCGATGCAAGTTCAGGCCCCCTTTTGCAGCCAGCCTTATTCAGAACGCCACTTCTTGAAATTCTTGCAAGTACACATCAAGCAAGCACGAAGCAAAGGATTTAACGACACCGGAAGTTCGAGCCGACATCAGTCATCACAGCCCACTCATTTTGAAGTATATTTTAATTTTGAATATTTTATAGTATTTTACAATTTCTTTTTTTTATCCGATGGCGCGAAATTATTCTTTTCTAATCTGCTGTTTGTAACAAAGCTGTTGACGCACTCACTTTGAATGCGTTAATAATCCATTACCAAACCTATAATCTACTTTTTTCGGTTGGCAACACATATTGGACGAATTGTCAAATGTCAATGTGAGTTTAAATGCACGGTTTCAAACCAGATACATACATTTACATCGACAGCAAATTATCCAATTTCACTTGAAAAAAAATGACAATGATGTTTAGTCTACTTGATTTAAGTTTAAAATGTCAGCCTTGAAAGGTTTTACCAACTGTCACAAAATTTCCTAAGTTATCAAATTTGATTTTGTTTGTAAAATTTTTTATTTAATATGCAAATTAGGAAAAATAGCATAAAAAACTCCGTTTTATAAAACTCGAGAGCACTCGTCCTTTACAGACTCTCCTGCTTACGGCAGCCGTGCTGCAAACTTGGACTCGTGTTTTAGTATAATTTTTATAAAACTAGTTTTAACTATAAATGATTCATCATAACAAATGTTATGAGAGCAGAAAAGTGGAATTTACGAGAGAAGGACATATCACGTGATCTTGTGTTTTGTAATTGTTCCGTCTGTCGAGAAATTTAATATGCACGTACCTATTTGCACTTTGTCACTATAATAATTAATAAGCTCCGCCTACAGGTCCTTTAACCGTAAATAAACACATTTATCTTTTATTAAAAAAAATGTTTTGCAGGATAACATAAGCCATTCTTATTCTTGTAGTTACCGATTCTGAAGCACTGGGTCGAAAGCACCAGGGTCATATACGATGTGATCATGAAAAAAGGCTTGATTTCCGCGCTCTGTACCGATACTCGATTTTCCGAACAACGCTGCTTGAAAGTGTTGCCTTTAGCTTTAGCCCGTTACCAGGAAAATTTGCCATCTCATTACGCTCACGCGGAGCATGACAGACGTTTGAGTATGGCTTTAGCTCTTTTTAATGCACAAGCTAGAGGGCCTGTATTTCAACAGTACGTTACAAAACTGAAAGCTGATTGTAAAGCTCATTGGGAAAATGGAAGGCAACAATGTGAAGCTGCGTCCATGACTGGAAATCCGTGCAAACTTCCCAAGCATTCGGCAGAGCAAGAACATATGAGCGGATTTGTTTACAAAGGTAGGTGGAAATATGCATGTGTCAATTTAGTTTTAATTTTTGTACTTAGCCATATGCGATTGTGGGCGTAAAATCGGCCCACGCGAGGATCCCTACAATGCAAAACAAGCAAATTATCACTTCTACCAACAAATCGGTCGTGAATGCGTCTGCTCAAAACTCGAACGAATTTCTTTTCCTGTTTTCCAACCATCTATTAAAGAATACAAAGCTGCCACCCTTAAAGAAACCGAAGAAGCACTTTCAGTTCTTTCTGATCGCTCTTCGGAATTGACCCCTGACAATGAAAGGGGTTTGGTAAGACAACCAAGTACCACGGAATATTTACCTGGAATGCTTACTCTAAGCTCTCCTCCTGGGTTACTTCCTGTGTACTCCAGTTGGAGTCTTGTGTGTCTAGGACCTTCCTCATTATACAGCCATAATTTAGGACTATCAGAATCGCATCATCCAGGTTTCTTAAATTCGACGAATTATCTACTTCCATGGGACGTTACAGTGTATTCTAAAGCGAAAATGAACTGGGTTAATAAGTACTCAACGAGAGGACGCAGAGGTCGACCAGCTGGAGCTTCACCTCAATTCTCCGTTAAAGTTTTCATAGGTGTTGAGTATGAATGTTCATCAGGACATAGGTTTATGTTGGCAGCACCAGATAAAATTTTGAAGGCTACTCCTGGGAGTATAGTCAAGGATACGGGACACAAAATTGCGGAATCTGATATGCCATTATACTATCCTTGCATGTGTCGAGCGAACAAATTGGCGCAGTTGATGAGACTGCACGTTGTTACTCCAAAGGCTCCAGTACATTGCACGCTTGATCCAAAGGTACGTTCACTATTTTTTATTCACTAGAGTAATTAAGAATCTTTTAGGTACAACCCGCTCCTGGAGCTCCTATATTTGTTGCTACTTTAGATAGGCCCACGAAGTTAACACAGTCGGCTTACTGGGTGATGCGGCTACCGTATGTTTACGTTGCTGACAAAGAACATTATCCACAAAACTTAGAAGCCAAACTTTTACTGGGTGTGTTTGGAGTAACTGAGATTGAATGATTTTCTATTTGTTGTATTAATAAAAATTAATGACTACAAATTTTTCTGTGGGTATTTAGAAGATCTGATCTTGAGAATGCTTTGGGACAGGAGGGGCAGTGATAAGGAGTTTCCCCAGTGTGGGTTCTGACATGCACTTTGAGCATGGTTGACGTGGTGCAGCCTTTGCCACAAATGGAGCAGATGTATGGTTTCTCGCCTGTGTGTGTCCTCATGTGAACAGTCAAGCGTGACTTAACAGGGAAAGCTTTTCCACAGATTTGGCAGATGTGTGGTTTTTCTCCGGTGTGGATTTTCAGATGGGCTTCTAAGTGTCCCGCCTGTGTAAAAGCCTAAAAAATAAAAAAAAGCGTCAGATGTAGGCTTAACTATATGCAAATAACAGCACTGACACGATAAAAAATAGTAAATCAACATGCAATAGAATATTCATACCTTTAAACAAATTTTGCAACTATGCTGCCGTTCCCCTGAATGAACCAACTTGTGCTTACTTAGTGCATGATGCGAACTGAACCTCTTTTCACAAATATTGCACGAAAATTGTTTCTCAACATATTTCTGCGTGTGCGTTCTCAGATGAGCACGCAAAGATCCGTTTCGTGTAAATAACTTGTTACAAATTCCACAAACAAAATTCTGTAAATCTCAACTTAAAAGAGCAACACAAACGCTCGAACTTACTTTATCACTCTCATGCGCCCTCACATGTTCCAGCAAATGGAACGATTGCGTGAAAGTCTGTGGACACAAAGTGCAACAATACGGCCTTTCTTGACTGTGAATTCTGCTATGCTTCTTCAAATCATCGGACCTAACAAATAATTTTCCGCACGTGGCGCATAGGAAAGGTTTTTCGCCAGAGTGATTCCTAAGGTGCACCTTCAAACTTCCTTTTTGTGTATAAGTCCTGGAACAAATACCACAAACGTACGGTCGATTAGCGTGGGTTTTTCTATGAACGTCGAGATGTCCTTTCTGGGAAAATTGGCGGTCACACTGTTCGCAGTGATGGGGTTTATGCAAGTTATGAACACGTAAGTGGCGTGTTAAAGTGTCTGAGCCTACAAATTTTTTTTCGCAGATTGTGCACTTGTAGAGTTTAGCACCTAAGTGAATGCGTTTGTGGACACGCAATACACCATATCGCCTGAAAGCTGAAAGGAAAAATTATTGGGTTTGGTTTAAATTTTTGATTTTCTTACTTTTACTGCATTCTTCACACTTGTATTCTTTGATGTTACCATGTGATCTTTCATGTTCTGAAAGATGGAATTTTTGCTTGAAACCTTTGCTGCATATTTTACAAGTATAAGGTCTGTCACTGGTGTGAATCCGCAGGTGTCGGCGCAATTCGTCGGATCTGACAAAACCTTTTCCACAATAACTGCATAAAAATGTTTTTTCGCCTGTATGAAGTTTCATATGAGTAATTAGACTTCCTTTTTGCATGTACACTTTTTGACAAATATCACATCTGTATGTTTTGTTTTTATTTTCAGTACACGAGCTATCACTATCTTGGGTTCTTTCTACTTCTAAATTTATGCATCCAGTTCTTTCTTCCTCTCTGGAAATTAGCAGATTCTTTAGGATAGTGTTGGTGGCTTCGCACTTTTGCCGAAATTTATATGCAATATCTAATTGTAATTTGCAGTCGCTACAAATGTTCGGTGGAAGCTCATCATTCTCTGAAAGCTAGCAAGAGATAAATAATAAATTTTATTGAAAATAAAACATACAGAAATGTTGGTCAGAAGAGTAATTTTTTCCGCTAATTGTATACTGTCGACTTGCATGTAGATGAAATGAATTTCAGAAGTTTGAGCAAGGCAAGTTCTACATAAATTCGGATTATCTAATATTGAGACATCCATTTCTAATGTTATTTTGTCACGGTTATCTCGATGTCTACTTCAGTGGATTCAATCAATAAGGCTGCTAAACTAAACGCGGAAGTGCTTATATTCACCCACTCCATTGAAAAAAGACAGAAGTAATACCTACTGTTTACATTACAATCCCTTTCGCTCAGTGGCGGGTAAACTTGCGGGAGCATACAATAATAATGAAATTTATTGTTTTTTTTTTTAACAAAACAATTAATAATAAATTCGTAACCCCTCTGTTTATAGCACCATTCATTCGTTCTAGTTCATGGCATATTACACAAGAAAAGATACTTGTTGGTGACCTTTGTTACATTCCTACACTCAGTGAAGTAGTTAGCCACCTACAAACAACTAATTATAGTTATATTTTTCTGTAGTGATCTACCTAAATAGATTTTGACAAATTAGCATAGATACATAGTAGCAAATTATGCACATTATACATTTGGGACATATCGGTTTGTAAGGGGTGGAACATATTTACCACCGAAAGTTTAAAAAAAATAATAATAAAGGGACAAATGTATGACAGTGTAGAAAACATTAAAATTTATTTGTATAACTGTCTTATACTTATATGTGCGGTAAAACGTTAAAAGAGCATGATCGACTTATCAAAGTACTAAAGATCGTCAAAAAGAAAATATTTGTTTTAACTAATAACTAAAAATTTGCACAAACTTAAGTTAATTACATGTATTATAAAATAATAAAGAATACATTGATGAAAGTAAGTTTCGGCAGTAACTAAAATAGAAAAACAGAAAACAAAAAATATGTTTAAAGAGTTTTAGGTTACGCTAATTATTTGGCGAGATTTATACTTAACTTCTCGTGCATTAATTGATTCAAAAACACAACTGCTTTAAGTGAACTGAATCACAATTCTTGTGATTGAATTCAATTTCAGAATTGAAAAAAATTTATGTAGCGCCTCAATTCTACAGTATTTTTCATCACATGCAACCAACTGTGATTTCTTGTGATGCATCAAAGGATGGTTGTGAAATTTTCTCGTTCAGGTATCCAGTCTTATGAAAAGCAAAACAGATGAAATACCTAAACAACGGTACACTGAACTGATACAAAGCGAACGACTGGAGACGGATAAACTGATCCCTCTGCCAAATGTTGAGATCGCTCATCTGTACGACAGTGTCCATCACGAACTTTATGAAGTTTTTGTACGGCCGGAAGAAGTACACATCCAGCGGCTGCATCAGTCCAGTGCATTTGTCAAGAATCAGGTTCTTTCTAAAGAAAATGCCAGGTGGTACAAACTTGTTGGTAATAGCATCGTATTTGTTGGACTTCTACGAATCCAAAAGTAGCAGAACATTTTTGTTTCGATTCAGCAACCAGCAAGTAAGCGAGGAAGACGATTTCTTCATCCTTTAACACAACGGGCATGATTACATAGAAGTGGCTTGATCCCACACCAGCCCTGATGGAGAAACTGCCTTTGGCACGCAGTGTGCGGAGACTGTGTAGCTCCTTGTCGAATCAGCTTTGAACGGCTGACTTTGTGCGTAATTGAAAAACTGACGATTTTTGATTCTTTTGATTCAGCTTGTTGTCAAAATAGAAAGCCTTTTTTGCTTGCATGACCCAGATGCACAAGGACTGCTGCGGAAGTCCGAATTTCCTCTCAAAGAGTCGATGTTTATTAACTTATACCAAATATGAACGAACTGGAAAGAAACTCGTTTAGCTCTGGGCTGCTATGTTTTTAGATTGATTGTCCAATAATCATAAGCCTGCTGCTTATAGTCATCGGTCTTCTCCATATCAGTCAGCGGACGATCAAGCTTTCCTAACCGCTTTACCCGAACACCAACACAAGAACAACAAAAATCCATTGGTCTACTGAAAGTTAAGAGCAAACAGAATTGAGAGGAATGAAGATATCAAAATTTTGAAGAAAAATCGCCCAGAGGTTAGCCTTATCAGTGTCTCTATATGATTGGTAGACAACCACTAACAAGAAGTGGGGTCTATGAGACAAAGAGTGCAATCTAACTCTATTAATCAAACTAACCGATCTGAAGGTTTACTCATCTTGAACTCACGTATCGCCCGTACACTGCTGAGGATTTTATACTGGAGGTTTAGCAGGTATCAGACTTAGCAGCGGCACACACAGACACAGATGAAGAGACGACTTCAGCGGTGGAAGATCACAAGAGATGAGAATAGCGACTGGCGAAGTACTAGGATAATGAAGAAACAGAGAAAGACAAAAACATGTATTGAACAAAATACAAAATGCCGTATACTTTCTCCCCCTTTTCTACTTGTTTGCCGCACGTTTTACGTATATACTATACAAGGTGTCTATAAATGATTCTGGTATCAAGGGTGGCTGTGGAATTTGTGTCGGAAATGATTTCAGCGCATAATTTTTATAGTGAACCGAACTATTCAAATGTCACTTATGTCACATCTGTCAACAGTGCATCATTTAAAATTTTCTCGTTTTTGCTTTTTTATTCATTGTAATGTTTAAAACATTATACAAAAACGAAAAGTTTGTATGAACCGTTATCCAGACTTCATCGACCTTCTTACAGTTAAACCTTCCTTTTATACATTTCCAATAGCTCTTTTTGTAGAAAATCTCTCCCTGAAGTCTAAAATTCTTAAGCACGCTTTTTAGATGGTCTCTCTGGGTGGTTCAAATCTTCTACATTGCTCAAAACGTTCTTCTTCATATCATGTTCTTCAACGGTGAAACCCAGTATTATATCCCATTAACAATGCTATTTCTTTTGCTAATAAACCACCCTCTCACATCGCAGTAGAAAGACCTCACTTAAGTTCACTCAGACGAAAACGTCTATGCTAACGAAACTCCAGGCATTTTTATTTTTTTTATGTCCTGAGTATAAATGAGACAAAATACTTAGATGAATCAATTTTTACCTGTGTGAAAGTTAGCTGAATTGTGCTGCATTTTCCAGGGGAGTTGACATTAACGTCAGCCACTCGTGTATGAGAGTCGAACTGTTGGAATTTACCCCCCTGGGGAACCATATCAATGGTTTAGTTCAGCTGATGAATACGCAATAATCTATCCACTAAGATTGTTCAAAATTTGTTTAGTTATATATTTTAAGTACTGCCATCCTGGGGTGGGATTGGCCCACGAGAGACCCAGTACCAAACACTACCTGAAAAGAATGGTGGGACGACACCCCAGCCTTTGTAAGAAATTTCTATCCAAACCGTCAAAATAAACTGTTTTTTTAATACTAATTGAAAGTAAAGCATTTTTGTAAAAAAAAAAACTCATTTATGCAAAATAATGCACGCCCACATATTGCACAAATTGCCTAGACACAGTTGAAATTTCTCGTTTGGAATAGCCTGCTCGAAGTCCTGATATTTTCCAAAAACCAGCTACAACACGAATAGGACAGTTTAATTGATTCATAATCCTGACAAAAGTGTGTTACAGTGTATATTTATATGGTAACGAAATTAAGTTGTTTATTGTTTTAGGAACTGAATGTCAACCAGTAACAAGAAAGGCTGTCGAAAAACTTGGTCTTGAACACTTACCAACCCAACAAACAAACTCTGATAGCTCACCTACTGTACCCCAAACTTCCTGTCGAAGTAGCATTGAAAGTTATTAAAATTCATATGTACAACAATTGTACAACAATGCGAAATTCTAAAACTTATTGCCCCTGTATACATAAAAAATGGATAAATACTTTGAAAAACCACTAATGAACATCAACAAAACCAAAAATTCGTCAGCTGTATTGTAGGAATAGATTTGGCGTAATGATGACAAGTAAGAAGAAAATTGGTAATTAAAAAATAAACATTCACACTCCAAACCAACTTGCATTACGAAACAAATCGAAGTACTGTAAGCGAAAATCTATTCCAAATGTACCAATTTTTATGTACTTATTCGCCTAATAACGTACTAAGAACTTTTGCTGCGTTACCTTAAAAATACAGTTAACATTTTTTTTTTTATTAGACGTGGTGGCTTTTAGCTCGCAGATGCAACAATAGCGATATCAAAGAATCGTTGGAAATATAAAATAAACAAACATTATACGTTTTATTATGGTTTTACAATTTTTAATTGATTTTTTACACGTGCTATGCTTGCAGTCAGTCTTCTATTTGCTTGTTGGAGTCCTCTGATTGTCTTCTTCTGTGATTCAATCTTTTTAAGTGTCAATGCCCACTTTCGTTTGCGTCTAGCGGTGGATATATCTTCACTATTAACATCACCTATATACTTTTCACTTTTAAAATTACTCAGTTCAGTTTTGTTGTTCGTCTGCGGCTGCTTACTTGAGTTCCATTGACTTGGTGTAGAGGATACCTTATCATGTTCACTTTTAATAATTCTGAATACTGTAGGACCCTCAATTTCGCTATCAATTTCACTAACTTCACTAGCAGTCTCTGTAACGGAAGTTGATAGTGACAGTGGTGTCTCTAATAATGATCCATGATCAGTGGTTTCTTTTAATTCGCTACTAGAAGACTCAACTTGTAAGTATATGTATTCACCAGAGCTTGATGATAGCGAAGAAGCCCGTGAAGAGTTCGAAAGAGAATTCGATGTAACTTCCAGAATTAAATCAGAAGATACGGTAAAAGAACTTTCCGGAAGATGTTTAACCGCTGCATCGTCTTCCTCAGTTCTTTCCGGAGACTTAATGTGCGGTATCGCACCTTTTCTTAAAATTTGTCGCCCATTAGGTCGAACAGTAAACTGTTCAGATGTAAAATGATCCGAACATAAGTATATACTTCTTGTTTTCACTGGCTTCAAGCCTAACTTTCTAAACCACTCACTTCTTAGGCTCGGCTCCTTTGGAAACCTACACATTATATAAGAATTACCATTAAGTCATTAAAATCAACGAAAATTATGTTTTTTCATGAACTGAAGATGTAAGAAAGGAATATACTTGCGTTTTCTTGTATTATCGGAATAACTGGACGTGTGTTATCTCCGCTTATTCTAGAGAATGTTCTTTTCGTACAATTACTTTATGTTATGTGGCAGTCTTTACTTTCGAAACGCTCTAGGACCACAACAGTAGCAAAAATTGATGATGGAAACAAAATATGTCGACAAATAAACCGAAAATGCAATTACATGTGAATGAGCAGACTCAAAAGTAAATGTGTGAAAAAATAAAATGTAAATATTTCTACGAAGGGTCAGTGATTTCCACAGTTCAGTAACTTAATACAAAATTAGTAGACATACAATTTAAAAAAGAATAAACTTTACAATAAAGTAATGATGTGAACATTCGCAGCAAACATTATAAAGTTTAATCAACACGGAACTTACGCTAACATCTTACTCATCGATTCTCAATTCAAAAACCGGATGAAGAAAAAAATATCGAAGAGCAGGCACAAATATCCTATATAATTATAGGTAACAAATATCCAATAATTGTTTGATCTCAGGGATATGATTTTTTTCCAATTTAAAAGCCACTATAACCAACTACACTTTGTTTCAATTCCCCTCAAGTCTTGAATAAAAGGATTGAGGTCCTCAACAACTTTTCTGCAACCTATAGCTTAAACGGTGTTCCTATTGGTAATTTCCATGATCGGTTTAAAATATCGCGGACCCAATCATCACTGCGTCAAACCAAACGCCTGCATCTTATAACAATTTCACGTTGATTTAGTAAACGTTATTAAACATCAATATAGTAATAGTCGGTCTGGATCTTTTCACATTTGATCTCTAACCCTTAACTGAATTATTTACTTAACGTTTTCTTTTTTTTGCATTTTCCGAAAATATTTCAATTGTGTTTTTAAAATTACTAATTTAGCTTGAAGTCTCATTTTTGTTTGTTTAAGATTTTCTATTTTCTTTTTTTGTGATTCGATTGTTTCCTTTGCTATATCCCAGTTTCGTCTTCTGCTCCTAGGAGTAGACCAATCTGCGCTTGTAATATCACCTAGGTATCTTATGTTATTCCATTTCTCCCTTATTTTTCTTTGGTCATACACGGACGATAGTTTACTGACTTGGTTAATTGTAACCTCGGTGAATCTTTTTGTTGAAAGATTTACAAATGCATAATCTTTTCCAACAAATTCAGAAATTTTACTTCCAGTCTTCGTCGAAGAAGGCGATGATGATAACGGGTTTAATATAGATGTCGGATCGACAAACTCTTCCGGTTCGATTTTAAGAGGGTCAACCTCCATGGTTACATTTTCATGTGGAGAAGTTACGCATGAAGAACTGTTAGAAGATAGTGTATTTACTTCGTCTTCACTACTAGCAGAAGACTTAATAGTGACGGGCGCTGCATTTTTTCTCAAAACTCGTCGACCAGAAGGCTGCACGTAAAAGTCTTCACATGCAAAATGGTCTGAACATAGGTATATGCAAGCAGTATCAACATATTCCATCCCAATTCGTATAAACCAAACGTTTCTTAGGACTGGGTTCCTTGGAAACCTATACATCATAATAGAATTAGATAATTATTTAATTAATAAATTAATTAAATTTAAGTTTTAACTTTTTCAGGAAAAAAAAATGTCGGAAGACTTTTCTGTAGAAAAAACCACCATCGTCAAAAACGATTAATTGTTTGTGAAACTACACTGCTCGACAAAAAAAGGAGTCCACCCAGAAGGAGGCATAGCAGAGACATGAAATTTTAACAGTATTTAGACTCATTAAAAAGATGAAGCCATGTTTAAATTTGGTATGAAAGATACAAAAAATGTCCATTTTTCTTCTTTCTTTGATGTTTATCGGACATAAAAGTAAGTATTGTTGTTTAATTCACCTCTATTAATTTGACAAGTATTTTTGTCAAAACGTTTTTGTACATTTTTGTACATTAGGGTATCAGGAAACTCACAGAACATTGGAGCACATTTACGCTATAATGCCTAGAGTTGAAAAAAAATTGAACAGAAGAACAGCTTATCACAGACGTAGAAACAGAAAAAAAGCTGCAAGATAGCAATGGCGTACTGACAATACAGACTAGGTTAATGAATGAAACCAAATCATCTTTAGTCACAAACCGAAGCGCGATATGAATCGCGCTTCGGTTTATGAAGATCGGATAGACGCCTACGAGTTAAGATACGGAGAAGGCAACGACAATGTTTACGCTTCGCTCAAAGGCGCCATAGGGGATTAACACCTAGTTGCCATGGAAGCGGCTCGCCTTCGGTCTTCATTCAGAGCAAGTTAAACGCTCATCGATACATTGATGTTGTCTTAGAGCCCGTTGTCTTTCCACATCTTCGTGGTCTTCCATGTACCACTTTCCAACAAAACAAAGTACGTCCACATATTGCAATGATGACCACAAGATTTTCTGAAAATAATGACGTCAGTATTTTGCCATGGCCTGTGAGAACTCCTGACTTATCTCCGATTGAATACGTTTGGGACTTAATCGGTTGAAGATCAGAGCGTTTACCAAGTCCTCCTAAGAAGGAAGACATTCGAGATAAAATTAAGTAGAACACATTTTAAGTTTTTACTTCATTTCTAATAACAAAATTGCATTAAATTTTAATCATTGCTTCAGCTGAATAAAATTAAAAACTGTTAAAATTTGATGTCTTTTATATCCTTTCTGGGTACGCAGCTTTTTTTGGCGAGCATTGTTATACAGTAGGGCGGCGATTATCTGAACGTTCAAATATCCAAACTGGTTTCATTTACCGGACTTCCACTGAATGTAAATAAATGTCTTATGTTGTTGGTAATACTCAACAGAACAGAACGTGTAACCTATTTACTATTAAAATTTCTATTACAATTTTTGGTGTTTGTTGTGATCCCAAAACATGTTTTAATAGTTTATTCTCTTCAGTTCCATAATAAAACAATTATTTCTAATTTTAGAAAACTAATTATTAGCAATAAATCAATTGCGGCCCCTGAAAACTAGAACAAAAAATAACAACCATCACAGAATCTCTCAAAATTTAAAAACTTGTAATGTGTAAATCAGGCTCTTCCCAACCCTGTTGATGCCAGCATCAGTTTTTGTACATAAATCAACATCGTGTACTCATTCTAAATTAAAAATTTTAATTCATGGAGAAGAACACAGAATGGGAAAAATAAAAACCTGAAAAACATGAGCACAAACCCACATTTAAAAAATAATGGATTCTCCAACACTGACGTAACTTAATTTCAAGCCTAGTTTACAACATTAAATTTTACGAAAGGTTTATTAGTTTCCTAAAGCCGCAACGATACAATGTTTACTGAGGGCTAAGTTATCCGAGTTTTCTACTTACACATGATAAGAACGAGTAAATTCCTTTTCGGAACTCCTTCTGCACAAATAACAATTTTTTACCATCTTTTCTTTTTTATAACGAAAAACTGAAGCCTACACAAACAACAATTGTAGACTATTTTCGCCTTAACAGCGACGCCACTGTCGTCCGATTGGTTCACGAACGAAACACAAAAAGGGGAACCAATAAGGTCCACTTTCGCTTAGTTTCGTAAGTTAAGGTTGCTACCTCTGTAACGTGTTGACATTTTGACGTTTCTGGAAAATTCCGACACAAATCAGCTGTTTGAACATTACTGGAATTTTAAAAACACAGCAAAAACAGAAAATGGATTTGTTAGACAAGTTTAAACGCTTTCTGGGTTTCTCTGAACGTCAAGAAGACTTCCGCTTTAGAAATGACGAAAGGTAAGTAAATTGCGCAATTTTTTAACACACTACAAACACATACAATTTTTTTAGAGATTGGCCCCAACCTCCTCGACAAAATGAAGAGTAAGTCAAACAGGTAATCTTACTTTGGTAAAGCAAATTTTTGTAGATTTAAACCTCCATTCCACAGTCGAAATTTTAACATTTTTACAGACCCATTAGAAATGCATAAATATTTTGAGCAACAGATCAGTGAGATGCTCCACAGTTTCGGTTTTCAAGAGTTTTCAGATGACCAATTTCACTTTCCACAGATAGGAGAAAGTTTTGGTTTTCCACAAATTGAAGAGATCCCAGAGGAAAGTACGCATTCAGGGGATCTGCGTGAGCAATTCCTGAAACCTGGTTATGAAAAGAACCAAACTCAAACTCTGGAAGAAAAATGCGACAAGGACATTGATGGCAAGTAAGTATGTAAGACAGATTTTAAAAATCCTACACATACATTATAAAAACAGGTTAGATATAAGGGATTGGGGCTCAGTATTTAGAGGAGATAATAGCTCAGTAACACCTTATCAACACCAAGTGGTGCCCAAAACCCGTTTCTTTGGACAAAGTGTTACCACCAAAAGTGTTAGGAATCCAGATGGGGTACATTTCATATTTGATGTATTTTTTCTTATTAATAAATATTTTTGTAGTCTTTTGAGACTCATCACACTGTCAGAGATAACCAAGGAAATGAAGAAACCACAATTACTAAGAGAATAGGAGATAAGGAATATAGTATTACAAAACGTAGAGATAAAGAGGGTAAAGAGGAAACTATAGAAAATCTAGTGAATTTAGATGAAAAAGAAGTAACAACATTTTTCCCAAAACAGACACTTCCTGAGCCTGGTCAAAACTCTTGCCCTTTCTTTGATCGTTTTTTCCGATAAATAATCTTGTAAACAGATTGTAAATAAAACTCTGCATATTTATAATAATTTAATAATTCGCTCCGCAATATTTACATACAGCTCCTCACTTTACAATATTCTACAAATCAATATAATAATGTAAATTAAAGTAAATCAGTAGTCCAAAAGGATCGAGTTGTTTACTTTGGTTAAAAATAAAATTTAAACTACAGTGATCGCCGTTAGCCACGCGTCGGAATGTCGCAAACGTTATTATCATATTTTGTCGTATCCAAAAATATGGAGTGACTCCCAACATCTTGAAAAAATATTTACATTTAAGTATATTCAGTTAGTAACAAGCTAGAAAATAGGCCAATATATCTCTACATATCACATTAAAATACAATCCAATTGACATGAACAGAAGAAGATAATTTTGCACAAGCACAATACTGCATCCACTCCTCTGAATGAAAGGCCCAAAGAAACGAAATTACAAACCAGACTTGTAATAATCAGGTACAGTCACATATCATACAAAAGTGTTTTATTCTTGACCAAACGTATCAGTTTCCTCGATAGCATAAGTCAATTTTTCAACCAACTGTTCGTAACTCTTGTACGGCGGTAGATCTAAGCGATTAAAACAAGTGTGTGAACGCGGCAACCACGACTCTTTGCCAACTTTCTCGATGCAGAACTTTTGAGGACCATTGGAGCCCATCAATTCGGCAAAACCGCCGACAGGGACTCGACACGTCCCTGTGACGAATTGAAGGAGACGTGCTCGCTTTTCGTTGTCGGATTGTCGGACAAACTACGAAACAAAAAAAAAAAATTGTACTAAAAAAAAATATGACCTTACCTGCCAGAACCAAACCACTGGTTTGCTGCTCCTGGTGTAGTGTCTGTAGATGGTGTGTCTGTTCCAATCTTCAACGTCTATTTCTTGCATACCACAGAGCAACAGTTCTAGTTCTCTTTCATCAAAATATTTCAACCACTCAATAGGTACAACTTCATTGAAACCGTCCAAGAAAGCTTGTGTTTGTTGTTCAATTCCTCTGGTCATCCTCCATTCAGTCATTAATGTTAGATACTCCTCTTTATTTTCTTCAGTAACTTTCTCTTTATCTCCATTTTTCTTCAATTCGTGATGTACTACTTGGCCCAAAACTTCAAAATCTACACTATAATACAACTCCAAGCCGCATTCGTCTATATCGTTTTCTTTGATCCAAACCAACGAATTATAGAATTCCGGATCGATGCTCTCTATATCTTTCATTACCAGTTTCTTTCCCAACATTCTCTTATAAAATGGCATTGTGAAGCCTGAGTAGATAAATCTTCCATGGTATAAAGCCATCGCAATGAAACGCCCGATAAATTTGAAATACGTTAAATGCTCGGGATTAACATACGAAGCTGGATTAATTTGTAAACTGTAGTTGTTTTTATTGGCGTACTCGAAAAGGCAATACATTGGATTGAGTGCTTCGTGCGATACCAAGAAGAACCATTCTCTACTCACTCCTCCGTAATCTAACCCTTCTTCACCTTTAAAAATAATGTAAAGTCTTCGGCGTAATTCGTAAGCAGGTAATCTCATAATGGTGTGGAAAGAATCTTCAAAAAGGGTTTGACGAGTTACTTGAATCTTGATGTGACTTGGAAGGGCATTACTCTGACATAGAAATCTATAAAACGGAGAAGTTCGTTAAAAACAGTAACATTTCGTCTTTACAGAAAAAACTATTCAATGTTAGAAGTCTAAAATCTGAAAGTACCGTTTTTTTCCCAAGTATAAACACTAACAAATCTCAGAAAACCCTCCTAGTCGCAGTATTACGAAAACCTGTACTAAGTTCGGAGATGCGACACCCACGGAAAAGGTATTTAAAATGTTACTGATTTCTGTGTAATTCCATAAAACCTTTTACAAAAATAAGCGTAGTTGATAGTTATTTACATATTTATTTATCTTTTCAAAAACCGCACCGTGGCATCTTTATACTCTCTTATCTTGGATAATTTATGTCCAACGACTTTGTGTTGAGGAGGTGATAAACTTGAAGACCAAAATATTACTTTATTGATGTAGTCGCCACGAGAGTTTGGAAAATTAATAAGTGTTATACTTTGGTTACATTGATTATTCCGAAGAGTACAACAATTACAAGCTCAGTTTGTTTATCAAGCGTTAAATCAATTTTACTTTATAAATTGTAACTTTATCAGATAACCTGTTTATTTTGGAAACCTTCTCGAACTAAAAATAATTTAATCTTTTTAAATAGTCGGTATTTCTGATGCAGTTTACGAGTACTAAACTTCGCCCAACGACTAATAAAATGCTATGTTTTTAACGATGTTTTTCTTACCTGAACTGGCTGATTTTCCACTTGAAAGATCTCTCGTAAGCCCTTGGAACACCGTAAACTCCCTTAGGACCTTTCGGCGCTCCTGGTCTAGGATCATCAAACGTTGTGGTTTTGGTGTTATGGTCTACAAAGTATCTTTTGCCATCTTCCGTGTACCGAATTTCCCAACCTGCAGGCAAAGGTACATCATCGATACGTTCGCGCCCCTGAGTGCGTGGATCCTCCCATTGAGTAGTTCTATTCTTATGATTAACAAAATATACACGACCTAAAAAAAGTGAGTGATTGGTGAACATAAAAATGAGGTTGATTTTGAGGTACCTTCAGGCTGAACCCGTTTCTCCCATCCGGGAGGCAAAGTTCCCAAACCGTCATCATCATCTTCCACAACAACGGATGTACCAGGATAAGGTCCTGGCTGAAACTGCGGGTACAAAAATCTTTGGTTTCCTTGTTGCACAATATGTTGTCTCTGTCCTTGCCACTGCTGAAAATGTTCCAACCTCTCCGAATTTGGCCTCTGCCACGTTGTCGTCCTAGAGTTGTGGTCAACGTAATAGACTCTTCCACGCGGATCTCGTCTCAATTCCCAACCGGGCGGTAATTCTTGAGGCCTCTCCCAAGAAGTGGACCTACATATGATGTTATTTAGACGTCACAAATTTCGTTTTCACTCACCTTGTATTATGATCGACGTAATACCGTCTTCCATATGTATCAAATCGCATTTCCCATCCCGATGGTAATGGCTCCTCATTCCGCCCTTCCTCCGCCTCACTATGCACCACATTCCCATTCGGAACCGTAGCCGGCGGCCCGATACTTCCCGGTGTTCCAATATTAGCCGGTGTTCCAATATTAGCTGGTGGTCCAATCGTACCATTAGCTGTTGGCACCGTAGGAGACAACGTCGTTCTCGAACTTCTCCTCTCCGTCGTCGTTGTTCTTGACGCCGTTGGTACCACATTCTCCGCCCCTGCATTCCTCACCTTCACCCTCACACCATTAAAAACACTCCTATTAATCGAATTCTCACTATTATTTTGAATCAGAGGAGTGGTACTGGGGCCAGCTCTCAAATACTTGGACATATCCATTACCAATCCTTGAAAAAGACAAATCAACTCCCCAACTTTCGCAGGAGATTCGCTCTGCTTATTTTCATTCATTAGATCCAAAGTCAGTTCCATGTCTTCGCATCGACCACTAAAATGAGTGAGAAGTTGGAAAAGTTCGACTTTCTTTTCTCCAACTGGAGTGTCCTTGCGAAAGTTGTTGTGGTCAAAAACGACAAAGTTGATTTTTGAATGGGGGGTCACGAGAAGGGTGAAACTTTCGTTCCATTTTGGTTGTGAGGTGTTTTTCACGATTTCGGTTTTGCGGGGGTTGGTCCCGTCGACACTGATCTCCACATAAGGGGAAGGTTTCAGAAAAGTACTATTGCGGAGATGAGCACACTCAACTATAAAAAAAGAAAGTGGATTAATTTATTATACAATCTTAATGAAAAGGGGAAACTCAACACTATTCACGAGTTACAAGTTGAGGAAAAAATAGGCTTTAGCGTGCATGTTGTAAATAACAACAAAGTAGGAACTATTTTTTAATTTCTAATCATAAGTCATGGTATGTTGCAAAAACAACGTACCATGATTTACCAGCTATTTCATAAATTGAAAATAAAAAGAGAAAACTAGCATTTGGAAATTTTAAAACTTTCTTTCTTTAACATTGATCCCCTATCACAACAAAATTTGTGAAGACGGTCCTAAAATCATGTGACTTGACGGTAATAATCAAGTATTATGTCACAAGCATCTTTCCAAAAATGGAATTACAATTAGTGTCCATTAAGAATAGACAGACACATACATGTTGAAGTTTCCTTTAAAAGCTTCTGAATTGTACAATCAGATACTCGTTTATCGTTTTAACACAAATCTTACCGGCTTTACTGTGCATACTAAAAATAAATAAATAAAAAAAAAGAAAAACGTTTTTGCGAACGTAACCCGCTGATTAGTCTTTTCATTCTAAAAACTGCGTCGATTATAACATTACATGACATAATCGAAACAGGTGTCAGCCGAGTACGGAAATCACAACAAGTGTGTCACACGATGTCATTACTGTTCTTAGTTGGGAATTACGTGACAACTATAACAGGTTTTACTCACAAAAGTACAATACCGTAAATAACTTAAATAACAAATAACAACAAAATTAAATTAAACTTAAATAACAACAGAAGTCACGTGATAAAAACCATAGATTCACATGCATAACAGCGAAAAGGAAACATATATTGATTAGTTTCTACTGAAACATTTCACAATATATGAAAAATCCCCCAAGCGCAACTGGTTTTTAATCCATGTTGCTCAAACATCACGAGTTATGTCGATGACAACGAATCAGTGTAAGCGGTTTCTAATCTAAGTTCTGAATTTTCTATACCCACAATTGATAAGTTTATTATTTGAATAAACAAACAATTTTCTCCCCCTTCTCTTTTAAACTCATCAGTATGTTCAAAGTAATTAAAGCAAAACAAATGAATATGATTTTCACTTTTTAACTACACCATGTAATAATTATATTGTTAAAATCAATAAAATCAATGTAAGTATTCTCAACTTATGAAACATACTTAAGTTAATTATGCAAGGTAAGTGTTGGTTCAATATCAAGGGAAATCCAGCAGAATTAAATATAAATAATTATATCTATGTCGTTGTGCAATTAAGTGAAATTAATGGTGGCTGTGGATTTCGCAACAAAGTAATTAAAAAAACTGTTTCGGCTATACCCAAACATTTGCGACACTGCTTATCACAAACACTAATCCTAGTTAAATATTTATTTAACAAAAAAAGAGCAATGCACATACCAGTGATGCTAAGCTGATAGAAACCTGGCCCTTGATCAGTTGAGGGGTCCATACTGTATTAACTTATCATCGAGCCGGATAACTGAAATTTATGATCATTATCAGTCTTATAAGATGATGATGATAATAATAATGATTACTGGAACAAACGAAATTCTTAATACAATCAAATGTGACACTTGTATTTACACTTAAAAATAACTTACTTCTTTTGTTGTTCATGCACTATGAATAGGTGATAGCAACAAGTAATTTAACAATAGAGCGCCTTAATTTTGATAGAAAACATAAAATTTCACTAATATTATGGCCAAGTAATGACGTAAAAGTGATAAGAGTGCGATCACGGTCACGTCAAATTATCAACAAAAACGGTCGCTTCACACATCTACGGACCACTAAACTACGTAAACTTTATCTTAATAAAGAAATCCGAACATTTATTCCACAAACCAACACTTTATTTACAAATTAGCATCAAACTGTCCTCCATGCAGGACCACTCTCCAATCTGTAATTACGGCAAAGCTACCAATCAACAGGGATTAATATCCCTAAACCAACTTTAACTTGGTAAAATTACATTAAAAACACCGATTGTGCGAACAACACGGGCACTCATCACTCACTTTTTATTACAATTACAATCAATTTGTAATAATAAAATCCTTTCAAACCTTCATTTCTAATTCTCATTTCAATTATTGGAGATTTTCTTGCCGTCAGTGTGGTGTGATCAAAGTCTGTCATTTATGTCAAAATAGTGTCAAGAAGCACGTGTGTCAACAAAATGGGGGTTGGAGACAAAATCGTGGAATTTTTGGTGGTAGATACAACTGCTTTTATCCAAAATGCACCTTTGCAGGTTAGATGCAGCACTCTTATATTATCAATTGTTAATTTTTTTTTTTTTTAGAACGTGGCTGAAAAAATGGTCACCTGTAGGGAAGTTGTGGATGAGATTCAGAATAAGCGCCAACTAAGACGTTTAGTAGTCTTACCCTACGATCTTCAGTTAAAAGAAGTCTTTCCTGAAAATATACAGATTGTAACTGATTTCGCTAAAAAGACAGGCGACTACCCAAGCCTGTCAGCTACTGATATTAAAATCATAGCTTTAACATATCAGTTGGAAAAAGAACACGTTGGTGTAGATCATCTTCGCAATGAACCCATAATTCAAAAAACAATAAAAGTAGATAATAGAACCTCTATACCTGACATGCAACCAGATGTCACTGGATTTTTCATGCCAGGTCATAAAACACAAAAAAATGAAACTGTTGAAGAGCAAATCAATAGCTTGGGAAACAGTGAAATAGAGGAAATAAAGGAAAAATTTGGAGTTCTTCAATGCTCAGATGCCCCTGATGTTGAACACTTAAATAATACTCTGGGAGAGAATAGTGAGAACAGAGTTAAAGAAGATGATGTCTTAGCCCCAATTGATAACAATGTAGATGATTCAGAATCAACTCCAAATGACAGTGAAGATGATGATGATGATAGTGATAGTGGATGGATCACCCCTTCTAATGTCGCTCGCGCCAAAAAACAAGTCAATTCTGAGTTGATGGAAGAAAAACACGTAAAAGTCGCTTGTATGACTACAGATTTTGCCATGCAGAATGTCCTTAAACAAATGAACCTAAACGTGGCTGCTCTAGATGGACGCATGATAAAACAACTAAGAACATTCATTTTACGTTGTTATGCCTGTTTTAAAACAACCAGCATCATGACCAAGAAATTTTGCCCAAAATGTGGTCTAAACACTTTGAAAAAGGTCGCGGTCTCTCTAGATGAAGAAGGCAAAATGCAGATACATATTAACGGTCGCCGACCTTTGACGGGGCGCGGCAAAAAATTCAGTTTACCGAGAATGAAAGGGGGAAAACACCCTAATAATCCGATTTTAGCGGAGGATCATCCAATGCCTCAAAATCGGGTCAGTAAACTGGCAAGGACGAAAGTTAATCCTTTGGATGACGACTACATTGCAGGATTTTCCCCCTTTGCGACTAGAGATGTCACATCAAGATCTGCGCAGTTATGTATAAGACCAGGAGATGAAATGAAGTATTGGATGCGAAAAAATCCAAATGAAGCGAGAAGAAAGAGGAAATAATTGTGTTATTTTAGAGAATAAATGTTACAAAGGTTTTCCTTTCCTTTTGTTGTTGTAGCGTTTTCGAGAACATTTTTGTATACATGAAATTACGCTTTCGTTTGTTAAGATAAAAGTATAACTGTTATCTCCATTGGTGTAAAAGTGGTGCTCTTTATTTGTCCAAGCAACGGGTGAATCAGAAAAACCTTGAACATACATGGCAGCCCAATCACAACTGTTGCTTTTTAGGAACTCACTAAAACAATTTAATAAAATTTGTAACAATGTGAAAATTATAATACCTCAGCTTATTGTAAAACGTCGTGATGTGGCTGGCTGTAAAAAATCCTCTCCATTGCATAAACCTAACTTGACCGACTTCTCGATGGGGTTCGGGTGTTTCATAAGTGGTCACATAGTTGTCGGGTGCACCCTCAGTTAAATTTCCTTCTAAAGCCACCATTCCCAACCACTCCACGAAATCATAATAATTATCGTCTTGAAGAGTAGGTACTTTAAGGGAGTACAATATATGTGACTTGTGTTTAGATTCGCACAATTCAATACGATAACTTAAGTCATGGAAATATTTTGCTATAGACGATGGGCAAACATCCTGTGGGGGATTCCACGTAACAATGACATTCTGACGTATCTTCTCCAATATAGCACGTATCCTTTCATAATTGGGCTTCCCTGGTTTGAAGTGTTTCGCTTTTAAGTCAATCGTGACAACTGAAATGGGTTAATGGAAATCAGCACCATCCTCACTCCTTGGTAAGGTAATAAAAATCTGATCCACATATTAAATAAAATATATTTATAATACGGGTAGTATAAATACAATTATTTTGATCACAACACTTAGGATTTGTGCACGCGGGATTGGGAAAAATATTAATAGTATGACAGGGTGGGTCGTATATCCAAATCAAAATTATTAGAATAGATGTACTGTTTAAATGTTTTCAATTCCTCAATGTCGATCCCTTGCCAACTCTCCAATTCTGAAAGCACTCGTAGGTTGGTACAACTCGCTAGTAACAATTCAACAGTTCTCATATTCATGTTGCTACTGTACAAAATTCTCAGCTCTTCTAATTGTTTCATGGGATTGACGGTAAGAATATTGACAATTGAGGAGTGGGTGATTCCTGTAGATGAACCCAAATGTATGTTCTTTATATTCACGGCATGTAAGAGAATAAATTCTAAATGACTTCGCGCGCAGTCCACCATCCAAAACAACTTTTCCAAATCCTGGAACGGCTGTATTTTTAACTGACTACTATAGTTGATGGAAAAATTATCCATAAAATCACAGTTATACAAAACCAGACTTTTTAGTCTTGGACAGAACTGACTAATATCAATTAACACGTTCAGATCAATCTCCTCAGCGTGTTCCAAATGAAGACTTGTAACATTACTCCCTCTGACTTCCAGCAACTGCTTTAAATAATCTCCATAAAATGCACAGGAAAGAAGTTTTAACTCCTTTAAATAATCAAGTGAAGTAAGAATCGTCAAATCTGTTACTTGTTCGTCGTTAAACAAATTAATGTTTTCTACTCTCGGAAACATTTCAACAAGTAGTCTCAGATTCTCCTGAGAGAGTCCTCTGGCATGTATCTTTCGTAAAAAGAATGGCCCACACCCCCCAAATTGATGCAGTGTTTTAACTACGCTTCCAAAATCGTCGCACCGTCCTATATCTTGCAATTTAGGCAATCCACGTAGAATTTGTGCCAAACCTGCAGACGTTACTGACGTGCGATGTAACTGCAACTCTTTCAACTGGGCACACTTTAAAAGAGAAGGGATGCTACGATCGGTTACCGACCGTGATGATGTCACATCTAGACACTGGATGAGCGGACAATTGTCTCCAATTACTTGAATAACTTGATCGGTACAATCGAAACATAAACACAATGATCTCAAATGCTTCATTTTTGAAATGCCCTCAACTATGTATTTGTCGTAGTCGCTAGTACGCCAACCTCCGGTGCACGAACCCAAATTCAAAACTTCAAGGCCTGTCATTTTTGATAAGTTTTTATACAAAACATACCGCATAATTTTGGGCCATTCTGTAAAGTCAATTTGTTTGAGATGAGAACTAAGTATAACCTCTGTTAGATTAACGACAACATTCATTTCAGTAAGAAAGGCAGACATGTTAGTGTGAGGGTAGTACGTCTTTTTAGTTTTTTCAATTAGGCCCTTAACTGCATAAAGCACTTCAACAGCCATTGTATCGTAAAGATAATACGGGACGTTTGTGACGAGCAACTCGTTGAGACAGTCGAGACATTGGTAGAGGCCAGATACAATTTTTTCAGGGTCTTTATAATATTGGAGTTTGGTGACGATGGGAGGCGACAGGGACACGACAAGAGCACCGACACCTCTAAGGCTCAGCGTCTGGAGAGTAGGGACGTGCCGATGTTTCGGCATCGTCTGAAACACAGTAATGAGAGCACTAAGCAACTATACTTTGATTTGGAAATACGACCTATTATTGTAAACTATGTACTTTCGCTTATCAGCACAAAAACGCTTTATACTGCACTATGCTGATATATAGAGGCTGAATACTCACTGTAACGTTCTCCTGTAATCGCGTGGAAATGTGACACAAAGCCTTCTAAGCCAGAAGTTTGATAGCTGGACTTATTCAAACTTAATATCAATAAACCTGTTGGTGTTACGGACGCACAGTTATCACAATCGATTCGAGCACCTATGCTTAATATGTATAAACTGCCTACAAACAAAAATTGAAAATGAGACAAAAGTGAGGTTATGTTCTACATACCGCTATTTACAAAATTATTAACAAAATTCCTTGTAACAAATTCGCTGAGTTTCACGTTATTCAATTTATAAAAATCACAATTGTTGTCGAGAGCTTTTGTCAGGGTTTCTGGCACTTTTAATGTATCTGGAAGGACGACCGAGACCTAAAATTAATAAAAATTCTAAACAGCGGAAATCATTGAAAACTGCCTTACCAAGTGATTGTAAACCAAGTTATTAATAATGTTTAAATGATTACGTTCATTGGGGCTATACTTTTGACTTAAAAATGTGGAATCTGGTGCCTTGAAGTTCCAAACTTCAGGGCACAGCATTCTATTATGTAACTTGTAATTGATTTCTTAAATGTAATCACTGGGGAGACGTCTTAAAAGCTTGATTTTAATATCGTCAACACAAACATTTTATTACGCAGTCTTCAGCATTTTCGTGGACAGTTGTTTTTGAAGGATAACACGGTTGGCAACCTGCGACCTTCACTAAAATGACAAGCTTGGGTGTTGCCAACCGGGAAAAACAGCGGGCCCCTTGACCCGCGAAAATTGAAATTTGTTCACACTTTTGCGAACAAGAACTCCACCACATTATTTTAAAACTTTTTGAGGATAAATAATTATGGAAGTACCAAGTCAAAACATTTATTCACTACTACTCAAAATGTAAAAAATGGAACTTCAAATGAATATTTGACCTTAACTACACAAATGGATAATTCATTTATCCAACATACAAATGTTAAAACACAAAATGTAACATCTCCGTTACGCAATCCTAAAACTAATCCTCTCTTCAATATTACCGGCCTTCAACTGCAACAATACAATTAATACATAACATACGGAACAAAAACGCAACATACTGTATGTACTAAGGTCGATTTCATCAGGTAGTTCTGTGATATTGACATCAAATCTGTCTTGCACCTCGTTAAGAATTTTGGCGTCGCTTTCTTCCGAAACGAATGTTACCGCCAAACCTTTAGTACCGAAACGACCAGCTCTCGCCACTCGATGTAAATATGTATCTGAATCTTCAGGCATATCATAGTTGAAAACAATGTTTACTCTTTCTATATCCATGCCTCTTCCAAACAAGTTTGTCGCAACGAGAATCCGCTTTTAAAAAAAGAAAATTACAAACAACAAATTGAAGGTGAATAATATTACCTTCTGAAAATCTTTGAACTGTTGGTAACGTGACAAACGCTCCTCTTGATTCATTCCTCTGTGGATACCGATGGCGGGGAAATTTTGTTCAGTCAGGAGTTGGGCGAGGGCGACACACCTTTGAACTGATTTGACGAAAATGACAACCTGCAAAAACGCAATGTATCACAAACTAGATCCAAAAAAAAAAAGGTACTTATATGGTCTGATCGTCAGTGAGAGAGTTCAACGAAAAGTTGTAATCATTTTGTTCATAACTTAAGTTTCATCATAACAAAAGCAACATGAAGGTATGACTGTTTAATACACACCTGATTGAATTCCAAGACATCAAGCAGTTCAAATAGCTTTTTATTTTTTTCATTTTCTTTAAGCTTAACGTAATGCTGTTGAAGACCGTGCAGAGTCAATTTTGCTTCATCATCCACATAAACTTCCATTGGCTACACACATAAAATATTCATTAGAGCAAAAGCATTTTCAAACTAAAAACAGTTTTGTTTGAAAATAACCACAATTTAGTTCCGTCTGATGACGCGAAACACTTGTTACAAAACTGTTTTCAATTTCTTCAGACTTCCAAAGATAATTACAAAGTGAAAAGTAAACAATTGTAAATAAAAATGAATTTCATTTACAATTCACACAACAAAACAAAACTGTAGTTACGAAGGGGTTGGAGATCCATCGCACATACAGTGAAAAGTCGCATCCCAAAGTCGCATTCCACTTCAAATCAACGCACAAATGGAAAACCATAAAGCCCCCAGGTTGAACCCCACAATAGGACATTCAATTGTTGTACAAATTTTGTTACACTGTAGCACGGCCGAAATTTTTGTCATACAAAGAACCCAAAAAATAGGTCTTCTGTTGTCCTCTTGATCCATCTTCTTGGCCCTGCCCAACCCCAACCTACACGTTGGGCTACAGTGCGCTAATAGACAGGATATCAGGTGAGGAGAGTTTAAAACAATTCAATACACCCCAATTAACCCCATATTAAGTGACTACAATGCGAGTGGGTGCGCTGGATAGTGTAGTATAAGAAGTTTCAATTACATCTTGCATGAATTTCTTGCAGACTGGCCGAATTTCTTTACTGAGGGTGGCGCTGAACATCATAACTTGCTTGCCGTGAGGTGTATTGCGGTAAATTTCTTGGACGTCCCTCCTCATATCTGTAAAAAAAACACACTATTTAATAAAATGTTTCACTTGGATTAATGAAAAAAATAAGATAAAAAAATCAGGATAGGCCCAGTTTACTTCAAAGTGACTCAGATGTCCCTACCTATTGGTATCATCATTACACTCCCATAACTTAATCGCATTCGTTTATTCGTTGGGTAGCTCGTTTCATCTACTAGCCTTTTATTAAATTTGAACAGACAGGAGTACTTCGCCAACTTTTCGAGACTTAATTGAAATTAAATTTAATGTTTCCAAATAAACAAATAGGCTAGACTTTATTTTAAGTAAACATTGTTAAAATGAACTAGATTGATGTAAGCAAGTAGTCAAATAACTACTTGGTTACATTGATCTAATCATCCCCCTTTAGTACATAAAAGTATGCTCATCTATCAACTGGTCGCGTCAGTTTTCACTGTTTTATTTCAAAACCTATCGTATCCCACTCCTTTCGTGACGTCACACTAGTAACATCACGCTCCACTCCAGCTACCGAACGAACAAAACGCATTTCCTTTTAATAAACAAAAAAAAAAAGACTTACCTAACAATTCCAACATTTTGTCACACTCATCAAGAATGAAATGTTTCAAATGCTTGAGATTAAGTTTCTTTGACCGGACTAAAGCAAGAATACGACCAGGCGTTCCCACAACGATGTGAGGACAATTATTCTTCAAAACTTCCTCATCCTTTTGGATTGACAATCCACCAAAGAATACCCCAACTTTGATGTTTGGCATGTATTTACTAAACCGTTCATATTCTTTACTGATTTGGAAAGCCAATTCACGTGTGTGACACATTACAAGCACATAAACTACGTTTTCTGTGGGTTCTAACTGCTGGAGAGTCGCTAGGACAAACACTGCAGTTTTGCCCATACCAGACTTGGCCTGGCACAAAATGTCCATGCCCAGTACAGCTTGTGGAATACATTCATGTTGCACTAAAACGAACAAAATTAGAAACTAAAAGAGCAGATAAAAGTTGAAAAATTATTACCTTCAGAAGGGTGCTCAAAACCGCAATCTACAATAGCTCTCAAAATTTCCGGTTTCAAGAGAAAATCTCTGAAACCTGAGCTGTGAATGGACACATAGGTGCCCTTGATACCCTTCTTCTGATCACCGGCCCCAACAGTTTCGGCAACGGTTTGCTCTGGATTTTCTTCATCTTCATAATCCAAAAGATCGTCGGCGTCGGCCATCGTAACGATTTTTTAGAAAAAACGGAATGCGCACAAAAATAAAAAATTAAGTGTAAAGTTTTACAAATGTAAGGCAAAAGTATCAATTTATATATGAAAAATAAACACGGATGATTGGCGTTTTGCAAGAACTGTACAGAAACGCCGACAACACCAAGCCAAAACACCAACACAACGATGGCGGCCGGAACTGACGTCACGGATTGTTCTCCCTCCAATGCCGCTGTCATAGTACCAACATAACTCAACCAAAAACCCCACTTCCCGTTGTTGACAGCCGAATTATGTAATTAAAATTAAATCAATATCAAAAAAACCATTTCATTTCTTTATTACTAATAATAAACTCTACAAATTTACACGAAGTTAATGACAATGATCCAAGTAGAATCTTAGTCCACAGTAGCCACAAGCATGATTTCCTGGTTTATCCTAAAACACAATTTGTAAGCAACTTTAGGAACTCGCTACTTTTTCACCCACAAGATTTATGTACACTTTTGGATGTCCAGTGGGACCACCACCCCCATCGCACCACACTACTCGTTCCTTACATGGTTTTGGCGGAACTTCCGCAATTAAATCAATTGCAAAATTTGGATTCACATGTTTAGGTCTACCTACAAATCGGGACAATCGATAGTCATCTGGTTCCCATTTCTGCAAAAAATTATTAATAATGTGCAGACGGACAGAAGTGCTGTACTAACCTGACCCGTATGGGTAACTTTTTCTTGGGGAATCCAATCCGAACCGTTTCTAACAGCTGCTGCTACATTTGGAAGAAAATATTGCTGGCGAAAAACAAATTGAGTTAGATTTTTTGCTAAAATTTTAGACATTTTGACCCTATTGACTAAAGTATTTGCCAACGTAAGAATTGCAAAGATCCTAGTTTGGTGTATCAAATTCACAAATTTCAGCTAACGAAATATTTATTGAGAGTCTTTAAACTACTGTAAATTTTCGAAAATATTATTTAGTATATTTCCTTGGATATAACTTCACGAATTTATAAAAATTAGATCGGTGTTTGGGTCCTTTAGTAACTTTCACGAATTGTTGTCATTCTGAAATGTCAAATGTCAAAAGAATATGACAGCTCGAATTTGATTTGTCGAACATGATCTCAAAATTTATATTTTCTTTATTTTTAACTTTAATTTTAATAAAAACTGCAACAAATTATGAAATAGATCCTTTAGGATACATTCTATATTGCCCTTGTATGGGTAAGTATCGATGTTTAACATTGAACTGTAATACTATTGGGAAAAATTGCAGGTAGATTTGGAAACCAGGCTGACCACTTTTTGGGGGCTCTAGGTTTCGCACATGGTCTTAATCGCACTTTAGTTTTACCACCTTGGGTGGAGTATCGTTATGGTCAACCAAGATCCATTCAGGTTGCCTTTGATAAATATTTTAAGGTAGAACCTTTAAGAAATTATCAAAAAGTAATAACAATGTCTGAATTTATGAAAGAAATTGCACCTTATGAGTGGCCGGAACCAAAACGTATCTCCTTTTGCTATATAAGCAGAGGTTTGTTTTAACTATGTTACTTATTTCCTTACTTGCAATTTTTTTAGGAAACAGCAATGATTGTAATGCTAAAGAAGGCAACCCTTTTGGTCCTTTCTGGGACACATTTAACGTTGATTTCGTCGGATCAGAATTTTACAATCCTCTACATTATGACACTTACCATCATAACATGGCCAAGGAATGGTTGACTCGATATCCTCCTTCTAAATGGCCAGTTTTGGCCTTTACAGGCGCCCCAGCAAGCTTTCCCGTCCAACTGGAAAATCGTCATTTACATCAATACCTACAATGGTCAGATGAAGTCTCCCTTAAAGCTGAAAAGTTCATCAACAATACTCTCCCCCAAGGCGCATTTGTTGCTATTCATTTACGTAATGGAGTGGACTGGGTGCGAGCTTGCGAGCACATTCCTGAAAGCCCCAGTTTATTTGCTGCTCCTCAATGTTTAGGTTACATGAACGAGAAAGGAAAAGCTACAATGGAAATGTGTTTACCATCACAACAAACAATCATAAGGCAATTAAAACGCATCATTAAAAAAGCGACCAGCGATAATGTGATAAAGTCAGTATTTGTATCTTCAGACAACAACCACATGATTGAAGATTTGAATGAATCTCTTAAAAGAATAAAAATACAGGCATTCAAGTATGGAAAGAATGATCCACATGTTGATTTGGCAATAATGGGGCGCGCAAATTACTTCATAGGCAACTGCATTTCTTCATTTAGCGCGTTTGTGAAGAGAGAAAGGGATGTTAAAGGATTTCCATCCAGTTTTTGGGCTTTTCCACCTGAGAAGAGTACCAATGGCCGGAAAGATCTAATTAAAGATGAGCTGTGATTGATAGAATTAAATAGGTATAAGAACCAAATTATTTCCAGTTAGAATTTGATCATGGTGTAGAAGCTAATTTAAATGATCTTGTGTTTTTTGTCAGTTTTATTTATAGTTCTGGAGAGACGTTTTTCAGTCATTAAGAGATGACTTATAAATTCGAAACGGGAATTTTAAATTTTGAAAATATAAGTCACTTTTTGATAATAAGTATACATCTCCACATGTTATTTATTGTTGGAGAGTATATGAATTCTTATGTTTCAAACTAGTGTGATTTACAAAAAAAAAAACGTAGGTTGCAGCAACAGAAAATCTTCACAACAGTAAATGTATAGCAATATTTGTTTGCAGTCAACAACTTTTTTTATCAGTTTACAATAACTGTTGAGGAATTTGTACCACTACATTGTTTTGGACGATACTACAGTACCTTTAATATTGATCACTCAACATGACGAAACATCAAGTGCCTTTAATGTTTATTATAGTCACAAAATCTTATCTCTGCTCACTACGTAATTTGTATTTTCGATCACATTTCGAGACTTTTATTTATACTTGCTTTTTTGTTACAGTTTTGATAAAAAACGGAAACATTGAAATCATAGAGTTTATTATCTAACGCCCACTGTAATCCCTAAATTGCAACCACATTCTCATTTTCGCCCTTGTCTCACACAAAGAAATCCGTGATGCTTGCGTACGCAAGCGGTATTTTTTTTCCATTGCTCCAACTTCCGCCACCATTAAGTGTAATACACATAAAGTCTAAATGAAATGGTAAAACAGTTGAATAATCGACTTAATTCACCTCAACACTACCGCCCACGGCTGTTCGGTACCGAACCGAACTCGGCGACGGTCGTTCTCGGCAAGGCCGCACGCTGATTGGCGAACGACACGTTGAAAGTAGGTTGTGACGTCACAGCACAACTCTATAAATATATGTGGACACGCATTCGTCTGCATTTCAGTAGAAAGTGGCGTTGTAAGAGTTAGTAAGTGACGGTTGTAGAAATGGCCAGTGAAGCGCAACGTTTGATTGGGATTTCTCTAACAAAGATCGCACAATCGCGTTCTCACCGAGGGGGCGTCAGCCTCCACAAAAACCTACTGGTGGCAACGGTTTTGCAAAAAGCTCGTTGTATTTTTATGGAAGAGGCCTACAACATGGTCCACTATCAACCCCCGGCACCGGTCCAAGCGCGTCCCGTTCCAGAAGAAGAACTCATAGGCTTAACCGCGGAAGATGCGGGTCTTCCGGACGAGATCCAAGAAACGGCCTCCAGTGACAGTTTCGAATTGTTGCAACCTAGTTGTGTCAAGTGCCAGGAAAACCAGAACAAAGAAAACCAACCTCCAACTGAACTGACTTACTTGGATTTGGATAAAACTAACGTACTGAGGGAACGCACCAACTGTCTGAAACGTCGAAGAGCCGTCGCTGAATGGGAGACGGAAGAAGCGGTGCAATCCATTCTCCCTAAACGCAGCAAGCAGGAAGAAGAAGAAGACTCTGTATTTGTTGATGACGCGACGACGTTATCTGACGCAGTCGCTAAAGAAGTAGAAACAGAACGTGGTGGTTCCGCGATGGAAATCGACAGGATTACGTCCCTGGTGTCGATTTTCAGTTTCAGCATGGGAGAAAACAAGCTCAACAGGTCGGTGTCCACGCCGGACCTGTGCTCGGCGCAAGCGAAGGACGCAGATACGTTACAACAACGGCCCTTTCTAGCGATGACGGTTTAAATACGGCCCTGCGCCGGCTGTTCCGGTTGATCTCCTGTGAAACAACGACGTCCGTGTTGTGTTTGTGATAAGAGGATTCAGTGGCGGGAAGGAGAATGCCAGATCTTGTGATAGAATGTTGACTCATTGTATTTTTGTATGGTGGAAAGGCCTGAAAGGTTTAAGTCGAGGAGGTTTTACACATTCCATTTTTACCTGATGCAAGGTATTTGACACGACGAAGTGAACCGGACTTAAATCTACAGGGACGTACTATGTTGTAAATAGAGAATTTGGAGAAATTGTTGTCTCTGTTTTAAGAGACCTTGTAATTTTATTCTTGTACATATGACTTCATTATACCACATTATATATTTCAAAAATAAATTTTTTAAATATAATGTAACTTTGTTTTCCTCAATTTCCCTGTCAAGCTCAGCGATAACACACTATCATCACCGATTTGAACGAGAAGGTGGCGTGATTTGTCTAACATGTTACAAGTTATCAGTGGGATGATACACGAACTCAATGCCACCAGTACCAACAAAAATGACTTCTTGTAAACCTTGAACCTTTATCACACTGACGTCACAATATAAAGAATACAGATTGCAACACGTGGCGACATCGTCATTGCATCATTATTTTTACAGTTTTCGAAAATACCGCGAACATTTTGACGTCATTAATGCAAACATTTGCATATCGATTAAAACCCCATTGCATGAATATCAGACAATGAGACATACGAATATCTGTGTGACTAATCGATAAGAGGAATTATTCACACGAGACCTGCAGGAAGTCGCCAAAATGTGACACATGTGACCAGTCGTGACGTCACTTACACCACAGGAGGTGTGTTCATGTACCCTACTTAGAAAAGAGTTACGGTGTTTGATGGTCAAGCTAGGGTGTTCCACAACAAAAAAAATTTTTTGTGTGATAAGAGTACTAATCTGAATACATTCCTCATGCTTCTACTTTCGATATAATTTGTAGTAGTTCTTCTGAAGTAACGAAAAGATAGTAACTAGAGAAAGCTAGAATAGAGCTCGTGGATTGACACCTTTTGACCTTTCATTTGCTACCAAATGACCAAGTCAAGAATATAACACGTAATAACCTATGAAAACCATCATTAGTTAGTAACACGGAATTTCGCAGATACGTTTGTAGTTCTAGAATTGGTAGAATATTCTAATTTGTTTTTTATAACATTTATACTAAAACTATTTGCTGTTGTACTGCTACAAGACGATGAACTTGTAGACGACTGGAAGTGAAAATACGTAACCCTAAATATTCAGTCCCATACTCTCTTTGTCTAAAAATAAAGGGTATATTTTGGTTTACCCTTGTCTGATTTTACCCTCCCAACAACATTCAAATGAGAAGACAGGATGCACCCTTAAAAGTTAATTTCCGCTATGAAAAAACCGCTTCACTTCTCTGAAAATTACTATTTTCAGAACAGCCCCTGACGATTATTAATCGTCTACACCGCCTTCCTACTTCAACAGTCTCTAGAGACTATAATTTGCCCTCATTTTATAATTGAGCGGTGAATGCATTATTTTTATAAGTTTACTCATTGTGGTTAAACTTTTCACTTATTCATTTCCAGATAAGGAAAACTTAGAAATTCTTTTGGTAAGATTTTCTAGAGTGACAGGAAAATACAATCATCATGAACTCGTATTAGTTAATCCAAGCTTACTCATACATCATCGACGTGGACACTTAGGTAGTGATTCATAAATACGAAGGGGAAACGATTAGGGTGCGATATTTAACTTGTGTGTATGAATGGATGGAAACAAGGGTGGTTCGTTCGGGATTAAAAATATTCATTTGGCGGGCAGAGGGCTAATTGGAGAACAAGTTGGTGCAAAGTGAATTAAAATGGTTTTTAAATGGACCGACATTTATCTGAGGTTTTCAAAAGGTAGTTTTTACCCAGAAATAAAATAAAAATAAATTATATACGTTGTAATAATTTCGCTCCTTTTCTGGTTCAAATAAGCCCAAGATCAATATGATAGTGATTTTCTGAATGACAAATGCGAAGTCTACCCTTGTTTGTCTCCCCATGTATCCCTCCGTCCTCCACCATGTTATAAATTCTTTCGGAATGACAGCAGCCAGTGATGGCGAATCCCGGTTCAGCGTTCGGGCCATCGTGGTCAACGACCGGGCGGCCATAGGTATAGGTGGTCCGCACACCTCCGCCGTAGACTCGTTCTGCTTTCTTCGTGCAACAGGTAGACACATCACAACGACACGTTCCAGCCAGTTCATAACGTGATAATCGTTGATGACAATAGGATGGCATTTTGAAAGTTGAACTCATTTGGGATGCTCCTAATTACGATTTACTTTCTAATAAATGACAAACTGGAAAACTCCAACTTATGACCTTGATGACTTGCAACGGTTTTATTCGGACTGAAGAAAACTAAAAACGGATGTTGTATTGTTAAGAGAATTGTGTATGGGAATTTTCAATGTCAAATGGGCAAAGTTGGTAGCGTCAATGTTTTAATTATTATGTATATGGAATTTTGTACGATTAAAGTCAGGGAAAATAAAAGTTGAGGTCATTTCCTGTATAACCGGTGTTTGGAAGGAGTGATCTTTTAAACGTAGCTATTTCGTAATGAATATTTTCTAGATAAGATGATAAGAGAGGTGGGTTGAAATCATAGGTTTAGATATCGTTTGTGTTACCCAAGATATGATAAAACATTAGTCACAGAGCTTACCACATTCAAAGATACGAACAATTAATTATTTAATTAGTTTACTCATTTAGAACCTAATGTTTTAAACTGCAATATAAAATACAGATGAAAATATGTGATGAGCTAAAAAAATTATTGAGCGGCAAATCAATTACTTTAACAGCAAATCTGCAAAACATAACGATTTGATCAGCAAACTGAATCTTTATGCTGTAAGTTTATGAATGCAGGAAGCATAGTTTTTACACAACCAATTTTCCGAGTTGGGTGCAAAATGGTTCCGTCAATGGAAAAACATCTTTAACATCTATATTTATCTACACATTGTCTTGAGCAGTATATATAATTATATAAAATTTTGTTAGCTAATTTGTGCTGTCGTAGTCCTTTTTTTAACAAAATGTGAATATAACGCCGTTTTACCTATCAAATCTTGGATATTGTGCTTGCTGCACAACAAATTAAGTTAAGCTTGTTGTTGTTTTGTTCTGCTGCTTAGTTAAATATTTTGGGGGTCATTCACGAAACTCGATAAGGCAAACACAACTTGCAATGCAAATACAAAAACCATGACAACTATGATGACAACCAACGACAATTTTAACAACGTTAAAATTAACGATCAACGTTTCAACAACGTTAAAAATTTGTGGTTGTTAAAAAATTGCAAAAGGTTGTATTTATTTATGTAAATATTCTATTTGATAAAATATAAATATAGATATTTTATAAATCCTCACAAACCTCACAGTCGATACCTACCAAAAAACGAAAAATAACTTACTTTATAGATATACGAGGAAACAGTTGCGAAAAAACAAGAAATTACATTTTCGTTCTACATCAAAGCCCAAAAAAGATCAGAGTGAACGAAAGCAACGCGATTTGGAGAAATGGCTATGATCTTGGGGAAAAATATGAATTATCAATCAATACTGATATGTTAAAGAACGATTTTGGTATAACGGTCTGTCGATAGTAAAAAATATAATTGTCAAAGCATAAAATTCTGATAGTCATTAAATAATGCTATTTAAAATTGTTAAGCAACACGGAATCGACATAATGTTAAATAGGTGTTTATATTGTATAGTCAAATTAGTTGTGCATTAGTTTATGATGATAAACAATTAAATTTCAGGGTATTGTTCATCGGGGATTGAAGAGAGATTAAATCATTATCTAGGGAAATTCTATATTGTCTGATGAAATAAAATCACAACATATGGTTAAAAATATTATGAGAAAATTGTTGAAATATTTTTAAAAGTACAATTTTCAACTTCAGAATTATTTATATTTGACATCTGGGCCAAAATTCCCACTGTATCTACCATAGTGTTCCCTAGGATAATTTTTTTACCAAGAGAAAAAAGTGAGAAAAGATGCCTTTGTTGCCCAAGACTTATTATTAAAGTTTCCACCTATTAATCTTTACAAATCTTTCGAAAATTAATGTAGTCATGTAGCTACTCTTTTCTTAAAGGTGTTCTTATATTTGCTATACCAAGATCTACACATACGATAATATAATTGATATTTACGATTACCACAACTGTTTTAAGGTCATGTCACATGTTACAACTAACAGGAAAAAAGTAATTTGGGCACCGTTACGAATTTACGAATTTGGGTTTAAATTTTTTCTCTAATGACGTTTGTTTTAATACAAAAACAAAAATTAATTTTCTGTTATATCTTTTGGTGTTTAAGATGAAAAATATTGATGTAGTGGAAGTCAAATAATCCGTCATCTCAAGTGGCCTCGCTCGTTATCACGTCTTGGGATTATCCATTCTAAAGAGGAAAAACCGTGCAATTATTATTAAATTATACTAAACATGATGGAATGTCCCAAAAACCACAGTCAAAGAAAACTGATGTAACAACAAAAATTTTAAAAAATCTCACGATATAACTTATTATTTATATGAGGGCTATTTTCACAATTGAGTGAACACAATACATTATAATTACATAAGTTTAGATCACGATGTAGGAGTTAGGTTTACCAATTAAAGAGACATTTGTACCTCTTTACAATATTCTTACCGAGAATTATCATTAAACATATGATTATATGCACTATCAAAATGCCGAAATATGCACTAAAAAAGGGTGAAATATGCACAATCAAAAAACCATTTATTATAAGAATTTACGATTATTTTCACATTATATTTATATGTTGTACATATATTAATATTAGTTACATATATTTAAATATAAGCACTATGTGCTGAAGGGGGTGGTGGGTTAATTGAATAGTAGGAATTGGTTTAATTAAGTATTTTTCGATTTTAAAACTATCAGTTACAAGAGCAGATGTATCCATGCTGAATTAGGCATAAAATGCTACGCTTTTGGCTTATTTAATAAAATGTACTCAATTCGAAGACTGCAAAAAAAGTGCATAATTTGATGGCAGAGCAAGATTTCGTCTGAAAAATAAACTTAGATCTTTAGATCTTGATATAAGTCCAAATGGGTAAAGAATGTAGCCCACAACAGTTAAAAATGAAATGGTCAATTGATAATTACTTGCTAATTGAAAAGCAAATGTGGCAAAATCGTGAAGTTCTACATTTCAAATCGATAAAAACAATGTTTTGCATTTTTTACATGTTGGTAGTCTTGTTATATCGACCGATTCTAACATTTTTAAATTGTCTTGTTCAAACTGTTGTGTGTGAATCAATGTGTAACCCAAAACTATAATAAAGACGCTTTGCCATAACAGGCCGATCACCAAGTGATTACTATTCCAATATTAAAATTTTTAAACAATAATTGGCAGCTGTAGAGATAAACGCATAAATTGGTAAATTACTTAAAAAGTAAAAAAAAAGAAGTGCTTGGCTTTTGTACGCTTAAAATTTAAGATCATTTCTGGAAATTCGCATTTATCCTATCTGCGCGCATAATGTTATGTTTATAAACACTAACAAAACTACGGATATATCTACATCAAAACTATTTCTCCAAAGTACCAAAGTTATACTGCAGTGAAAGTTTCAATTTACATGTAATTTTATATTCCACTGTTTAACTTTCAGGTACAAGAATGAAAACAGCAAACAATAAGGTATCGTAAATTTTTCATGTTTTGTTATTTGTTAATTCATTGAACTTCATAGGTTTGTAGGTTTCAGAAGCAAAAGAAGAATCTTAACAGATGGTGTCTGGAGAAAAACGGAATAATAAACTCATTGAAAGATCTTAAAAGACCTAAAAAGTTGAATGACCTCTTATCATAACGGTCTCTTACACCTACAATATAAAATAAACTACCAATGAGTAGGTACGAGTCGATCTTACTACAGAATTTAGATTATTGGACAAGTGTACAGAATTTGATATACTTTCCACTCGGGTTTACTGCAGTATTTGTTGTTACAGTTGTAAGGGAACGAACATTTATCGCTTTATCTGATATCAAGAGATATGGCTCCACATAGTAACGTCCTTATCCTTTTTATCTTTGAAGGTTCTGCTAGCTATTAATAAATTACATATTAATAAAAACAACGGAGTAGTTTCTCACAGGTAAGTAAATATGATCTAAATACATTCATGATTGATACCTATTCACTGTCAAGATGTTGACAACAAAATTTTTAGTGAACTGGTCAAAACTATTGGCAGTATGATTGAATACAGAATATACTCAATATAGTAAATTATTCTTTTCGTTTTCTTATTTTCTCCTTTGACCGGAAAATTCCAAAACAGAGCATACGTTATTACCGTAAATCTTAAAAAGTCATGCACTAATTCCATTTTCCTCAATTTTCCTCAACGGTCGCCAACTATAGCGTCGCAAAGACACCTAGACAGGTGCATCGCATCCACTCAACACCTGCATTCAAGCAGGTGAAATGCGTACTCTTCACGAGACGGACAAGGACGGCGCGGCAGCGCGGCGGTGAAGGCGGGGCTGCATCTGTACCGGGTGTCGCGATTACAACAGGGTGCACCTGTGCGTCAAATTCGAATTGCCGATGGTTCGAAGCGATAGAGGCATTCGTTATACATGGCAAACTGGATCGAGTAGGTGACATGAGACTGGTCTGATTTTTGACAGCTGAAATAGCAAACGGTAAACAAAGGAATGCCGTTAGAGAAACAGATGATTGTGCTATTCGCTCTGCTTTTCTGGGTTATAAGTAAAACAAATGAATGTCGTTCGGGTCGCGAGGCTGCCCTGATTTTGCATGTATAACTGGTAATGGTTAGTGGTACTGACAATCACGTGATACCAGGTTGTAATCAGGAGTGAAGATGTATGTACAGATGCGAAACTCGTATCAAACATTTTTGGAGTCAGATTGATTTGTTTAAAAGGGTGAAAATTTTTGCGTGTCTCATCCCAAATTAGATACCTGCCCGTTACCCATCTTGTCTTTGCAACCAGCTAGATGCTAACCAATTTTTTGCCGACTCCGATTTGCCACATGTATAAATCTCTTCAAAAATCGCATTGCCCAAGAACCGTTATCTTTTCCCTTAAACTCATTTGTTACATAACATTTTTGCCACCGGCTGTTGTTTTCCTTTTCTTTTTTCTCGAGGACGCACCTCATCTGGGAATCCCATCAAACTCAGACTGGGGCTCTCCATGAGCTGCCACGGAATCCCCTAGGATCCATGGTTTCGACTTTTGTGTCAGTGACCATAGTGACGCAATTCGGTTGTAAAACTCCGGTGGGCGTAGAAGAGAGAGTTTGTTAGAAGATTGCGCAAACGCATAGGTAGGTATCACAATTTCTGCACAACGCTTACATAATGAAATTCGTCCTTTCATCAAAATCCTAGAGGCTCCAGACTAAGCGACGAGGGGCACAGGTATGCGACTTGTTCTTTTATTTTCGGATATCCGGTCGTCGGCATCCGGTGCTGTGGCTGAAACCCAATAATAGATCGGTGCGTGGATACAGACGCAGAGCTAATTATTATCGAGACCTTGGACTTTGACGGAATACCAAAAAAAATCCATCATGAGAATGGACGGAGGACGGCGGCCTTGCGGATCCGCGTGCCATTTACTTGGATATTCGGAGTAAAACGAGTTTACAGACAGTACTTTTTGATTTGATCTAACATCAACGCGAAACTCTTTAATCATTAGCAAATTTTAAGCAAATTAGCATTCAAATACTTTATTCTAAGGACATTTCTAAAATAAATGATCACGCTCTGAAGCGTTTGTCTGTGATGGGCAAACTCCGGGAATCCCACTAAACCTTGATGAAAATTTAAAAACCAAACTGTTTTATGAGTATGAATTACAAAAGACTGTTCGAAAAATGTGTAGCTAACCTTTCCTTATGAAGTGGTGATAGTGTAGGTGGCGGAAGTACACGAAGTTAGGATTTTTGATCTTTGTGACTAACAATAAACTGAGCTACTATGTTGATGTAACATTGAACTCGAATTAAGGGATATTACCAGTGCTACCACATGCCTTGCTATAAAATCGTAGAGTAGCTGCGTTTTGTAGAAACCAAAAAAAATCAAAATAAAATGCTGAGACGTTATGTGTACAGTGCGTTAGTAGATTTCCAGACACAGCTTACCTGCGCGCAATCCAAACAGACAGTGGCGTAGGCTTTTTCGGGTAGATCTTTCCAAAACAACATATTCCATTTCATCAAAAAATCGAATTGCAAGTGTGTGAAAGTAAAACAGCTAACAATAGAGTGATTGTTGTAAATAAACTGTAATAACCAAATCGCTACGAAAAAAGTTTCCTTGGTCTTTAATTGTAAGTCAAAAACGAAAATAGCGTGGATAATGTTCAAATTAAGATCATTTGTAATTCTATTTTTAGCCATTTAAGAAGTGACCAATATTGCTCATAACCTTTAAATATAATCATTTATTCGAAACTATTGTACCCTGTAAAATGTTAAATGATGTTGGTAGAAAAAGAAATAAAAGACTGTTTTTCTAGCAACAGTTTATATCTTAAGGTGTTTTTCTGAGATGTAAAATCGAAATCTATTTTCCAAGTGGTTCCCGTAGTCGCTTCCGTACTCTTGTGATTCCGCGGTACTCGTTGGCACAGACTCGTGCTTCGACGTGTCCCGAATATTTCGGCCAACGCCCTTGTGCAGGAGGATCGGACTTGGGTCATGCTCTTTTTGTGATTTGTGCTCGGGGGTGGCTGGGAGGTTAAGAGAGCAATAAACAGTTAATGCGTTCTCAGAATTTCATTTTTTAGATGTATATATATATATATATATATATATAGAGAGAGAGAAAGAGAGTATAAATCGAAAAAAACATTTTTTCGGAAACAGGACAGTTTTTAATTTTTTTCAATATGGCGTACCATTACAAAAAATTTGAAAAAAATATATTTTATGTACTCTTTGCTAGGAAATTCAAAAAAAATATTTTCAAAATTGTACTTTTAAGTTTTATAATAAAAAATCAATTTTTCTTGAAAATAAATTTTTTTTCTCTATGAAAATGTAGAGCTATATAGTTGAAATTTTTATCAAAAGAGTATTTCTATAGATATTAAATTACCATAAAATTTTTATTTAAATCGGTTTAGTCTATGAAGAGAAAAAAAATATTTTGTGTTTTTGCCTTTTTTTATTATTATTCAAAATCTAGTTAACTTTGAGATCTAAAAACTTCAGAATCAAAGTACTTCTATAGTACGAACATATCCTGAAAGTATGGTTAAGATACGCTCTGGGGGCAATTTTAGCATTCTTATCTCCCTATGCCCTTTAATCTGCGATTATATGCTATTTTTTACTTTGCTCATCCATCAGAAATAAGTAGGTATTTTAAGTGAATCATGAAGATCGTTCAAAACCACAAGTTTGTGATAATAGTGAATTGTTTAACATGCAAAGAAAAGTGATAGTGAAGCAAGTGAATGAACTGAATGAATGAAACTTGTCTTGCGCGTTAAATATGCTATTTTTCGTATGCCTAGTTTTCAAATCTGTAAAGGAGAAATTTAAAAGTTAATTTTCATTTGATGATAATAGTAGCGTTAAATTCAATAGTTACTATAATAACAATTGCAATAATTGCATTTTTTTATTGTTGTCCAAAAAGTAAACTCACTGTTTTCTTTTAGTACACGAAAAAAAAATTATATAGTTTCGTAGAGACTTTTTTGCCCAAATTCATATTTGGCATACTTCTACAAAAAGCTAAAAGCAACAATTCTTTCGTGTGGCCACTGTAGTAACCAAAGTCTAGAAACATTTTAATTAGGTCCACTCAGTCCACTCACTCTAGGCAAAACGTTTACTAGGTGTGTGAAGTTGTTTGAGAATTATTTTCGTTGCAGTTGTTTTCTTCAATTGTGCGAACTAAAATCTCATCAATGGTGGTTTCATTTGAATGTTTTTTATATAGTTATAAAAAAATCATAAAAAAGTGCTAATGGTTAAAGCATCTCTTAACCCCATAAAGTGTAATAAATCAGATCAAGCAGATCTGATCGATGTGCGACAAGAATAACGAAAAGGTGGCCGATTTAGTTGCTGGTGTGTGACAAGGATAGCGAATAAGTGGCCAGTTACATGCACAATGGTTATAGTTTTTACGGCAAATTTCGGGTAGCGTTTTATACCGTTTGATTATTCCCCATGCGGAGGACCAAATTAAAATATGTAATCTGTTTTCAGAACCCAAATAATAAAATTAAAGTGTAACGACGTTTCAAACATTTACGTTAACTAAGTGCTAGAAAGTTTTGATAAAAGAATTCATCATACTTTTAGCTGTATAATTTGTTTAATTTTTTAGTTAAGTTTTTGTAAGCATAATGCACATGGGTTACTTCCAGGGGAGATGAAATATACATTTCGTTGATACAGTTGGTTACGACAGAAAGCGAAAGTTTACGTAGGTTTTATATTCGAAAATGTTGGTATAAACCTGGATTACTAACTATTAAAACTTTTTGGATGAAATCTTAGTCTGAAAGTAAGTACACATTTCTACCTACTATAAAACAGTTACTTATGTTTTATCGGTTATTTCATTAATCAAAAGAGGGAAAAGTTAATCGGTTTCATTTGTAAATCATGTATGTCAACGAGTTTCCAAAATCAATACAATTTAAAGGCTTACTACACTTATTTATTTTGACATTTGATGTTGACGATTGTTGCGACCTCGAGCTGGTCCGGCATCAATGACGGCAAGCATTGCACCGGTTGTACTTTCGAAAAATTTTTAAGTTTATTCCCAAGGAATGTTAACGTTTTCAAAACGACGCCAATGTTCGCGATATTCTTAGCAGTAAACATAAACCAACAAATCCACTCACGACGAGTTATTTCCGTTCAGTAATTTGTAAATACCTAAGTGTAATCCCCAAAATACAAGCAAAGCATTTAAATGAGATGCCGTCATAAACCAACTCTTTAACTTCATGAAATCATCAGTCACCAAAAAAATTACGCCTTTTTTCTTGCAAATACAAATAAATAGTCTGAATCCTAAAAATAGATTTCAAAGTGTGTTTTTTTAGCTTGTGCGAATCATTGTTTCTTTGAAGCAGAGGCGCTGAGTAATCGCAGAATAATAATAACCTAAGGTGGACGGAAGGGTCAGAAATTGAGGGATCTATTGTGTGTGATTCAATCAGACCCCTATAAAAGAATGAGTCACTGAGGAATTGTTACCCCCATCTTTTACCAACCAGTTGCGTGAACCAAAATCGAGAATTTGATGGGTCGATAGAGGAGTTGTAAAAATAAACCGAGGTACACGAAGTATCGATTGTTTCAAGGAGGTCGAATTCGGATGGAGTAGTGAAAGGCTGCATTCTATTGTTAATGGATGCGGATCGTGGTAGGAACGTTACAGAAGAGTGTAATTTTTAAGAGTAGAAAGTAATGGGCTTATGTCATTAGATGGGTTACCAAATTGCGCTCACTCCACAAGAAATGTCACAATTTGAGTCATAACCCTCTTCTATTTGAAACGTTTATGGCAACACTAGTTTTTCCTATGTCAATTTTTTGTCTCTTCTCTGCATTCATCCTCAGCTGAAGTAATTGTCATAACACTTGCGGCTGTTAAATCCTGCAAAACCTTGCTTTCTGGTTCATCGCCGCAGTCGATTGGTCAGTGACTTGCGTTGCAAACGACCTTGCTCTCTCTTTTGCAGGAGCGCTGCAGGAGTCCATCTAACACCCATTGATAGTCCAGGTGTGTAGCAGGAAAAGTCATTCATTTTCAATTTGATATGGACCTAAAAATAATTTCCTAATCTCTGCTATCAGTTTGAGTCAACATTCAATAGATGATAACAAGGATAACTACGCACATTTCCCAAGCCATTTATCTTAACAGCCGTTTGAAAAAAAATGCTTTGTTTCGGTGGAATGTACCAACAATGGGGTATTTACGTGTGGGAAGTGAGATTTTTCCCATGAAGGATGGATGATTTGAATTTACAAACTGATATCGCGTGACCTTTGGTTCTGACGATATTCGATCGTTGTTTATTTAGAGACCTTTATACTTTGAACGTGGTTGAAGTGATAAAAGTAATATTGATACAAATTGTCTGATCACAGGTGCATTGTTTGTACCGGATATTGGTGCCAACGTGATGCAGAACCAGTTGGATTTTTACGGTACAGTGCACAGTAGTGCCACCATTGGCAACCAAAATAAACTAAATCGAGTACTACACAACACCATTGAGAGAGAAATGATGATTACATTGGAGAACTGTATTGTTTTTAGAATTATGTTATATTGAAATCAGTTCTTATCGCACCATTCTTACTAGTCAGGAAGCAATTCTAATAAGAGTAAAAAATTTCTGATCCGAATTCCAGCCAAGGCTATCGGTCCGATCGCAATGAAGCTGTGATAACAATCCTTGGCCGAATGTCATAACAATCTCAATAAGCAACAAAGCTAGCATTTTACATAACACTAAACTAAAGAAACGTCCATATTCTCTCTGAACTGGAACTTTGAGTCTCCGACCAACTTTCACCTCGTGACGTCAGCTTATCTTCCGGAAGTCGTCTTTAGTTGAAATCGACCTGCGGCGCCGTCCTTGTGTAAACGGGATTTGAATGCAGAAGCATTTTTCCTAAAAACTCAAACTTCATACTATAATACAAAAATCTAAGATAGCAAGTTCTCTTCAAGGATGACAAATTCACATTCTCTATTAAAAATCACTCCCGATCCATGAAATCATCTCGAGGGTTCTAAACCCTCAATGACGTCACGGCCCATCTGTCCGTGCACGTGCCATTGACTCACCAGAGCTATCAACAAATGACGCGTTGTTGCACAATAATTTGGGAACGAGACGCCGAGACGCGGGGTTTTATGGGTCAAATCAACACAATGTTTTCCTTTTTTTTCTAGCGAAACTTTCTTCGCGAAGAAAGTGCGATCGAATAGTTTCTCTAAGTGGCGGGTGGATTTGGTCGCGATTCGGTTTAATGGAAAATGTACGTTCTGTGCGGTTTTGCCGGAAATGCGAGTTTTAAAAAACTATGAAAATTAGAATGAATAGGTTTTTAAATATGAAGAGTCCGGGTCCGGTTCTGCGTTGATAAATCTATCTTTTATTCATTGTGACCTTGGTTGGCTTGATTTACCATAATTTTAGAATATTTAAATTTGCTTGAATGAAGTAATCGTTTCCGTTTTATTCCACTGGTAATTTAACGCCGTTATTTTGTGAAGATTTGACGTTAGACTTTTTTGTATAGTAGATGCAAAAAAGATCAGTGAAACCTGTTCACAATAAATTTTTTACTTTTCAGATGTCTAGGATTAAATTAAATTAAATCTTAAAACCATACATCTGAGAAAGAGATAAAAATTCTTCGAGAAAGTGCGTTTTCCAGAGAAACAGTTTCTTGGCAGTTAAAGGTATAGTGCTTTCTATAATATCTAACTGGAACGCATTACCATTTATTTCATAGTACTTTGATATTTTTTACAAACGTCCTTGATCCAATTGACGCTACTTGTTCGATAATTATTATTATCTTTGTTTATTTTGTATTCGATTATATCATTTTTAATTGTTCTTTGATTTCAGTCATTTTGTTCGATTTTGTCGAATTCAATGAACTATTAAAAATCCGACACAATATCTAAAAACGGAACAGATAAATCTACGGACTACGATGACACAATCTCCCCCACGTTTTTGACACTACGAAGAGCAGACCAGTTTTACTTGAATTTATAAATTCAACCTGCATTTTTTATTACTGAAGGATGTTAAACGACCTTTGGAAATTGTTTTTTTTTTTTAAATTTGAAGGTAAATCAATCTGGTTTACGTTCATAACACTAAATATTATTAACTCAAAGAGTTGGACAAGGATTTTTTAAAAACGACCCATTTACCAAATTAATGTGTCAAAGCTTAAAACTCGAAAATTCTCGTCTTTAAAGCCTCAGAAGAACGTCCCCGTTTTCCTCATCGACACATATTTTGTTGTCTTTTAAAAGTGAGCCTAGAGGATTTTATTATGGATTTTTTTTTCAACTTTATTTTAAGATATTTTAAGGATTATTTATATTTTCGGAGTAGATTTCATTTTATGGCATACAATTCATTAGAAAAAACATTTCTCAATGATTTTTATGTGTTTATGTGTTCTGTTCTACACTGTTGTTTGAGATTTGTCTTTAAAATCGAATTTAAAACAAAATTGTCTTTTATGCTTTCCAATTTTGTAATTGCGCAGTTAATAAGTAAGTCAAAAATTGTAACCCTCCTTAATTTTATTGCTATAACATTAATACTGTCAGAGTTATAGGTTTTAATTAAAAATGTTCAAAATTTATTATATTTTGTAATTTGTGAGTTAATAAACAAGTTAAAAAAAGTAATTTCCCCTAATTTAATTTATAAAGCTTCCATTTTTTAATTTTACAGGTTCTAAAAAAGAAAAGTTCTAAAATTTGTTCCTTTTTGTCTGTAATATTAATATTGTAATGTGTCGTAATTAATAAGCGAGTTAAAAACAGTAATTGAGTTCAATTACTTTTACCACAATTTCAGATTTTATAAGTACAATTTTCAAAAATTTTAATTCGTCCTAAAAATAAAATTTTTTAGGTAGGTGCTCTATAATATTGTAATTTTGGCACTTTCAATAAGCAACTCATCTCTCAAAATTTCATTGTTACTACCAGAATTTACGTTTCATTGGAAATTTTGGGTTTGTTCTGAAAAAGAAAATTTCTAAAATTTTTTGCTCTAAAATTGTGTAATTTAACACCGTCAGTGAGGAAGACAAAAATAGTGACTTCTCAAAATTTCATTGATTCCTCACAAAATTTATCTGTCCTTTTTACTTCATACTTCTGTAATTTGGCACATGCCCCACAAATTTTATTATTAAAGCTTCAAAAGTGCCATAATTTTAGCTTTTAAACAATAAAATGTGTTGATTCGTCCCAAAACTGAAAATTTTCAAACTTGTCTACTTTAGATTATTGTATTTGCTTTAATTTATTTGGAATCCCAGCTCCTATGCAACCAGTATTTTTTTTAAATTACACGTTTGTACGGGAGAGCATTAATCAAGAAATACCTAGCTAAATTGTATTCGAATCAAAATAAAAACTTTTTAACCCATTCAGCTCGCTTAACTTTGACATTGATAATAAAAAAAAAATCCTAGTCCTCAAAAATTACTTTCTTTGTTCTACTTTTAGAATTGTGAGACAAATTTTAGATATTCTGGCAACTAGTGGACGTATAACCCAAGTTTAATACCCAAAAATGAAAATCGTAAAATATTGCTACCACAAATGTGTTCACAGAATTTCATTAGATTAGAAATTTGAAAAAACTACACTATTCTTTGTTCCAAGACACATAAACTAGTCCGTATTCAAGACAGTGTGTTAACTACTGTGTGCAAATATTACCACAAATGTGGATGCTGTATAAAAAAGTTAAACACCTGCTGGTGATTGTGTTCTCGCTTGGGTTTTGAAGTAGATCGTGGTTTCACTTAACTTTGCCGTTCATCAGTTTAAACAAACTTCGAAGACCCAATTATGTTTCCACTCGCATTATACTTTTAGACGAATCCGCCTTAAAAGTGGTGTGCACGTAAAAGAAGTTATTAAAAATTTCAATCCGCATTGAAAGTAAACTGAGTCTTACGTTACGGGCATAACAAAAGTAAGCAAACAAACATGGCTGAATTCCCAGAATCTCCTTCTTGCGGCTAGTTACGCCACTATATTCATCTCATACCATGCATTGAACTTGTCACGACAAGTTTGCTTTTAGTACTTTCTGCATGATTACTCGACTCTCGTTACAAATATCGGTATCTGAAAACTCTGTACTGAAGAATGTACCAGGAAGTGTTCAGCTATAATTACAGTTTACAACAAAAAAGTCGTCAGGTCTTTACGTTGAAACATTTTACGGTATCATATTTATCCCAAAACTCGTCCCTATAATTCAATTATCTCTCTGTTAATTGAATTAAATCCATCCGAATTCTTCATGTGTGACTAAGTCCTGGTTTCCTGCAAATCCACTGATATTTTTCTTCATAATCCCGCAGCGTCTAAAAACCCGCGTTGACGAATTCGACCTTCTGTAATCTTGCTGCGTCGTTGCATCGTGTTCGCGCGACTGGTACAGACCTGACCTGGGGTAAACGACGTGTTTGTGCAACGAATTTTACTACAGAAACAAATCTGAGTTTTCACATTGGACATGATGCGTCACGAACTTTCCATTCTTTAAGCGACATTGAACCATCGTGACGCATTTTCCTGTGTAATGATAACCGAATGAATCAGTGTTGGTTGTGTTCAAGGAGGTCGAAGCTGCAAAACGCAAGATTAAAACTAATTATAAAGCAAACTCGGCCTCTGATGCAATAACGAGTTAATTGACGAAAGACCGGCGCGCACAGGTAACAGATTCTTGAGAAAGAGAGCTTTTGGTGCGCAGTGAACCTTGTCCCGTTTGTTGCCAACACACGGTTGCTTAACGCGTTGCAAAATTCCATCGTAGAAGTCAAAGGGAGACGAAACGACACTCGTGACGTCATGGAAGTTGAAATAGCAGGATAACACCTGCTGGCGTTAGTCAGTTCGGCTATTTTTGGGTGCAAGGTTATTTTTGACCGAATCAAAATAATCCTTTTTTTTCTGATAAATGTAGTGAGTAATTGAGGCGCGTGGCGTTGGTGGTGGCCTCACACAATTGCACTAACGAAAGATGATTGTACTAATAAAAGGAAGCAAACAAAAATAGAGCGGAGCAAGAACCTTGCTGTTTGTTTACTTGATCCAGCCGCCAATCATGGAACTTTTTTGACATATTTGGTCACGAAACGAACGGTTATATTATTGTTCTACCGTGATTCACCAAAAATGCTTCACGAAACTTTACTGTATCCTTAGTTCAAAAAGAGCCCCTTCTATTGCGAGCAAAGCGAGCAAGTTTCTCCCATCTAACTTAAACATTCTTACTTTACAAAACTGTATCACGTTATCAAATTTAAGAAAAATATAAGAATCAAAACTTTCAGAATTTCAAAGCTGCCGTAATGAGTTTAAACTACTTTTCTTGACAGACTTTAAAACCCCTGTCTTATTTTTTTTTATATTTTAATCTCTTTTATTCTGTCTTTAAAAATGTCAAACCTACACAGGGAGTGTTCCATTTGAAAGTAACAAGTTATTATTTCGCGTATTAAATAGGTAGGTACAATGAGTTTGCTAACAAATCCTAAACAGTAGGAGGTAACGTTACCTGTTCGTGTGCTATTCGGTATGCGAACACTAAGTATATTCGAAAACATAAAAGAACTTACTCTGACATAATCATGCTAGGGTAAAAAAGGCTAAACTTGCGACAAAAGTTGTTTTTTTTTTGTTATTTGTTAGATATTCACTCGAAATTTATCTCCTTATAAGTAAAAAAGGGCATCCTTTTCCTAGAATGTTTTTTTGACCTGAAAACCGTTAATTTCGGGTTGTATGTATCATCAACAAAGTTTGAGGTACCTCGAGTAAGAAATTCAAGTCACTGATCCAGCTAACACAAAAAAAGAATCTCTCGGTTTTTTGAATGAGTTTAACTTTATTTAAACGTTAGATCATTCAACAGATAAAATGTTTTTTCACTTCTAAATTTGATCACGCTTCTGAACTCTGAACCCTGAAAAGATCAATTTATATACATATTTAGTACCTGCTATAGATTAATAATAATCCTACAATCTTTAAATAATTCTTAAATTCGGAATATTAAATTACCTAAATTTTAAATTCGACGTACAGTTCGGCGCTGATTGATGACTTCCTCAGTTTTTGTTGTTTTTTCCACAACCAATGAATAAAAACTCTGTAAATAATGTAAACTCACTCAAGGTGATGAAGCGGTAGATCTAAAACACATAAAAGTCACATTTTTGTAAAATTTTGGCAAATTTTGCATATTTTACACAAAAACACTTATTAACACACATATCAAAAATTGACAAAAAAGCTACCATCATCAGAACGATGATTAGACTGAACTTTTGTTTTTTCTAAAGTGTTGTGAACATCAAGTGAGATCCAAAAAAATTCAATAAATGCGTGATTTTAACACTGAATTCTTTTCCAAAATTCGAAATATCAGGGTCCAACTTTATCAGGAATAAAAAATTTCAACATTACTTTGACAGGGAGTTGATATTCTCGATTTTCTTTTCCTTTAAGCTACTAGTATATATAACGTACCTAATTCTACGTATAACGTACCTAAAGATAGCTCCAGTCACGTCGAATATTCCAAAGAACCATGACGACGGAGTATTCTTGGATACATTAATGAGAATTTGTTTTAAATTATTATAAATATTTGTGATAAACAATTTCATAAATTTTAAATTTGACAGGATTCACCTATATTTGGTTAGCTAACTTATTTCTCCTCTTTTTGCAACTTTTTTTCCTCCATGTTGTGTCTGATTTCTTTTATTTGTTGGTGAAATTTTGTTAAACATTTCTTGGTTACGGATTTGGACACGTAAATGGCTGTAAATCTACACAATAATATGAAAGATGCTTGTTAGAAATAATGTTGATAGTTTTATTGGCGTGTTTAGACTGGTTCAGTGACCAGAGAAGGAAATTTAGTAACAAAATAATATTGTTTTAATTGTGAGCGATGTTGTATAACTTTCTTGCAACTGCAAAAGTTTTTGTTGACGCTTTCCCAGAGTAAATTGTGAGTAAGCAACTGCCGACGACTTTGTGAAACATTTTTAAAAATACAGTTTCTTATTTTGTACATTTTGGACGGACTGAAAGAAAAATATGTAAGAGTATATATAATGTAGGTGTCCATTTAGGATGATTCACAAGTAGGTACCATTTTTAGTGGTGTCAAGTGTGCATAAAGTTTTAATGAAAGTAAATAGTAAATTTAGTTAGTAGGGGGCTGTCACAATTAATGTGTTTTCATTTTCATTTGACATTATATCGAGCAATCAAGATAATTTGTGATCGAGTCATCCTTGAAACCAAAACAACGTATGTCCATGTTTGATTGATACTTATAAGTATCAAGTAAAATGTGAGTTAAAAAAACACGATTTTTTTTTGTGAAAAATACGTGAATTTTTAAGAAAAATACATTTATTTTATTCGACTTTTATAATAGATAATGAAAATGTTCATTTTGCTGCAAGCAACAAGCCCTTCATCTAACTCTATCAATGATACATAACAACATAACGTATCAATTGCAAAAGACATACGTTTTCGGTTTCAAGGATGACTCGATTAAAAATTGTCGTGATCGATCGATACAAATGAGCAATAAACTATCAACTGCAAGTTCTCGAGAAATACGCTATAATTTTTCAGTCGAAAAATTTTGATATTTGATTATTTCATTTGAGCGCTGGGATAGCGAAATGTAGATCTGTATTATCCCTCACCATAAAAATTCAAAGCAATTTATGTCTCATATGCTAATAAATAAACTTTTGCTGTCTTTAAAACTGACGCTATGAAGTCATATTGTTTGAGAAGGAAACAAATTTATAAACAAAAAAACTTTATCCTTTGTGAAAAAATGAACTTGTACCATAACTTCATCTTTTCATGGTTGATATAATAAAGGTTAAATGTGACGCTATATTCAAATAGAATCCCTATTTGTAATTACGTTGAAGGTTTCCTTATATCCATCCCTAAGAGGTTAAAACTCATGCTAAGAGAGAATGAGCAACAAACTTTACTATTAGGGTCTAAATTCGCAGAAAATTATAAATAAACGTAAATTGTAACAGATCGTTGTTTTTGTTTTTGTCATACGGTTAGCTGTGAACGATCCACAAGACAATGCGAGTAATTCATGAGTCGTAAAACGATCCCTAGGCGGTACAACCTGATCATAAGTTTTATAAACACTGTGTAGTCCTAAAATTTAGGCGGGTTTTAACCTTGAGACCTCAGGTTCAAAATAGGTGTGACCATTTTTTACAAGACCATCTTTTTGTTATTTGTGATAAAGCTACGTAAAAAGTGAACTGTACTGTTTAAAACAGCAGTTTAGCTTGTGAAAAATGGTACCAGCGATAAAACAAAGATAACCGCCGACGCTTATTGATACAAAAAAATTTGGACGAGGCGAAGGTGGTATTAATAAACTTACTCCCTATCAAGTGGGACGTCCAATAATTTATCGATAAGTTAGATTCTTAGCTAGAAAGAGAAATTATAGTAATTAATTTTGAATTAACCCTACAATGCGTGTATACATATGTGTGACACAATGACATAGAGATATTTTTTAAAATAAATAGAACAATGATAGCAACTAGGGTGACAAAAGTTAAGACCATAACTCCTTGAATTCTAACAAAATGTTGATTACAAAAAACGTTAAAAGTGTTCTTGGTTACATATTATTATACACTTATTACATACATATGTATGTAATGCAGCCTTTGAAATTTCAGTGTATTTTTTGCTTTATGTATAACTCATCAATGGGTTTCTAGTTCGTTTCTAAAATACGTTATTTCACAAGATACATCAAACCATTCGTTTATTATTATTTATTTCTCAAAATATGTTTCAACGGAACGTGTGAAATCTACGAAAAAATTTCTTGCAATTTTAGTTTAATAGACTTTTCATTTTTTTTATATATCAACCTTTTGTAATATTGTTGAAACACGTTTTTGTCACATAAAATAATAACATTTTAAGCTTCGTATGCTATTTTTTATAACTGACCTCGAAACCACCTATATTTAGACTTTTTGAAGCATTGGAGAATTTTGTCTCTGGAGTTTTAAGTTTGCTTTCAGGTAAAAATCTTTTGTCGTAGCTTAGAACATGAATTAAAAAATGTGTGCGATTAAAAACAACCCCAGATTATGAATTTCTTACAGAAAATATGAATTACATATAAAATCCACGCTTCCAAGGAAGAGTTAAACACTTCTTTCCTTGTTTTAAGCAATTTAAACAATTCTAATCAAAGAGTATGTACGTTTAATTTTCAGTATTAATTTCACTTCGTTCTCGTTAAGTAGAGTACATGAGACTTGCATGTTGTTCATCTATTGTGCTAAACCGTCCATGAACATTACACTTATTTACTTGTTTTTATTTGTTGGCCTTCTAAAGCCTGAATCATTTATATTCTCTGTTTACTTTTTGTGTTGTTTAAATCACCATTATGCCAAGTTGCAGGTGTTTAGTCCCTTTTTTTCCTAATTTACGTATGTTCTGGTGGCTGATGGTATTATTTATAGGGTCTGATGATTAACGTTCTTTTTGTAAACTGCATCACACAAACCGAATAACATATAGATCTTAATTTGAATTATTTTAATGAAATTCTTTCGCAAATTTTCATTGAACTTTTTCACAATTTTAACAAATGAAAAAGACAGATAAATAAAAACATAATATTAAGTGGAATGTATGTTTAAATATTTGAAAAAGTGTAAAATTACGTGAATTCAGTGGTGACTGTCATCTTAATGTCAGTAGTGTCAGAAGCAATAACTTGAGATGGAACTTTCGTGTTTAGTAAGATGCAGTTAAACTTATACATAGTTTTGCGCTGGCATCAAAATGCATTAAAAACTGTTTGACATTACTGACACAAAGTTGACATTCCCTACGAAGTAATAATTGACAAACGTCACACTATTAAATTATTATATCAATTATTGCAGATCACGGTGTATACCATGATATAGAAACCTAGAAGTAAAAGACAATACATAAAATGAACAGCTATTACGCAAAATGAGCTATAAAGGAGGAGCAGATAATATATCATACTTCCGTTTTCATAAGAACAATCAGACAACAGATCTAATCAGTGTTATGTACACTAATTTCAGGTTATAATTTGACCCTCCCCATTTAATTCCTTTAAACTCCCAAACAAATATAGGGAAGCATTTCAAATCTGGAGTGGCTTAGATAAGCAACCATTATCTCATGAGAAATTTGTGTAAATATTTGATGTTACGAGTAAGTATAGCAAAATTCAAGATCAAAATTTTACCTACATGGAAAATTTTGTTAATTGATTAGGTAAATGAAAGCTTTTGTTAGTAAGTTGTGAGTGGAAAAGAGATTACGTACCCTTTTTTCTCTTGCTTCTCACATGCAAATAGGTACTCTCATCAGCGTACCACCTAATCTAATAAAAACAGCAGGCTTTGAAATATGTTGGTACACTGACAATTTTGAAATTGCACGGTCAAAAAATCAAAAAAAAAAAGTTTGTAAAAATTTATTAGGAGCGTTAAAAAAAAGAGATCAAATCACCTATGACTTTTTTTGTAACCTATGACATACGGCTCATTGTGAAATGTCACTTTGACATAACTCATTGTACTCCCAAGTTAACTTTATTCACAGAAACATTAAAATAAATTTAGGGGAAATTGTAAATTACTTCAACAACTACAAAATATGCTCAATGATATTTCCAATAAAGCTACGACATGCCTTCGCTAAAATAAGAATGTACGATCTAATTTTTTAACGCATGATACTAGTTGTAAAACATAATTTTCTGAATTTGGTTCAGCAATTTTTTTCAAAAATGACAGTTACTTTTTTTTTGTTTTATAGACCAATTTTGCTTACATTTAATCTGGCAGCCACTTTCCTTAAGAGCTGAACTATTGCTCGTATTTTTTATCTTTAGTTACATGTTACCTTATATTGCAAAAATTGACAATTGATTGTCAAATCTGATATTTTGATTGCAGCCTTTGATTGATCCAGTACTAAAAAGGTTCAACTAACCTTGGCACTTTGAAACGATTGCCAGTGTAGAGCTGTCTTTTATGGCGAAGCGCTTCTTTTATATTTTGAGGTTAAATATTGATTGATCTACAAAGATGATCCTCATGAGAGTTCTTAAATATGAAACTCAATATACAATAAGGTTATCAATCCATTTTAACTTCCAAAGCCTCCTTGATATGGTATTTATAAATATTAACAGAAATTAGATATTCTTTGTATTTTTCAAGAATTGTTACAATATACGACAAATAAAAAAATATGCACAATCGATTTAGATTAACGTGATTATTTAATAACTAGCTTGGCAGCTATTTTTATAAACCATATATATGCTCTGATTAATCTAGCACAAGCATAAACTACGACATTTGACATTTCAAAAAACTAGGGGGTGTAACAAGTAATCAATACAGACAACACACTTGACCTTTATTCGTACTTTAATATTGCTTTTACAATTCTTCGTTACCTTGATTCTCTTTCGTTTATCTAACCCTTTTTTTCAGCTATTCATGTACTGGCCAACAATGAATTTCAGCAGGGACTCTCAAAAAGCTTTACTGTTGCTTATACTGTTAGGGTAAAATGACAAGCACTTCGAATGGCAACTTTGTTAAAATGAGGCTACTGACCCATAAAGGCCGTTTTTGAAATTCTCAATATAAAGTACCGCAAGATCAAATAAGAATAAGCAGACTTTGAAATTTAGAAGTGTGTTGGGAGCTCTGAATGTTTGATATTATATGGCCCGCAGTTATGTCACTGTTGACACCTTACTTATACTACATATATAGTAGCTCTGTTTTGACAACCGCAAAAACTTAAAATAAAATAAAATTTGAATTTTAAAATAAAATTTAATATTAAATTTGAGAAGTCAAGCGAATTTTTCGTACTGTTTCATTTTTTATTATTTTGGTAAAACTCCTACGAAATTGTAGTTAATTCGTATTAGACGTTTTTCTACACTTATAAGCAAATAATGTAGCTCATGAAGTGGAAAAATTCATTTGAAATACTATAAAAACATTCACATTTAAATTTACGTGAATCACGTGACCCTGATATCGACCCTGGATCAAAACGGCGTGCTTCCAGTCCTGCCACCTTTAATCAGTAACATTCCACTGTCATTGTCCGAAACCTGGATGCACTGGCATTTGTTATTGGTCGATCCGAGTGTGCCGTGCAAGTTTATTTATCAAAACACTCGTTTACCTTGAATGAGCTCACCGTCAAGAAATGCAGACAGTTTAGCCGCCGTTCGTTGGTCGAAATAATCGAACGGCCGTTTTTGGTGTCACCCTCGTACTATGCTTTGAACTCAATGGTTCAAAAATCGAGTAGAGTAAATCGTTTAGTTGATGCGGTGAAAGCGGGCAGGTCTACCTTAATAAGGTTGCAACTGTCAAGTCTTATTAATATCTCGCCTAAATCCTACTACGATGCATAGATGATTGTTGAACCCTCACTTTGACGATTTTTTGCGAATGACCGAAATCGTGAGGCCATGACATATTGAGATTTGGCAACGTGGGAACAAGGTTTCAGGTGTAGACAATCGAAAAGCGAAAACCTACGCTGAGTTGTTGCTATAATCGTGATAAGCGGGTGGTTGACCATTGGGAGTCAAGTTGGGTGATGATGTGATGTTGATATCTAAAGATAAATAAATAATGTCTTCATTCTCATGATCATGCGTGAAGAGGCGTAGCCATAGCAGACATGATTGTAAAGAAATGTTTTTTTACCCAAAATGTTTTATCCAGATTCGAAATTAATAATAGTCAGGTTTTTTGTTACGGGAATACATCCATTTAGTGCAAGGTATTCCTCACGACCATATTTTTTCTAACATCCGGTGACTCGCCGGAAACTAATCATATTAATAAACACGAAAACATTTGCATTCTTCAAAATGTAAAACAATCGTAACTATTCAATTCTTAGCCGCCGCTTGACCTCCAGATGTCATTTCATCACAAACAATCGTTTCTCAGAATCCCCAATAAAATCGCTTTATGTTAAACAAAAACAGACAGTCTCTTTGTGTCTCTTCCGCCCACTTTTAAGAAAAACGCATCGACTCCGCCCATGCGTACCACGGAGACATTTCCGACCTCATAGTCCTCTTCGGAAACTAAAAACGTTGGTTTTTCGCGCACGGAAGTAGGCCGTGTAGAGAGAAAGTCCGTGACGTCGAAAATCCCTTTAATGGATCAAAGGTGAAAACGTACGCAAAACGTGCGTCACAGTTGGCGAGGTCAGACACGGACACGACTGAACGACGTCTTTTGTTTGTTGGAATCCCGACTTCTCGAAAATCCCAGTTGGCTATATTTGTCGAGGCGTCGGGATGCCTACTAGCAGTGACTTTCTCCCGACTCATTCATGGAATGTAGTGGGCGAAAACGACGCTCACGTGATCCGAGAACGTCAGAAGCACGTGACCGGGCGATGAGAGAATTGTGCAAGAGATTGTGCGGAGAGAAACAGTTAGGGAACCTTGAATTGATGAAAAATCTAATTTAATGGCCTTCGATCCGTTACATCACGATGGTGTTGCCGGTTTTAAATAATTAGAATAAAATGCAGTGTTCATTTGGGTGGACATGGCGTGTAGAAATGGCCTTTAAACGAAAAATATGTAAGAGACCTGCATTTTTTGTTGGTAGCTCTGCTATCGAGTTTGACATTTCTGAACTGTCACGAAGAACAGAACGGTTTGAGATAACACGCAAAGCGACCAACATATTTTAAATTCCGAAGTTTACTGAGACGCCTTTTTTAGTTTACTGACATTAAACAAAATTTTACCAAGTTGTTAACACGACCACACAGAAATAGTTCGTGTTTTTATGAATATATTCTAACCTGTCAGTTTTACACACCTTTTTACTCGTGTCAATAACTTCATTCGGGTGCAAAAGGCAATACAAACACGATTGACCGTTATTGTATTACAAACAAGAAAACTTTGACAGTTATTGTATTACAAACATGAAAACTGGTCTATGCTGCTGCGTCAAATTCTTAAAACTTGACTAAGATTTACTGTTTTTTTCATTAGTTTTTCGTGGTCACGATTTTTACCTACTTGAAAAGACACTATTGACAAACTGTTTTTGTCAGACAACTTCTACAGAAAATATAAAATAGAATATTTCTCTATTTGTATAAATATGGAAAGTTTCTGTAGATTAAGAAAGACCGATAAGAGTATTGTGATCATTTTCATAACATAGGCGTCGAAAGGGGTTGGGTAACTTCAGTTTTTGCCTCAACGATACATAACCCTGGTTTACACAAATGTCAACTGTACGCATTTACTGTCTTACATTTGTTGGAACATTTTGAAAATGACCTGTATAACCCAAGATTTATCAAAGTTTATTAGGAATGCTGTGCACAAAGACAATTATCATCGTTTAGTACCGTTATGCCCGCTGTTTCCTTAAAATTATGAAATATTCAAAAGCAAATTGTTGTCATTGGTATTTCCAGAAAGTCCAGGAAAACCAGAAATTTCCTTCGCATAAAATCTTGACGAATCATTATTATAGTCATAATAATAACTCACATAATGTAAGAAAAAAAAAATCAAAATCGATTTAGTATTATTGCATCTGAACCTAACCAATTAAAATTTTCAAGGTTTTTGCAAAATGAAGACAAAATTTTGCTTGTGGTAGGTTCTCATCTATAACCTCAAAAGTTCTTTTTGGTATAGAACATTTATTTCTAGCTAAAGCTAAAAGTGCTAATTTTCTTCTGTAAATAAGCTTTTAAGTTTTGAGCTATCTGAAATTCTTCCATAGCTTCTTGTAGAATAAGTAAGTTAATTGCTGTTGACAAAACGAACGTAGGATACATTCAACTACCGTGAGATTTGAATCATTATTCAGTTATCATTATCAGTGTCAACAAATTACACAATGTAATGATAAGTTTTCAAGGTTTTTTTAGGTATCACATTCACGTTTAAATTTTTATCATATGAAACAATAAAATCTACTATTATCAGCTAACTTTAGGTAATATTTTTCTAATAAAATGCTGACTTTCGTGTTGCCTATATATCCAACAAAAATTTAAAGAGTAGAAAAAGAAATTAAATGTCTATAATTTTGTTTCATTACTAAATAATAGTCGGTGTTCGACAAGCATAGCGATTTTCTTGCGGGTGTACGACAAAGACAATGCGTAAGTGGGCGGTCATATGCATACCCATTTCGAGACGCGTTTTATTTATCCTCGGTATGGTTGTACTCTTTACCATTCAAACTATTGGTTTAGCATTGTTTAACGCCATTTTGACATCTTCCTCATGGCTGTTATAAAATATCAAACTGAGCTACTAACATGTAGGAAAAAGTAGATGTCTTTTTTATGGTTAAACTATTTCATTATGAATCAAGTGTTCAAAAAAAAATATTGTCAAGTCATTCATTACTTTTAAATTTCGTCATAAGTCTTGTTGATTCTTGAACCAACTTGAGCCGATGTCAAACGATGTCAAAAGCGCAAATTATCTGTCAATTATTTTACTGCTGTTGTACTAGTTTCCAAAAGCTCTGAAATGTACGATAATTGAAATTTATCTGCTTTGTATTAAAAAAGTGGAATTTTGCGTTAAAATTACTGCAAAAATAACAAAAGTACGAAGTACGTAAGGACACAAGTAGAAATTTCAGAGCACACTTTGAGTTGTTTTTTTTTTTTATTTAATACCCGATACTGTCGTATTCATGAAAAACTAACACGGCAAAATGTCATACTTATGTCAATGTTTTAATGTGGATAATTGAGTTTTGAAAATACTTTAAAGTCTAAGTTGAATAGCAGTTGAACATTTAGTCCGATTTACACTATCAAAATTTGAATGTCTTAGTTTTTCACCAATACGATAGTGTAGATCGTTCCTAAATACAAAAATTGAAATGACAAACTGTATTAAATAAGTTAACTTAAAAAAACCTCAAAGTAAGGCTATGCCTATAAAAAATAATGTAGACAATGAACCTGTCCTGAATTTGCCAAACGACAAATGTAAAACAATATACTTTTAAAGGGCATTTTGTTACCTGATCCTTGCCAACGGCTCTTCGGATTTTTTGATGGGTTATTCGGAGCATTTTGCGATTGGTCAGTGTAGATTCCTACATATATTTGTTTTTTTTTTTTTCTGCTAAATATTTTTTACTTTCTATAGGGTACGCTGTCGATATGTTGATCATTCTTTATCTTTTGGATACCGACCTGAATTATCACCGTCATTCTCACTTTGTCTCATTTTCGCGTTTTCCTAACGATCGATTCGATTCATAATCCACTCTACAGTAAGAATAATGCTTACTGACTAGTGAGTGACTTCTCAGTTAAGTTTTAAACCAGTTTCTTGACTGCCGGACAATTTTTCGCAGGCGTATTTATTTGCTATATATTCTGTCCTGATAATATGTAAGAATTCTTGCAACAATACGCTTAGCGGCTTTCTACAGTAATAATAAGCCGCACACCGTATCATAACATGCGATAACCTTGGATTTTTAATTTGCACGTTTTGTTTTGACTAGTCCTTGTTTATTACAAAGTCGTCCGATCCTCGTTCTGTCATTGATGACCCGTAGATGGAGACAATAGACAATGCCAAACTGTACCGTGCACTTTAGCCAATTCATTGACATAAATGTAGGTCTGACTCGCCAAAATACACCATTTTGCGGAATCTGGAGCGTTCGCGCTTCCGTTTAACAGTACAACAATAAAAGATTTGTTGCAATTAACGGGATCCTAATGGTCTCCGTACAGATGCGGTGTGTCCGAGAGGTCAACCGTAACACAACCGCAGAAAATGAGTTTATTCGAAAAATGTGTAATTATTAATGAACGATCGATATATGGCCCACTTCCATTATCCACGACGAATCGATCGGGCATCGTAGTAGGCTGAGAATTATTTTTGACACGAGCCATCTGCCAAAATATTTGTGAGAAACAACTGAATCATTGAGAGTAAAGAACTTCATCTAGTAAGCTGTAACGTTAATAGAAGAGGGGGTAAAAATAGAAGACAGTCATTAACCGGAAACAGCTGCGATTTTCGGATGTTTTAAAACGGAAAACCACAGCCGTCCACGTATATCTCTGAAAATGACAAACAATGCCATGCTTAATGGTCCCAATTAATGTTTCGAGTCGTAGGAAAAGTTGTTGCTCTGTTGCCATATCATGTCCGTTCGTTGATCGGCATCGTAGCAGATCAAGAAGTCAGGTTTGTATCTTGATAAGTTACGTTACGTCATTATCGAAAAACCCATCAGCTACACACATAACTAAATAAAGTAACGTACGGAACCAAGGACTTGGACGGTTCGTCAAAAACCTGACTAATTTTAGTTTGTGACGCACCGATTTTTAACCTTCACGTGAACCGATTGCGTTTATTAGCACAAGGGGGCGGCACCTGACGCCAATCACAAGTTTTTTAACGTCTCCCAACTTACCACAATTATCCAGCCGTTGCGTACGGGCGCTGGGGTGCATTCGCGGCTTTTAAACCCACCGGTCGGCCATGAATGAGTCCCTCCCCCCCTTCGCCAGCGCGACCCTCGTAACGGTCCGAATGGTTTTGGCGCCAAATCATCATACAAAGTCTGCAGTAAAATATTGTTTCTTAAAAAGTGTTTCTTTTTAAATCGTATCTTTTTTATCTGATAAGCTCGCGACGTCACACCCCCTCATCGTCATGACGACGTACAAATTAGCGCCTCGAAGACAACAACAATCGCAAGATTGCGTGCAAAGCTTGGATCAATATCAACAAGATTGGAATTGCGCGCGTCTCTCCCCGTACGTCATTTGTCATGTCCCCCTTTGTGGGGAGGTAGCGGCCCACGTGAAGGACGTTCACGTGACGCCAACGCTAGTCGTAGGCGGTAAAGAGGGGTGCGTATAGATTTTATAGACTTGTAACTTTGGGGGTGGCGGTAGCGTGGGTGACGGAAGTGCGAAGTTAGAATTTTTGATTTTTGGGGTCGATAACTATTTTAAGACGTGAACTCAATGCACAGTTGGTGCTGAGTAGCATTGAACTCGGGTTAAGGCATCGACCATACGACGCGGCGATAGCAAAGTCGTAAATAATAAGTAGCAATATAAGTAACCTGCACATAATATGAATAAATTGGAATGGTAACAAAAATACGAAAGTTCTCAATTTTTGTGACTTTCCTTTCAGTTAAACAGAGCATCGTTCCGGTTAATCTGATTTAGTTATTATGAGAACGAATACAAACGGCGTCGACGTGATCCTTGATTTTTGAAATATGTGGGTAGTTCTGGGTATCTACTTCGAAGCTTCTGTTTGACAGTTTGTGATTAAAATTAATCGAGGCGCAATGTCATTGTAGACTGACACATGTCTAATTACATTTCTGAAAAGGTAAAATCGATAACTAATAGTGCAACCAACATGTTAAAAAAATAAAATGTCTACTAGATGTTGGTAATGAATAAACATAAACATAGTGAAAGTCCTGAAATTGGCTGTTTGCTGCTTGTTAATTCTGAGTGATCACTATTCAACGGTATTTTAACACTAACTGGCAATAAGACCTGCCACAAAACTCTAAAAATACAGTGACGGCCAAAATAAAATGGTACAGTTTGATTTTGTCATTGTAACATGGGTCAAAAATTAATACATTGAACTACTAATAAGTCATCTGTGCCTACCAAAGCCAGCTCACTTGTGTTATTTTTTTAATGACAGTTAGCACTGAGTAGCTAATTGAAATGAAACTGGAGATCACATGTACCTACTCATTTGAAAATGTTTTGATGCCAAAATGTAGTTATTTTATTTTGTTTTACACCATCTGGATAAATAAATTAATATAGTTATATATTTACTTTATTATATATACTTTGTTCACCCGCTTTACACAACTAAATTTTTGAAAAAATGCTCTCCAACACTTGTACCACTTTATTTTGGCCGTCACTGTATTATAATTTCTAAAACGGTTTCGGATTTGTTGCATAGACAATTTTAGAATGGTCTGCGAGGAAGTGCTGTAATCATTAATATGAAAATAAGCCCACTGCTGCGACAGGTTCCAGTCGAGCCATTTGTGGATCTGTGGAAAAATATGAGATAATAACCAGAAAAAAACTGAAATAAATCCGAAAAGATGCGGTTTGAATTTTGAAATGTATTGGCAGCTCTGTCTGACTGTTCTAAAGTCTTTCTTTTACATTTTACATTTGAATTTCATGACAATTCCGAAATCGATCAAAATCGATAGACAACGAGGCTACCAACGTATGACTATTAATATATAAATACTCTTTTATGACTAATTATCAAAACATTTTATTACTTTAACTTTATATTAGACCAAAAAAATCTTTTCTTTTTTAATTTATCGAAAAAACTTTTGTTAATAATGACGTACCCACTTTATTCTTCTATCATTTGTAGTAGGCAATAATTCCTAATTTAGAAACTGAAGGTAGAACTTCTGAAATTTGTTCTTTAATCGTTTTCTTGGAGGTCGATGCCATTGCTATCCATCAAATAAATCGTTCAAATCTTTTCTTCGATGATATTTAAGAATTTCTGGTTATGATAATTAATGCACTTATGCAGTTGAGCACTTTAACGCACTTGCATCGCTTATCATAGCCCTTTTTATTAGAAGGCGGTGCTGGAGCACTTGCGATAGGAATCGCGTCAGTTTTTTCCCATTCCAGAAGTGTGGGCTTTACTTACATGATTTTTGTTTGATGTAAATACTTATTTCTTGAGTTAAAAGGTCGATTTTCGTGGCAGGATATGCGATTTTCTTCGTCGAGTCCAGTTCTGTTCTGAATAATTTTTTGTCGTTCAATTTTCAATTCAGTAATGTAAAAAAAAGAAAAATTAAATCTTATTTCTTTCTATTTTGTGTTCACAATGAAATCATTTGGTTCTTACAATTAGTTGAATGTCGAAACAGCTCTTTTTTCAAAATTTTAATGTTCGTAGCTAATATGAAATTACGAATCAATATGATTACTTGTCATTGTCATTTTGAATGTGGACAATGTTTTTTTTTGTATATTAGTGTTAAAATTAGATTTCATTACATTTTGCAACTACTTTCAGTGATCATTTTTAAGATTTTTCAGTTTTCTACGCATTTTTTATCAATTTTTTAAATTTTATTTTGCAAATTGCATACGCAGTAAAAACATAGCGTGTTATACCGCATGATCAATAAAATTTTTATTTAGGTTAGGCTGTGCAAAACGAAATTTTTGAAGACGTATGTCGTAATTGTTAAAATCACGTTTCGTTTTTGGACCTTCATTCGCCGTTGTGATCTTGGTGTCCACGATTCAATCATAATTTTTTTCTCTCGTAAACACCATTTTAGCCGCAATTAATGAAAACCAAATATTTATAATGACAGTTTAATTGACATTTATTAATCCAATTACGACATATGTTTTCAGCAGTTTTGTTTTTCAAAGCCTACCCTAAATAAAAATTTTGTGGATCATGCGGTACTTCAACAGAACGTTTTGTTAATTAGTATGTATAGTAAATAAGAAACTTACAAGTACGGGTCCAAATGTTTTAATTTTTTGGATCATTCTTCAACATACAAACTCATCTGCATTATGTTACACAAACTTTGCAATATATACAGTGACGGCCAAAATAAAGTGGTACAGTTTGATTTTGTCATTGTAATATGGGTCAAAAATTATTACATTGAACTACTAATAATTCATCTGTGCCTACCAAAGCCAGTTCACTTGTTTTATTGTTTTAATGGCAGTACTGACAATGAGTAGCTAATTGAAATGAAACTGGAGATCACATGTACTCACTCATTTGAAAATGTCTTGATGCCGAAACGTAGTTATTTTATTTTGTTTTACACCATCTGGATAAATAAATTAATATAGTTATATATTTTGAAAAATTAAAGAATGTCATTTTGTTCATTTGTTTTATTAATGTCATCGTTAAGCCTACAGCAAAAATCATCATGTCTACTTCGTTCACCCGCTTTATACAACTAAATTTTTGAAAAAATGTTTTCCAAGGCTTGTACCACTTTATTTTGGCCGTCACTGCATAACCCGTGATTAAAAAAAAATGTTTTCAGAGTGGACCATGACAGACAGAGACAGACATGTTTGAATGTTTTTTTTAATTTTGAAAAAATTTGAAATTTGTCAAGTTTTGAGTTTTTATAACATGGCTTTCAACAACAAAACTTGTTAGAAAATAAAGAGGATGGATATTAGGTTTACTCCATAAGAAATGTGTATGGCGATTTTTTGGAGGAATTTCCGAACGAAGCTATCCTACATGATGACTTAAGCAGATCTTGTTCGTCATATCGTAAAATGGGGGAGTGTTAACCGTAAGAAACGCAGTGCTAGGCCCATCACAGCTAGAACTCTAGAGGCAATTTTGGCGGTAGGGCATGTGATGGAGGAACGTCCACAAACTTCAGTGAGACATTTACAACAAGAATTACAACTTTCCTATGGCACATCAATACGCTTCATCAAAAAAATTCTACATTTACATCCAAACATTTATATTTATTAACAAATTTAATAATGATGATGAGACAATCATAAATGTGATGTTCACAGATAAATCATGGTTCCATATTTTTGGATACCTAAATTATCAAAATATGTGGATGTAGACTGCAGTCTTTTATGGAAACTCCTTAAAAATCCTTAAAAAATAGGAATATGGACATTTGCCAAAAAAGGATTATTGGACTCATATTTTTGAGGGTATGTTTAAATGTTGAATCCCTCAATATGTCTTAGACTAAAATATATATATATTTTTTCTTTAGGAAACCTAAACGGTATCCCATAAAAATTTTAACACCATTTATGAACATGCTGCATGATCATGAGTTGCGGGTCGGTCATTTCTAGCAAGGCGGAGGACGTGTTCACACTACATATGACAATATCACTTTTTTAAGACATTTTTTTAACCGACTTATTAGTTTAAACACAAAGATGATATGACCACAACGGTTCTGCGATCTGTCGCCTAATGAGCGTATTTTAAAAACTTAATCTTTACGGTACCTGTTGATCTCGACGATTTACGGGGGACAATTGCCAACAAAATTGGAGCACAACAGCACACCTTGGATGCTTAATAAACGTTACAAGTTCTTTAAAAAGGAGACTTCATCTTTGCAGAGAAGTAGGTGGCGGTCACACAACGCACCTCATCTAATAAAGTCTGCTTGGTTTTCTTGTTACTATTTCTTCAATTACTGTATAAGTCATTCTTTAAAATAGTTGTAAAACGACGTAACTCAACTTGCATACACGTCAAAGATGGGTTACAAAAACCAAATCTAACTAATTTATTCCAACTTCAAATAAATAATTTATGATTCACATATTTACGTGAATTTTCTCAAAATCTGCTTATTTTTTTATATACTTCCAAAATCAAAAAATGCCACAAAAAAATAATTCACTATAAATAATGGAACTGTGACAATTGCTAAGTATTTAAAAGGAAATCAGCAGCAGGAATCACGAAAATTAGAGTGAAACTGTATCCAAATCAATAGTTAAACGGATTTCTTATATTGCAGTATTTCAAAAGTCTTCAACTTCTTGAGTTTCTTTCCCCAAATTAAATTTTATTTTAAGAAATCTTATTCACAGCTAAAACTGTTACTTTAAAATTAAATTTATTTTTAGATGTGGTTGTAGCTTTATTAGAATACACATTAGATTTGCTGGTTCAAATTCTACGAAACTTGAGGGACTTCCTCTGAACTTTTACACAGCCGAAATTGGAATTTTTATAATTTTAAGATATTTCCATTGATATCAGTTTGAGTACAGAAATATTGTTTGGGATTTCCGGTCTAATAAATAGTTTCAAGAATGCAGGGACGTCAGTTCTTGTAAGGCCAAAGTTTTATTAATCTATCTACAAAACAGCAAACGCCGCATGTTTTTTGTCTTTGTGAAAAAGCATGTAAACTGGCGCCATCAGATCAGAAACCCGACATTAGTGTTGGTAGTAGATAGGCACAAATTTCAAGTTCACCGACTGAAAATTGTGAATTGCTCTCGACGATGAATGGGCCAGAATTAGAATGACTGTTTACACTTTTCGTTTTGTTTGTAAACACAGCCGATTACTTTATTTGGCCACCACAGGGTGTAGATATTTGTTTCGTCCGTTTTCATTACCACTTTCACAACCGCTAACTCCGAATATAAATAAGAGCCGATGTTTTTCTAAGATAAGAGTAATTAGTGATGACGTCTTATTAAGACGTTTCTGATAAAAAAATGTGGCTCTGATGCTGATCGATCGAAAATTCTCTCAACTAGTGTACTTTTTTGACGTCTGACCGCGGCAAGTGTGTTGTAAGGTCGTTTATCTTTCTAATACGTTGCAGGTTGGTTATTGTATGAAAGTCTCGAGTTCAAGTCGTGACTCGGACTCGCCTTATTTCTACATGTTGGAGTAAAACGGTACCTTTACGGTAGAGACAGATTAGAATACACCTACGACAAGTAAACAAAGTCGATTTCACACGCAAGAAATTCTCCTCTGGGTTCTTCCGACCGATCGACCGACCTCACCACTTGTTGCCGTTGTACGTGGAGATTCTGGCCGCATGGAGCTCCGGGATTGTTATAGAGATGATGTCATTAGCTTGGATAAAGCGTCTGCACGGTGATAATTGAATGGTATAAACAAGAGATAAACAGGAGATTCGCGGAATTTTTACATCAGAGCGGTCGTAATCGCTCAAAAAGCGTAATTCCGACGTCGCAGGAATTACCGATATAGAGGTCTTAGAACGCGAAGTGATGATACGGATCAAAGTTCAACAGAAAATTAGACTTATCGAAGTATAAGTCCAAAAATCAGTTTAGGTTTTTTAACAGTTTTTGGTCCTGATTTCCGTCTAAGTTCCTCCTGTTCGTTCACTAGTTTTTATGATTTGATCTTGTCATTTTATGTACAAACGTGATCAAGTTGAACAAACTTTCAACTCTTGCTTCCGTTTTTGAGGAGAATAATTGGTAAAAGTATACTGAACAATCACTTGATTAGTAGTAAAAGATCCAGTACAATATTGGCACGCCTTCTTGTGGCGATTGAGCCACAACATAATAAAACAGTTACATAACACGGATAAAATCGTCGTGCGACAAATTTATGCAAAACGCCACGTTTACAAATGATCACCGGTTATGCAAGAACCATCAATAATCTCGTTTTTGTGTAAAAAATCCCGAAACAGAAAAGTGTTTTGTCGGGACTTCCCCATTCAAAGAGTTGGCGCTACATTAATAAAATCCTCCACCTACACTCGTAAAAACATAAATCGTCGAATTAAGGGAGGGCGGATCAATAACCAAGGGTGAGATTTGTACGAAGTTTGTTAATCTGCATATTCAGTGTAATTGATGTGGATTACCGTTCACTTCGGGCGAATGACCACCTAACATTGTTGAGTACCGGCTTGGAACGGACAGATTCTACAATAATAAGAAAGTTTAGATGAACTCGGTGAAAATGACCCTGGTCCACTTTCTCTACGTATCTAACGACGCACCATCATGTTTATAAATAAAACGTAGGTAGACTTCGTCAGATGTTTAAATGATAAATTTTGATGAAATTTACGTTTTCATCGCGTTGATGGGTCGATGGATAAAGGAGACGGTGAAAAAAGACGGACTCCCAAAATAGAGTGGGTGGGGTCATTGGTAATAATTAAGCAGCTAACGATTTGGAATGTTCGTGTTAATAAAGGGGGTTTACATCACGACGCTAGCGAGAAAGAGCGTTAGCCTCAAATATATAACCGCAATTCATTTTATGACCAAGTAAGTCTAATATACATAGAGACATCTCGCGGAGAGCGGCTGTATTTCTGTTTTCGAAGAGTAGGAACCCTTTTAAAAAATTGAGTTTCATTTTGTTAGTGATGTCGAATTGAACCAAAAAGCCTTTCTGTTTTAAGCATTTTTATTTGATTCAAAATTCGATCGAGTAATAAGTTTTTGAAGTAGACAGTGTCCACCTCTGTCCATCATCTCCTCTTTACCTGTGTTTATTATTTTTATTATTGTTTTTATTGTGATAATTTGATCTTTTCTGATGTTGTTTAGTAAAGTAAAGGAAATTTTCTAATTTTAGTTGTAGGCTGCTAATATATTTTTTTTGTAGGTTCTTTTAGTTTTTGTAGTTCTGTTTACTTTTGCTATGTAACTAATAATTTTTTTGTTTCACTGTTAATTTTATTTTCAATGTGGTGGTCTCAATGACCTACAGAGTTGATCTATGTTCATTATTGTCTTTTTTTTATATTTCTACCTTATTCCAACTTCTTATTTTTATTTTGTTCTTACATTTGCAGTTATTCCTGTCAACGACGTTTGTCAAATTTGTCTTTTATTGATTTTTTCCTCAGTAAATTCTTCTATAATTTCGTTTACAAAACTGACTGAAAGTGTTGCAAATACAAGTATTTTAGAATTTGGACGAAGGCAGTATGGTTTCTTGTCTCCATGTCAAAAGCAAAATACAGGTCTACAAAAGATATCATGTACTTTGAAAAAGAAAGATATAAGTTTTCCTCAGTAAAATTTCAGTATTTTCTTAAAATTGACCTTACAAGTCATATCTGTGGTATTGTTGTTATTATGTAAAAACTCCATTTCTTCAAAGTGGTGACTAGTTTGAAGTTCTCACTTTGTAATGAGAGAGTAAATATGTCAGTATCTTTATAATGTTCCTAAAGTTGGGTTTGTTTTCCCTTCATCTTCTTAATTATTGTTTCTTTCTCAATCCGCAATTTATTTCAAAGCCTATCTGCTTTGAAATAAATTGCGTTCAGTAGTTCATTAGTTTCATCAACGAACTCGATATCTTCTGGGTTTTCTCTAAACACCTAGGTATTCATTTTCTCCGGGTTTTCAAAATCGAACGCGATTTCGGGGTCGGACTTCTGTTTAATATGAAAATGCCTCTTCATTGTTTTCCTTTTATTCTAATGCAATTTTGTAACTTACTGCTGTAGTGAAGACAAATTGAAAAATACATTCCCGTATTTTTATGATAAAATTCGACATATTTTACTTGAGAGAGCGGCGTTGCCACTCTTTACTTACCTGGCGAATCCGCATCTGCCAATCGCTGCCAAATTACACTTGCACGACTAAAATACGTAATTCTCTTACGGAAGGTCAGTGTTGCGCGCAAACTTAATTTCTTCAAGGATTTACAGCCATTATCTTCAGGGCTCAGTTTGTTTATATGTTTGCTGACTTTTGATCTTTCGCAAATTGTGTCTGCATTACTGTGATTTTTTTTACTTATTTTATAGATACCACGAAATTTAGAAAAGTGCTGGTAGCTATGGCAAAAAACTATTTTGATTGTTATCATTGTTACCATGTTGTCTATGGTAGTTCTAGAATATCAAAATTTATAGATGAACAGAGGTACCAACACGTGAAAAATGTTATATCTACTTGATGTCGTCTTTTTATCAAGTGGTACAGAGTTAAAGTTTATTAGTTGAATATGCCCAATTCGTAAAACAACGGCAGTCAAGTTATTAATTTTTACTTTGGAAAAGACAGTCTTCCAATAAACAGGATATTTGTCATTTCATTTTCTCCTTCAATAAGCATAAACACAGCCGGGTGATCTACTTTAAATGTGATATTTTCTTCTTCGGTCCAGGCACCGTATTTTCTTTTAATTCGTATTGCTGAAAATAATATGTATACTAATTAATTCTAAAGGACTAATTCTAACCTGAAACAACCCCTGCTTCTGTGCCTTTCTCGTTGACTTCAATAACAGCCTTTTGGATGATTTTATCTATGCACAAATTGTTGCATTGTTCTGCAAGCATTCCTTTAAAATCCGCTTTTTTCTCGTCAAACATTTGCTCTAGTCCCATCTGTAATACTATTATTAATATTTTATCTCTCACCTTTTTGATTTAACACACACCTCCTTCAATATTCCACTAAAATCCGTAGTTGTCTCAAACTTGAATTTTGGTAACGATAGTTGCACTGAAGTACTTTTTAAATTGTTAAATATTTCACTCAGATTAAAGGCGGTTGATAATTTAGCCTCCAAATCTTTGATTCCGTTTCTTTCATTTGGTAACACAATGAGTAACTTAACACTAGTGATTAAATAAGGCAAAGCGAATATTTTTGCATCTAAATTCTGGTCATACTTGTAGCAACCATTTTTCCACCCTTCCATCATCTGAACTTTAATTATATTCTCACTATCTAGGTAGAAGTCTTCAGATACAGGTTCGTTAGTAAATGGGTCGTTCCATTCCGCTTTGAAATAAACTGCGTTAAGCAGAAATAACGCACTGTCTTGTCCTATTAATTTTTCATCGACAATTTCTTTTATACCACCTTCAGTTTTTCTTGACACCCAATCATTGATGTTAATGACAGCTTCAGTTTTTTGAGCAAAGTCTAACACTTCCACTTCTGAACTAAAACAGTCTTTCAAAATATTCTCAAACTCATCTAAGCACTGATTTCTTTTTCCAACATATATTTTGTTTGCTAAATATAAAGTCACACGATTCAAATTTTTCAGATAATCTATAATCCATTTGTACATCACTGCTGTTGATTTGGCGTCCGGAATTTGAAGTATTTCTCCCATAATTTTGGAAGTTTCGTTTCGTGAACCTTGGTAAGCAACAGATAAAATAATATGAAGACTTAGGGGCGAAAAAAACACATTTCCGGAATTTCTTGCTAGAATATTGTAGATTTTTTTGGTGAATGCGACATTAGCTTGTAGTATTTCTGTTGAAGGAGGTGGAGCGGACATTGTGAAAATATCGACACAGACACGGAGACTGTAATCTTGGCACTGCTTTATATATAGATTGAGTTTCTCGTTTGTGTATTTTTACTTCAGTGATAGATCGCATAGAAAAAAAAAACGAAGACAAGTACGTGAGATTTTTTCCAATTCAATGTAATGATGTTTATTTTCAATTTGTTGCAGGCGACATAGAATCATAATAAAATTCATGCATTTTAATGAATCATATTTATTAACATTTAATTAATATTAAAACAGTGTGGTCAATACGATCGAATGAAAATTGATAATAAGCTTCCAAGAATCCGTTAATTCATAGACATTGTGTGAAAAATTGCGATCTGTTAAACTGTATTTTTTTTAAAGTGTTAATACACTTTCTCTTTTATCCACTTTTGATGTTCAGAATACTGATAGTAAATATGTAAACAATGACATCACTGGTTGGTAATTAATAAATTAACAGAGGATATCGTAGTGCATCATGCGGTTATTATTACCAGCTTGTACATAAAGTCATAAGCAACATTGTGTAAGTTTTTGTGCATAAGCACAAATAACAAAACAAATAAAATAGAAAACATTTTCAGTATTGATTATAAGAGTTAAGTAAAATAAATGTCCTTTTTTTTAAAAAAAAAATGTACGAATTTTGGACAATAAAATTCTGTTGTTAACAGACATTTTATTTGACATTTCTAAGTGTGAATCAAATATAGACATAGGTTTTTGGTTCCAGATTCGATTACGCATTAATTTGATCGCTCGGTAGTATAGTGTATATATTGATGTTTAACATATCTAACGATATATTTAAAATATATAGAAAATTATATTTCTCACTGTCACTTGGGTGGACAAAATTAGAAAATTCAAGCATGAAAACCATTCGGGATGCGTGTGGATAGTAACTATTTGCGCGCACTAGTGCAGGTAGTAAATATATTTATAATATTTTAGTAATTTAATGGATTGAGAACTGTAGTGTAATTTTATATATACAAGGTGTCTATAAATGTTTCTGGTATTCTAGTTGGTCATGGAATTTAAAAAAAATGTGCTTCTTCCTACAAAAAGGTATAAACTTTATTTTAAACGACATGGTGAACGACATTGTCATCAATTTAAATTTTGAACTGTATTACTGGTCACATAAAAACTGTTTTGTATAATGTTTTAAACACTACACTGAATAAAAAAGCAAAAACTAGAAACAAAATTTTAAATGATGCGCTGTTGACAGAAGTGACATTTCAATAGTTCGGTTCACTATAAAAAATATGCGCTGAAATCATTTCCGATACAAATTCCATAGCCACCCTTGATACCAGAATCATTTGTAGACACTTTGTATATATATATATATATATATATATATATATATATATATATATCAGCGCATAATTTTTATAGTGAACCGACAGTGCATCATTTAAAATTTTGTTTCTAGTTTTTGCTTTTTTTATTCATTGTAGTGTTTAAAACATTATACAAAACAACATTATACAAAAACTAAAAGTTTGTGTGAGGCGATATCCAGACTTCGTCGACCTTCTTACAGTTAAACCTTCCTTTTATACATTTCCAATAGCTCTTTTTGTAGAAAATCTCTCCCTGAGGTCTAAAATTCTTAAGCACGCTTTTTAGATGATCTCTCTGGGTGGTTCAAATCTTCTACATTGCTCAAAACGTTCTTCTTCATATCATGTTCTTCAACGGTGTAACCCAGCATTATATCCCATTAACAATGCTATTTCTTTTGCTAATAAACCACCCTCTCACATCGCAATAGAAAGACCTCGCTTAAGTTTACTCAGACGAAAACGTCTATGCTAACGAAACTCCAGGCATTTTTAAAATGTTCTGAGTATAAATGAGACAAAATACTTAGATGAATCAATCTTTACCTGTGTGAAAGTTAGCTGAATTGTGCTGCATTTTCCAGGGGAGTTGACATTAACGAGAAAAAAGTAACCTTATTTCAAGTTATGTGATCAGTAATGCAGTTCAAAATTTAAATTGAAACAATGTCCCTGAGTATGTTGTTTGAAAAAAATTTATACCATTTTGTAGAAAGCGGCACATTTTTTTTAAATTCCATGACCAACTGGGATACCAGAAACATTTATAGACACCTTGTATATATATATATATATATATATATATATATATATTCATTTAATTCATGGAAATTATGCATGGTAGCTTTCTATTATAATCAAAATATAGTGTTCTGTATTCCTGTTCTCTGTTCTGTTCATAGCAATTGCTCTATATCTATGAAGATGATGCTTCAGTGAAGGCGATAAATAGTCAGAAGTATCTAGCATCCAGAACTCTCAACGGCTCCATTTTTGTACTTTATGCGTCATACATGTACTTTTTGAAGATCCAAGTCTTGCAAATTCTTAATCAATTGTGCTCAAGTGCAAAATCGTGAACATACGAAAACCATATTTATCAAATTTTACCCCTGGGATTTTCGACACGAAATGCTTCTTTTTCTACTAGTTCAGAAAAATCTTTTTATCCATGGCTCCTGAATTTTTGTCTTCAGGATGATGAAAATGTGCCTCCGAAATGAATTCAAAGGTACCTTCAGTCTTTTAACTTGTTTGATACCAACTGGGGCGGAGTGCTTTGGAGATGTCCTGTAGATGAAAAATCAATGATGATTATTTATGGGGCCGAGTGCAGTTGCGTAAAACACAACGATTTTAAAACGGGTAAAGATTCTTATTATTAATTGTGGCATTCGTCAACAAAAACAAAATATAATAAAGTTTATTCTAAGAGATATAACTTGTCTGTAGTGTAAAATTTTATCACTTCAAACACCATTTTTACCTGTATGTTTACCAAAATTATAAAAGTACTTTTAAATTATATTTCTAAGGAAACTATAATAAATTTTGCCTCGCCTCGCCTCGTTTCTCTTCAAAACCTGTACTTGTGAAAAAGGTTTTTAATGAATTGTTTACGTGTTTTATCATACTAGATTCCCAGAAATAACGTAGAATAATTCTTTTTTTTTCGGATTCCCGAAATAGTTTTTTTGTTTATTATTATTAATTAGCCTTATCTAGATTAAATTGTTTTCATCGATACTTTTTTGCAGTCTTTTTGAGTTTTTTCGTTTCTCATTCATATGACATGAGGTTAACGGTTTTTGCTCCTAAGAGATGGAAACTTTCAGTTTGCATACTCTATTGATTAATTGTGCGCATTCCATGATGTCATCTTGTATATTTTAAGTACTCTGACGCTATATCACTAAAATTATATTGCTTATTGCTCACACTAGAGAATGAAAGACAGAGTTGGAAATCGTTTTAATATTTGTAAAAAAAAATAAATATGAAGGAAGTAGATCAAAGACTTTTAAGAAGTCTACTAAAATAAGTAACTTAGTTTCATTATAACAGAAATTCTTTTTCTATGTCCTCTCTTCTACGAATGTAGAGTGTAAATAATGTCAAAATAAACTAATTAACAAAACCTTGGAACAATAACACGGGAATGTTTTCTCTAATGTTTCCACTACGACTGCGCGTCAACTCAAATAAAAACATTATTTCACTATTCAGTTCCGTCAAAACTTCCGACTTTCATGGTCACCAAACTGTGCGTCCGAATCAATAACCGTAACCGAGATGAATCCAGAGACTGAAATTCTCCACGCCATTGCCACTTTCACCAAAAATCTATACGAAATCCTAGCGCGGAAAAAAGGTAACATTTTTTTCTCACCGATCAGCGTTCATGCCGTGCTTTCGATGTTGTATCAAGGCGCGCAAGGAGATACAGCGCAGGTTCTAGCAGATACCTTGAAAAGTCCGGATACTAAATCAACAGCGGAAGGATACAGAGCCGCAATTAAGAGATTGCATGCCATTAAACAAATTACTTTGTTGATGGCAAATAAAATTTATGGGATTCAGAAGAAAACAAAATTTTTGGACGAATTTAAAGATAACGTCGTGAAGAATTTCGACGGAGATGTTGAACTTTTGAGTGTAGAAGATCCAAAGAAGGCTGCAAAAAGTATTAATGATTGGGTGGAAGAAAAAACTTGTGAGAAGATCAAAAATATTGTTAATGAATCTATGTTTACAAGCACTCTCAGTTTGATTGTTATTAACGCAATTTATTTCAAAGGAGAGTGGGTTTCTAAATTCAAAGAGAATTCTACGAGGAGCGAGAAATTTTGGTTAGATGAGAAAAACACGATAGATGTAAACATGATGTGCCAGAAGGGCAACTATTACTATAGAGAAGACGAGGAGTTGGGAGCTCAAATCATTGAAATGCCTTACAAGGGCTATGATGTTAAGATGATGATCCTTCTACCCACAGACAACAATGTAGAGAGACTAGAGAAGAAGTTGGCTGGGACTGATTTAAGTAAAATTGGAAAAGATTTGAAACTCACTGATATTCAACTATTTGTACCTAAATTTAAAATGGAAGAGACTATGAAGATGAACGACATCTTGTCAGAGGTAAGCTATACTCCTCGATGATCTCGTAACGACACTCTTTATTTCAGATGGGGCTAAAGACAATCTTTGACATGAACCACGCCAACTTCAAGGGTCTTTTGGATACATCGTCGCTCCAGGACAATTTATGTGTGAGTGAAGTGATCCAGAAAGCCTTCATTGAAGTGAATGAAGGAGGAACGGTAGCCGCCGCGGCCACAAGTATGACCGTCGTGTTTTTTTGTCTTAAAAGTAATTTTACGTTGTAGGAGCTGCCGTGGTTTTGGGAAGTGCCCCTGGAATGCCTAAAACAATCGTTTTTAAAGTGAACCATCCTGCCATCTTCCTACTGGTAGCAACTCATGGGAAAGACAAAGATCTGTCAAACATCTTATTTTATGGTCGCCTTTCACATCCCGAATATTAAAAGACTGCCGATAACCAGAAGAGTATATATTTGGTCATTACAACTGAATCACATTATATTGAAATTTAACCCCAAACCCTTACGTTTTGGTCCCAACTGGAGGTAACCACCGCGATACCACTTTGGGCTACCGACAAAGATGTCACTCTGTTCTCATGCCCAGATAAAGTTCCTAGAAGGCAGAGTAAAATTTACAAAAGGATTGATGGAATACATTACCATTGTGTTGGTTTTTTAAAGTGTCCCACATGTGAACGTTGTTATCGTCGGAGCCACATAAGAGAATCCTTCCACTGACGGACAAACCGCAAGAAGTAAAGCCACTGTTGGCCGATGGCGGTTTGTAATGAGCAATTTGTTGGTCACTTCTAATGTCAAACATTCGAGCGGATTTGTCTTCAGAGCCCGTAGCGAAAGCGTAGCCACTTGGGTGGAACTGCAACAAATGGGACTTGGGGAATAACTTCCTCTTACGAAACAATAGTGCTTTCTGTCTGTGCCTGCTTTTTATAAAAATATTAGGTGTTGTAGGGACATGCAATAAACATCTTTTGGTTACTTTCGTCTTTAACTTACGCAAACGGAATTCACATCGGATTCGTGACCAAAGAAAGTCTGTCTCGGTTTGTCTTCTCTCATATCCCATAGTCTACAAGTTTTGTCCACGCTTCCAGTGACGAAGCTGTTGCCATCAGGAGACAAACTGATAGAGACCACGTCACCGTTGTGAGCAATGAAATCAGAAGTTTTTCGTCCAGTTTCCAAATCCCATTTGCATCTAAAATAACTTGTAAGCGCCTATTCTTACGATTAGAAATTTACATTTTCATATCTCCAGATCCAGTGATAATATTCCGATCTCCGAGAAAGCGACAAGAACTAAGAAAGCCATCATAACCCGCAAGCTCCCGGACCATTTTCGCCACCCCCGACGCGTCTCTATTATTTAGATCATAAACAGTACACATATTGTCCATCCCTCCACAAGCTGAAACTTATGGTCAAAACCATCATTTCATAGTAGTGGCAAAATTACCGACGAAATTTCCAGAAGAAGCGTATGCGACGCTCATCACCCATGCTGATCTCAGCGGAATAATTTGCATCTTGTTCCCAGTGTATGTGTCCCATATTATCAATTTACCATCAAGAGACCCAGTTACACAGTGACGACTGTCACCACTATAGTGTACGGAATTGACTTTATTCAAGTGCCCTTTCATTAATTTCTTTGTGGATATCTTCACACGTGGGGCGTCAGGGACGCCACTGCACGCATTTTCAAGTGTGACGTCTTGTTGCTTCTTTTGCTCTTCCTGTAAAAAACGGACTTTTAAACAATAAGGACGTTCATGTTTGTTACCTTTAGAGTGTTGTAGAGTTCATCAAGTTCTTTGCGCAAAGCCACAAGTTCCGGGTCGTTCTTGGGCGGCATTTCTGCACCTCGCCTGTCTTCCGCACACCACCTGAGAGTATCTTGGCAACTGGGAAGTGACCAGAAGCCAAGCATGTAATCTAATTACTTTTAATTCAATAAGTTGGTTTTATACACACGTGCGATACCCTATATGTGTTATTTTAACCCAGTTATTGATTTTGTCCGCAAAGTTCATGGATTTTTGAAAATTATTATTAGATTATTGGAGGCGGTGGGGAGGAGAGATGTGGTGAAATTTTGCAGCCAGCGAAACAAAAAAACAAACCGTTCACCGTTAGTGAAATCTTTTATCGCTTGACTACATTTTGATAGCGATCTTGAATAGTTTTAATTATTGGAGACAGCAAGGGCGTTCAAACAATGAGCTAATGAAAAATTGAATTTATAAATTTGATACAGTTAATTTTCACACTCACCTTCAGAGTCTGTTGAATTTAACTGTTTTGCAGTTTATTTAGAATAAAAAGTCTGTTAGTTTTCTCGGTAAGAACTGTGAAAATTGGCTTTGTGGTTCAATTATTTGGTCCAGTGATTTCGCGAATTTGTCGCTTTTACAATGTAGAGATCACTTCATTCTTTATTAACATCTGGTAAAGTTAAGATGTCGATTTACCCGCAATTGCTACCAATTTTCGTTTTTTTACATTTCACGTTAGGTGAGCTTTAAGACTTTTTAGACAACTTTCTGTATCAGTTTCGCTTTCAGCTAACGAACAGTGCAGCAAAGAAACCCAGAATTGTGAAGAATCTGTTCATCAATACAGCAAGAGTGTTAACGAAGCAGCCGACTCTGAAAAAACAGGTATTTTTTTTATTGTTGTTCTGCCGCCTTTATTTAAAATTTTTTTACGTCGTGTTGGCTACGCCCCGTATGACGTTCATGTAAAGATACCAACCTAACTTGTCAGTGCCATAGCAACGTCTCGGTGATGGGACATGTTTCACAGTTTTAAATAAAAACCGGTTGATATTTATATTTTTTTACTTAAAATATTATATTATGACGAGAATTAGTGGTTCTATTATATTTTTTACTTTAATTTCAAGTGCCATTTGTAAAGTAAATGAAGGTAAGTCAAAAAATATAAATAAAATTATTTCAAATAAATACAAAAATATTAGAAGTGCGGTACATTTCAGAGTCTTTATTTTTATAGATTTTTTAATTAATTTACAATGATATTGCTAGCCGGATGAAGTCACGTACGCACAGATGCTATTTTGTTTACATTATGTCATCGACCTATTTCCGGAATATTACTGAAGAATACGCGGAAGAATGATAAAATTCGCAAAGAAGTGATAAGAGTTGTTAAAATAGAAAAATGAGGACATTATATTGTACTTTGATGTGGCAGTTTTTGTCGTGATCAATTTATTATGAAAAAAAAGAATTTTCAGTGGCCGGCATATAAATTGTTTTAACAGATGTAATGGATGTAATATCTAAGCTTGTTACAGTTTTTTTTTTTAATTTTTAAAACAGATTTCGGTTCTACATATGTCAGATCATTATCAAATCTAACTTGATAAAAAAACACAAGATTAATCATTTACATCAATTTAATAGTTCATTTTCTATTTACTGATTTTAATTAATTGGAATTTTAAACATGGCCGCTCATAATCATGATCTAGTCTTTTTTTTACAAGAATAAATTTTTAACCATGAATCAAGCAGCAGAGGCCAAAAAGGTTTTTTATTTGACAAAAATGTTTTTTTTTCAATTTGTTTAAATTTGACGTCAAACTTACTTAGCAAACAAAAAAAAAACAATAAAGCATGACTTATGTATGATATGTTTTTATTTGATCATTTGATATTGATAAGATGTATTTCTGTAGTCATTTGCATACAAGTGCAGTTGATTGCGTCTGTGCCATTGAAAATTACTTCCTCAGCTCATTCCTGGAACAATACGAAGTGCAAGCTTTTTATATCTTCCATTTTCGGAAATGCTCTCATATCTGCTAAGTATAGTCATTCGTCGTATCTCGTATGAAATTTCATCCTGTCTCACGTATCCTGTTCACGATAGTACAGTCTAGAGTTTTCTGGTATTTTAGAACTTCTTTTGCCACAATGGGTGTAAATGATTTTAAGAATCTTTAAATGGAAAGTATCTTTTTTTTGATGAGTTTTAATTTATGAGGTATAATAAATTTTAAACATCATTCTTTTGCCACCTCGACCTCTAATGATGTTTTTTTTTGTATAAAGAATAAATTAAATATATGCTACAGACAAGACAAGGACACTCAAAATAAAAGAATTTAAATAACTGAATATTGTTAAAGAGAAAGTAAAAATAGAGAAAACTGTGACTAAAGAGCCCAGCATTGAGACAGTAACACTCAAAGTGGTCCAAGAAACAAACGTGCTAAGAGCAATCACTTGGAACAATCTGACAATATAATGTGATTTGTTTTTAATTTAGTTGGTACAATTGCGGCCAAATTGCCTTGGTCGTCAGTGTCACTTGAGTGACATAAAATCGTAAAACAGGTTTTAAGAATGTTAACTTTATTTTAGTGACAGTCTGACTAGTACTCGTATTGTCAAGTTTATCATTACCTACAAAATGTTGAAAACGAAAACTAGAAAATCCAGTGAGGTAAAATAGATACTTCCCATTAATAAGTAGGTCCCTACCACTCCTACCAGGCATATTTTTGACAATTTCTTTTAAATTGTCATACGTTGACAATAAAGCATACTTTTTATTAAATGACAACTAAATTGACGACCAAACAAATTTGGCCGCAGTGGTAATGTTGCAGTTTAGCACTTTGAAAATGGCAGTTGACATTTTTGGCAGGCCTTTGGTAAAATTCTGGCTCACACTGTTGCTAAATAGTTACATTTGAAAACAACAGTACATACTGCATAATGATTTACCTAAATTCAATATTTGTTTGATGCCAAAGGCAAACGCAGTAAACAAAGAACAATTTTTTTTCTTAATATCTGTTGACATGCTCAGCTTCTATAAAACCGTACAATAACAAGAAGTAAATTTTAAAACGTGAGACTGAGAAAAAAAGATGATACCGCCTTGGCCACACTTTTGTTGTCGTAGAAGTATATCTTAACATTATTGGTAATGACATTAGAGACAGTAGTAGTGTTCAACATCTTTTGTTCATAGTTTATAATAAATAATTGATTTTTGAAAATGTTTAATGTGAACTACATTTACATATACTACCATTGGTGTGACCAAGGATCAAATTTGATGTTCAAACAATTTGGCAACAATGCAAACCATTTAGGCTAAATCACTGCCAGTTTACACATGCGCACTTTTGAGGGTGTTAAACTTCAACATTACCATTTAATTTTTAACTTTTTATGAACTTCAGTCATTTGATTAGTAACTAGGTGTGTATAGATTTTAGTTATTTTCAAGGTTTTTCTAGCTTAGTGATTTAGATTGGTTGAATATTTTATTTTATTTAATTTCTTAAATTCTTTGGATTTTTTATAATTTTTTATATTCTTTTTATCCTTTTGATTTTTTAGATAATTTGGAAATTCTAGAAAACTTAGATTTTCTTATACACTTCTTTTTATTCTCTAGATCTTCCAAACTCCTTCTAAAATTTCCAGATCTGTGGAATATTTATATCCCTCGGGGTATCTGGAACATTTGTATGGTTTGGATCTTTGATTTCTGCAGACTTCAATGAATTTTATTGGGTCTTACTTGGTGTTTACATTATCGATTAATTATTGCTCTGATCATGGTAGTTTTGTTGTCCGCAATTTTCTAAAAAATTTTTGGTGTGTGGGTTAACAAGGGTTTTCGTAAATTCTTTAGACTTCTTTACATTTTTTACATATTTCAAGTGTTTTTTTTCCTGGTTTGTTTTTGAATTATTTAATTTTTGCATCTTTCTAAACAGTTGCGTACGTACTTGAGTTTTTTGAATATTTTGATTTTTTTTATATATCTTGTTAAAAAAAAAAAACAAAATAACAATAACAATAGTATGATGCAAAAATATTAAAGCTTTGTTGCCAACAAATGTCATGTACAAAAATTATGACTTGACAAAATAGCAGCTAAACTTTTAAAGCTTAATCTTGATATTTTCATGTGGTGGGTTTCACGTGAATTCGGCGTTACAAAAAAGATAACCTTCAGTTAGACACTGATTAAAAAAGATGCAATTTTTCCAATGATTGGTGCTTAAAAAAGTAAAATAAGCATTCATAAACCACAGTAGAAGGACTACGTGAGAGTGCCTCACCTTGCATTGTAACATTATTTCATTTCCTTTGAAAGAATAATATACGGAACTACAATAAAATCAAAGTACTAGATTAATCAAGTGAAACTAAGTTTCGCAATAGTTCAGCGTTTAAGGGAATAACTATTTTCCTCTTGTTCTTCATGACTGATTGTGAAGTACGATTGTATTGGCTGCTTAATTTGTACCCATTGGTAAAAATGGGAACAACGGATGTATGAACATGTGTATAATGATAATCATCAGTATGCTACTAAAAGGAAAAACATTTGTATGGAAGCTTATATTGTGATCGTTTTGTGTTGTTTGAAGAAAAAATGAATAAAATCGTTATAGTTATTAGAATTGGTTGGCTATCTGGTTGTACTGATTTTTTTAGAATTATTTCTTTAATAAATGCTGTGAACAACAGGAAAAGAGGTGCCGGTTTCTACTAAAATATCCACCATTCTTCATCTTATAACATTCTCACTGAAACTATAAAACCAGAAATAGAATTTTGTATTTATGTTTTGTGTTGGTAACGTATCCAAACGTTCTTTAATGTTGAATGACCTCGTTTACTCAAAATCATGCGATAACTTTCAATTTTTTTTCAGATGTTCTAGTCTTTACCGTCGCCAGCCATGAAACCGACGGCCTTACCCGCTACCTTCAGTCCGCTCGCCATTACAAAATCGACCCAACACTACTTGGTTTCGGCCAAGAATGGAAAGGTGGCTCTGACATTAAAAACCGTCCCGGGGGGGGCTGGAAAGTAAACCTTCTGAAGCAGGCCATAGAACCCCACAAAACAGATAAAAACAAAATTATTCTATTTACTGATGCTTATGACGTAATTTTCGTGGACAATATAGATGCAATAGTGAAAAAATTCAAAGCTTTGAACGCTAGAGTCTTGTTTGGAGCCGAAAGTGCATGTTGGCCTGACGTTGAATTAGCACAGAAATATCCAGAAACTACAGAAGGAAAGAGGTTCCTCAACTCTGGTTTATATATGGGATACGCTCCGGAATTGTGGACGGTCCTCAATTTTGATACCATCAAGGATAATGAGGATGATCAATTGTTTTTCACTAAAGCATATCTTGACGAAGTGTTAAGGAAGAAGGTTGGGTTTAAATTGGATCATAAGAGTGATTTGTTCCAGAATTTAAATGGGGCGATCAGTAAGTACAGTTTGACTAAAAGGTTGAAGAGATGATTAGTTTTGTTTACAGATGAAGTGGAAATTATCGAAGTACAAGCAAAGGAAGGACCTGAGGAGTACAAGATAAAAAATGTGATTTACCATACAGAACCTTTGCTTTTGCATGGAAATGGACCTTCAAAAATTGCGCTCAATTATATGGGGAATTATTTAGCTAATGCTTGGAATTCAGTCGAGGGTTGTGTAGTATGCAAAGAAGGGCACATTAATCTGACCAACGTGAAACCGTCCCATATGCCTAAAGTCTTTCTTGCCATCTTTATAGAAATGAATACTCCGTTTTTGGAAGAACAGCTTTACAAGATCTATTCTCAAGACTATCCCAAGGATCGCATTGATCTTTTTATACATAATGCGGTAAGGTTTACGGATTTTTCGGTGTTTACTTAGAAGGAAGCGCTTGGAATGAGTCTTATATTATTATTTAGTAGATAATTTATCCGTCTTACAAATGCTCTATTGCTCTTTTGCGGCTTTCTGAGTTTTTCACTATAATTTCAGATGAAGTACCATTCGGGTTTGGTCACCGACTTCCTTAAAAAGCACGGGTCTGAGTACCATTCCGTGAAAGAGATAAAACCTGAAGATGGCACAACCGAATGGGCCGCTAGAGATTTGTCTCTGTAAGTAGAGAAACCCTTCTAAAATATGGTAATGATTATTTTATTTTTTAGTGATCAATGCGTGGCAAAGGATTGTGACATTTACTTTTCCGTCGACTCAGTCGCACACCTAGACAATCCCCACACACTTCGTCTGTTAATTGAACAAAATCGAACAATAATAGCCCCCATGTTGATACGACCCGGTAAAGCTTGGAGCAATTTCTGGGGGGCACTCACCAAAGATGGGTTTTATGCGCGTTCAAATGACTACATGGATATAGTTCACAGCGAAAAGAGGTTTGTTTTTATTTTTTTATCACAATTAATCAAATACAATACTGAAATCAGTTTTAAACGATCGACGATCGATTGAATACATATTGTCTGCCGTACACTCGTAAATACCAGCATCCATTTGGGTTGCCGGGTCAATTTCGAGTTTACTCTTGATTTTGTCTTCGCCTATGTTCCACTCGTGAATCTAAAAGTGTGATGATTAGATGACTCTTGTGGGAAGGTGATAACTTACATTGAGGTACAGATGGGTGAATATTTCGCTACCATCTTTATACCATGTAATGTGGGGTCGTGGCTGGCCTCTAGCGACGCAAACAAAAGCAATTTTATGCCCCAAGACGTATTCAAAATCAAAATGAGACGCTAGTGTGATTTTAGCTCCCTGGTGAATAGTTTTTGATTACAAAATTTTACGATTTATAGGACTTACATTGTTATTGTTGTAGTATTGATCAGATTCAGGATCTCTGTATTTGCCAGTGATTGGTAGTCCCAGTTGCACCTACAATCAAAACTAGTACTCGTACCAAGTTCGCTCTGATGGTACCTTGGACTTGGTTCTTGATCTCGCTCGTCCTCTGCGCCCCTGAACATCCCCGGTGAGCCCCAGAACTAGAAAAATTACTGCGCAAAAGACGGTCGCTTTCATATTAACGCCCGTCTGAATGCTATCGAATCTGCGAACGTTGTAGAAAAATCGTTCATTAGTTCCCCTTCATGTGCACAGATTGCTCGTAATTCGTCTCAATTGGCGTATTGCACCAAATTAATATATTTAGCATAGAATAATGAAGGAAGGTAATTTAACAAATGGAAATCTTCCATCCGTTTAAAATACTTTATTCAATATGAAAAAACCCTAGTAAGCGATCATAACGTAGTCAGTGCGGAAACCTCTAGTGTCTATGGCGTACTTGTTGTTAGCTTGGCACTCGTAGTAGCCTGCGTCTTTCTGCGTTGTCGGGTCGATCTCCATCTTACTCTTCACCGTGTCGTTACCCATTGGCCACTCGTGAACCTACATATCATAAATTAGTATCAATTTTAAGCTTTATTTACCTAAAACCTGGAAGAATCTGTGCGAATACAACTCGATTCCATCTTTAAACCACGTGATTTCAGGTCGTGGGTACCCTTGTGCCATGCAGAAGAACGTGATTTTTCTTCCTAACATGTATTCTAGTTCGAAGTGGCTTGATTTAACTATCTTAGCGCCCTGAAATGTTGTTTTAGTACGCTATTTCAGCACTTTTATTTTAATCTTACATCTTTATGTTCGTAGTAGTTAGCTGAAGCCGGGTTCCGATGTTGGATGATGGCTGGTACCCGATTTTGGAAAAATCGCCCACGTCCTCTTCCATGCTTTCCTAAATAAACCTAAGATTAGGTTTGATAGTTTATTTGTGATAGTACCACCTCCACGTCCTCCTCCACGTGCCGTCCAACATGACGGAATGCATAGAGACACACAGATCACTATGACTAACAGTTTTTGCATCTCGATTACAATAGAGGAGATGCACGAACGTTGGTTATAAAAATCTGCACTTAATAACGATCAAAATCGCATTCTACAAGAGTACCGAGCACATAATTGAATGATTATTATTTGCTAAAAGGGGACGCGTCAACAAGTAATGATGTTGTTTTCTTTGTATTTCAGAGGGTTATGGAATGTACCGTTCATTGGCAACTGCTACGCGATTAATGGTACTCTTCTTAAGAAGTATGATAGGTCGAAATTGAGCTTCGACAAGGACAATTTAGATGCGGATATGGCCTTCTGTGCCAATTTAAGGGACCTAGATGTGTTCATGTACGTGTCAAATCGAATAGACTTTGGTCATCTAGTCAATCCAGAAACTTTCGATGTCACGAGAGCTGAGCCAGAGATGTACCAAATTTTTGACAATGAAAAAGACTGGGAAGAACGATTTATCCATCCAGAATATCCAGAGAATTTCAATCCTGAAAAGAAGAACGCACAGGTGAGTGTCTTCCATTCCAACTCCAAATCAGTACCATTTTTTTCCAGCCATGCCCTGACGTTTTTTGGTTCCCTGTCGTGAGCCAGCGTTTCTGCCAAAGTCTGATCAACATGATGGAGAGTTACGGTAAGTGGTCGGATGGGACGAACCAAGATACTCGACTTGAAGGAGGATACGAAGCTGTCCCCACTCGTGACATTCACATGAATCAAGTGGGTTGGGAAAAGCATTGGTTGGAATTCTTACGGAAATATGTGCGTCCTTTACAAGAACACGTTTTTATTGGGTACTTTCATGATCCACCTCGATCATTGATGAATTTCGTAGTGAGGTACAAGCCTGGAGAACAACCGTCGCTAAGACCACACCATGACAGTTCAACGTACACTATTAACATAGCTTTGAATTCAAAAGGGGTTGATTATGAGGGAGGTGGATGTAGGTTTATTAGATACAATTGTAGTGTTGTTGATACTAAACCTGGCTGGTTGTTGATGCATCCAGGAAGATTGACTCATTATCATGAAGGATTGCTGGTAACCAAAGGGGTTAGATATATTATGATTGCATTTGTTGATCCTTAGACTGTTCCTAGTTGATAGTAATGTAAGCACTAATTTTTAACTTAGATCTGATTTTATGACGCATTTATTTACCGCATGTGTACATAACTTTTTTAACAATCGTTTATTTAATAAAATGGAATTTCTTTCAAAGAATTTTTATTTTAATAACGATATAAGTTCATGCTTGAAAGGTAAGTATATAAAATAGAAGAATATGATAAGAAGTAGAAGGTTTCATTTCGTTATGAAACAATTTTATAATTGTTCTGTTGATTGCTTTTTCATATTGACTATATCTGTTTGTTTTATCTTTGGAGTTTACATTAACAAACACTTCTATTTTAGATTTTAAATATTTTTTTTTTACTATATTTTAAAACGGATTTTTTTTATGATAAAACAGGTTGCGTCGTGCTGCAACATAAATTCAAAGCGGGGAAGATTATTAAAAATTATTTAAAAATTGTAATGATTTTCAAAGAAGCTGAAATTAAGTAAATCGTAGCAAAATTCTTGTATTAATTTTCGTGGATATTGTGATTCTGCGGCGATTTCATTTGAAGCCGTTGAAATTAAATATTTCGTCTAATTCTAATTACTTCTCGTATTATTCTAAAAACGGGTCAAAAACTTCCAGAATTTTAACTATCCTTTAAATGCCACGTCCCAAAAATTGGTGTATCAAATAACTTTTATTATGTTTTTTTTTTGTCTAATTATGACTAATTTTAATAACCAGAACAATTGTTAATTCAACTTAAAAATCACTAACTACGATAGATATTATTAAATCTATTGATTTTACATCTAAAATTAATTGTAGACTGATGGCATCCTTTTACTAGTCAAAATTTACTTATTTTTGCTACTTACTGCAGTACAATTGATATATCGCAAAGAACCTTAAACACTGGAAAAATACCAATGAAACTTTTGAAAATGAATTTTGTTTTGTGTTTTTTTTGGTTTCAAATAAATCAGGCTCGTCATCATTCGTGAATAACCCTCTACTATACAAGCTGTTTTTGAAATGTATGTCAAAACTATCAAGAATAAATTTACGCTATACTTTTCACTTTCCACGACACTGACAACAAAATTCGTATCCGTTAAATTAATAATTTTTTGTTCTGATTATACAACATTGACAACTATTGAGCAGAAATTACCAGTTTAAAGGTATTAGACAGAAAGAGATACGTCTTTCTAAACTTACTTAAGGCTTACTTTGAACACTAAAAAAACTTCTATAAACAAAAGTAGGTAACTCATTTTTTCAAAAAAAGTGACGAGCCATGTTATGAACACAGTTCTTTTATATTGTGCGGTCATACCACAATAAAGCAGAAAATTTTGCAACCTGATAAGCATTCTGACAAACAGCTTCCATTCTGCAATTTTCAAATTTTCTGGCTCTGCATCTAATTTTTTTTCCCGTTTATCATTCTAACATTTATATCACATTTTACTTTTGAAGGTCAGATATATTTGTCATTACTGTTGTTCAACAACTAACATCACTTTTTCAACTTAATTAAGTTTCATCACCTCAGTAGGGCATGGACAATGAAATTTTCTTTTAATTTTATATTGGAAACGAAAAGACTTATTAGAACTTTTTTGGATTTTTTATCTCTATTATCCTTTAATTTTGCATATGCATTTTAAAAATATTCTGTATACATGTACAGATGGTGTATAAAATACTAAAAGCAGTATACTTGGTTTATTTTCAATATTTTTTGAATCGACTGTGTAATTAAGTAAATATCTTTAAAAAAGTAACATTAAAAAATGCATTTTTTATGTTCTTTTTGAAAATTTATTTTACAATTTGGATAGAAAGAAAATGCCGATAATTTAACTTTTAAATGTCTGTGTAGAGTATAGTCACTTTCAGAAAATTTGTCTATCTATAAAACTTTAAATATCAAGATGAAATCCATCTTTATCTAGCAAAAAATGAGTAGAATTTATTAAAAAGTGTCCACTGTGTATTATAATAATACTGAAAATATTTTTATTGACAACATTATTAATTTGTATCCATATCAGCCAATTTGTTTTGGTTTTGTGAAGTCATTTAAAGTTTTTACGAGCTTTCAAATTGTTTCTTTCATACTGCAACTTAGTTTTGAATGTAGATATAGAAAAGTAATCATAAAACATTATCTATATTTAAAAATGGTAGTAACGTGAAGCTGTATTTAAAGAAAAAAAAACAAACTTTTGTACCCCTTAACAAAATTGTTATTATTAGTTTATTTGGTTTTTTTGGTCCGTCATTTTCCATGTCTCCAGCTCGCATCTGTTTTCCGAATAATGTGTTGCCTATACTTACACTACAACAGCTACAACAGCTGCCAGATCACAGACACAGTTCCAAGTGGCACATTTAGTCGACCAATGGCTATTAATCGTTTCTAGAGATTCGTCTTATTATTGGCGATTCAAGTTGGGTCTTTTGATCTGCGTCTGTAGCCTGCACACCTCTCCTGCTTTCCTTTTCTACTTTATCTTCCATCATCGTTTTCTGTTTTGATCTATGCCGGTTTGTGGCATCACCGACATCGCAGTCAGTTGTTTGTAGGAAAGTGTGAGTGACGCATCGCTCGATAAACTGCGTTTCGTTCCAAAAATACAAGATAACAGTTTCAAAACAATGTGAAACATCCAGTGCCCCACTTAGCGAATGAGGTTTAATTCGGAAATGATAACTGTTTTTGACACCGGAATTCCGCCAAATTAGGTGAGCCGGCATGGTTTTCTCACAGCTGATGTTCTTTTGTTTGGATATGGATAACATCAGAATGTCAGTTTTTTTTTTACCAAATCGTGGAATGTCATGAATTGATGACACTTGGCACATGTCATGTCCTATGACACGCGTGTCAAAACCCCTTGCGTGTACAAATTCATGTTTAATGCGGGCAACATTAATTCATTTACAACCCGTAAAAAATATCTGATTTAAAACAAGACTGCTGGTATAAATGTAAATTAGGTTAATTCATGTTTAATTTTTAATGAGATTTTTTTCTTTTTCAGAGCTAGTTGAAGATGGCCAACTTTTATTTGTGTCTGTTTGTGTTTAGGATAGCACTGCCTATAATTTTGGGAGCATGTAAGTAATTATTTTTAGACAATGATATAATTATGATAAGTGCCCTCTGCTTGTATTATTAATTCTGACCTTAGTAATTTACTGATTATTATAATTCAAAAGTTAAAAAAAAGTCGGTGTGATTCATAAGAGTTAATTTATTTCTGTTCCTCTTATTAGCGATAATTTGATCAGAGTGCAGTTAGGATAATGTAGTCGTGATGACATCATTTTATTTTAAACTTCACCTTGTATGAGTAATTTATGCTTCTGATAATCCTTAAAATGTAAAAATATTCCTTTCATTTGGTTTGTGTCTATTAAAAGTCCGGGGAACTATTTACAAAAATAGAATGTTACTGTCTCTGATATGTCTACTTTCTTGACCTTATGGTTGACAATTAACAGATCAGACCATTGATTTCGCAAGGGTCAATTATCTTAAGATAATGTAATCATAATTTGATTTGAATAATAAGTTTTAATTACATGGCGTTACTTTGATTACATCGTGTAGAAGAAATGCCCTTCCTAACCGCACCCTCTAAAACGCAACTATACCATTGAAGTAATTGGGTTCATTTGTAACGGGGGACACCCAAGGGTCGATTAATTGTATTGTAACTACAAAAACGACATTTTCGCGGAAATTGCTAATGGACCCGTGCGTGTCGTTCTACGTGGAAATTTTTCTTTTTTCTCAATTAGCCTTCACGCTAAAAAAGGAGACATACCTACCAGGTCAATTTTAAAATTTCCTACATTAAAAATTAAAATTTTGAAATACTTCTATTTAATTGGACATTCTTTATTAGGGTGCGTTTATGTTAAGAAATTATATTTTTATGGAATATTAAAACTAGTGAGGTGTGAACTTAAAACAATAAGGTTTTAGTGTATGACTCTGAAAACAACAATGGATTAAAATGAATCTAATTAAATCAGTTAGATTACGTCATGGTTTGAGAATTCTACTCTTCTGGTTCTTTAATCGTACATTCAGGATTCCACTATAATCCATGTTTAAGTTAAACCGTCTAGTGATATATCATTAAAGGATTGGTCTGTATTTGTTTGTGTACATTGTTATTCATTCGCTTTGCTGTAAATAATTACTACGTAGATATAACGTGAGATAATTCACCTAAAGATATACTGGAATTTTTTTAATGAAAATAGTTCTTAAAATAGTTTTATTACTGGAATTGTGATGTATATTACATGTAGTGCAACTAGGAAGTTGAGCTAAGGGGAAAAGTAGGTTTAGGCTTTTTAGATAAAAGCGTAAACAAATACAGAGAGAGTGCAGTTCGATGGATAAACCGACACCTAGTTATAAATAGTGATTCATTTTCAGGTCATTGATTGAGTGATTTACTTATGAAGATTCGATTTTGAAGTTTCTGTTTACATTTCTGTGACATGTCACATAAAACGACTAGCAATGACCATGTAAATATAATCTATGTGCACCACCCATTTTATCAACCAAATTTTAAACCTAGCTTGTGAAAAGGTACTTTTTAACAAAATCCTGCTAGTAAAAAAAAACATTGTGCGTATTAGAATCAAAACAGGAATGGCACAGACTTTTACGGAAATACAAATAGCGCGTTCACTGGCCAATAAAACTATCAAGAACCTAAAACTGCCGACGTTCACAGAGATTAAACGATATGGTAATCAAACACTCCAGGATTATAAATCATGATTTATTTGGCAGTCTATCAAATAGTACAGTACGTGAAAATCTCTCGCACATTTTTAGATCCGTATTCTGTATTACCGTGAATTTTATAACAATAATCTGAGAAAGAGCGGTCAAACAAGTTTCACAGTTTTTTAATCTGTTTATTATTTTTGCTGGTTTACTAGCTTCAATATTGTGATGTTAAAGTAATGAAATTGAAATGATGACCTCTACGAGGGTGGTTCCGAAATTGAGACTTTATGCTTAAATTTACTGTTCCTTTTTTGCTTACAGCTGTATTACCATGTCACGATGCAAAATAGTATCTCATGCGTTATTAGATTTTAGGCCAAAAATCTCGTGAATTTGTGAAGTATTATAAAATATTGACGCTTTCTATATTTTGATTCCGCCTGAAGTCAAGTTTCCCAAATGTTAAAAAAAAACTCGGAAAACTGCTACAATATAGAGTGATTGTGGAAAAACTCAGTGAATCCTAAAATTCTGTACCTTCTTATGCATGTATTGGAGCTTTTTTTGGCTAAATTCCACGTTGATGAAATTAATAATGAATGAACTTAGAAAGAATGTGAATACTCAGACAAAAATTTTAATTGGTCGACAAACTCGTTACCGAAAAATGAATTTTTCAAATTATCTCTGTATTAATACATGTTTAATGTATTATGCATTCGGTCGTAAAATCGTCGCATCACCCAAATATTTTATGTTTATCTAAACTTTTTTTAAATGATTATGTTCAAGACTTTATATAGAAATGTTTTACTTCAAAAGATCGTGTTTTACTTCTAAGCAACAGGTTAGATCGCTTTTTTAATGATTGTTACAAAATTTCTAAATTTTGTTGAAATTAATTTTAATGGTGGTATCTGTTTTGGAATCGATTCAAATTATTCAAGAAAACTATAATTGTATTAAGACAAATATAAGACGAATTAAAACTGAGTAATAACAAGACCGGTTTTTATTGGTCAAATCGTGTCTTTATAATATCTGAAGGCTACAAAATTATAATGCTGGAGTAATTGATTGTAGTACAAAGAGAAAAAGTTGCAAGAGTTTAGATTTAACCAAAAAAATTCACAAAATAAAGGTCACTTTTCCGATGATGATTGACAATTAAATAGATCAATTTTGTTCATAGATAGTTATTGAACGGATGTAAACTATCGAGATCTCAGCAGCGGTATGTGCAACAAATTATTTCTGGGACGTCTAAAATGGAAGGCATTTGAATAAAAAGTTATTCTAATTTGACGAATTTTGTAAATGGTAACTTGAACAGGTACTCGTATCAGGATCATGTCCGAACCTTTATGGCTTCATATTAGCCTTTTATCGATGTCATTTTCAACTAAGTATGTGGCCAAAGTAAAAATAACATTGGTTCTAAAATTGAACTTTGTGGGACACCACAGGCAATTGAGTTACGCTGACAAGCTAACATTGAGTGGGACTTGTTGGTTCTGATGTGTTAGATAAGATAGAATCAGCTTTGTGGCAGATGGTTGGATGGTTTTCAATAATATTTCACGAGATACGCAATGAAATGCTTTTGTAAGGTCTAAAAATAAAGTTTTTGTTGGAGACTCTGCGTAATACTTTCAAGAAGGTTTAGTAAAGGTGTCGTACTAGAAAAAAACAGTGGAAGCCAAACTGTTTTGGAGATAATAATTCCTATTATTTATGTTGATATATTGAAAAATTTGCATAAGGAACATTTTTTTCAAAAAAATGAACAAGTATCACAATTGCAGCTTTAAATTTTTTGGGATTTTTTTCACATTGTGGAAGTCGGTTTAAACTTAGATTAGAGGAGGTATCAGTGCGTATCAGCTTTTTTCATCGAAATTGATAATCCGTTACGTATTTGATATACTTAGATTTTCGATTTAGATTTATATTGTACTTGAGCATTAAACACTTTGTCGAACATAAAATAATTTACAGAGATTATTTAGTTTTCTGAATTTTACTTAACGAGATTGGATTTGCTTTTAGGGTAGGTGGGAAATTTACTATAGATTTGACAAATGTAGGAAAATAGTGTTGAAATTGTTAGGATTAATTAATTGAATTTTATTGAGTAATATATTTATTTGTGTTGATTATGCTCTACATTATCCGTCAAAAGTTTTATGCAATTTTACTTTTTTTTTTTTACTAAATTTTATAGTTTTAATTTTCCATGAAATTTGTGAGCATCAGCGTAATAAAATCTAAGGTTTTGCACATTTTATGAATTTCATTTAATTTAACTTAATTTCTTTTTTCACTGGGAAACGTAAACTGAAGTGATAAACAATATAATCCACGAACATAGTAAACTTGTGATTCACAGAGATGATACAATTGTTTTAGAAATATGCATTCAATTGTTGTACATACATACATACGTTGCTTTGAAACAATTTTTCCTTTATAACGATGCATTATTAAAGAGAAACAATACATCGATAAATTTAACAAATATTTTTTATATCATTTATTCAATGTACAAAAAATGATTATGTAGTTAAATTATAGGTCTGCGTAAGTCGGAATCACGAGAGAACGCGCATCGTCAGTTACGAGTACAATCGTATGGTGCAAGAAAAAATACTAGTCTGATTAAATAATATTGAAAGTTGTTATTATACTGCATTAAACAGTAAACCGTAAACCCAGCAACATGAAAATTAGACTCTTTTCATTTAAATTTTGAATTTCGCAGTTTAGGGTCTGAGAATTCGTTACCAGAAAAAATCTGTAAACACAACCTATTTGCATTTGTGTATAGTTCATGTGTTTACATTTTGATAATATACAGATTCTAGGGTTAAATTTATCTTTAAAGAATGTGATCCAACTATGATTTTGGAACATCAATTTGCATTTTAATAGAAACTGAGATGATAACTATTAGTGGTAGTAAATTAAAACAACGTAAACTGCAAACGAAATGTCACTAGAAAATAATTATCTCATTACTAAATCATTGTTAATTGTAATTCTGGTTAAACAGGTTAAACTTTTACAATTTTTAAATTTGTCTCCCCCATCGAGTTTTGAAAAAATTAGAGCTCTTTAAGGATACTCTTTTCTTTCTAAGCTTTTCAGAGTTTCTTGTCTAAATACTTAACTTCAGGTTTTACATTAATGTTGAGAATTTCTTTCACACGCTAAAAGAATAGTTGAGATTTTGGTAAAAGACCAAATGGTCATCGAAACACAGCAAAATTCGCACCCTCTTTTTCTTAATCGTATTTAGAAAACCCTCATATATTTAATATGTTTAATTACGTTATTGTTGGCACAGGGAATTCAACCCTTTTGTTATTTATTTTTTATCTGATGCGATTTATGTATAAATTTAAAAATAAACATACTTTTAATGCATAATTTTATTTGCCTTTATTTTTATTTTCAACTGCAAAAAGAACTAAAATTTGTATAATTGAAAGGAAAGGAAGGCAGAAAAGTTTAAAAATGCAATACAGTGATAGTCGTTTTGACTACTGTGAATTTTTAATATTCTATACACAAGCACAAATATTTGTATTTTTGACTCACCGGTTTTGTGTTTAATTATCTCTGTTGCAATATGTTTAGAAACTTTTTGCGAATTTTTCTTTTTAATTTAGAGTGTTTTATAGTTTTTATTACAACTATTTTGATCATAGGTTTATTATTTCTAAGATATTTTTAGAGATCGTAGACGTGTGAATCCTTCCACCATCATTGACATTTCACTCTACTTTATGTTAAGATGATTTACAATGTTTTTGTGAAATTGACACTTTGTTTACTTCGCTGTTTTACACGAAGGGAGTTTAATAAAGAGTTCGTTAATAATTGCTGTAAGCTTTACATAAAAACTAAACTAAACTAAAAATTCAACCGTATGGAAGCTGAATTTTAAAGACTAGTGACCACATTTTGGACATATTTTTTATTTTATCCAGTTTTGTTGGGCAGGTATTCCACTGAAATATTCACGCCTTTTCTCGTGATTTATTGATTGTAACAATTGTGTATGTACTTATGAAATTTGTGCTATTGCATACTACCTGTTGTTGCAAAGATGTTGAAATTAAATGATTTATTTTCATTACCTAGAATGAGTATTTCAGAACAAAATAATCTTGACATTCTAGAAACACATAAGCGGGAAATTTCTCCCCCAGGAAAAAAGTATACCCGATTTCTTTGTTCAACGGTGTTTTTGCACATCTATTCAGATGCGTATATAAAGACTGGTTTATTTGTTGAAGCTTCCCGTTTGTAGAAAATAGTTAAAGGGGTTTGTTCCAGCTCAGGAATGAATATCGAAGAATCATGTAAAATGAATGAAATTCAGTAAATCTATATTTGAAAACGAAATACAAAATGAATTTTGCCCTAACTTCTTAAAAGTGCAACTGCGACTTGTCCAATAGAAGTAAAAACTAGTTGTTTAAGAGGGCGGTAGTTTACTGACTCAATGGTAACTTTTTTGGATTTTATTGTATTTTGTAAAGACCAGGAAGCGCCGCCCGATTTAAGAAAAATGTATTGATATTGTTAAAATAAACTATTGGAACATTTATTTTAGTACTATTAATCTGTCGTTATAAGTAAAAAAATTGTATTGTAATATTTGGGAATAACATAAATTCTTTAATCTTTTTATAATTTTCTACGGAAGAAAAAGCATTTTTTTTACTCAAAGTACTCTTTCAAATAGTATGTTACTATAAACACGTCAAAAAATGAAAAGCTGTTGTAAACTCTGTTACTGTAGATAATACCGACTTTTTGATATGTCATTGTTGTTAAAAAATTGTTATGGTGACACATGTTTGTCAAATTTAAAAGGCATTAGCGGTTTGTCGAATACTACGTTCATTTCTTAAATGAGTTGCAATTATTGGTTTTTGCGTACTAAATACTGAATAAATTTATTAGATGCTTTTAACCCAAATTTAATTAACAAAATTTTTGCAGTAACTTACAATACAATAATAATTAATTTACGATAATTGCAGAACTAACAAAATCAAAGTAAACTAAAAAAAAATTCTTGTAGGACAGGAATAAGTTTTTTTTCTTAACAAAAATGTGTTTTTTGTCTTCAGTTTATATTTTTTGTTTGACGCGAGGACATTCTAACTAATGTGATAACAATAATTACCATATTATCAGAATATGTGGATATGTATACATTTTGTGACCTCGCTGTTGTATCATTTAAAATTAAACATTAACTGTTTTTATATTTTGTAATTTTTTAGAAAACTGTAATACGAACTTTAAAATTTAAATATGAAGAAAGAACAATGAACATTGTTCATGGCAGTTGAAAGTAGGTAAAAATGTGGTATATTTTTTCACCAAATTTGACCAGCCTCAAACCTCAAGGTGCATCATGCGAATACACAAAGTTCAAAATATTCGACGTGGATATCATGACTAAAAATACAATGTTGCGCTCATCCATACTGCATTTTCTAAATGCACTAAAATACTTTCCAGGTTTTTTTTTTTGATTTTCCATAATAATCGTAATGTTGACGTCAGAGATTCTGGTAGTAAAATTTCATGTACGTCAATTAATTCTTTTTTAAGGGTTGGGTGTTTTTACGAATATCAGTTTGCGTAGTTTATTTATAAAATTATTTCAGTTGATGGTCCACTGCTGCAAACTTAAAACGATCTTAGTTTCAACATTTCACTATGATTTATGGCAACTCCTACTTATTGATCCAGTAATATTTTTCTGACTGGGTTTAATAATATTAGAGGAAATATGAAATCTTTCTTGTTATAGTAATTTTGTCGATTGTCACAATCAATTATTCAGGAATCCAAACGTTCTAATTAGCTTCCTGCTGTTCTGTGACTGCTGGCACCTGTTATTTTAAGTTCTAGTGTTTATTTATAGCGTGTTTATTATACCCAAAAGAACAATAATCTATAATTTGCCAGCACGAATTAAAAAATTTCGAGCCATGCGTTGTCCTTTTGGGAATACTTGTGTAATTTTGCAACGTGCAAAATATAAAATTATTTTATCCGCGATGAGAAAATCTCGTCTATAAAACTCTGATACGCATTTACGATGTTTGGTCGGTACTCCACACTTTTCGCCAATTTGGTTCCAAAATGAATAATCTAATCAGAGCAATCCACACGTTGGCGTTACAGTTTATTAAATCGTCCTATATTGCAATTTTGTTCTGGAAAATTCAGCTTTACTGCATCAAATACACCTATAAACGTCCCACCATAAACATTACTCTATTTATGTTAATTTTAGCGAAATACATCCAAACAATAAGTCGGAAATTTGGCACATGCTTTCAATCTTCGCTCCAATTATTATTCGCTTGTCTAGTTTATTGTGTGACCGACTTTCGCTCTTCCAGGGTGGCATTTTACCACGAAACAAGAGAGCGTAACAAAATTGAGGGTGGGTCTCTTGCATATACATTTTTTTTAATCAAAACCAACCACGACACAAGCTTCAAGGTAGAAATGTCACGGGAGGACAAGAATTATCTTCGTTGTATTTTGGGATTGTGACCTCATCGAAATCATTTTTGAAGAGCTTCTATCATGTCTTTGTAATATAAGTTGATCGCGTTTTTATTGAAATTAATATCGGTAGGTTGGACCCTCTAAATAAACCGTCCACACCCTCTCGGTGGCGATAAAAGGTTATTGGCAGCTCTTACGATGTCACGAGGCGATTCCATAATCCATGAATGGGACTGGTCTGGGCATTGATTGACCTTGCATCAGGAAAGAAACAATTTCTGTTTTTGTTTTTTATCTAACATGGGTCTACGACGGATACGGAAGTAAAGCCGGCGATATTTAGGATAGATTGCAAATTGAAATTGTTTGAACATTTGTATGTATTAGAGCGCTGGTCATCAGCTATATCAGATAAACTGTTGACAGATAATAAACAATAAAGACGCTATGCTTGATGACTATGACGTGATATGTATAACAATCTTCATTTCCAATGAGTGTGTCCTCAAAATCGGTAGCAATAACATCTTGCGACAAAAATGCTTCCCTCCTGTTGTTAGTTGTGACAATGTTTAACTTATTGATGGAAACTTGATCGCTCCATTCGCAAAATTTTCTGTTAAGGAAATTATCACAAAAATGGCCTTATTTCGGTGGGTGACAATATTCGGCTTTCTTTTAAGGAAACTTGTTCGCTTTGCTTGCGGTACACAGACGTCTTACTCTGTTACGACTTCATTAATTGTTCGTAATTGAAATTGTCAAAAAAATATTCCAAGCCATAGCGTCACAAACAAAGGAAGAAAGAAGAGCACTAAGTAATCGTCGTTGGATGCGATTTACTTAATTCTTTATTGGAGACAATTACTAAGAAAAAAACCGTACTCGTTTCACTCGCAATAATCTAGCAACAAGGCATCACCACCAGTTAAAATTTGAAACGAAATATTTCCAGGTACCAATAACTGAGTAGATATTTAATAGTTTCTTCTCGAAATAAACAATGCTTATATTTTCAAAATTGTCATGTGTAAAAGCACGAGAAAAGTTGTTCGGACGAAAAGTCTTTTTTTTCACACAAACTGCACTAAAATAACGCATTACAAATTTCATAGTGTGAAAGAAGCGTTTCAAAAATACTCGGTTATTCTAATTCTGCAGGTTTCTTCTTGGTCAGATATTTTCAGTTTAAAATTTCATTTAATTTAATTTAAGTAATCTATATTTTAAACTAAAATTATTTCTTAGTATAATCGTTTTTTAAATACATAATACTTAGGACCGTACGGTACCGTCATGCAATCAAAAACGCATAAAATGTTGTCTGAACTAAAAAAAAACACTAATTTAGCTGATCGTGATTGCTGATTAGTCATTGGCAAATTCTTGATGAAATAATTATTTTGACAGAAACTGAAGTTTTGTTTGTGAGAACATTTTTGGAGGTTCGCTTTGGGTGTCGACGGTGACAGAATTGGTTATTTTGTGCCAAGTTATACATATAAGTTATGTATGAAGTTGCGATTTGTAGAGAAGTATCTGTTTATTGGTCAAAGTCGATAGAGTCTTTATTGTTTTACAAGTTTTTAGAATGTAATGGAATTCTAAATACTATATTCTAATATTATTTTGAATAGTAAATTCTCCATTTTTTCCTCACATTAAAAGAGATTAAAAGTTGTGTTAATTGCAGGAAACTCGTTAGTTTCATTTGCAATAATCTGTTGACGAGCTTTGATACGATTTTCCCAATTACGGTTGCTTTACAATTATCACTAAAATTTTTCTTAAATCATAAAGTTCATTAAAAAAGAAAATAATTGTAGCATCAACACTTGGCGTGACGAGGAAATTGTTTGCTGTTTAGAGATTTGTCAAAAGAAAATTCATACATTTAAGTGAGGACAACAATATTTGGTTTACTGGGGAAGGAAAAAAATATCCAACATAATAGTGTTCTAAGAAGCATTTATTTGACGAACCGTGTTTGGCACAATTGCAGGTAGCTTTTAATTCATTTTATCTAAAAAAAATTGTCAAGGAAAGTATACTGTTGCAATCAGTTTGCGTCGAGTGATACAGTAGATTAAATTCTTAGCAATTCTATTATCTAGAAATATCTAATTACATATATTGTTTTTAATCAGTTCCTAAACAGTTATTTTTTTTTAATTAATTATTTTGTTGTTGCTAACAGTAGAACATAAAAATTTATTTCGAAATTGAAATTCAGTCTAATTAATTAATCGATAAAGAAACTCATTTAGATGACGTATAAAAAATTTGTCTCGATTTAATTTTTTGTTACAAAGAAAAAATTGATATTTCCATTTATATGACGCGACAGTGCATTATTATAAGATATAAGACAAAAGGTTTGTTTTAAGATTTTTTCTGTTTCTAACACTAAGTAGTTGTCGTCTTAGTTTATTTTTTAACGGTTTATAAATATGTCACCATTTGTCAACAAAATAAGGTCGAGTTGCGAAATTCTTTAAAATATAGTGAACGGTATTGTTATGAAAATACTTATTTTAATAATAATTTAACAAAATCAACAGAAGTATATATTTTTTAAATATTGAGATTGAAGTTATTGGCGCACTAACCAATTTCTGTAAACAATTTTGCTTATTTATTTATACACTTAAAAAGTCTAAGACATGTCTAAAAACTTTTTATTTATGGTAAAAGTTGGTTGTGTTACTCTTACAACTTCATTGTAAGGGACATTTTTTTTAAGTCTAGAATAATGTTGAATAGTAAAAATATTGCTTATTTTTTACTATTTTCTGCAGTTTTATGGCGAAAATGCTTTATATTTTGACATTAGTGCCCGACTAACTACAAAAAGTGTACATTTTTTTATATTGATATTATAACTTACAATGTTTTCCCAATTGTTTAACACCTACCTATTTAGCAGGATTACGAAACAAGGACGTAAAAATTGCATTTCATAAATTACTGTTTATCTTAAAAAATACAAATGTTAGAAAAGTAGTTAAAAAATTATCTTCAAGGTGTTAGTGCAACTATATTTTGTTTATTATTTTGTTAAATAAGAAATTTAGAAAAAAGTTACTGCAAACTGGAAACGAAAATATGTTTCATAAAAGTTAAAATTTTATGTTGAGCTGTAGTCTTAAGTTTGTTGTATATCTATTTAGGTATAATTTAATAGATATTCTGGAAAGTGTTGCCAAGTTGATATTCCTGTAATTATTGACTTCTATTATAATGAATTTGGAGCTATTTTTTATGAACTACGGTTGGACTACAATTTTTGGAAATTTTCAAGAAATGAATATTCAATTTTGTCTCACCAAATTTTGGCTCAAAAAATTAAAACATTGACTGAATTCATTTTTTAACTTATATTTTTTTACGATTTTATTAAATTTAGTATAAGAAGTTAACTATTTATTTATTTTATTGCATTTTTTGTCTTTTTTAGGTATCGTGTTCCGTCCTTCAGTTTTATCGGCCATCTATCTTCTTTTCCTTCTTCTCCTTCCTTGCGTCCCCATTCCCACTACCAGCTCCATGGCAGGTTTCACAGGCATCTACCTCAAGTTCCTAATAGCAACGTCCATCCTAACAGCAACAGCTCAGATAGCTTTTCAAATAGTCCTCCTCGCCATGCCTCCTTACGGCCACTTCCTGTCCAAATGCGAGGTTTTAGAAGAAGTCCTTCGGTACGTTGGCTTAGTAAGACTGGATTCTATGTACGCGGTTGAAGTCATCACATGGATCTCTCCAGAAATAGTTATGGTAGTGGCATCTGTAGGAAGCTACATCCTCCTTGCGAAAATGTGTGCAAAGCGATCAAGTGAAACTACCGAAAATGAAGAGAATGTCCCACAGAAGGCTAAAAGCAGCAAAAAACAAGTGGCTTTGTTGGTCGCTGTGGGCAAATACGCGGTTTTAGTGGCACTATGCGTGGCGGCAGTGTTAAGACCGTCTGTACCTGGAGGACTTTATTTTCTCGTCTTTTTATCAGCGGCTACGTGGTGGGCATGCTGTAAGGAACTGGGAAAAGCTTTCGCTATTGTGATGAGATGTTTGATGGTGGTCGTGGTGGCACATCTAGGCGTACTTTACACTTACCAGTTCCAGTGGTCTCAAGACAACCTTGATTTTAATAGTACTTACGCGCGGTACTTTGGCTTAACACCTATTGCATGGGTGAACTGCACTGATGATCCTCGAACTTTCTACTGGAAGGATGCTGAATGGGCGACGTACGTCAATCCTATTGCACTCTTCGTACTCTACTACGTACTAGCCTTGGAGTCGAAATTTCTTTTAAAACCACAGGTAAAGTATCAGCGTGTGTTTGGTACTAACATAAGGGAAGCCTAATTTGATTGGTGGTTATTAACCCTGAATCCTGCACTTTTACAGTCGCAAAAGAGGCAAGGAACGTTTTTGCGGCTAGAAGGCAGTTTAACGAAACCAAGAAACAGACAAACGCAACGACTTTCTAACACCAAACTAATGCGTAGAGCTACTACAAGAAAGCAATGGCAGAGTGCTACTCGTAAAGTCCGAGTAAGCTATTCGCCATGTGTACTAACTTTTTGTTGTTTTGGATTGTTTTTTTCTGTTTATAATTTTATTATTTATTACTAATTTTTATTTCATTTTGCTTTTCATCATTCTTTTTTAGATACCCGGGGGCCACTATACCATAAGTGAGCACACTCCCGTATGTATTATTTTCTTTTTATTATGGTTTCAAACATTCGCTTTGCTTTTTGTTCGTCTCATAACTTTTTTTGCGACCATGGGGTTGATGATTTAGACGCTAAGCTTACATTTTTTTAGTTGATTGGGGGAGTCAGCCCGTCGCGTCGATACGGTTCTGGAAAGTCAGGTACCATATATCAAGACTCGACCGGTAGCTGTACGGTGACTGGTAACACCGACGATATCCCTATGGATGAACTCGGTAAGGGTAAGGTCATTCATCTCCATTTAAATCTCAAACTTTTTGTTTCGGGATAATACTCTTAACACTTGTTGCTAAGGTACTGTAGAAGAGGAATACAAGCCCACGCTCTTTGAAAACATCATGTTTGCACTAGAATCTGTTCTGCACGTAATAATCAAATCGTCTTACATCGCGACAAACATTATTATGATGGTAAACCTAAGTCGTTTAGGTGGGTCGAATAACTTCAATGGATTTTGTAGGCGTGGAGTATCACTTACATCAGCTGGATTACATTCATTCTTCTTCTTTGGGCGAATCTGCTATGGCTGATACCAAACCAGAGGAAGTCTATGCTCCGTTCCAGTCCTTTCTTAGTGGTGTACGCTTGGTTTCTGCTGATTTCAGCTTATATTTATTCAATGGATCTGTTTGAGAGCGAACTACCTACGACAGTCAACGGTGTTGATTTATCAGAAATTGGATTCGAGAGAGTCAAAGAACTACCCTGTAATCCCCTTCTAGTCAAATGTATGTTCACAGGCATGTTCTGGATCACATTAAGACAGTACGTTCGAGAAAGAATAGAAGAAAGGCAAACTAGTGCTCTCGCTGATATGGCATCGCCGCTACAAGTGTCCGTCGGGACAGCGGCTGGTAATCGTCTTTTAACAATTAATCTAAATACCACTCAACTTTTCGTAGGTGTAGAAAATGACCAAGACATGGGTAGCAAAATTATGGACAAAATTGGCTTGTATTTGCGACAGACCCTGACGAAATTTTGGATTTGGGTGGTTGCGATTACACTTTTTGCAGTAGCGATTACTGGCGAACGAATGACCGCTTTTAGAATCATATACATGGCGTTGTTCTTGTTTTTCGTCCTAACTTTCCAGATATCGTTCCGAGCGTGGAGAAAAATGATGTTCGGTTTCTGGCTTACAGTCATCGTATACTCAATGGCTATATTGGTCATGGTCTACACTTACCAGTTTAAAAATTTTGATAAATACTGGCGAGACTACTTACACGTTCCTGTCCAAAGGTAAGTCATGAAAGATATTAGGTCTATTCTAATAAACCGACTTTAGACAACTAGATATCGGTTTGGAAAAATTCGAAACCACTCAACTTTTTGTGCGACTAGTCACCCCAACGTTTTTCGTTATTATCACCGTAGTGCAACTACATTATTTCCATAAAGATTTTATGGAATTATCAGATCCTCAGAACACTAGCGTCATTGGAGTGGATCTTGATCAAAGTTCGTTGCAAGGAGGTGTTGGAAACGACAAAGATGACTCTAGCTCCTCTATTAAAATGGATCTTACCGATACCGGTGAGTAGACAAATTAAAAAACTATCAATCAAAATCGATTTTCCAGACTCGTCAAATACACGATGGCAGCTATGGACGAAGCGTTTTCATTATTTTGTCAACCTCGCTTTTCTTTTTTTGGAACTACACATGCCCAAATTCGTTATTTTATTTTTGATGCTGGTGTGCATTCACGATAAGTGCGCTCTTTATTTTGTATTGGTGCTTCTCATCGTTCTTGCATGTGCCTTCGGACGTCCTTTGCAGATTTTAGCGATCTATATAAGTTCGATTTACGTATCGCTTATGCTGTTGGCAAGAATGATTTATCAAACAGATTACATAGATCCAAATAACTGGAACGTTACGTGTGAGGTACCTGTTTTTTTTATTTGTTGTTGATACTACTGCTATTTTTTATAGGAAGGCAATTCCAGTGTTGTGGAAAACAATGCTATTTGGTTGGGCTTCAACAAAACAGCGCCCAATTCGTCTTTACCTCATTTGGTTAAATGGAACATAATGTATATTCTCATGGTGACCATTTGGGCCGTTGTATTAGTACGACAGTTCAACTATAGAGTTTCGAGGGGTAAACCCACAACTAGGGCATTTTTCATGTTCCCTAAAATTACGAAAGCTCACGCAGACAAGAGCATAAGTGACTGTCTGAAGTACTTGTTCAATTTTGGGTTTTATAAATTTGGAGTAGAAGTGAGTTTTGTTGACGTTTGTATCGCTCTTATTCAACTCTTTTTATAGATTTGTCTAATGGCCACGGTGGCAGTAATCGGGTTTAGAATGGACATGTATTCTATTATCTACAGTATATGGTTATGTATCATGTTCCTCTGCGAACGGCAAACTCTAGCAAAAATTTGGAACGTTTACATGACATTCATTGCTCTGCTTCTACCAATTCAATACGTAATGGCAGTAGGTTTACCACCAACTCTCTGCATCTGTAAGTTTGGATAATCAAGTAAAATTTTTGATCAAGGGTTTTTTCCAGTGTTTCCATGGGACGCAAATTTCTGGGATACCGATGGCACAAAACATGCTGAGATTTATCGTAGGCTTCAAGAATGGGCGTACTTGCTCGACTCGGAGTATCCACCATCCGCCAAAAAACTAATCTGTGATTTTATCCTCTTATTACTTGTGTCTAGACAATCTGTGGTCTTTAGAATTGAAAAGAGATGGGCGGGTCGTGAGTACCAAGGCGGTTCTAATGAAAGTATAATTCATCATGCCGAAGAAAAAGGTTTCGTCAATCCAATTTCGGACTATATATCCCTCGTTAGATCTTACCTCGACATAATCAAAAAGGGCATTTTCAATAGTTTCTTATGGATAACTCTCGCTATAGTGTTTTTAGCCGGAACTAACCGCGTCAATTTGTTCTCGATCGGTTATCTAATCGGTGCGTTCATATTTTTGTGGCAAGGCACAGACTTGTATTTAAAACCCATCCCAAAGATAATCAAAGTTTGGGATTTATTCTTGGGATATAACGTCTTTGTAATTTTGTGCAAAACTTCATTACAAATAGTTGGTTGTATCTTCATCCAGAACATCCCAAATTATGCTTGTTGGCTCGTTCAGCTGTTTGGTATCGGTTGCGTGAAGAAATTTGGTGATTTAACTATTCAAGCCGGCTTAGCAAGTGACGATTACTGTAAAGTGCCAAGAGAATTCGTTGGTTTAGTGTGGGATGGTTTGTGTTTTGGATTTATGATAACCCAGAGACGGATTTTCCAAAGCTACAATTTCTTCCACCTCATTAATGAAACCAAAGCAACAGCAATTTTAGCATCACGGGGAGCAGAACTCATTGAAGAATTACGATTGAAACGAATGGTGGAACAAGAAGAGCAAGAACGATGTGTGTTAGAAAAGATCAAGGCTAAAATGGACAAGATTAAAGCCAACCAACAGAAGATTCAAGGAACGAGTTATAAAGATAGCGATCACCATTACGCCGGTGAGTTCTTTTTTATCTCCCATTTGCGTAAAATAAAAAAAAAATCGTTAGTCCAACCTTCATTAGCGCACTCTTCGTCAGTATCGTCATGCGGGTCGGCAACGTCACAGACATCTCCTGCCGGCTACCATACTCCTATCGACGATGAGGAGCATGCTCCTCTCACTCCACGTAGTTCTCTCCTTCAACAGCAAGCGCCCTCTCCTTATTCCGCTGTTATGACGGTGTCTCTGGAAGGTTATCTAGAACCCCAGAGGATGTCGTTTAGCTCGCCTCCTAATTCCGAATTAAATCAGCGTCCCCCATCTCCTGATGATAGTTTCCCCGTGTTTTCACCTCCACCTTATGATGCGGCACCTCCATATGCCGAAGCAGTCAGCGAACCGCCCGCAACGGTTCAACGACAAACGAGTATTGGACCTCCTTGGATGCAGGGGAGTTTCGTGACGCCCCGACAAAGCATAATTTCGTACTCTTCGAGGTCGCCATTGAGTCATCATGAATGTAGGAATTTTTGATGTTGCGGCACGACGCAGTATATAACATGCTTTCGATTTTTTTTTCAATATATCCACTGTGTTAATACGTGCACTGTTTTGTGTACAAAATTTTTTGATGTCGAAATTTTAATTTTGTAGATACGATATTTAAGGGTAGGCCTACCCGTAGAAGAAAGGAGCCTAAGTCATATAAACAGGGTAATTTTTTTGGGCATTTTGGTGATGGTTTTTGTGTTTTTATCATTTTAGACAAGTAATAAGTGTCACTTCCATTTGTGTTTTTATCATTTTAGACATGTAATAAGTGTCACTTCCATTACAGTATATGACTGGTAATAATTGGGTAGTGTGCACCCGTAGATAGATATATTGTAGCATGATCATTCAACTTTTGGCTTGATTGTATGCGATTGTGTCTAACAGTGTTTTGAATTGAGTGTCTAGTCACTGTTTTGTACAGTTAACTCAATGTTATGTGGTGTAAATACACTTAAAAGTTAATCTCATTGCTTGAGAATTGGGTTACACCAGACTGAAGTTCTGGCAGTTGCTTTGGCCACTAATTTTCGACTAATGTACCATTCTTCTTCCTCTAGCTGTTCGTTCCGGTGACTACTACATGTTCGATGATTTAGATGATGAAGAATTAGATTTTATGGAAGATGAAAAAGATGTCGATGAAGAAGAAACAAAGGGACAAGGTACAACAGTTGGGCAGGTAAGCTCATTTTTTTGAAAATTTACTCGAGGAAAATTCTAACAACCTGCATGTTTTAACGTATTAACCTTTATAGTTAATAAGTACTGCGATGAAGACTGACATCAGTACGAGTGTTAGACAGTCTGCGATAGATGTCGCAAGACGGGGAAGCATGCCTTTACCTACTAGACAGAAATCGATTATGTCTGCCAGGTCACAACTATCTGTGCCATATTCTGCTCCGCCTATAGTGAGTTTATTACGGATTTCTGCGCACTGAGGCAGAATGCAAAACAAAGATGCAAATAAAAGTAGATATAGCTAGTGGCATCTTGTATATATATATATATATATATATATAAAACACATCTAAAAATCTCAGCCAGTATTATTTTCGGTATATATGCTGTTAAAATAAATACTCGGCGAGTATTAGTTTTTATAGTATAATAGTAAAATCAATTTGTTTGAATGCATTTCCGATATAACGATTTCACATATGTGTTTATAGTAATTTAATTATTCTGTTAATATTTCTCTTTCGTGGTGTACCCCATTCATCAGCGAGATTATCGGTAGAAACTTGAATTTAAAGGTTTTTATAATATACCGGGTAGCATATGAAAAACTTTTGGTGTTTTTTTTTATTTTACGTCTGTAATTAATTATTTCGAAAACTCTACATTTGGATAGGTTTAATATTTTTTCTTGGGCTTTGATTTTGACAGATGAGACTCAGTTTCTTTTTTTTATTTAAATGGAACTATTGATTTTTTTTAGTCACTTTTACAAGTTTTTTTCTATATATGAAAATGTAAACACCATACCCATTACCCATGCATGAAAAAAAAATTAAGGAATTAATGTAAAAAAGTTAAAAATCAATTAGTCACAGTAAACAATAATAAAAGCGCATTCTTACTTTGCGAAGTGAATAAGTGAGTTGTGGACTTCTGTGAGTCATGCTTTTTATTTAAACGGTTTAATTTATTGACAATAAATTTCCACATGGTGTCAATGATGCCATTAAAAAAAAAAGTTGTCTCATCTGTTAAAATCAAAACTCAAGAAAAAATATTAAATCGATCTAAATGTAGAGCTTTTGAAATAATTTTGTTTGACGTCTCATTTATTTAAATCAATTAGAAAGTCAGGAAGTGACAGTACCAAAGATTTTTCATATTCCACCTGGTATAAATTAAAGATATCTACTAATTATATTTATCACTAACTTAAGTACAGGTGGTAGCTTGTAGTATTATTTTTAATACAGTAGACGCTCTTTACAGTCAACATGCTTATAAATTTTGTAAATTCCGTTTAATACGTATCCCCTGAAATTTAATCGTCTATAAAAAAATAATCTTCTTTAAAAAATTAACTTAAAATAAGAAGCTATTATGCCTAGTACTGAAATTGTTATAGAGAAAGTCCACTCGTAGATGTTATAGAATCATGGAATAGCAAATATGGGAGAAAAATATAAAATTAATTCTATTTACGGAAGTATGTTATAAAATCTTATAAAACAGTTTTCTGTCAAATGCCTAAGGATATTTTCTATAACCAGAAAATAAGCAGTATGGTCTTTATAAAAAATATCTTGCTTTTAAAACTTTGTAACCCCACTTTTTATAACTGTAAAGTAGGTTTTATTGGTTTATCGTCGAAATTAAGTTATTTTTTTACATTCTTCATTAATAGTTTTTTTGTTCGTAGATTGAAGAAACGAAAACAGTGAAAATTCAGGAGGATCGGAAAAAATCTGATGATCCTCAACCTGGCACAAGTCGGGAGGATGACCCCAGTGAAATTAGTGAAAAGAGTAAAAAATTTATTCTAATAGTGAAGTCACCTTTAAAACATTGTTTTTATAGAGTATACACTTACAGAGAAAATTAAAGTGGCTCTTCTCTTCTTATGGGCATTTATTCAAAGCTCGATGATAAGCTTGACCAATTTCTTAAATAAATATTCTAGAGATTATAGATATGTTTTACGCGTTTTGGCCAAAGAGAAGAAGTACTTGAAGGTATAGTTAGTGAGTACTATTTAACACAGTTTTTAACATACTGATCTTTTAGGAAAATACTGACTACAACGTGGGTCTTCGACTGGGCTCGAGTCAGATGTGGCAACCGTCTGGTTCTTATGGTAGTCTTCTTAGGCAATCCCAGTAAGTGGTTTATTATTTGAAGCCTTGTTTTTGTGTTAAATTTTTGTGTAGTTAGATTAGTGTGTAGTAGTGGTATTTTTTCCCTTGCTGCTTAGCGAGGAATCAGCGATCCCAACACCCTACGCCGGAACACTCAGTCCTTCTGATTCTATCAGACTCGTTTCTGACAGGTCAGTAAATATCAGTATGATGTATAATACAGCGGAATCGAAGAGGTTTTGAAACTCTAATTCGTAATTTTTTAATTTATTATTACCTTTAAATAATTAGAGATTCTTTTAATTATTTTGTAAAGTAGCTTGCAACTTTTTGATTCTGTTGCTCAAAAGCAGTATACTGATATCTACGAGTACTCAGGTTTATTAACTTTTTGGGGACCTCCTTTTTTGCCACTTTCTTTCAAATCACCACTAACCGTTTGTTTCCCTAATAAATCTCTTAGGCCTTCTTCGGAACACTCTATGGTCGACGAGAAACCTCCCGTTAGCGAAGATAGCGACCAGAAAGCGTTAGCTACCACTTTACCCTACACCTCCGACCAGGACAGGTATTTCCCCTCCCTATAACATATTTGAGTGACGTTTTTACGCCACCATTATAATGTATAATATAAAAAACGGAATGATAGTAGTGTAGAAACGGCTGTATGTTGGCTGTAGGCGCAAGGCGAGTGTTCTCACGGTCCCCGAAATACGAATTCTGGCTCCGAGTTTGGAACGTGGATTAGACTCGCCTTTTCTACCAAGGTAACATAAGCACGATGTTGTACGCTTCGTGCATGGCCTTGCCCTTCTTTCAGTTGTTTCGACTCTTCTTCACATTTACGCTTCGTCTCATCCGACATTTATTTGTATTTTTTTATGACTATTATCGATGTTGCGATTTTGGTGTTTTCGTCTAGTATTTAATGTATTGAATAGGTGTAATGCGGATATGTTTTAGTCGTGAGGGGTCGCACATGGAACTGGAAGAATACGAAGTGACGGAAATGTCGTCATACGATCAACCACCATTCATCAGGCTAATGTTAGCAATTTGGTATATCATCATGAGTCGATCGGAAAATGTCTGCTATTTCATTATATTCTTGAATCAAATTAAATCTGCAACGTTTTTGTCATTACCATTACCACTGATGGTGTTTTTGTGGGGAACACTGACAATTCCCAGACCTGATAAAGCCTTCTGGGTTACCATTATAGCTTATACCGAGGTACGTCATCTGCTAACTTTGTAGAGTATTTACTATGTTGTGTTTAGGTTATAGTTTTGATCAAATGCATGTTCCAATTTGATATTATCCCTTGGAACCAGAGTCAGGGAATTACCAATAATCCGTTTTATCCTCCACGAATTATAGGAATTGAAAGAAACTCAAATTACGCTGTATGGGACCTTTTACTTCTTCTCGTGGTGTTCTTCCATAGGTGCGTTGTATTAAAATCGCATTAAAAAAGTCTTAAATTGCTTTGGATTTAATTTGCAGATTTATGTTAAAATCAATGGGTTTATGGAAATCCTCACCGATCCCAGCGGCGCTTTTGTCAGAAGGCGATTATAAAGTAGGTCCTGGGGGTACCTTATTGCAAGTCCAGACATCATCAACGTTAGTACCAAGAAGAAGGTACTTTTTTATTTATATATATAAGCATATACCTCAATTCCTCTCATTCCCAATTCTAGAACCAAATTGAAATCCGTCAAATATAAATTCCAATCCCGAACCTATATTTTCAAAAACAAACCAAACCGTTGTTGCCCCATCAAATGCCGAAAAAAGAATAAGTAGTTCTCATTAAAAGTTTCGTGTTCCCAACGATAAATTTAGTTCCAGACAGAGTATTGAAGAAGTAACATCTTCCAAAGAGCTTAGTGACTCGGACAGAAAGAATAGTGATCTTCAAAGGCTGATGGAAAACGAAGAAGACTTTTCCATAGATCCTAGTAAACATAGTCTCAGTCACAGCGATATGGAAAATAAGACCGTGACTATTCAGTGTCGGTCTGTTGCACCGATTTCTCATTTACCTGTTTCCATGAAGTTAGCGTTAGTACCAGATAGCTTTTAAGTTTCAAAATAGTTTTTTTTTATTTGTTTCAGATTTGTGAAGTACGCGCAAAGTGTAAAGATGTTTTTCAAACAGCTGCGTGATCCGACGTCGAGGGTCGCGGCAGATGTTTATTCGTACATGTTTTTATGTGATTTCTACAATTTCTTTGTGATTCTATTAGGGTACAGTTCGTTCGGAACGCAACAAGGTGACGGAGGAGTATCGTCCTACTTAGAGGACGATAGAGTACCAGTTCTATTTCTTTTGATGCTTATACTACAATTTACTCTTATAATAGTCGATCGTGGTATTTTTTTGCGCAAGAATATCATGGCGAAAATCATATTCCAGTTCATACAAGTGTTTGTTTTGCATATATGGTTGTTTATAATTTTCCCAATTATAACAGAAAGGTAAGTAAACAAACATGGTTGGTGTGAGTACTATTTTATGTCGTAGGGGCTTCAATTCAGTTCTGGCACCTCAAATGTATTACATGGTCAAATGTTTCTACCTGCTACTCTCGGCTTATCAAATCAGATGTGGTTATCCAACTAGAATTTTAGGAAATTTCCTTTGTAAAGGTTACAATTATCTCAACATGTTCCTCTTCAAAGCTTTTATGGCAATTCCCTTCTTATTTGAACTAAGAACTGTCATGGACTGGATGTGGACAGACACTTCAATGACAGTCTTTGACTGGATCAAGATGGAAGATATTTTTGCCCACATATTTCAAATAAAGGTAAGTTTAATTCACACCAGTGTGTTCAACGACACTCTAATTCAGTTTTCGGTCTGTAGGGGGTTAGTGTTTATAATAGTTCCTCACGAGTCAGGCCAGGATTGCATGCGTTTTGTTTGTTTTTGTGTTTTTAAGCTTCACCTTTTTTTTTAAGTTAGACTGTTTGTACATTTCTTAATTTGTTTCCAGTGTACCCGTCATGTTGAGGACGAATATCCGCAGCCAAGAGGTGAAAGAAAACCTCCGTTCATCAAGTATCTGATGGGCGGCGCTATTTTGGCTCTTATCATTGCAATTATCTGGTTCCCTCTGGTGTTCTTTTCGTTAGGAAACGCTGTGGGAACACCAAATCCACCCTATGATGTTACTATGGAAATACGGATTGGCCCATACGAACCGGTGTATACAATGTCAGCGCAAAGCAACTCAATCGATCAGTAAACCGATAAAATCCAATATAATCAATAGGCTAATTGTCATTTTTAGATTTACTGCGAGCAACCTGCACAAATTACAACAAGCGTACATTCAACAAAAGAACGCAGCTACTATAGTTGCAAATTACGAAGCTCCCGATATAGCTGCGGTAACTTTAAGTTCAAATTCAGCCAACATTTGGAGTATATCTCCGCCAGACAGAACAAGGATGGTCAAAGAAGTGAATTCTAGTGAGCTTTATGAGCATCTGTAGATCACAGAGTGATTGTTTCCTTTTAGCCGATCCTTTGAAAATCCGACTAGAGTACAAAGTCTCGCATAGAACGAGTAAACCGGAGGATTCTGGTGTTATTCCAGACAACGTCGAAATTTCGATACCGGCACTAGTTGATGGAAAACCTAACGTAATGCGGCAGAATCTTTTACAGATGTTGTTACGGAATAAAACTGCACCTCCTATGGTGCTAGAGAACATATTACCCAAATTTCTTAAAGTTACGAATAGAGGCACTGCCAAAGCTCTTTCGCAAATGATGTATGTCGATAAGGAAGATTCAGGTTTGTATTTTGTTTTTTTTTCTCGTGTGATAATGGTATTGGGTATTTTAGAAAGTTCTACTCCCGTCGGTAAAGCCTTCCGCACTGTCTCGCTACAACTTCAAAGCTCTAATGAGGGCGACTCCAAAGAATGGTGGATCATCAAGGAAGATTGCACTGATTTCAACTTTAAAATGTTCCTATCGAAAATCCCGTATGTCGACTGCTCGTCGATCATTTTGTATACATTCAATGATAAAATATTTCCGAGCACTCTCAGTATATTGACCGGAGGAGGGTGAGTAGATTACATAATCTTGACAAGATGTGCTAGAATTGGCAAATACTTTTAATGCATAATTTATATATTTTAGTGTAGTGATTTGAATGCTTATTTGTACTCTGTATTGCAGCATAATCGGTCTTTACTCAACATTAGTTTTTGTGGCTTTCCGCTTCATCCGTGGTTTCTTCGCTGAACAATGCTTTAAGATCATGTTCGAGGACATGCCAAATATAGATCGGGTTCTTCAATTATGTCTCGATATATATTTGGTTCGTGAAGCTGGTGAATTTGCTCTTGAAGAAGATCTATTCGCCAAACTCGTGTTCCTATTCCGGTCGCCAGAGACTATGATTAAATGGACACGACCGAAAGAAGAACTCGCCGACGATGAAGATCCCGAAGGCGATGCCTAAACTCTCAGGAATCGTAGCTTGTAGATTTTTATGGCTTCATTGCTTTAATTATTAAGTTCCAAATGACATGTTTAACTGATTGTTGTCTAGGATTTTTGGTTTGTACGCTCTGTACTTTGTGGGAATTTTTCACATGTTTCGCTCGAATCTGATCGGATCGGCAACGCAACGAATTTGGTTGCAAGATATCCCTAACCCTAACAGGATTTACAATCTACTCAACGATATATTTATTGTAAGAGCGTTTAGAGAGTACAGATTGGAAGAAGATCTTTTTTCGAAATTGTTATTTTTGATGAGATCGAGAGAACTGATCATCAAGATGACAAGAGAGTACGGAAATACCTACAATCCAGAAATTATCTTCTTCAAAAAGATGAACTGACTGCCACGTAAATTAAGGTTTTAGGTTAGCAAAGTCAATCTTCCACTGATGTAAGTGTTAAGTCTACCAAGTGCTTTTAGATCATATCACGATCGTCTTGTAAATTTGTGCAGGTGTAAATGTTACATTATGTAATAACTAAAAGATGTAGGTTATTGTTATTTATTGTGATTGGAACCGCTATAATTCTACTAGCTGAATATTCTTTTGAATGTTTTATATTTTAAAACTTTTTATAATATATTGTGCACAGTTGTATTTAATTTTTACAATAAACAATTTTAAAAAAAGTAAAAATTCTTTTGTACCTATTTATAAGTTGCTGTAGCGTTATACCATAAAAAAAAAACTGTCTAGTGGGCTTATATTTTTGTCACACGTTGGTAGCATTATTATCTACCCAACTGACAACTTTGAGGTTGTTTAATGCGTAAGATGCGAGTCGACCAACATATCAATGGCAGTACAAGATGGCTTTATTGCCTTATTTTTAGTTTACATATTATATTTTATTGCATACCGTGATTTTTCAATTAAAAATAAAAATTATTTTTTAGGTAACCACTATAAACGTTTACTTTACGGACTCTTTTGCGGTCCATAAAGATAATTTTTGTGACCTCATTTTTCAAAATATACTTTACAGACTAAACCTTAATTTTGTACATTTTGCAGTTAAAAAATGAAAATAAAAGCTCATTGACTAAAAAATCTGCCGTAAAGAGGTTTTTTGCCTACTTCGACATGCAGGTCTTAGCTGCGCTTGTCCTCCAAACGTCGGCTTCTTCAAAAAAAATTACTTTACGGCTTGTTATATAAGTACATACCTACTAATAATTTGCTAGGTTAATGCGTTCAAAAAAAAAAAGATTAAAGTGCCGCTTTTGTTATGGTGAAAGTATGTCGTAACTTATTGTTAGATGGAAATGACATTAGTGACAATAACAATAGTAGTTTTCAGCATTGTTTGTAGTTTATAATAAACATTTTTTTTTCTTAAAATGTGAACAAAATAAGATTACAAATACATATCAACATGAGCCCTAAGACATAAGCTACAAAAAAGTCGTAAGTGAGCTGCTTCCTTTTTTTGAACATTTGTCAATTCTTTAAGAACAATTTTTGGTTTTAATAGGCATTGAAAAGTTTTTCGGATTAAGTCGACGATTGAAAGCCGACATTGGTGATTAAATTAGAATGAAATCTTATGTAAGATATTTTTTGAATTATTATCAGTCTGAGGTCAAATTATGAGTTAGTTCTGTGCAAGCCTTCAATGAATAAGAAGTTCAAGTAAAGTTGTTCATGTTTCTATGGCAAACATTAGTTTTCCAAAATTAAAGAGCACGCTTGGTTACCATGACACAATGACAGTCTTAGCGGCCTAGGTCCTTATAATTCACGTTATCGGCTCAGACCACTAAAAGTCATCTTTGTGTTCTATCTAAGAAAAATTTAGAATGGTGTTTAAAAAAGTGTACAAAGGAATCAGGAAGCTGTTAGCAAATAGGTATAAGTATTTTATTTATGCAATATATTAATAAAACTGGAGGTGATAAAAAAATATGTTTTCATTTTCTAATTGTAAAGAAAACATGTTTGTTATATTCAAATGCCAAATTCTACAACAACGAAGTATTAAAAATTAATCCCTCTGATTAAAAAATTATAGTAGTCAATAAATTTTGGTCGCCAATGTTACTTTTTGACAGTGAAAATTATTCCATTGTTAACTGCTCTTAACCCATAATAACTGCATGACACTAATTTCTATCATTACAATTCCTTGGCAAGTTTACTAGGAAGTAGGGTGCAGAACTCGATGAATGATTACATCACTGTCGATCCAAAACAAACAATTACACCTATTTTTTATTAGACTGACTTGACTTTCATCTTGATATTAAAAATTTCAAAAATTAATAAAATATCAAGACTTACAACGAATTTTTAATTTAACGGAATCACCACATGCCTAGTTTTGTAGGCAGTTTACGGCCATTTGACAAAAATGTTTTAGCAAACAAAAGATTATTTACTAATTTATTTCCATCAAATAAAGCGTAAATTGTTTTTTGATAACCAGAAATTGAGTATTTGTTACAGATTTGGATATTGTGCTAAAGTAAACAAATAAACTTTGACAGGTCCCTTACTCTCTAAATTTACTATTACATTTGCTAAAAACCCTAAAAATGTATATAGACTGAGCTCTCATATACACCCTATGCCATCAAAAGTGACACCTTTTATAGGTTCTAAATTTAGTGTAAAACATGAACTTTTAACCCTTCGTACTAAAATAATTTATTACAAAATAGTTAAATAAATACAGTGTACAAACAAACGGTAATGAGTATTCAGACACATTAGAACAATAAAAATCAACAAAAACCGTCAAAATATCACACAGAGGGTTAGAACAAGCAAACGATCTTCAACGGAATCTGTTCCGTTTTCTGTTTTGTTATTGTACACGCAAATAAGTTATAGCTTACTCTTATTAATAATACCCTCCTCGTCCAACATGTTCCCTTCATCATGACTCCCTGGTTTCATAATTTCAAAGAAATGCCTTCTACCATCAACATACATCATCGCCTCGTGGTAAGTTCTCGGGTAAACATCTTTAACCAGCTCGGGCACTTCGTAAGTAAAATGGACAGTATTCGTTGTGTCGCTAGCCCCAGTTTGTGGATCAAGAGTTTCCACGTAAACAGTGATCTGTATATACTGCATATGAGTGAATACCACAAATGCATGCATGTGTATTAAAGAATTTACAGCGATGGGTTTATTAAACTTGATATCGCTAATACTTTTTACTTTTGGTCGATATTTGCTAAATTTAAAACCTAAAACCCAGCTAAGCTCAGCCGCTTGTCTCATTATAAACCCTCCAAACACAGTATTGTGGAGGTTCCGATTCTCGGGTTGTGAAAATATAGTGTTTGATATGGTGCAATCCTGCATCCAGACACCTCCAGGTGGAAGCGTAACGTTTCTTAAGCTCATATCTTTAACTTTCGTTTTCATGTACAATTCATGAATTATTGTTTGTTCGGTATTGTCAGGGATCACTTTGGAAACGTGCTGCTTCTCAAGTGCTATCCTACTCACTTTTCTTTGTTCTCCTCCTGCTAAAATTTTCTTTTCGCGATCATCCGCTGGGTTTATAGCGTTGACGATTGCAGCTTTGGAGTTCGTGGGATCTCTAGCTGCTATTAAAAATAATGCTCTAGTAATACGGTGCCAAGTTCCATATCGATTCTGCTCCAACCAGACTACTACCTCCATGGTGGACCTCCCGACCCAACTGACATGTCCGGATATTTTTATGTCTTCATGGGGGATTGGAGCGAAATCGCTGAAGTCGATTCTGTCAACACAAGCCGTAACGAGAGTCTGTGGTGATGGTATCCCTTGAGGTAGATTAGGATCAAAAATGTGTTTCTGGGCTACCATCACCGCAAAAATATCCATATCTTCTAAGAGTCGTCCTACGCGGACCGATCCGAGAAATGTTGTATACTTATCTTGGAGACGAGTGTTTGAAGACAGAGGTATTAAAGCTACTAAGTAACTATCGCGCATGGCTCTACTTGGTAACTCTTCTTGTGTTTTAGGGAGGTACTGAGCTAGATGAGCACGGCTCGACGGCATAGGGGAATATCCGCCCTCGGAACCCATCTCCTTGGCAAGTTTTTGAGTTACTACAAAAAAATTATTTTGTCGCCTTGAAAAAGAGGTAAAAAGGAGTACTTACATTCTTGAATTGAGAAGACGGTGTCGGAGCTCGTGCTACATAAGTGCCGACTCATCGTTTTGCTGGTTGAAAATAATGAAAGTAAGTTTTAGAAATCAGAGTGGTACCAAGAGATCAAAGGTTAAGTAAAAATGAGCTTACTATATTGCTGTGTTGTGATTAAGTCGATTTATCAGCGATAAGCTGCGAAGTAGTAATCTCGAAGCCATGATCCACAAAATACTATGTTCTAATACGGACGGTCTGAGAGTAACTGATTTCAAATATATACCGGGATTTCCGGCGAATTTTTACTGCAACATTTCACATAACCTGCAAATTAAACAACGGCGATTACGTCATTTCATGACGTCTTATCTACTGCAAGGACTACCGGTGTTTTTTTCCTGGTAGTTCAATGTCAACGAATTGGGCAACAGCGATTCGATTTTTTTGTAGAAAATTTACTTATTAGAATTCTTCTGTTTTCATTTTAGGTTTTCGAACCATAAAACGATCCATAAAATTTGAGTAAATGGTGAAGCCTTCACGCAATTAAATTTAGAATATCTTCTATTATTTTTGTTCTAAACACACCGAGAATTTCTTTGATTTTTTTTTATTACAGTGACGGCCAAAATAAAGTGGTACAAGTCTTGGAAAGCATTTTTTCCAAAATTTAGTTGTGTAAAGCGGGTGAACGAAGTAACATGATGATTTTTACTGTAGGATTTAGGGTGCGACCTTGGGCTAAAAAAGGCGGGAAAAAGTCCATGTAAAGGGGGAGTGGCATCACGATTTTGCATGACTATTTTTCAGAGCAAACATGGGCAAAATATTTGATAAAATGACAAAAGTTGGGTACTCTTAGAGTGCTATTTTTTATTGCAAAATATTAAGTCTAATGGTAAAAAAACACTGTGACAAATTGTGTACATTTCAATGTTTTTGTTAAAGCATAAAATTGGAAGTAAATTAAAAAAAAAACTGAGATATACAAGTTTCTGCAACATTTTGCTGTAACGTTTTAAGTGATTAATGTAACGGTTTTGCCATGTTTGGCTCTGAAAAAATCTGTTACATTTTTTTCGAATAGAATTGCTTCGAGTGGCGTTCGTGGTCGATATGGTACTACAATACAACAACGGTTTGATTATAGAATTAAAATACATATGAATAAATTGTTTAATTTTTACGAAATTTTGGTCGAAATGGGTTTTCAAATCATACGTCTCTTAAAAATAATTTATGTAGTGATGAAAAAAATAATATTTGTTGTATTAGATTTATGATAAAACAAAATAGTTTACATTTTGAGCTGCAGCTTGGAGGAGAATCAAATAAGAGTTTACATATTTTGTTGGAGACACAAACGAATCGTTTAAGTCCTTTCATTTTACGATGATAATAAATTGAAGCGCATTGGTCCTTCTAGTTTCGTCCTTTTGTTTGCGTTCCCGTCATCGACTTGCCTTTTTCATTCATCGGAACTTTGCTGGCGGTGGTCTCCACTTGTGTTTGGGTTTTGTAGAGGTGCTTGCTATAATTTTTTATGACATGGTTTGTGCACTCAATCTTCATTACCTAAAAAAAAGTAGACATAAATTTGTACACATGCATATAATTGTTTAATTACCTCTGTGCCGTAAGAAACGTATTTCCGATTTTTTGAAAAAAACGGAAGAATCGCCATCTGCAATAAATTTGGTGTATTTAATTGACCGCATCTCAAAGCTGCAATTACCCATGGACAATAATGTCAGCTTCCATACTAGCTTCTAACACTCAAATACAAAAGTGTTTCTGTGTTTTTCCCAATTATCACAGCTTAAAATTTTATTATTACAGTTCAATGTTTGTCACGAATGTTTGAAAATTTTCAACTCCAGAGGCGGCGATGTTTGAGTATCCGTAACTACATTTTGACCATCCTTCATCAAGTAACACTGTAATATATGACAACCCATCACTTCCAATATTTTTGTTTTTTATAGTAAACTTTTTTTCTTCTTGTCCTGCATCTTCCATCATTTCCCGTCGAGATTCTAGAGTGAAACATTTTTTTAAAAACTAATTAATTTATGTGAACTATATAGCAACCAATTTCTCACAATACACATGTTAGGTGAAACTGAATCATAGATAGTGAAAACAATTTGCGACGCTGAATTTCAAAAAACATATTGTTTGAAATTGGGGGTATATCCAAATCACTTAGTAATTCAGTGGTGGGCTGTACGTGCTACCTGGTGCCAATGTACACCACACTGCAGCTGTATTAGATGTAGAAAATTGATTTTTTGGTTTCTCTGAAATGATTGTAAATGCCTTATTGCATCCATTACATAGAAAAATAAAGGTGCTAGATAAGCCTTTTTTTCTGCGTTGAACTCAAGGCGAGACGTAGTACACTGTTTAGAATGCATAAATTGTAGATTCATGGTTTGTTGAAAAAAATCATCTATTTCTACAATCCTCAAGCCTTTTGGTCTTTTTCGCTCGTTTTTTTTTCAAATTCAATTTCCAACGGATAGCTGTTGATGCTGTTATGAAGTGAGACATTAATAATTATATGTATTGATGAAGTATATTTGTTAAAAATGTTAAAATTTAAAAATGTTAAAATTTGTAGACAATTACCAAGCTATATCAATATCTAGTTATCTAAAATTTACATTTCATATTCTTCCATAGAACCCCATGTGAAATCGTACTCATGTTGAATTTCTGATTTCTCGCAGATAGTTATGTATCATTTCTTCGACGATACCTTGTACAAACAAGACATTTTCTAGATTTTCTTTTTTCTGTGTTATCTTTTCTTGCCTTTTCTGGTGGCTCTTGGAGCGAGTTTTATTTTTTTTTGAATTGGGAATATTTTGTGTTTCCCATGATTCTATTCTACGAAATATACCTTTATCACTTCTTGTTACTGATAATATTATTTATGACGTTATTGCAAATATATGCAGTGTGCTGATAAAGTATCTAGCAAATCCAAAATTTCGGTTTATTATATAAAAGAATTGGTATTAATGAGTTAATGAATTATGTATTATTATATGTGCTGATCATACTGCTACATTTTATATGTAAAGTAATAATTAAATAATTAACATTCCTTGTTACTTCACTTACCTGCCAATCACACACACTTAACTATTGATGAAAAAAACAATAAGTTTAAACACCACAAAACAAATTTATGGTTAATGTAAAATTCGTAAAGACCGTACAAAGTTTGAAACCAAGACGTCTAACTACAAATAGAAATACACTTGTTATCGCAAAGGAGCATTTGATAGGCGAATACCAAGCAGGGATTAGAAAGAGACGAACCACAATGGATAAAATTCTTATTACGAAAGAAGTATTACTGAATTGCTAGGAATACAACAATTGTGCGTTGCCACATTTTATTGATTTCAAAAAGGCCCATGATTTTGTAAAAAGGGTGTAACTACTTAACGTGATGGGAGAATTTAAAATATCTTTTAGAAGTTAATTAATTTAATCAATATGACCTTAGAGAGAACTACAAGTACAGTGAGGGTAAAGAAAAAACACAAGATACTAAAGGAATTGAACCAAGGGCCCCCTTAACAACCTTGTTATTCAATTTAGTGCTAGAAAAAATTGTAAGAACAAGTTAGCTAAACCGAGAGGGTAATTTAGAGTACCAGTCATTAATGGTGGCGTATGCAGCCATGACAAGGAATCAGTAGATAATCCTGATAGAAATTAGAAGCAAAATTATAGAAGTTTCTTGGAAAATGGGTATGCATGTAAAACAGGGGAAAAGTCACTTAATGGGAGTAAAGTTAATGAATACAGAAATGGAAATAGAAAACAGCGGCATAAAAGTAACTTTTAAGGACGTCGAAGAATTTGCATTCTTGGGAAGTAGAATATATAATAAATGTGCCGAACAGAAAGAACTTGATTGGTGAGTACCAAAAGGGAATAAGGGCACAGAGACGTTGAATAGTTGTTTACTTATAAAGAATACAAATTAAAATCTACAATTTTATATAGTTGCGAAACATGGCTGTTAAAAAATGTTACAAGCAAAAATTCTCAACTGGCAGAGAAAAATTCTTAATTAATCACAAGAAAAAAAAGGGAGACCGAGGATAACGTAGAAGCAAAGTGTGATATAAGATATGAGGTAAAGGAAAATAGAGAGAGAGTAAGAAATAGTTTATTAACGTAATGTTTTTAAGTACCCTTTACTGTATGTGTCGTTTTGTACTTATTTTAATTGTTCGCATAAATTAAAAGTGATAGATTATATTTTTTCTTTTAACCTTAGGCGTATATAAACATGCATTTTTTTTAATGTGAGTAAATAGATTTAAGCGCCGGCAATTTATGAGTGACAGCGATGTAGCCGTTACCACATTTATAACCAGTTGCTTAACTTCATTCAGATTCGGTCCATTTGACCTACTCGCTATTTTAACTATTTACCGTACATGCATGTCATTTTACCTATGCTATTTGTAGCTTTCGTTTAAAAATGTATTATCAAACGACAAATATTTTGATAGTTCACTAAGTTTTATTTAGTTGGGGGTACTGTAATGTAAAGTTTGAAAATTAGTAGCATAGTGCACGTGATTCAACATTGCTGTCATTCGAACTGTCAATGTCTGTCAAGCACGATAAAATGCAAAATGGCCACGTTTGATTTCAACGACGATAATTTAGTGAAAAGTTCCGAAATAAGTGACAGAACGGAATGGATACCATTATCACTAACACTGGTTGAATACCCCAAAGGTATAATTTTTCACAAATCAATTTCCAACACTCGCCACAAAGTCTAATATTGACCCATTAGTTTTGACATTTCACAGTTTACTAACATTGAACTTCCAAACGTCATGACTTATCTATCGCTTTTTTTCAGGCGATTTTTTGGGAAAATTGTTGGCTTTGATCAGCTTGGCTCCTTTCGGAATTGGGGCGGGTTTTGTAGCTTTAATCTTATTTCGAAGAGATTTACATACAATAACGTTCTTTCTAGGAACGTTATGTTCAGAAGCGTTAAATTATTGCCTCAAACATACAATCTGTGAGGAAAGACCAATGCGGCGGACAGATTTATATGGGGAATATGGAATGCCCTCCTCACATGCACAATTTGTGTGGTTTTTTGCCACATATGTAGTATATTTTGTCTTTATTAGGTAAGATGAAAACAAATTACATGTGGCTTATTATAAATACAACTTTGTAGGCTGCATCATATGAATAACAATACAATTATTGAGAACGTTTCAAAGATATTGATTTTATCTTCATCGTTAGTGATGGCACTGTTGGTCTGTGTTAGTAGAATTTATTTGCAATACCATACAATATCTCAAGTTTTGTGTGGGGCCGTCGTTGGAATACTGTTTGCAACTTTTTGGTTTGCATTGACTTATCTGGTATTTACACCCCTTTTCCCCCAAATAGTTACTTGGAAAATATCAGAGATTTTGTTATTAAGAGACACTACTCTTATACCTAACGTTTTGTGGTTTGAATATACAAACACGCGACAAGAAGTTAGAGCAAGGAGTAGGAAACTTGTTAGTATGAAGTCCCAATGACATCTACTGGAAGACGGTTTCAGGTTTGCATTACCTTATCGTTTGGTCAGGTACCTAAAAATGTACTGGCCACGAAAGCGGTAATGCGCGTGAAACCGTGGGGGGAACAAACAATCAATAGTTATTTTTATATATGCAGCTTTTGTAAATCAGAATTGTCAATTTGTGACAAAATCAGTTTCATTTCATGTGACTCTGTGTTGTAGTTGATGTTTTTCGGACCTGTAACCTACCCAGAAATTGATATAAAATATGTAACTTTTTCTACTATTGCAATACTTTAAGAGCTCGTTGTTTTTTTTATTAGGAGGCTTCGTTTATTCGTTGTTGATATTTGATGATTTTATTCTCAATAGTGTTTAACCTACGTGGTAGGACACGTGACTGATTAATTCAATAAGACTACAATTCGCCTCCTTCGACATGACAAACACCACAAGAGGCAGGTAGATGACTTAGTAACTTAAAATAGTAAATCGTATTCGGTAGCTTTCCTTCTTGTTGACGTTGTTGTTATTTTTTCAATTCCATTTTAGAATAAGTAATTATTATTAGATGTAAATTTTGTTCGCTTGCATTTACACATGAAATCGATAGGAAATCATTGTAGTATTTTTTCATTGTGACAATACTCATGCATTTTTAACTAACAATCGTTTGGATTGTGGTTTTGTTAAATTGGCAGCCATTTACTAACCCAGCGCATCCACCATTTTTACCATGACCACTTTACGACTCGCCTCAAACGTTTTTAATTTGAAGGCGAATCTTAGCGAAACACTATTAATTTCGGTAACAGTAATTGAGGATTTAAGACAAGAACAAAGGCAGTTCTGTTTACGAAAAGCTTATAGGTGTAGCATTTACAAGACATTATATAAATAAATCGATATTAAAATGATTTTTGCAAAAAAATACTATTAGACTAGATATTATTGGTTGACGCTGCGATATTTTAAAATAGAACTGCTTGGTTTTTGATCTAACCCTTTCAACCACGAAAAATTTTTGTATGAAAATGATGCTCCGAAAAGAGTTGTCTTAATGGCTGCAAATGAGTCCATTTTTGCATTTCTTCATTTTTGACATTCGTAATCATGTACTTAATAACCGTCGACTGATTTATTAAAACTAGGCGAGGTGTAATAGCAAGATAGAGTAGCTAAAAGTGTAGCAAAAATATTGCAAGCAAATATTAGACGTTTCATCAGAATAATTGCTTGCAAGTAAGGGAGTGATTTCGAGGATATTCCCCTTAAAGTGCTTTAATTAGAAAACATTATATTGGCGGTCAAAACTGTCAACACGATGTTGGCGGCTTTCCCAGTGCAATATTAAGTCTTTTACAAAATAAGAGTGGGTTTTTAATTTGATTTTTCGATTCTAAAGATTACTCGAAATCGTTCAGGGTAAAAAATTAAGGTTTCGTTCAAAAATCAAATAAAAAAGCGCACAATGTACAGTTTTTGGACCTTTTTGTGTCATTGTTTTATTGTTTGTATGTTTATAAATAAGCAGTAGATGAATGTAAATTTTACTACCAAATTAAATAATTAACAAAGCGTTCATGTTTTATTGGTTATTTACCCAATTCCTCGTCTTCGCTGTAATATTCGGCGACCGTTTCGACAAGTGTTGGTAGTCTACCCTACAAGAAACTTATTAATAAGAAATTATGAACAACTCACTAACTTGTTCTGGATAAAGTTTTTTTGAAGGCTTCAAAAGACTAAAATCTGCTTTCTTTCCCTTAAGAATTTGCGTGACTTGTGTTGTAGAAGTTGATAATGCCAACCGTTTTTTGTCTTTTTCCTCCAAATCGGGGAATAACAGGAATAACGGTGGTTTATCCTCATGTTGCAAATCAAACATTTGGATAACATCTTCGTCTTCATCATCATATTTAAATTTTGGATTTATAAAGTCTGGTCCGGTCCAATCAGACGTGCAAGGTGTAACTGGTATAAATGTACCTTCCACATCTGAACCAGAATTCTGGAGACAACATTAGTAATAAACAACTTAATATTGTGGGAACTTACAGAAGACGAACCTTCTCCGTGTCGTTTTCTAATAGGAACAGTTTTATGCTTATGATGGTGTAAATAGAAGTCTGAATGGTCCATAAGAACGGGACTTTTTCATGATGAGTGACAAATGTCATTTGCCGCTAAATTTTAAAATTATCACAATCTTTCGGTGTTACCAACCGTCATTGCTCAAAATAAATTTATCGCGGTTTTAATCAGCTGCTTCCGTTTAAAATTCATGAAATTGATAAAACTGATACTTTTGTCTTTTTAAAAATAATTGAATATCCCACGCAAATGACATTTCCTGTTGTCAAACAGCCATAACAAAAATCAATATAATGTACTAACGACCTTTTACTATTGCTTCGCTTTGCTTTGACCGTGATCAAAATTCTGTTAGAATGGATTTCAACATGAAAAAAATGGTCAAAGATGCTGGGGCTGCCATCAGTCGTGTCGTTCAGGTAGGCCTCCGACACCTATTTATAGGTTATGTCAGTGTTAATTTCTAGATGACCGAAGAAAAATTAGGCACGTCAGAAAAAACAGAACTGGATGCTCATTTCGAAAACTTGTGGGAACGGGCGGACAACACAAGAATCTGTACAGAAAAACTTGTGCGTAACACGGAGGCTGTCCTTATCCCAAACCCCGGTAATCGCATCGAAGATTTCATTTACGAGAAAATCGATAAAAAGAGGCCTTCAAGATTAAGTAATCTGGAATATTTGGGTTTGGATATGATTGAAGCAGGAAATTTGTATGGTCCGGGGACTGCTTATGGTAGTTCACTGATTAAAGTAGGACAATGGGAACAAAAGTTGGGACAGAATGAGCGCGATTTTATTGGGTCAGCGGCGATGTGTTTCACACAGCCTTTACGCAAGTTTTTGGATACTGAAATGAAGACCATCCTCAAGGAGAAAAACCTTTTAGAGACCAAAAGGTGAGTTGTCCAGCTAGCAAAGAAGATAAGACATTTTGGGGTTTCAGGTTAGATTTGGACGCATGTAAAAACAAGGTGCGGAAGGCGAGGAGCATGCTGGGGCAGCCTACAGTAAGTTGATTGAAGTACACAAGAGTACACATGAATACACTAATTTTTATTTCGGCGATAGCATTTTGCCTTACCTATGACTCAGGTACTTTTTTTATTACTATTTTTTTTATATAGTTGTCCACACACTTACACTTTATACTCTTCATGTTATTGTTTGATTTATGAAAGGTACAGTCACTTTGATACTGTTTTTCTTCTAAGTGTTGTATATTGTAAAAATAACCCAATTTCACGCTTACTTAATTAAACAGAAGGATGGAATTCCTCCAGAGGAAGTACTAGAACAGGTAATCGCCTTTCTTTCACTTACTCTAAGCATATTTGTTAAAACCAAAACTAACTTCTTTTTCTTAGGCTGAACGCGACTTGCGCATTGCGCAGTCCGAATTCGATAGACAAGCCGAAATCACGAAATTGTTGCTTGAAGGGATTGGAAGTTCACATGCTGCACATCTTCGCTGTTTGTTGGAGTTTGTGGAGACTCAAGCCCGGTTTTACTCTCAGTGTACGACAATAATGACAGATTTGCAACGGGAGCTTGCAAGGTAATTTTTAAGAGCACTATTTTGGTCACAAAGATCGTGATAGGTAAATTTTGAGTTTTGTTTTGATCTATTAGAAAAGTTTTTCGGCTATATGTGGTAGATTTGAAGCTTAGAGGGTAACTTGTTGATGGCTTGATGCATGTTGATGTTTCAGCTCTGTGAAACCTGGTCCTATTTTGAGAATTAACAGTGAAGATCTCGAACCGGCGGTACCTAATAACACACGAGTCTCATCTCCTGCCACGTTTGCCCCTGTGGTTATAACCACTGACGATTCTGATTATTCAGCCCTTTAGGCTTTGCTAGTTCTTATTTTGTAGACGTGGGATAATTTATTAGAACTAGAGCTTGTTTGGGACCGCCGATGGCGAGGTTTATCACGGTCACGTGACAACTTACTATTGGTGGTTCCAAACTATTTCGGATTTTAAACACCAATTAGATTTTCTACAGCGGCCAATAAGTTGTCTCACATTTTACTAGCTCGCACTCTAGATGAATGCAAGCAATATTAGGCTTACGCACGCAGTGTTTTTATTTTGTCGTTTTATTTTTGTTTTTAAATCGACAGTATGTCCTCGATGCCTGGTGTTGATCCCAATTCTCCCATAAATCCTAAATTGAACGAATGGAACAACGAAACTCCAAGCTTAAGGAAAGCTAGAGTTATTTATGACTATGATGCTCAGGACACTACAGAATTAAGTTTGTTGGCAAATGAGGTACTTGATTTGATCCATTTTGCGTGTATCTGATGATATTTTTCTGCAGATAATTTTAGTGCGAGAATTGAGTGAGAAGCCTAATGAAGATTACTTGTATGGAGAGCGAGGTCATCAAAAAGGCAAAGTCCCTAGAGCATATCTGGAATTCATTTCATAACAGTCTTCCTTTAATTCCACTTGAAACATATATTTATTGTGATTCCATATAGTTGTATCATTCCTTCATTTATTTCGAGGCATTGATGACAATATCGTGTTCATTTTTATTGATTTTTACGTAATATATTAAACTTGCCCCTTTTAATGCAATAATGCAGTCAATTTAACTTTAACGGTGCAATTACACGAAATGTATCAGCAAATTTAAATTGTATTAATTAATAAGCTTTAAACCATAATTAAATGTGTTGGAAATTTAGCGTGTTAAACTCTACTCACTAGTTGTAAAAATTGTTAATCGTTGAATGCAAATAAATATGTACAAACATTGGGTGTGTTTTAGAAAAAATATCCTACTTGAAAATCATCAGTTTATTAAACAAAATTACTTCTTCTTGGAGACACCAACAGTGCGTCCACGACGTCCGGTGGTCTTCGTATGTTGACCACGTACTCTGAGGCCCCAATAGTGACGCATACCTCTGTGGGCGCGAATCTTCTTCATGCGTTCCAAATCTTCACGCAATTTGGAATCTAACGTGGCTGAAGTTAACTAGAAAAAAGAAATATACGTTAATAAACATTTCAATCAATAACTATTGGACTAATTAAGATGCGTTTTTGAATATGCTCTTACAACTGAACTTTAAGTTTATTTCAGTTTTTCGTCTATAGTCATAAGCCTAAAGTAGAAATCGCTTATTACAACGAACAACTCGTGCTAATTGGTTCGTCACAGATTGTAAATATTGACCAGTTATATATAGCTTATGGCGACAAAAAGAGATTTCATTTGATTTATTTATTTATTTATTTTGGATCATAAATCAAAACCGTCAAAAACATTTCAAAACTACAAAAACATCCAGGGGTGTCCGTCAAGTTTTGTCACTAAAAGGTATAATATGTACCTACATTTACATTGACATTATACCCCACAAATTTGGGGTTATACTGAAATAATGACGGATAAATATTTAGTCAAAAGCATACGTCATCTTGCTTATTATAAGTTACATTTTAGAAAAATGAAGACTAGTAACATGACGTGTCAAGTAAAATAAGTTGATCTAGATTATAGATGTTATAAAATATATTATCCCGATCCCTTCGCCGTTCTTATAAACAACTTCTGTCTTATATAATGTAGTATTTTCAATAAATTGCACGACTCCTTAGAAATGACTTCCCAGACTTCACTGTAGCAGTGACTGGTCCGCAAATCTAAGCCCTTTGCAATGAACTTTTCAATACATGTAATTTCGCACATGCTACCAGCAAATGTGAGATTTGTTCTCGTATACATTGCCGTTTTAATGTGCCTCAGCCTTTAAGTAATTATTACTAACCTGATTGTATTTTCCATCAATTATATCCTTTTGCCTGTTTAAAAACCAATCAGGAATTTTGTATTGGCGTGGATTCGACATAATTGTTACAATCTTTTCGACTTCTTCCTCTGAACATTCACCCGCACGTTTGTCCAAGTCAACATCGGCTTTCTTCAAGACAATGTTGGAATATCTTCGCCCTACACCCTTAATGGCGGTGAGGGCGAACATGACTTTCCTTTTTCCATCGATATTCGTACCTAAGATACGAAGAATGTGCTGGAACTTCTCGGGGATAACGAGAGACTGCGAACAGAAACATTGAGGTTAAAAATATTAGAACACGTCAAACATCAAAATAATCACAGATGATCACTTTTGAATACTCTTAAATGCTTGAGTGTACCATTTTTTCGTTAAAAAAGTGTCGGATGATTTAGATAACGAATGTTAATTTGCAAAAACAAGAAACTCACCATTTTGCTACCAGTGCACAAACAAGAAGGACTACCAACGTTGAAATAATAAACCACAATTTCTGTCACACTACCAACCTTATAAATGAAAATATACTATGAGTAGTTCAATTGTACGTAACTTTGACACCTGTCAAAGGTACAACTTGCCACCTGTCAATTGTGTTTTGACATAAAAAGTATGTCAAGTGTGTAAGCTAGTAATTAAATTGACCAGAAATGAGCAACAAAATGCCAGATGTTTCTTCCGGGTGCATCGACAACGCCCTGGACGACGTCGTTGTTCAAGATATTCTCAATTCCTTTACAGACCTTCGCCATTACTCGAAAGAAATTGAAAAAGAGCTTAAAGAAACAGAAAACAAGTCGATTCAAGACTACATCAAAGAGAGCACAAATATAGCAAGCTTACACAATCAAATTTCTGCATGTGATGAGATTTTAGCAAGAATGGAATTAATGCTGGTAAACTTTCAGAGTGATCTTGGTAGTATAAGTAGCGAGATTTTGTCACTTCAAAGAAAGTCTATATCTATGAGTCAAGAACTTAGTAACCGGCAAGCGATAAGGGGACAATTAAGTCAATTTATTGATGATATGGCAGTACCAGAAGCACTAATTGTTGGAATAATGGACAGCCCAGTTACAGATAAGGATTTTCTGACACAACTGCAAGTCTTGAATCATAAAATTAGTTTTGTTAAAGAACAGAGCTTTAAAGAATCAAAGTCGTGTTTAGATGTTAAGGATATTTTAGAGAAACTTAAGATAAAGGCAATGAGCAAAATTAGGACTTATTTATTAGAACAAGTTTATAAATTTAGAAAACCAATGACCAATTATCAGGTGCCACAGAATAATATGTTGAAGTATAAGTTTTTCTTTGAGTTTATTTTATCAAATGAGAGAAACGTGGCACAAGAGATTTGTAACGAGTATGTGGATACAATGAGCAAGATCTACTTTTCGTACTTTAAATCATACTCTGGTCGTATCATGAAACTACAATACGAAGAATGTACTACTAAGGATGACTTGATGGGAATTGAAGATACAGCAAACAGAGGATTATTTAACAAGTCATTAAAACATAAAGGAACTGTCTTCACGATTGGAAACCGCGGTGATGTTCTAGCGCAGCAATTAGAAGCTCCCATCATTGTCCCTCATGCTCAGTCTAAAAACAGGTACCCATTTGAGGCTCTCTTCCGCAGCGAACAATACGCTCTCGTTGACAATGCTTGTCGTGAGTACTTATTTGTTAGCGAGTTTTTTATGGTGAGAGGCCAACCCGCTCTCGACTTATTTAACCAAATTATGGGCAAAACCACAGGACTATTGAAGGTATTTCTTGTCCCGTTTTGCATGATTACCCAATCACTTTTTTCCAGAAAAACTTGGAGTCGTTTGTGGCGGACTGTTACGACACTATAGCATTGTTTCTCTGTTTTCATCTAATTCTTCGTTATAAAATCATGTGTCATAAGCGGTGTGTTCCAGCGCTGGATGAATATTGGGACAGTTTGGAAAGGATTATTCTCATGAGATTTGAAATTGTTTTCCGATTGAACATAGCGAGTATTAGAGACTGCGATCCTACTAAGTTTAATCTGGAAATGGGACCCCATTATGTATGTTAGAAAAGTAGTTGTTTGCAATTGATAAGGAGAATTAGAAGGGCTGTGACAAATATAGTCAATTTAGAATCTAAAAAAAGAGAGAAGCTGTTTTTCTTCTTGGTCAGCGCGTGGTCTTTTTGCTAGTTCATATTTCACTATTATTTTCTCTTTATCGTTTAAATAACTAATCAAAATCATGCTGATCGTTTTTGGATATTACACTTTTGATAAATGGCCCTCTCTAATTTCACTTTTTTTACAATCGCATTTTACTCTTTCTAATTAATTACGTCTTGTTTAGATCACGCGTCGCTACGCTGAATTTAGTGCCGCCTTAGTTGGAATCAGCGAGAACTTTCCAAACGAGCTCGTAAATCGTTTACTTGCTGAACTCCAAGAAGAAGTCGAGTTGTTTATCCTACGCATGGCCGGTATATTTCCGCAACGAAAGGAACAACTAATTTTTCTTATAAATAATTACGACATGATTTTGCATATTATTATGGAAAGGACACGCGACAACTCGAAGGAAGCGGAGACTTTCAAGAGTCGCTTATCTTCCAGAAGTGGAGAATATGTTGAAGAGATTCTTAGTCCACACTTTGGCGAACTCATGCAATATGTCAAAGAGTGTGAATATTTGGTTGAAAAAGGAAAGAGTGACGAATTGAAGAAGTTGGAAGGCAAATCTTTAGCGATAGTTCAGAATTTTTCGGCGAATTGGAAGAAGTCACTTGAGGAGTTGAACAGAGAAGTGCTGTTATCCTTCCCGAATCTCGTTACGGGCTCGAGTTTGTTACAGTTGGCCTTAACGCAATTAGTGCAATATTATCATAGGTTCCATAAACTTTTAACTCCGAATGTTAAAACCCAACTTACGAATATCCATCTCATTATGGTAGAGATGAAGAAGTACAAGACCAACTATTAAATTAATCGTACTTAAACTAAATAATTTATTGTGATTGCTAGAAAAATGTATATTTTGGTTCGTTATTTGTAATTAATGTCGCTGTTTAATAAATGAATTAATATTTTTCAAGTTTTTTATTTAAAATAATATCTTACAAGATAAACTACAACTATAGGTTAATGTTTTTATGTATAATTTAAAATTGGCGTTTTAGATAAAATGAGTCAGCCTTATTATTTTAACGAATAAAAATATTCAAGAAAACAAAATAAAACAAAATGATGGCGCATACGAATGATGAAATGAGAGTGAAATAAATATTTAATAACTTAAATTACAGAAGGGCATCTACGGCGTGAATCACTCCATTCGTTGTAGGGATATTTTGAGTCGTCAAAGGAACATTATTAACTTTGACTTTACCTGTAACAAAAACAGAAATTAGTAGCATTAAACAGAATAACATGCCAACAATAACATTTTTTGCAATTTCACATATTTGCACATTCTACTTCTTTTTTTTCACGCAGTTTACAATTCTTTTTGCTCAGAGTTTGCAAAAGACATTTGGAAAACTTATTTCTTGAGTTACTGACCATATTTATTCCTTTTTTTTACTTTTTATCACATCAAACTTGATAATCGACTAAAGACTTTTAATACACGAATGTTAAGCGCATTTCAACAAATTTCTAAAACTAGTAAAACTCTTGGTCTGTTACAAACCGCTTTATACCGATAAAGTAAATTATACCTACTGCTTCGTTCTTTCGAACAACATTAGTAAAAGCGTTTTATAAAGCAAGATTAGATTATCTGTAGTTTGAAATAAACAACATACGCAACTGAATTTACGTAAAACAATGTACAGCTGCAGCAAGCCGAGATTTAATTAACTTAATTAAAAGATATCATCAGCAAGGGGAGAGTAGTTTTTATACCTTTAAGAAGAACCTTTTGGAGGGTTTCACCATTCGTCCCGATTTTTAATGATCCTGTAATTGTAATTAAACAAAATTTCGTTTATCACGAATATATAGCGATAGTGGAGTTCCTTGCGATTTTCTGCATGATTTGACAAATTGACTGTTTATAATTAATGAATAATATTACTGCAAACCGCAACTTGACATCTCGAAGAGAAAAAACCGAGTAGTTCTTGCCTGATTAGTTCATCTAATGAGAAACAAACGGAAAAACCGCATAAAAATAATTTTCTTCATTTTTACAGTGTTTTTTCTGTGAATAGTAAGTAAGGTACAAGAAAATTTATTCTTCAATTTTTGTACTGGACATTTTTATATACTTTTATTTAGTATAAAATTTATAATAATTTATTTAGTATAAATTTAGTAAAGTTACAACGTTAAAAAATATTTAGGTTACTAAATTTTAGATTTTTGTTTCAGATAATTTTCTGTCTGCTTCTACGAGTTGGTTTTGTGGTTTGTGGTAATTTGTTTACATTTGGTAAATAGTAGTTGTACTCGGCGGTAACTGTTAAAATTTGACGAATTATTTAAGAACGAGCTGTTTATCAGAACCATTTTAAAAGACCATAACTATGCAAAACGGTTTAATCCAAACTACACATCAAAAGTTTTTTATAATCTTGGAACAATAAAGATGATCATTTATTATCGTCTTGATTCTGTTTGTACTAATGTTTATTTGCTTGTTGCTTTAAAGGTTTCTAGAACGAAAACAAAGGCTGCCAAAATCGTTTTATTTTTCACGTGCCCACTACAAGTTATGAACATTCGGCGGACTTGCTACGCCGTCAAGAATTTATCCTCAAACTGATTATGTAGTCTGCAGTTATTACCGTTGGAGATTTACCAAGGGCATATCATTAATAAACAGCTGTACTCGGAAAACTGTTAAAACATACTTAATTACCAAAGGTACCCAAGGAACCAAAGGAATGGCAATTAGTGCGTAATTCAGTAAAATCACACCATTCTCACCTATTTTTAGAAAAACAAAAATTTGTATTCAAATTTGAACAAACTTCGTATTGTAGTAGTCTATTTTGTGTGGTTACGGGCACGACTTTCCTATTTATTGTGGTGTGTTTTTATTGTTTAATAGTTATAACTCAGTTTTTATAACTTTAAATATTTCTTATTTTATTTTAAATTTATCTGACCAATATGTTATTATTTCCTTGGATGTACAACAAATATCTTATTTGCTCTAATAATTATTTTACAGATATTTACCAGAACTAATACTTTTTATACTATTTATATTATTATCAAATACGTACTAAAATTCTTTTACTGGGTCAGTGAGTCGTACAACCAGATTAATTGAATAATAAATTTTTTAATATCAACAATATCACAATATTTCCAGATGGCTTTTGATAAGTATGCGATAATTTTCTAAAATTTTAACTTTTGTTAGAGTTAAAAAATATGGTATAGTCTTTTTAACCTGGTAATATATTCAGTTGAGTTTCTTTCATTTTTAGAACCATATGAGGACTAGCCCAAATATCAATACTGCTTGAAGATATTAATTAATTCTGTAAAAAGAGATAAACATAATAATTGACTCTTTGGAAAGTACCGCAGCGTCTTGTTTGTAAAATCCCTTCTTAAAAAAATAAATAAAATAAAATAACTATTATACCTGTAAACTTCTCCTTTCGTTGAAAGTATGACAACATTTAATTTTGTTCCAAAGTCTGTGTTAGAAATTTAATAATAAAAAAAAACTTTGTAATAATTTTTGTAGTACAACGTTGTGAGTATACTTTAAGATGAAAATCATTTCATTTTTAACCCATTTTTTGTTAACAAATTATATATTCTATCTATAACAGCTGTTAAAAAACTGTGAAAAAAAATTAGAAATTAAGAAGGTTTCCAGTTGGATAAAAGATAATTGTGCGCATCTTTTTACATTTAATTTTGTTATTGCAAAGTTATCAATATTTGTCGAAATAAAAAACTTAACCAATATAAAATTTATTTTGTTTTAATATGGAAACGTTCGAAGTTAATCTTAATTATTGTTGCCCATTTTTTTAACTTTGGAATTTAGATTTTTGATTTTGTCTGTTTTACTATTTTTTATGCTTTTTAACATGTTTATAAAAGTAAGAAATAAATTTGTAAAAATACGATAAACATCTGGTTTTATGGAATGGATTAAGTGATTTAGTAACTATATAATATAATATAATAAATAACTAAAGTATTATTTTTATTTGTTTTATATGTTTTACAAAAAAACGTAATATCTTAGACATAAAGTCAAAAATTGAGTATTATTGATTTTTCAAAGCTTTTAATACAAATTATTATTGGAATAAGTGTCCTACTAGAAATTTTTACATAGAATTTACCATATCTTTGAAGAGAGTTACGTGGGTGTTTATGACAATGTAAGGAAATTCTCTTATTATAGATTATCATTGTATAGAGAGGAATTAGCATAGAGACATACATATTCTCTCCACCGCGACCCAGTTTGATATTGTTAATAATGAGAAAAATGCTTTCACTTTTGAAAATATGGTTATGGCAATGTCGTCGTTGGTTAAAGACAAAAACCAATAAGCCAATCCTCACAATTTAAATACGAGAAAGTAAATTTTCCCGAAACCATATACATTAAACATTTTCAGTTTCCTTTCCGACACACATGACGTCTATCCGGAGGCATCGTTTCACTTTCTTCCGTTGTACATCATCCTCATCTCTTAAATTGTTGACTTTGAACTTTAACCAACTTTCTTAAAAACTTTCATACGGTTATTGTCGCTTTGGTCGGTATGAATAATTTGATTTAAATGTGGAATTTTGCGCATTCTTCCTAGTTTTAGTGTCGCAAGTAGGTTAAACCAAGATGACCAAGAAGAGAGTCTAAACCTTTCACTGATTGTTTAGAAAAAATCGAGCCTTTCATTTTCGACCCAATAAAACCTGTATTATAGATTGCTTTTTTTTTCTTACCTGATTGTTTACTAATAGTTATTTGCTTATCTTGAAGCAGACTATCCCTGATTTGGTAGTACCTCATCCCGTTAGTGTACAAAGTTCCGGGAGTGAGGTGTCGCAGGATCAATTCTCTTGCTAGCGTTCTATCGGCAATCGTTCTGGAAAGATCCTCGGTTGATAGAGTGGCGAAAGCTTTGTCGGTTGGGGCGAACAACGTGAACGTTTTCGTGCCTGAAGAGAAAAAAATCCCAGATTAATTGGTGATTTCTTCATTTGGCGTTGCGAGATGATGTTTAATTGTGAGCACGCAACTATTAAGAAATGGGATTGTGACTATTGTTTAAAAATAATGCAATTTTTTCTTGTTGGGAATCTCGGCGTTATTAGGTCCATTAAACACGGCAAGTGCGTTGTTACCCCACGTCGATGAATAGAAAATTTTTGAAGGTCGTTGAGATGCTGGCATCTGACCTGGATTTGTTAATTTATTGATAACTTTCCACTTCCTAAATTGATACACCTTCAAGGAACTGACCTAGAAGTGACCCGGTCTGTCTTCAGTGCAGAAACCGTAAATTTTGACAGGTGAAGAAAGTACCAGTCTCTAATCATCTTATAATTAGAGTATAAAGTCGCAATCGCATGACAATCGCTATTATGCATTGTCTGTAACAATAAGAGGAAAAATGTACGGTGCATACCTTGCAACGTTTCGGCAAGTCCGGAAGAGAACAGCGCCCTCAGGAAACTTGTGAATCTTCGCTCTCTGTCGGACTGAAGAGTTTGCACAATATCTCCGACGGGTAATGGGAACATTACCCTGTCAACTGAATGCGCTATTCCTTGGGGTATTTCAATATCTTTCTTCTCATCCAAAACCTTGGCACCGTTAATTGTTGTAATCTACAAACAAATACTGATTTAATTGAGGTGATAATTCGACGACAGCATGTGACAAGTTATCCAATTAGTGTTAATTAGAAATCAAAATTAATTAATAACAGTCGTGAACTTGAACTCGTAAACAAACACACGATGTGGGCCAACTAGAGCGCGGTGAAGGTAATTTTTCTTTTAATTGATGAAATTCTTAATTTACCTTAACATCGTTCCATTCGACGTCGTGCATGTTGTATTGGTTCACTCTGAGTTGAGTGCCGGCCAGTGAAACTCCAGTCATTTCGTCTTGCAGAGAACCGATAGTAAATGCTCCAGGAATAACGTGATGCAACAAAAGCTGCAACAAATGGTTTAATTCCAACAAATGACTATTTTTCAATTGAATACCCCGCTTAAGAGTCTCGGGTTGTCTTTAAATTTTTCTTCAGCTCTTTCAGGACCTCCTAATTGCACCAGAAGAGTTCTGAACGCTTTATCAGTGGGAACGAAAATGGTATAAGGTCCCGTTTCGTTCAAAATAGTGTCCAATCCCGACTGTCTTAGGAATTTTGCCATCGCAAATAGTCCATGCTTCTTCAGTACGTCTGGTAGTTCTGCTTGTTCAGGCTTGGCATCAGTTGGTTCTTCATAGTACGGTGTAGTGGAAATTGTTGGCGATATACTTTGAAAGATCGATACTGATGAAGGAACGGTAGGACTCGTGGGCTTTGCATGTTTTACGGTTGACTGATAATTAAAAATGCTATTTTGGTTTCCGGACGAAGTTGTCGAAGCTTGTCGTACTAAATCATTGCCTCCATTCAAAATGTGAGGTTGTCTTGTGACTTTTCTCGTCGACGACACTATGGGAGCTGATGTGCTCGTGCTCCTTACCGTACTACTTGGAAAAATTTTAGTATAGATCGTACTCGATGGAGTGGAGGTAGCAACAAAGTGCGTCCCAATATTAGTCTTCAGAATTGGTCCACCTGATGAATCTTCAGAGCTTGCAAAAGAATTTGGTGAGACTGTAACACCGGTAGCTTCCTTCTTCGAAGTAGTTGTTTCCACTTTGGTTTCTGCAGTCTGTCTGAGATGCGGAGGAAGTTTGATTTCACCTTTCTGAATCTTTTTGAGAATTGAATCGACGTCAACTTCTGGTTTTTCTTTTCCGCTACCTTTAACTCCTTGCACTTTCAATGTTCCATCGTCTTGTTCTTCCAGAAGAACAAACGTTACTTTTTTCTCGTTGGGGAGGTTACTAGGTACTCCTCTGATTTGTTCAAGACCTCCGCTGGCTCCAGTTTTTAGTAACTCAAAGTTAGCACCAGGTGGTAAGACTCCTTTGGTGAGTTCGTCGAAAATTGCAGTTGGTGGTTTACTAGTCGTGGTTTGAGCAAACACGAGTTTTTCGAGGTCACTTCCTGGTTGTATAGGAGTTGCTCCAGGTACTAACTTTGGATCTGTCGTTCTTATGACTTCGACTTTTTGACCATCGGGGAGAGTAATCTCTTGCGTTTTGACAGGTGATGATGAAGAAGCACTTGCTACTAATTTAGGGTCTGTCGTTTTTATAACTTGTACTTTTTGTCCGTTAGGTAAAGTGATTTCATTTGGTTTAGACGTAGGTGCTGGGGCAGGTGTGGGCTGTCTAAAGACTTGGACTTTTTCACCGTTGGGAAGAGTAATTTCTTCTAGTTTTCCGCTGGGTATCAGTTTTGGATCGCTAGTTTCAATAAGTTGGACTTTTTTACCATTAGCGAGTGAAATTTCTCGTGAGGATAAGTTTCTAGCTATGTCGTCTTCAGGACTGTTTCCTATAGCTAGACGAAGTTGGGCTAGAAGATCATCTTTAGCAATTTGTTGTGACTTGTACTGTTTTTGTAGCAAACTCAAGTCCTCTAGAGTTTGGATGGGTTTGATTTTGGCGTCATTGGTCGGAAGTGCGGTTGGTAAGAAAGAAGCACTCGGTTTTTTGCTTTTTTCAGTGGTGGGAGGCTTAGCTGTGGTAGTCGTTGTGGTTGTAGTTGTCGTGGTGGTTGTAGGATGTTCCTTGTAATATTGTTCGACTGCGGCTTTGAAAAGCGGAGCTTCCTCAGGATAAATATATCGGGGAACCGACTGAGTGTAACGAACGATCTGTGCACCAGTACCTGGTTTATAAACTCTTTGATAAAGTTTCTTTTTCTGTTCTTTTTGTTCTTCGACCCATTGCTGATGCTCAGTTTGGGCTTTTTTCAGTGCCTTCTCGTACTGCTTTTCAACGAATTGATTATGTTTCTCGATAATTGATTGTTTTTCTCGTAATTCCTTAATTCTTTGCTTGTGTTTTTCAGGGTCAAGCTGACGAATTTGGTGTTCGATTGCTATAATTGGATCAATTGTTGGTCTCGGTGTGAACGCGTTGTTTTGTTGTGGTAGATTATTGTGTTGCTGAGGAACAAAATTTGGAGTAAAACTAGTTTGAGTATGATGTTGTATTACTCTCGTGTTGACTTCAGGCTCATTAGTCGGTTGAATCACTGTAGGTCCCACTGGCTGAACTGTCGATACAATCGGTAGAGGTTGTACAGGCTGGTGAACCGTAGGTGTTGGTATTACTTGCAACAATTGAGGATTTTGTATAATTTGAGAGTTTTGATTCAACAAAACCGGAAACTGTGTGGGCTGACTAAAAACCGTTTGCTGGTTGTAAACTGGAGGTGCAGCAAACTGTTGAGGAGGGAAATGCTGAGTTTGAGCATTTGGAAAGACATTGAATCTATGTTGATGTTGTTGAATATCACTCAAAATGTGTCCTTGTTGCTGAGGTGACAGTTGATTTCTTTGATCGAGATTCGGAAAAGGCTGAAATCATAGAAAATCGTTGACAAATTATGCAACGAGTAAAAGGTGAATACGTTCTAATCGAAAAGTTTAAAGGTACGTATTGAGAAATCGAAAATCTGAACCTCTAATCGTGTTGTGGTTGCACTTTATGGTCAATGAAATAATGTGTCAAAAAAAATGTGAAAGTATTACTGTGAGTTCGAATTTTGGCTATAACGGATCTAATTGTGTAATTAACACGTTACATCAACTCGCCTTCCTGTGAGAATTAAGTGTTGTTTTGAATGATACTCGTGTTACTTCATGGGAAAATTGCTAAGAAAGGGAAACTGATGGCGATTTCTTACATCCGGATGATAGATAGAAAGTTTTCCGGATTAAAAAAAGTAGCAACAAAAATAAATTAGTCAACTTTGATCTTTCAGCGTCAATTGATTGAACGATGGTATGAAGATAAACAAAGTAGTTCATTAATACTTTTTTCTCCTAGATAACTAGTGACTGGAGTAAATAAAGCACCTGAGGCTAGTGAAAGTCAAGTAGCATCCATGAAACTTATGAGAAGTGAGCGTCTGTACTAGTGAAAAATTGTAAATGCTAAAAGTTATGTAAAAGGAGTGACCGCTTGGCCCAGCAAGACTTCTTACATAATTCTTCTAATATCGATTGGATGAAAATTCTTCACATGAACTGTTTACACTGTTATTTTAATGACTTGTATCTCGAAATTGCATAACTGGTTCAGATGTTTTGTTGCAGTATAATATCCGTGAACACTCCGTTATTAATCTTTTTGCAAGTGTCGAAGAAACGCTAATGATGCTTGTTCAAACTGGAACTTTTTCACTATATTTGGGGCAAAGACACAACTGTCGACATCTTCTGGTTACCCAATTATGACATAATTTGCTGAAAAGCACGTATGTATATTTCATGAGCCCAATTAAAATTCGTAAGCAATTACACGCTTTGTTCGTCCACATGTGAATAAAGAATGGGACATCCACTTTCGTTGTCATCTATGCACACCGATAATTTAAATAACTACAAGATAATTATACGGTTTCTTCTAAAGAAACGATCTCGAAATGTTTGAAAAATGCTAATTTTTCTTTTCGGCGAAAGTAAAAGAAAGGTTTTCTCACTATTCGAAAAGTTAAACGCTAAGGTCATGTTTATGGGTGTCCAGTAATCGTCGGGTGCTCTTGACCTAGAGATTCAATCAGGAACTTTCTCTAAAGGTCGAATTTAAGTCCGCTGACATTTTTCTTCATTGACGATTTCTAGGTTTTTACATTAAGAACTAAATCATGTAAATAAAATAAAAAGTGTTAGTTGGAGGAGAGAAAGCTGGAAATGGGGAAAATTACACAATTTTTCAATTGGAAAAGATGTTTGGAGAAATTGCTAAAAGTAAACAATTGGTTGTCACTTTCGTTCAAATTGGCTTTCGCATCAATGGGATTTTTTAATCCACTTCTTTAATTGGTAATTAAACTAAAAGCTTTCTTTTATTATAGTTTGTAAAAGTAAGATAGAACAAGATTTATGCAAAAGTGTGTATTAGAGAAAGTTTCCTGATATGTTGTCCAGAATTTCCGAAGCTATAGTCAAATTTAGGTTTTTTTCACAAGCGGAAGTACTACTCATTGGTACCAACGTTTTCACCATATCCGTGTCTATACAATAGACTTGTTAACTTTACCGGTTAGAAATGCGAAAAAAATAAAATAAGTGACTTTTTGTCAAAAATCTTCGGGTACTCACTGCTTGTTGTCCAATAAACTGCGCAAACGCTGCTCTTGTGCACAGCACCAGGAGAACATAACATATGTAAAAGTTCTTCATTTCTTTAACACCGCCGTGTACCGGCACAGTCACCCACAATAAAGCCACTAGTCGACTGCTCTTCCACCATCAATTGAAGTATCTTTTAGATGACTCCCCCTAAAGAAGTAAGGAAGATCTCCCCTACTCATTGTGATAACTTTCTTTCTCTTTCTCTAAGTGAATTATGTTTGTTTTAAGGAGACGGAGACTCACTTTTTAAATATCTGCACAAATGTGACGAAATTTAGTTTTTACTGGAAGCATCTGAAAAATTCCTTTAAGAAGACAAATGACGTAACGTTACGTGAAGAAATAAATCACGACTAAAGTTGTTTTTACAAAGAAATGGTATTTTATTAGTGTTTCAGTAGTGGGTCCATTTCCGACATCTGCAATGTCGGGCGTCTCATTTCGCAAAATTTGTGTCGTAAGATTCGATTAGCAAAACATCGATAATAAAGTAGGTATTGATTATGAAAGTTCAAAGTACTTACTCATGATGGGAAAATTAATTATTATTATTTAGGAAATTTGCCGAAATGGTTGCACTGGATGTAATTGTAGATTGTCGAGGGTGAAGCAATGTCGAGTGAGAGCTTGTTTAGAAAAAAGTTCGTCGACTGGTGCACGAGGTCATCAATTTTGCGATTTTTTATGACAGTGACAACTCTTGGTACACATCAGTATTTCAAAACCGAGATTAAGACAACTGTTATTATCCCAGAAATAATAAGGTATAAATTAGTTTTATGTTTAATAGTAGACTTGTGAATGAACGATTTATTTCTTGCTTTATGGCTTTTGTAAAAGTTGTGCAAGAGTTACATAAAAACGCTCTTCTTCCATTAATATTTTATGCTGGTTGTTCGATGTCTTATTGTAATTATTTTTCATTTTGAAATGTTAGGTAGAACTTGTTGGTACATTTTTGTTACAGGATGTTTTATGGCAGTGAATGTACTTTTCTAATGAACCAATTCTCGTGGAGGGTTCGTAGAAGGTACTTTTCCCATAGAAAAAAACACATGCTTTATGTATGTTCATATTTTATGAATTCAATAGTAAGAAAGAAAAAGAAACACAAAATAAATTCTCACACATTTCTATTTTGGGCAATACCACTAGGTGTATAGAATTGAAAGCTTTATAAAAAAAATATTTTTATGGTCGGGCATGTATCAGTTTTAGAACATTTTTTTTCAATAACAGCAAAGACCACAACACTAACAAAAACACCAAAATTACAACAATTCTTTCCAAGATACATCCGCTGTCACACTCCGCAAACTCGGTGCTCCCCTATGTTTTATCAATTATCACACATATTTTATCCAATAAACTGCAGTTTCTAAAGGTGACAACGGTCGGTCCCTAAAAATTCTAGAAATTTGTTCGACTCTTTTCTTGTAACTGAAAGAAAGTATTAAAAGTTTAACTAAGGAATTCTGTTGAGTGTAAACCTCGGATCATTTAGCAGTTTCGTAGCAGCTTTTAGTATAGTTTCTTTGTTGATGTTATCATAACCGACTCGTATTCCTATTCCCATCTTTTCCGAAGCTCGAATGTTTCCTTTTTGATCTACAAATATAGAAATTCCGAGTTTGGGAGTGCTGCAGTAAACTGCTTCCTGGCTTCCAAAGATGCCTCCATGAGTGACAAATAGTTTGACTTTGGGGTGACCTACAACTCTTAAATAACACACTTTGTAGAAATTTAGCGAATACCTACATAACATGTCGAATTGAGGCATCCACTTTTCAAAGTAAATGCTTTTTGGAATTAATAAAGATTTGGGTAATTTCTCCGGATTTGCTTTCCAGAACACTTTGTACGGTAATTCCGCGAAAGCGTCGAATATTGCTTGAAGTTTTCCCAATTTAAAAGTTTCACTCATGAGCAAGGAACCCATGTAGATAATTCCGTTATTATTTTCATTCACAATATTTTCAAAATACTAAAATTTGTTTGTTTTTCATTGACAAAAATGATCATACTTTTGATAAAGGTCTGGTAGGTGTATCCATGTGAAATCTTCCAATCTCGATAAAATTTGGAACTGCTGGTTTAGCTCCGTTCATACTAAAATGGGCGTTAGCAAAAACAGTGCTGGTATTTTGAGCTAAACTGATGATGTTGGGCGTGTCTGGACCAAAAAAATTTTTGGCAACTTTTTCTGTACCTTCCAATGAGAAGAAACGATATCTATAAGTTTAAAATGACACTATTATTGTCCACTGGACATAAGAAAACGTACGCACATTGGCTGAGAATCCAAAAAAGTGTGTTCTCAACACGTTCAAAAAAACTCATTTTGGTCGTTAAGTGTGATAAAGAATTGGGAAAATATGAAGGATTATCGTAGTTTCCTATTCTTTCTCCTCCCCATGGAAGATCTATATTTGCAATAAAAGAAACCACGGGTGCTTCGAACAAAGACCCGAAACCTACCACACAGTCAGAACAAAAAAATGTGCGTAATTACTCAGTCGTACTTCTTTTGAGTTTTATTTAAATCTTTCAAAACGGACGTGTTAAATACATGACGTAATTCCTCCAATTTGAGCAATACGTTTTACAGTTTCGTAAACAGATATATCTGCGTAATGATGGATAGACAAGTTATTTGAGAGAAGAGGAAGACTTCCTGCAAGACTGAGTTCTCGATATCTAAAAAAAGTTTTTAGGATAAATAATGACATAATAGTGAATACCGAGAAAGATTAGCTTTTGATGGATAACGTGTAGCAAAATCCACGTGATGTTCTTTTTCTGTTAAGCGTTTTAGAAGAATTTCAATCATGTGAGTTTGACTTTTAGCTGCATGGGGAAAAATAGCGAAGATGCTGGCGCCATTTGCGAGAAATAAGCACCAACAAATTAGCAGCAAAAAGTATAATGCGGTTTTGTATGTCAATCAATATCAATGTCACAACTATTTACGTATGACCAAGAAATATTTGCAAAACACTAACAGTAAAATACTTACTTCAAATAATTTATTTGATCTTGATAAAAGCAACATAACAATTATTATTGTTACGACATAGGAAGGCCACACAATTTGCAATGAGCTGTTATATTTTTAAACATAGTAATAAATGGATAATAACTTTTTTTTCTACTTTGCGTCGTTACTAGAGCCAGTAAAGCACCCGTTTGGGTTCGTTACTGAGAGTTTAGATGCTTTACTACGGCTGGTGTATTTTAGTTTTGTCGCGTTGTCAACCTTATAAAATTCCTTAAATTTCAAAATTTTATTTCTTTTATATAAAAGAAATTAAGTGCTGCAAAATAGAAAATATACACTTATTTGTTCCACCATTCACCGCTACGCGGCTTGTATCGGAATTGCAAACGCGTGCTGGAATCAATGCTTTCTCAAACTTTTTTTTTATATACATATGTATACTATTTATCAATAAAGTGCCATAATGCTACGATATGTATTTTTGATCGGATTCAATAATTGACTATCTTTTTCTATAAACAATAATTAAATTGCATTTTGTGTTATAAACACGGTTTATAATAATAATAATTAATATCTGACTATTTAATACAAATTGTAGATTCAAAATAGAAAAAAAAAAGGAAAATGACGCATGGAACTAAAAATTGATATAGACCACATCATTGCAAGTAGGTAAGTTTAATGTCAAAGATAAAAAAATCGGTCTTTTGCAAATATCTCTTTAATGGTAAGTGTTCTCGTAAAAATAAGTTATACAATTTTTTTATAAACGAAGATTAAAATCGCCATATCTTATGCTTCGAGGAAAAAAATTACTAGGACTTTTTTTATAGAGATTAGGACAGTTTACAAATTTTTACTTTTGACTTTGCATTAAATTTTCAACCGAAGGGAGAGCCATATTTTTAACATTTTATTTGGTATGATAACGACGTATTTAATGTTTTTACAAATTTTCAGTTCCATGCGAATTACTTTGAAGTTGGTTGTTGATATGTTGATTTTGACTGAATCCAAAGAACTGGATCAATATTTGAATTTTTGGTATCCTAAAAAATACAGGAGCGCTACTAATACTAAAAATTTGAAGAACACGAAACAAGACATCTGTTAGAACTGTCTTGAAAGTTGTTATTTATTTATAATGAAAACTAAGTAACTTTTTTGTATGAAAAAGAAATGAAATGAAAATGTGGTAAGTACCTACTAACTCATTTTACTCTACCGAGTTGTTTTAAAAACCAAAACAATGGCATGTGAAGTTTGGAATATAGGCTGGAATTGTTTATGAGGTAAGTGAGATTTAGAAAGCAAAATCCATATATGTATATGAGCGACAAAATAAGTAGGCAGCTCGAAAACTAAATATTTGGGCATCATGTGATACAATTAATTATATAATATTAATTATGTATTGTGTACTATTATGTAGCAAATAATGTGTAAACTGATAATGTTGGAAGTGTTTGGACCAAAAATGTTTTTAGCAAATTTTTCTGTAACTTCCAATGAAAAAAAAAACAATATCTATAAGTTTAAAATGATACTATTATTGTTCACTGGACATAGGAAAACTTACACAGATTGGGTGAAAATTAAGAAGAGTGTGTTCTCAACACATTCAAAAAAACTCATTTCGGTCTTAAAGTGTGAAAAAAAAAGGGAGAATATGAAGGATTATTACAGTTTCCTACTCTTTACACAAAAATGGTCTTTTTTTGACGTAAACAAAATTTGGAAAGCAAAAAAGCTAATTCAAATGTGGGCGGCAAACTAAGTAGACAGTTTAAAACTAGATATTTATTTTAAAATTTTATTTATTTATTTATTACGTCATACGATACAATTAAATAGAATATTCTAAAAACCTAAAAATTTTTCGTCGTATTTTATCCAGATTTTGATATTATTTCAACTATTTTTTTTTTCAAGATTTGATACTCTCATCACTGAAAAAATTAAAAACTGTGCAGATTTATTGGTAATTATAAAAAAGCTAAAGAAAATGTGTACATCAACAACTAAAATAAAATAAATTTAAATCTAAATATTAATCTTTTTTTTGTGCACATTAACTGTCATAAATAAAAATAAAATTCGTTCCAAACTTATTATGTCATATAGTTTACACTTTATCAACTATAGATTTAGTTTAAAATAATAAATATTAGCATAACGACTAGAATAATAAAAAAACTGTAAATTAAAAATATCATTAAAGGAAAACTTTTTAAATATTACTAAATTATAAATTAAACTACTCTTTCTGTAAGACTGCTACTTTAAGTAAATTTTGTTGATATTTTTACTCGTGAATGAATTACTTTTCGTCGTTAGTTACGAGAGAAGACTAGTTTTTACGGTCCCTGATATACAAGAACATAAGATGTACCAAAAATTACATGATTACTTTTCTGCATAGGTTCCTGCAACTGCAACGTATTTTTCCCAACGATGCTCCAGTGCTTAAATTTCCTTGTTTACGGCAGACATCGTTTCAGTATTTATTGCCACGAAGAAATTTTTTTAATTTTGGGAACAAATAGAAATCACTAGGGGCCAAGTCTGGTGAATAAATAGGGTGTTCAAACATCTCAAATACTTCGTCATAAATAGAAATAATCGCAGTGTTGTCCTGATGGAACAAGATTTCCTTACTTTCCCTGTCTTTTTTCCTTAATACATTTGTGCAGTTTTGAGATTAAACTAGCGTGATAGTAGCCTGCTATTGTGTGTCCACGCTCTAAATAATCAATCATCAGAATTCCTTCCGCATCCCAAAAGAATAGCCACATATGGCAAAACCCAAAACTTGCGAGGTGAAAACCACTCTATGGTGCTACTCCGTACTTTGTTTTTTTGATTCGGGATCGAAGTGATGAACCCATGTTTCATCAAGGAGGATAAATCGCGCAAGAAATCCATCTGGATCCGCTTTAAACTTTTGCCAAATTGGCTTCAGAATGAACTGCTCGAAACCGTTTCCGACCAGATGTCAACATTCTGGAGACCCAACGCGCAGACAGCTTTTTCAGACACAAGATATTTGTTAATATATTTTCCATAGAATTATACAAAATTCCGTAATTTCGGCCATCACCATATCATGTACAGCATCAACATTTTCTTTAGTAGAAGTAGTCACTGGTCGTCCAGCACCTTTTGCTTATTCATACGTCAGCCTTCTATCGCGACATATTTTTTTCCACTTAGTTAGAAGGAGCATTTTCTTCCAATACAGCCACCATATCTTTGTGAAGCAAAAAAACTGAAATTGCATTAAATTAATGACAGAAGATCAACCACTCATGTTAGGAACGGTAAATGCTGATCGGCTCTCGTAGATATTTATCTTTGTTAATGGATCAATTGCTTTATGTTTTAGGTAAAGTTTTCATATATCTTTTACTGTTTTTTCTGAAAAGCTGCATGTTTAGTTAATGTTTATTGAATCAATTAGTTTTTTATTTACTCTTGTTATATTCGGATACTTCTCCGTTCGTTCAATATAAGAATACGGAAAAAAAATCCAAATACTTAAAGGTCAAAGTGCATTACTATCACTTTAATCTGGGAGCAGACTATCAAAATTTAATATTCCTACTCAGTAATTATGACGCAATTAATGACCATGTTTGTACCGAAATTTTATTGTGATGTAAGTGTAATTTTTAAGTCGCTGTTGTTTAACATTTATCGCCTGTCAAATTTATTAAGGGTACATTTTTCATCGTTGGTTTTTTCCTGAAGATAAAATGAACAAAGAATCTCAAAACAGCAAAATAAATATTGATTTAGTTACGTCTATTCTTGTGATATTTCTGAATGAACTTTATTCGAACGCTAAAATTTTACACCTTCACTTTTGTTGATAGATTTGCGATAATATCAAATATGGTCGCGTTAGAAGCAATAAAAATAAGGCAATGAACAGATGGCTGATTGTCACGTAATAATGTACAAGAAAAGATTCTTCATGTCGCCTACTTCACCTGTTAGTGTGAAAGTGCAGATACAAACATGAAATTCGAAGATTATATGCGGAAGGCATCGTAAGAAAAATGAAGAGAAGAAGATCGTAGTTGTTTACAAGAAGAAAATTGTTATGATTTTGTAGAAAATCTAGTTATTTAATCATTACGACTTCCTCATATTCTGAATAATTGACACATTTACCTAGAACTAAGACGCACATCTTACATAAAGTGACGAAATTCGTGTAATTTATCTAACCATTAAATACCATCAATATATGAAAATTAGCGTTACGCCTGAGCAGTTTAATTAAAAATTAACAAACATATGAATATTTCTACTCATTACCGATGGGAAGCCTTATAGGAAGAAAACATGCTTCTTTAAACTTTCAGTTTTTTGATGGTATTAAATTTGTGCGTGTTTTTGATGGATTTCGAGGATTTTATTGCAACACTTTTGAGAAAGTATTTTCAAAATTTATTAGAGATGCGAGTAATAAGTACATATCTATTTATTTGAAATTTACATACAATCGACCGGAACAATTTGTTTTGGGATTATTTATGCAATGATGGTAATTGATGGGAGTATGCTGTAGTTCCACGCTCATTAGAGGATTTTAATTAAAATGAGTTAGAAGTTAACAATTAAATGCTGACAATTAACAAATGGGTTGTCCTCGTTTTGAATGCTTGAAGGTTAAGGGATGTTTTATGTTGTGTTGTGTATCACGAGGTTAAGATATCTGTGTTTACTAGGTAAACAAAAATAATTTTTTTAAGAACGCGTTTACAAATTAAATATAGAATTAGAACGGCTTTATTTCCAGGATAAATAAAAAAAATTGATTTTACCTACAATTAAAAACTAGCTTATTTTGGTTATTTTTTAAATAGTAAGCGCAAGTTCCACAACAAATTCTATTGTTATTTTTTTTAGGCAATTATTTTCCCTCAACGTAACGTTTATTGTAATTTAAAACTCGTTGGAAACTTTTTTAGTTGACATACAATACTTGACGAATTTTTACCAACCTTACGCTATTCTACCTATAACTGCCTGACTCTGCCAAAAAAAACCTGAATGTCAATTATTCCTCGAATAACGGACAGTACAAACTTGTATACTTGGAATGACGGCCACTAAGTGACAAAACGATAAATTTAATGGTGTCGATATTGGTGATGAGTTGATGAGATTTACGATGTTAGAAAATGTTAATAGTATTATACTTAATGATTGTCAGAGCTGATGGGAAAATAATGATAATAATCCAATTTCACTTTTTGGTTTTTTACTTGCAATATTTTCCGCGTTTACTTACTTAACCAGGTTAATATGATTCAGGTTTTCAATTTAAAAAAAATACTGAAAATTATGACTTAAGTTTCTGATTTTTTGATTTAAAAAAATTGAAAGTATCAAATATCTGTTCTCAAGAATTCTTGAACATTAAACAATAAATTTATTTTTCTGTAATAATACCTGTAATAACGCATAAAATTTACGAGTGAAATCGACTTAAAGAGTCGAAAGTTCTGGTTTTAAAGTTGTTATCAGAAGTGCATAAATTGTATAAATAACAATCCGAATTTCTTCTTTTCATGAGTCCACATGTGACGTTGGATAAGATTTATGGTTTTTACTGGTGTAGGATGCAACCAAAAATACAGTGTTTGCCTCCCCAGGGTGGCTTCCGCCACTTTTGTATAGTGTATAGTAAAAACGTTTTGGATATACCCAAATTTTATTGCTGATAATGAGGAGGACGGGGACACAATGCCAAGATGGATTTATTTCTCTAAGTGGCACGTGTCTGGCTTCGAGGGCCAAACCCTACAGGACCGTATTTACTTCGAAAAGAAAATGCAGAGAAGAAAAGGCCACTTTCAACAACTGCAGGAGAACTTTCGGGATGGCTCTTGTACTTTGTTATGTGTCTTTTAAAACAGCTCCATATCAATTCTATAGGATTGAAAATACAGAAGTAGGGCGGTAATCTTAAAACTTCACATTTTTTACCACGTGCCATTTCATCAACAATATATTTTTTTTCAAAATGGTGACTAGAGACTAATTCTAATAAATGCTTTTTTGTTTTGATTTCTGGTGCAATTGCAATATTTTTGTTTGTGATGGGGATAATTTTCATTGGATGAGTGGTTAAATAGCGATTTCAGGTAGGTAATTTCAAAGATAAAATTCGAAGAAATGTTATGACTCTTAATGAGCTTGTTGATAAGTAACCACTGTCGATGATTAAATTTTGGCCCTTTGGAGAAACTACCTGTTTCTTAGATAAATCTATCTATCAGTGCAAGAAGAATGCAAATCCTACCCTGTACAAGACATGACCTACTAAGGGTTTCTCATGAAATATAGTTGTGGTTTCGGTGGACCACAATTTTGACAAATTGCTGCAATAAAATTTTATGTGGGTATATCCAAAACGTTTTTACTATAAATAATTTCTGTTCAAAAAGAGAGTTGCAATGTAGACAGTGAAGAAGACAGTTGCCAATACACATTTAACAAGAAAGCGTCTCTTAGAACTTACAAGTCCTTTTTTTTCAACCTAACAAACATTGGTCCTTCGAGTTAAAATCTGCAGGTACACAAACCGTATCAAACAACTGGAAAACCATAAGCTGCTCCTACTATATTTTTTACCTACTTTGCGATGTCCAGGGTCGGCATGAAAACTTCTTTTGGTATTGACTGTTTATAACTATTACTATCTACGAAAAAAAAGGTTTTCATTCGAACTCTAGATTTCGGGAACAACTTATGCAAACAAAGGTAAAAAAATAGATATTATAAATTACTTTAGAGGCTGCTTATGGTCTACTAAACGATACCATAAATTTTGTTAGAAAATAAAATATTAATTAATTTTGAGGAAGCAGGTGTTTTAATTAATTTTTCGATTTTATTTTTATGCTTTTCACTATAAAAGGAACAAGGAAGGTTGAGTTTACCTCAATTTTATTGCTTTTGATTTTTGAAAAACAGAAAAGAGAGAATGGAAAAGATGCTTCTGTATTAAAAAAAAAAAACGTGTTTATAAGTTAATAATTAAATGGGTTTATAAGCCGGGACATAAGTGTTGGCCTATAAAGGTGTTCTTAAACTGCACGTATAAATTGAAGATAATAATAGTTCATGATAAATAGAGTTCAAAAATCAGAAAATGTTCTAATGAAAGTCTTTTCGTTTCAAGTTAAAATTAAGAGAAAATTTCATCAAAATTATCCGTGCGCCACTAAAACGGTGAAACTTTATTGTTAGCTGAAAAAGTGATGTGGGTAGTTAAGCAACAGACATGACAAATATCTCACGTTTACAAAATTAAAATGTAAGTGGATATAAATGTTAGAATAACGAACAGGAAAGAACTTTGAAACAGAGTTTGAAATTTCGGAGATTATAGAATATTAGCTTTTTATCAGGATGCTAATTGGGTTGGAAATTTTCTTTCTTTTATTATCTAGTTTTTACCGACGTGTTCATGCCTTGGCTCGTCACTTTTCTTCGAAAAATTTAGTTACAAGTTTTGTTTAAATGCTAAAGTGAGCCGTAAACCTTAAGAGAGTTTTAGAAAAACGTGTGCCTTTCTTTCCAATGGCTTTAATTTTGTTATTTTTACTCAAAAATGCACCAACAACAGTTGTGAACATTGGTCAGTCGCTATAAGTGAAATTTGTCAATATAGAGTTGCTAATATTCAATAAAAAATTAATTAAGTATACCAAATTTGTTTTCAGTGTTATAGAAAGGGTGTGGAATAGAGTTGAGTCTTCCTTGATAGTTTTATGATTAAAAATACTGTTCTGTTACTCCACAGCACATTCCAAGTAAGTAGTAAAAATTTTGACATACATTCAAAAACTCCCTGTATACTCACTTAATAAACAGAATCTGCAGAACAGTTAACAGCAGTCAATTTTTTTAAGCAGGCTGAAGAGTGAGAACGAAATCAATAATGTTATTTTAAAATATTTATGGGTCACACTAGGGAGACTGTAATTTAGTTACGTCGTCAAAAGTCAAAGTATTTCAAAAAATTGCATCGACATTGGATAGTTTCTAAGTATTTCAAGTACGGAAAAATTTGCGCCTCTGGGTTATTAAAGTAAGCAAACATATAAGATAGAATTTTCAAAATAGTTCTAAATCTTTTAAATTCTTTCAGTTCCTTTAAGTATGGGGACATGTTTTAACAATTTGTTTGCGTTGGATGCTTTATGCCTTTTAAATTCGCGTATTGAATGAGATCTTATAATTTCTCTAAATTAAATTTTTGTAAATTTTGGATACACTATAGATTCTATAAATTTTTTAAAACTTTTAAGATTGAACTGGATTGTATCAATCCCTTGTATCTTTTATGTCTTAGATTCTTTGAATGCATTAGATTTTGTATATGTTATGTTATAATTTTTTACATAATTTAAATTTATTTCAACATTTTTTGATTTTTTGACATTATTGAACCTTCAAAACCTTTAAGTTTTTGTACTTTAATCGTTTCTTAACGTTTTCAAATTTCAACTTTTAGATTGTTCGGTTGTTAATTGCATGATTTTTTTTTAAATATTTGGGTGTCACTCAAATTGTGTTTAAATCTTTGTTTCTGTTACAACAATTGTTTGTCTAAATTCTCTAATTTTTTTCGGATTCTTTAGATTATTATTATTGTTATTAGAATTTTTATATTTTTGTACTAATTTACGATATTGGTTAGATTTTTATTTAAATTTTTTTGTGCCTTTTGGATTATATAATAGACCTTTTGAATAAATTTTTTTTTGAATTTTTAAAATTGTGAGTTGATCTTAGTTTCTGAAATCTTTATAATTTTTTAAAATCATTTAGATAGTTTCGATTTTTTAAAATTCTCTAAATTCTTTATCTTTTTCATATTCTTTTTTAAATTTTATAGACTTTCTAGATTCTTTAGATGCTTTTAGATTCATTTAATGTACTTACATTAGGCATGCATAATGCTTGCCGATTGCTAGCTTTTTGTCGACATTTCCTTATTTATATTGGAAAGAACGTTTATAATATATATTTGTTTTGAAAATTGTACTTAATATGCTGAATATGCAGCTTAGTTATAAAATATAAAAGAAACATGTGTAGGGGAAAGTCGATGAATTGTGCGTAGCTACGCAAAAATTTGGATACTTTATTCAAATATATAATAGTAGATAGGATTGTGAAATTTTACATAGATATTCTCTGACCTATACACTATACGTTACAGTCCAAATTAATCAAATGCTCTAAAAAATACATTTTTGGGCCTCCGTTCTGAAATAACACAAATTGCATTCGTCTAAATCCGCTTGAAACCGACCGTTTCGCGGCCTAGACCTGCAAAATGCACGGCCATCTACATAACACAGAGTTTGAATCGTTTGAGGTTTGACATGCGTCGGCCGTATGCTCTGCCAGCGTCTGCGACGTTCGATATTCGATACATACGATCGATGTTGATAGAAGAATATATCAAATAATTTCTCGGAGCTTCCGTAAAGTGCACTGGTGTTTCCATTTTGTAAATTCTAATTATTTGTCAATGTCAAAAACTAACACTTACTTGATTTTTAATTTTATTGAAATTTATACGAAAATATTAACTTTTAACAAATTTAATCAATTGTCGGCCCAAAAAATAGTGTGTATCACACAGCCAGAAACTTATTTTGCAACAATTCGCTATTGCAGGCTGCGGCCTTCGGCCTTAGCCTGCAAACGACGCTCATAGTTGCAAAAAGTCAGTTTCTGGCCTAGTGATACAAATAACTATTTAAGTAGCAACAAAATCGGATAATGTGGCGCACCAGTCAGATAAATTGTGTTTAAGCAGAAAATTATTAGTTAAAATAAAACTAAAGTTATATAATGTAAAGAGTAGGATTAAAATGTATATATTATATTTATTAGAAAATAACAAAAACTGAGAATTACTTCAATCTAATTGGTAAAGAAGTCAACAACGTAGCTGTCGGGAAAGCAGCAGCACTACAAACATGAAAAGCTTAGATCAAGCATTTGTCTTCTGCATTGCTTACTTGCTATCAGAAATCTTTTTTTGTAACTTTTTTGTTTGATTTGTTTTTTAACGACATTTTTATATTTAACGCCAACGTGCATCAAATTAAATTGCGCTTCATTTATAAAAAATAGATGTCTTTGATATTAGTCAATTATTTTGTGATAAATACGTAAGCAAGGAGGTTGTTATTTCCAAACTTACCGCTAAGATCTGCACAGACAAGAATTTATGTCGAAAATTGTGTTAATTTTTTCATTAGCTGGATTACTTTAACTAACACATACGAAATATATGTAAGCACCATAAGTGCCGCCGCGCTCGATTATATGACTTTCCCATAAAATATATTAAACTAGTCAAAAACTAAAAATACAAATTCGACTCTTATTTTATGACCTAATTATTTTTGAGCATTGATTCAACAGTAAACTTATGCTAAAAAGAACGAAAATAATTTTTATTAATAATAAATATCAACCTACATACAGACTGGTCACGTAACGAGTATTTCTAAATTTTTTATTACCGCAACCACCAATACAATTTACAACGACTAGCTTCATCATTAAAAATAATAATAAAATCTTGTATCCACGATTGTTCTGTCTATTTAATTGTCTTGTCATACGAGTTTTTTAAAAAAGCACAAGATATCAAGACATGTGCGACGATCTGTTCTAAATAGACTTAAAGCATGTCTTGAAGATAATGGAGCACACTTTGAACATTTGTTGGGTTAGTTTATTTGTTGTATTGTTGTGGTTGATAAAATTAAAAATTAAATTAATCATCTGTCATTTTGACGTTTTCAGTTGCGTTTAATACCTACTTTGATTACTAAAATAAACCATTTTTAATATGGTAGCAAGTGGTCAGTGTGATTTGTATTGTTGGTTGCGTACAAAATAAATTCAGAAATTCCCCTTACGTGATTAGTCCTGTATACTGTATATCTAATTCTAAAAAACACAATTGGAAAAAATAATAGAAGTAAAGCATTTTGCCTAACTTCTCGATATGCAAAAAGAATAGAAGAATTGAAATTTGCAGTAGAAAGAAGAAAAATAAAATAGATCGACTTTGATACAAATCGATAGAAGAACTAATAGTCATCGAAATTAGTTATAATAATTTACTGTTTAAATTGCTGAGTCTCATAAAAGAAGAATATGTCGACGGGAGAAGCACAAAAAATTTAAAATTTTAATTTTTAAATTAGTAACAAATGAAACTCAAGCTATTCCAATTTAAATATTTGACCAAAATTCTCAATATTTTGATTTCTATTGGTGGAGTTTAAAAAACTTAGCACCTGAAAAATATGTTATAGACTTTTTGTAACCATTTATTTTAAAATGTTATTTTCTTTATGCGATTAAAACAAAAAAATTATCGTCTAGGTTAGCCTTTGGCATTTGTAGGCTACTTTTTCTAATTTACTGTTATAACAAAACCACAACGTAAACGTGTTTGAAGTAAAAAATTAAAAATTTTGTAAATATTTTCTATTATGGACTACAAATACAATTGTGTTTATTGCTTAGTGTTCCATTTAGCATTAGTACAAATTTTGAATTCAATGAAATAAGTTGTTTTATGGGCACAGAAGAGGGGGGAAGAGATAGGAAACACACATTTTATTTGCACAAAAAGCACAAACTTGACACCAGTTTTACGATGCAGACAAATAAATTCAAAATCATTATAATTGGTTAGTCAAGATAAGTATAAATAAGTAATCTTAGTTGCCTACTTAAAACTGTATTTTTGTACTTAGCTAACAGCCAATAAAAACGCAACCTTTACAACTTCAGTGGAAATGGCTGTCAGTTTTTGGCGCGAAAAATTCTAACCTCACGTTTGTTAGTTTCTAGTGTAATGTTCTAGTCTGCCCGATTTCGTAAAATGGATTTAAATATAGAAGATCTGGAGAACACAATTGATGACGATGACGACGCAAATGTCCAACTCACTTCCGCTGAATTAATTCAAATGATGGAAGAAATTTGGGTTAATGAAAAATTTGCCCCAGAAATCCTACCAAATAAACAAGAAGTCGTTGATTGCGTACTCGGCCAAATCTCATACATGGAGAAAAATTTGGAATCCCTTCCTTCCGCAGACTTTAAGAAAGGACTCCACCAGTTAGAAGTAAATAGAATTAGATTCTTAGTTACAAGCTATCTCAGGCAGCGGCTTGAAAAAATTGAGACATATGTGTTATATATTTTGAAGCGAGAGGAACAAAGAGTGGAACGGGAAGAAGAGCCTTATTTAACAGAAGCAGAAAATCAGTTTGCTATTAAATACAAAGAAGGTTTGTTTTAAATAATTTGTGTCCATTAATAATGTTTTGACTTTTAGGATTAGAGCAACATTTTGATAATATTACAAGCTTTTTTCCTGGTCTACCGTTTGATGAATGGAAAACTCAGTTAGTTACCCCAAATATGCACAGTTTCATATTCTTAAAAGCCAAGAATGCAGTTCAAGGGGTGGTTGTGGACAGAGGCTTGGATGATGACAATGAAGTTGTAGACATAAAAGAAGGCTCACAAATGCTCATTTCGTACAATGGAGTGGCGGATTTAATAAAAACAGGTGATTTACGTTTGATATAAAATTTATTAAGAAAGATAAACATAAACAGGATGCTCAAAAATAAATAGGAGTTCTCACAATTTAACTACATAATTAGTATATATATTTTAAGTATAACTTGAAGCGCTTTTTACAATTTAAGTATAAAAATATAAGTAAAAATACGTCGGCTATTCATTTTTTTGATCACCAGCCTCTTCAGTTTTTATTTTTTCCTTGGCTTGTTTTTTTTCAAAGGCATCTTTGGCTACATTTCGCAACTGATTCTCTAGGGTTGAACCAACCTCTTTTAACATTTTACTAAAATAGCTTTCTTCATTTTGTAACAATTCATGTGGATGTCCGAACTCCACCGCTTGTCCCGCATCCATGACCAACACCTTATCTGAATCCATTATTGTATTCAACCTATGTGCAATCGTCAGAACGGTGCAGTTTTTGAAATTTTTGCGAATTGTTGCTTGAATTAAGGCATCGGTTGCTGGATCTACATTGGCTGTGGCTTCATCCAGGACTAGAACTTTGTTATTCCTGACTATCGCTCGCGCCAAACAAACCAGTTGTCTTTGGCCAGCACTGAAGTTGGAACCACCTTCATTAACTCTTTGGTCTAAGCTTTCAATAGCATCTTTCAATTCAACCTACAACAAAGAAGTTAGCACAGTTTTTTGAATGGGGAATAACTCACATTTTCTAGTGCTTGCCACAACGTTTTGTCGTCACATTTTTCGAATGGATCCAGATTATAGCGCACGGTATTTGAAAATAACACTGGTTCTTGAGGTATGATTGAAATATGAGACCTCAGGTCGTAGAGGCCAATAAACTGAGTGTTTACTCCGTCGATTTCAATTGCCCCCTCAAGTCTTGACAGACGAAACAGGGCGTTAATTAGGGAGGATTTACCAGCGCCGGTTCGACCTACGATACCCACCTACAAGCAAGAGGGAATACTTTGATTTATGCAGTAAGAAGACAAGTACCTTCTCTCCGGCCTGTATTTGAATATTAAGATTTTTCAAAACCGGAGGATCTTCTGGAACATAACGAAGGTAAACATTTTTGAAATCGACACGACCATGTTGGGGCCAGTCGCGGGGTGGCTTCTTCGTTGGCAAAGTCTCAAAAGGACCTTCTTTCTCTAATTTGGTGTACTGCAATATACGCTCAACGCTTGTCATATTACTGGCAACTTCAGTAGTTTGGCGAACTCCGAATTGTAACATTCCAGTAAGTATAAGGCTTTGAGAAATGACCAACCCGACATTTCCGCTCTTTGTCGTCTCTGAAACAACGTTTGAATAAAAATGTCTCGAAACCGTAAAAAGTTACCATCATCGAAAATGAGGAACTGATACGACACAATTGTCAAAAATAGCGTACTGATGATGTCTAAATAAAGTCCAAAACTTTCGCTGGATGCTAAAAATAAAAACCAACTACCGCTGTGTTGGTCCTGCAATGCATCAAATTCTTTAATTATCATCTTTTGTGCATTGGCTGCTCGTATAGTTGGTAAGCCATACAAAGATGCAGAAACATGAGAAAAAACAGGCGCTCGAGCTGCAACAAAGATGTCACGAAAAACAAAAATTAATATTTTCCACATACTTATTCCTTCCAAACGTTTCACGTCTTGAGCTGAAGCTAAATAAATAACTCTACAGCAGTAAAAAAGAAATCCTAAAATTACCGCTACGGCAACCATCCATGGAGTAACGATGAACACCATCGTCAGGATTCCAGCCATTACTAAAAATATCTGAAGGGCTTCAATTATAGCTCTTGGAAGAAGCTCGTCCATTGCTCCCATGTCTTTCGAAAATCTGTTTAAAATTCGACCTGATGGATTCGTATCGAAGAATCGCATCGTTGCTTGAAGTACGTTGCTAAACATAGAGTTGTGAAGACGTTTCGAAGCATTCATGCAAATTTTATAAAACAGGAAAGATCTCGCAGTTGTCAGTATAATAGAAATGACGATTAAAATTGAATAGACGATGATGTAAGTACTCTGAGATATGGAGTCTTCTGGAGGTGTAGTATTTAAAGTCATATTCGGGATTAGTGTTGTCAATTCAGAAGTCGAATTGAACAAATCAGTATTATTGATGCTGGGAATTTCGGTTGTAATTGCCAACTTTGAGCTGCTGTTGAAGTTGAAAGCGTCAGTGTTATTGATGATGGGAATTTCGGTAGTGAATTCTAAATTTGAACTGTTGTCGACTCCATTGACTATATTAGAACGCGCTTTTTCCATATTCGTCCTAAAATCGTGTTTTTATTAGAGATAAACAATAAAAAGGATAAACTACCAGGCAGTCAACCAAAGATCGGATGCATTGCAACTGATTTGTGCTATAATAAGCAACACTACCAAAAATAACAAAGTTCCAATGGACCCACCGGCTCTAAAATACTGCCAGTACGTCGAAGTAGGAATTGCTCCTTTTTCCATCAATTCTTGTGTTTCTTTAGGTTCTTCTTCCTCTTCATCAGCCACGGTACTCTAAAACCAAAGATTAAACTACGTTAAACTACACCGAATAATTTTACGTTATGCGAGACGATAGACATAAGTCTTTGCCGTTGTGGTGCCTCCTCCTCCTCCTCCTCCTCCTTGATCTGTTCTTCATTTTGTTCCAAGTTTAGAGTGTTTAGCTCATTTTCCGATAACTCGGCGAAGGTCCCGATCTTATCTACTTGTCCCTAAAGTTATCATGAATTTTACATATCAGATCGTATCCATACTTACGTTGTTGAGGACGATGATGAGGTCGGCTTGTTTCAAAAACTGTAATTGATGAGTGACTAAAATGCGAGTTTTATTTTCAAGGTATTTGACTATACACTCATTAAATAAGTGTTTGCTAACATGAGCGTCCACTGCGGAAAGAGGGTCATCGAACAAATAAATGTCGGCTTCTCGATAGACAGATCGTGCTAAATTAACTCTGGCACGTTGACCTCCGCTTAGAGAAGCGCCTCTTTCACCGACTAGGGTTTTATCGCCGTAGGGAAATTGAGCGAAATCTGTTTCTAAAGCACAAACTCGGACCACATCTTTGTAGCGGTTTTTCACGTATGATTGTCCAAAAAGAATATTGTTGCGCACGGAAGAAACGAACAGCCACGGTTCTTGAGATGCGTATGATATACTACCCGTTGTGAAAACTTTACCACTGCTTTGCGGAAGTTCACGGAGTAGTAGTTGTAAAAATGAGGACTTTCCAGCTCCCACTGGTCCTACGACACAGCAAAGAGTGCCCGGTTTGATATCAACGTTAAGATCGATGAGCGTTTTTACTATAGGATTTGGATTCCAATTAGCTGTGACATGGTCAAGTGTGATAGCACCGTTCTTTTCTGATTGAGTCACTGAGTGATAGCCAATAGTCTCATTTTCTTCAAGAACTAAGAATTCTTCTATACGTTTAACAGAAGCTTTGGCTTCCGCCAAGGTGGAGATTCCTAATGGATACAAAATACACATAAACAGTTGTACGGTATTGAAGAGTTGAGCTACAGCGAAGACCACTCCAGCTGATAATTTATTTCCCATTAGAACGTATGTGACCAAAGTTAAGTACGAGGCTGCACGTTCCGTAAAGACCATGAGGGCAAGTGATAAACCTCTAATATATGATGTTTTAGTGACTATGTTAATTTCGTATTGTCTGGCTAATGCTACAACTTTTTCGAATGGCTTTTCCCATGCGTACATTTTAATCACTTGGATTCCAGCAGTTATCTCGTTCATCAAACGAACACGGCTATCGGTTTTCTGCGCTATCTTCATACGGTAGATGCCTTGAAGTCTAGACAAGTAACCTTGAAGGAATACTGCTTGTAAGGCAATAGCGCCTATTCCGGCCAATGCGGCCCAACGAACACTCATATACATAACTCCGAAAGCTATAGTTGTCATAATCGGCATTATCCAAATGTAGTGGAGAAATCCAGCCGCTACATCGAATCTCTGTACGTCGTTAGAAAGTAAGTTTACTAATTTACCAACTGCCACTTGTCCCAGGGAACTCCTGTTCAGCTTAAGTAACTGAAAAAGGACCATACAGTGTAAATCCAAGAACTAAGTATTTGAGCAAAATACTTTTCTGTAGATCAACGAACAAGTAGCAATCCGACTTCGCATTCCCACTCTTTGACAATACAAATTGCAGTGGTGTACTATGAGAATGCTAAAGAACGACAATAAAATAACTCCGGTGGCAAGCCCCCATCCGCTTCCGGGTGTTCGATCATTGTAATCTATCTCGTAATAGCCAATGTATTGTGCAAGGATTATGGGCAAATACATTTTTAGCACAGCAGATTGTAATAACATAATAAATCCCACTAGAGTATAAGATTTAATAAAAGTAATCCGTAGCGTCCGTAATAAACTAGGTTTTTTTCCCGCTTTCTTTGCCGACAGTACCTCGGCATCCCAGTTTCTGGAATTACACAGTTATTAATGCTTCTCAGGTCATTACAAAATTACCGTTCGATTTCATCTCCGAGAGTTCCAGATGTATCGGCGCTGGCACAGTTATACAAATCTTTAATTTGCAAATCGTTAGAATAGCCATATTTAAAAAACGGCAAAATCCAGCTGAAAAAAAAAACGAAGTTTTACATGAAAGATGATATTCGCTTATATGTGAGAATTAGTTATTAACTTAATAAATTAGGTCGGTGATGGAACTGTGTTTGCAATTACCTAATAAGATAAGCTGTGGCGTGGCGATAGATAAGAAAAGATGTGTAATTTGATTGAATGATAGAATAAATTTTGGAAATATTTAAGCAACGGCGCTTTATTATGTTCGTCGGAACACCTGGACATGCTGATTACCATTTCCACAAAAAAGTTGATAAATCTTCAGAGCTTCCGGTCGAGGTTTAAGTGTGACAACTTGTGTATGAATCTTGGATTTGGAACGTCCTTGCTTTTTAATTGTCCTGTTAACCTCGGGTATTACAAAACGGTGAGATGCACACGCAGTAATATAAACGGGAAATATTGATTGCATCGTAATTTGTAATGTCAAGCCGTTGTCTGTTATTCTACACGGAATACACTATTATTGATTATTTATTACGCGTTTCACTTATGATAACACTAACAAATGTAATACAAAAAGCTCTCTTATCATCTTCTATTTGCTACCAACAGAAGCAAAAGCTAAGTCAAACAACTCCATGTTTACTTAAGCCTAAAAGTTAAATAACTTAAAAATTAACTTACACAAAGAATAATTTCGAAAGAGGGTTTGCCGTTTCTTCGGGCGACGGGTGGACGTATTTTTTACTTGAATCCATTCTTAAGTACAATTAAAGGCACGATCACGATTTGATTAAAGCTTTAACTTAAGTCATATTAATTAAGTAACCGAGAACGACGAACACATCGGCAGTACCGAACGATTCATCTCGAAGTGAGGTTAGAACTGAAGGATTGTCGCAGCCACGCGAAACTGAATCCTTCTCATTGGTGTACGATCGGTATTATTATTTTTAGCCCGCGTGCGAGTGGCCGATTTCGCTCGTTTTTCAATGAGACACAATTATTTCGACCTTGATCAATCCTTTAATCAACTTCGATAACATATTGTGCAAGGAATTATATAATCCAGATGAATCAAATTTAGATTTGAGTTGATATATTTTTCAAGTTTTGTTATCTCTTCTGGAAACAGGAGTGTGAGAGTCCTTTTTATCAGAAAAATAAATGCGTTTTTTGTTATTAAAAAAGGCTTTTTATTTGCTCACTCTGGAGTGATTCAGGCAGATAGCGGTAGATAATTTTGTGCCGGCTTGTGTTCGTAAGAGGAGTGACTGGCAATATTTTCTGGTCGGTAAAGGACATCTTTGTTAACTGCAATTTGTAAATTACCTACCACAATAAGACAATTAAAATGATAATTATACGTGTAGACATAAACAAAAGCGCTGTTTTGTGTTTCTATAATACACCCAAGTCTTAAAACATATGTCGTATGCAAATATTAGATAAAAACTGTAGATTTTTGAATCATACTAATCTTCGTCATCGCATCAGATAAGCAAAACTTGAGACTTACTTACCAACTTATTTTAGTATCTACTGACTTATTTACTTACTGAGTCACTCATTTGCTACTTAGCAAACTTGTAAGTCTCCTCTTCTAGTCTTCAAATATGAAACAATTTCTAGAATTTTTCTACATGATGATTTTCAATTTATTTTTTGTTACATTATACCCGCCTGATTTTTAAACATGACTCTCAATTTATTCACATTTCGAAATACAATGATGATTTAGCAATTTCCTTGGTAGTGTTTCAAAACTCGATAAAAATTGATTAAAATTTGTGTATCATAGACAAATTGTGTTGAGTCAGACTATTCCACTCAATTAGAAAATGATTTTCGGTTTAATTATAGTTGTAGAGGAAACAAAAGCTGAAAATTAATAGTTAGCATTTAAAACGGTTACCATCGAAATTTGGAAAGCTGCTGCCAATTACAGATTTTCAGGTCGCGTTTAAGAATTTAAAATAGAGCGATAGTTCTTCTCCTACGAGAATACTCGTGTGCAACATTCGTAAGAAAAAATAAGAACATGTCTTATATAAGTAAAACTGTCATATTTAATACATGCATTTAGTTATTAGCTTTGATTTCTGTAAATAAAAACGTAAATCGCACTTCTGTATTTGAACAAAGGAATTTAAAATACTAAAGTCGTAAGCACGCGATTTCAATTCTATTTTAACAATGAAACCATTTGAATAATGTCTCTTTAATTACGGTAAAGTGAGTACTGAATTGCTATTCACTGCATTATATCTGGGAAATGTTCTTAGAATCAAGGAAAAATATGTATGCATATTATTGTAAAATTCAGTAAAATTATACATGAAGTATATAATGTGATAACAAAATGTCTAGTAGTTTTTATTTTTTTTATGTTTTGTTAATTTTGTTTTGAAATGATATCCTCGATATCAAGGAATGTTTAATCTTAAATTGAAAAGTATGTGGTGTTGGTTAACAATGAAACTATCAATATATTTTTAATTTTAGAGCCTGCTTAACGTTCGTATAGGTCAGTCCTTTTTGCAGTAGCGTTACGTTTTTTTTTCCTCTCACTTATTACCGAAGTGGTAGAAATAGAAACAAAGCTGTAAAGCGCATTACTTAAATGGTTCAAAATTTTTTAATAATGACCTCAAAAACTATGTCAACGGTTCTGATTAATTCAAGTGAGTTCTGATATAATCGGCAATTCACTTTAAATTGCTAGTTAATGATGTCACTCGAGATAGCAAAAAATTGTTTCATTATATGGGTGTGTTGTAAACCTAGTGAATCTTACGTTTCTACACTTCAAACGGCATAAAAATACAATTTTTCTTCTGAAACTTTTAGATTTTTGTAATATGATGATATTTTTATATATTTTTTATAATTAAAATTGTATGTAAAAGTATTGGCGTTTTAATGGATCTCAACGGTTGTTGAGTGTAGAAAATAAAACAGGGAAATATTTCCAAATAAAATAAACACAAGCTGGGCCGATGCAGCTGATGCGGAGCTAATCGATGAGATTTATGCGTCTACGACACTTAAAATTCCTAATAAGTGGCAAACGAAGTGCTGGGACCATATGAGTTTAAGGAATGTTCGTCAGATTCATTTTGGTCACCTTCGAGGAAAGTGCCATTGTGTGTGTCGTTGATTGTCAGAAAATTGAGAAAAGGTGAGTGTTATCACTGAGCAAAATCTACCTCGTTGATGTGCGATATTTCTGTGTATTGATGTGGTGATTAATGTGAATTTACCGTATTCATTGGAGAAAAATTATTGGTGAGTCCGTTCCAATATTATTAAAGTTGTCATTACGACTAGTTGATACCAAAGTTGATAACGTAAAATGAGATTGAGCCTTGACATGTCGAGCTAATTTATTAGGCTGCCGCCTATCCATGTTTACTGGCTGGCAGCTGGGGCAGTATCTGGGAGGTCCTTGACCATTGCACGCCCCCAATACTGTATGGTGTCATATGGTATGACAATGTAATGAGATATGTGTTCAGTTTGTCAGCGGGATTGGGCTTAACCCCATTGCACGCCCCGTCTGACGTTGGACAGTAGCGAAAGGGTGCGCAGCGTGTCTTCCTCGCACCATTCCACGTTTCGGACTGCTCCAACGAAAGAACTGATGGTGGACAGTAGCGAAAGGGTGCGCAGCGTGACTTCCTCGCACCATTGCACGTTTTGGACTGCTCCATGGAAAGAACTGGCTGTTAGTGGACCCTGTCAGTATGTAATCGCGGGGGTCTGGTGGACAAGGAGTTAGCCATTAGGGATGACACCATCTTCTCCGTATTTTGGTGATCATTGCACATCTTGGTGGTTAACTTTGAGATTAGTAGCTTGGGCTGGGTACAATGCATTTTAGCTTAAGGAGAGTGATGATCGTCAGCAGTAAAAGGAATTCCAGGACCCATGTCAGGATCATCACAATTAATGGGGCATTGTACCATTGCACGTGTCAAGTACTACTAGTTGCTACGATAGTGTGTGAGCCGGTGCGCAGCGTGATATCCTCACACCATTGGACGGCGCCTTACTATTCGGAAGGGTCCTGATTGTATCCGAACCTAGGCAGAGCTCAATCAGATGAAATAAAGTTGATACAGTTATTGATCAAGTTGGTGATTGATCAATAATGAGTATTGTTAAAAGTAGAGACGTTGGCTTGGAGTCAACAGTAAGAGTTGGTCAATTATTATTTGACCAAAGTTATTTAATGTCGGTAATTCACACGTTCACCAATATCTATCATTTCGGGCGTAGATTGCTCACAGTCGTTTTCCATCCAACAGGAACAGTTTCCTGTTATGACGAGTCATCCTGGCTGGCCTCTTCGACATCCAACGCTGAAGTACTGACAAGATAGATTCCTGACAGTAAAGTAACCGATGTAGTAAACCTGGTAGGTACTAGTTTTGAGATTGAATAAACCAAGGTCAAACTCCGCAAAAAAGGGCTTATTAGCTCCGCCATTCGAAATGTTTGTTAATGTACGTTTCTAAGTACGTTTTCATCTTCGTTCTGCGCTACGTCTACGTTACGTTATATTTTTCAGATACATATAAGCAAAATAGGATACTTATATACCGGGTGGAATATGAAAAAAAAATTGGTGTTGTAATTACTTTACTTTTTATCGGATTTAAATAAATGATACGTCAAACAAAAACTCAACATTTGGATCGATTTTTTCTTTAGTTTTCATTTTGACAGATGAAACCCAATTTTTTTAAATAACACTTCTTTTACTCACCTTTATAAATTTTTTTTCTAGATATGAAACTGTTATCAACCATACCTAAGAAAAAGAAACCAAGAAATTAAGAAATCAATGTAAAAATTTTAAAAATCAAGTGGTCGCAGTAAACAATAATAAAAGTGAATTCTAATTTTGCGAAGTTAATAAATAAATGAGCTCAAATTTTACAACCCATAAGCGTAATGGGAAAAATGTTTCAAAAATTCTAACGTTACTTTGAAATATAACACTAAAGTCACTGAAAACAATTTGAAGGTTGCTGACAGCAGTTTGTAAATTAATGAGTAGAGGTCTGCAAAAACGGTATCGTAAGTCAAAAAAGTCATAGCAAAACGGATTTTTAACTTAGATTGCTAAAAACTACGTATACTTTCGTTAAACGTGAACAGCTTATCTTTTACAAATCAAAGTAGCTTATTTTTACAAACAAGTAGCGTACAATAATTGTTTCATGAGGCCCCACACAAAAAAATCACAAGAATTTAAATCCGGAGAACGAGGAGGCCACAACACCGGTCTTTGTTTATTTCTATTAGGAAACCAGGTTCATCAGTTGCCAAAGTTTTTTGAATGAAGCGAGCAAAACACTTGTGTTGACGTAATAATCACTGTCAAAATTGCAACCCGAAATCAAATTTTCGGGCTTCAAGACCTGGATGCGTTGGCCATAACATTGATTTAAACCTTGATCATGTAAAATCCTCCAAACCATTGATAGAGAAAGACCTATTTGCATCGTCACGCGTCTTGTGCTTGTACTTGGAGTGGCTACTACTAGCTTCCAAACTTTGGGCTCGACGTTCCCTTTACGGTCACTGTGTGTTGGACCAATATCGCGGGTGTCCATCCTTAAACTACCAGTATCCCGAAGTCCGCATAATGCGTTGAAAAACACGGAAATTTAGCACACGTCGATGAGGAAATCGTCCGGAGTACACGTTACTCTGTGTTTCTCCGTAGAAGAGCCCCACGTTTACATAGACCACAATTCGGCCGATTTACAGAGGAGACTGTCTTTAAATTATGCATTAGTCTAACGTTTTTGTCTATTGGTCTAGCTATAAAGCTCTCTGGTAGTTAAGCAGTCACTTCTAGCAGTTCTCAAACGGTTTTTACAAAATTTTCAAATTAGTTTGTAGCCAAACGATGCCACTTTGACCTACCATTTTTTTACGAAATGGATTCATGTGGATCTATTACAGGTTTGAAGGAATGTACATCTTGGTAGAACACTCTGTATTTCTTGTTAACGTCATCAATAAACTATTTAATCCGATCGTGGAAACGGCACGTTCCCACTGCTGTTATAATTATATTAATTATATAATAATTTAATAATATAATACTCCAATTACTATAATTAAGTAAACCAAACTAAAAAAGAATGTCTGGACGGTTAGGTATTTTGTTTCCATCATAAGAAATTGCTAAAAAAAAATGCATTATTTCATGTAACATAAAATATGTAGAACCAAATAAAATACAACAAAACCTCAGGAATTGTTGAAAAATTATGTTTCATATTGATCTGTTGTGCATAATTACAGATATACTGTGGTTTTCTACTAAAGATGGTATTCTCAACTTTTGAGGAAGTGTTTTCTTATTTGTAAAAATATAAAATAAAAAAAAAAATGTATTGGAAATTTACGTTTATTAAATTATATTATAAATTACGTTTTCGAATGAAAACGTTGGGAGATACATTTGGGAGTTTATTATATATTTATAGACAAAAGTAAATTTAGCACAAGTATTATCCAAACATTGAACATTTAAAATAGACATTCAACTTCGGAAAAACTCGCCTAGAATTGAAAATTGTTACAGACCTTAAATACACCATTACAAATAAAATTTCAAAAATTTCCATCGATCCCACTTCGTCTAAAAATTTTCTTCAAGGTCAAAAATCAAAATCAAAAAATCGGTTTTCCACAAATATCAAGTGTCATGGTAAAAATAGTTTATACAAATTTTGTATATTATGCGATTAAGAAATAAGACTTTTGAGGTAGAGACCTCAAAGGTCTTATGTCTTTATGAGACATTGCGATTTCTAAGTTTGTTCGCTTATTTAACTTTAGCTTAACTGCTGGCTACTCTATCCTTTAAATAATGTTCCATAAATGTCACAAATGTCACTAAAAGGAAAATTGATTTTGTTTAATATGCTTAATATGCACTTTTTTTCACACCACCTTCAGTTAGAGTATTGTGCATTTTTAGTTGTCTATTTATTAAGAGAACAGATGCCACAATTAGTTATCCAGATTCTTTCGCGCAATCTATTTTTATGTTCGATATTTACGAAAAAGGATTTGTTGATTTTTGATTTTTTAGCCGAAGTGGGATCGATGAGGACTTTTGCAATGGTGTATTTAAGGTCTGTACCAATTTGCACTTCTATGTAAGTTAATCCGATGTTTCTTTTTTTTGTCTATTTTAACTAGACATTTCAAGTATTTTTTTTTAACATTAGGTTTTTATTTGGTGTGCGAACGTTGTTTCAATTTTAAAAAGAAGACTTTATTGGTTAAAAATGATTAACTTTTATATCCAACCGACTGTACAAGACTTCATGTTTTGACAAATTTTCGTAAAAAATGAGCTGTTTACGACCTGTGGGTGTTATCATAAGAACTGTACTGAAACTACAAAATGTGAACTACTTTTTGTATTAGCACAAAAAAATTGTTTGAAAAATCTTCTTTTTCGGCGAATTTAATGTTTCCGATTGGAAAAAAACGTTTCATCCGTACAAAAAATGCCTCTTACTTGCCCCGAAAAGGATTATTTCTATATTAATGAAATAAAAACAATTTTTGATTGCTTCGATTTTTTGATTTCCTAATCCAATTTAAAGTAGCAACTAATTTAGTCCACAATCTTTGCCTTTAATTTAAATTGAGAATTTAGAAATTGGGAAACTGTAACCCTTGGGCAATAAAAAACTAAGAACGTGGGATTGTAATTAAAAAGTTCGTATTTTCAGAATCTTAGAATTTGAAAATTATATAACTTAAGAATTTCAGAATCTTAGAATTTCAGGAAAAAATACTTAAGAAAGAAAAACGTTCAAACAAAACTCTTTACAGGAAAAACCAGAAATCTCGATACTCAATATTTCAAACACTAAGCTCTAACCAGAAGCATAGTAAAGGAGTTAAAGATTCGAAGTTTGGTTAAAACTAAAGAAAAAATATTTTGGGTGGCCTTGGATTATTTGGCAGAATCAAACTACAATGTAAAAAACATTTTTAGTATTTGGAATATTTGCTTACTACTTACTTGTTGTTTACTACACGAATAATAAATATGCTTTTTTCAATTGCAAAGCTATATACATTAATTTTGATTTAGGAGTCAAGGATTTATGGTTACTAAACACAAGGATGAAAATTATAGATGTTAATTAAAGATTGAAAAGACTTTTTCTGTACAAGCATTCATTTATTTTAATTCAATCAATCGTCAATAATAATTATACAGCCAATGGCCTACAACAATCCTATAATCAATAATATATTTATAATAATATTTTACAATATATTTTAAATAATAAGCATAGTTTACTGTAGACTATAGGCCATCTATAGTAGCATAAATAGTAGTAATGTTATCCACTAACACAACTTCCAACATAACGAAATAATGTTGACAACTACATATAATAACGTCATATCTAAACGAAAATAAAATAAAGAATATTACTATACCATTTAAATATTTCTCTTATATTCTTATCACAATAACTAAGTTTTAAATAGTTTACAAAATAAATTCATAAGAAGAATAAATTGCTTTGGACAATTTTATTTTTTAAATTTCGCTGTTCTATTAGGCTTTTAAAGTTTTACTTAGTTAATTTTCCTTTTTCCCTTAACTATTACTCAAAGGTAGCCCTTAGATTGAAACTGGAAGAATCTGACAAGCCATATTTTGAACATATTTAAGTACTTAGAAACGATATGTTTTGGAAGAATGTAGGTCAATCACAATGCAAAGGTACAGTTGGTTCGGTAATTAGGTACTCAACGGTTTAGTTATAATTCAAGCAAATAAATATCACAAATATGTTATCGTTTCTAAGCAATCAAAGTAGCCTACAAACTGTACTGAATATCATAAAGCATGGATATGTAGTTTATTCTATTTGACTATAACCTATAATGATATGTTCATTATTATTTATTTTGGAACACCTAATACTTATTTCTCCAGACACTTTTACTTTTCTAGTTTTTTTTTTCAAATATTTTTGCCAGTCACAGTGTCTTATAAAATTTTGTTAATATTAAAATAACATTAAACCATTTGTCGTGAATGCTCACGTCAAATTGCAAACTTTTTAATTTATTTATTGTAAAGCGATTAATCAGCCGATTAATCCTACAGCGTGTCGAAAAAAACCGTTTCCTCAATTTGCGAACCTCAGCTAAAAAATAATAACAATTATCTAATTCACATCCAGTGCAATTTTATGAAAATCTACGACAACGTTACAAAATTTACATTACTGGTCGAGTTTCACAGAGGTGGAACGGAAACACCGAATACGTGCGTAATCACGTACCCCATCTCCCCGTAGCGCCATCTGCTTTCTGGTGATAACAATTATTAGTTTGACTTTAATTAATTCAGAAGCATTGCCACTTCTTACCTATCGATGCCAATAACTTAACTAACACTTATCTACAGAGTGACGGAGGTTGCCATGTTCCATCATGCATAAAACTCATAAGTCATAAAGCAAAGAAAATATCACAACGGCTGAGATTCTAGTGGCACGATGGGGGAGCGGTGGTAATACTGATCTAATCGGGGATTCACGGTTATATACAGGTTGGCTGGAAGGTAGTTTTGGAACATGGCGTCCACTGCCTGGTCTACAACATTCAATTCAGCTAAACATAAGAGTTGTTTTAGTTATGTACAGAGTGTTTTGAGAGTATTTTTCTAAGTTTAATTAGGTATTTTAGATAGTTTTGTTTTGCACCATAATCTGGATATGTTTGAGTAGTAAATGCAGGGCGAGCGTAAGAAAAAAGGCGACTGAGTGACTACGTGACATGATAAATGTTTTTAATCGATAAAAATCACTCAGAACGCTAATACTACTATCGCGGAGGCACTAGAGTACTATCTACTAGACTAGGATAGAGAGATCCAATAGTTATTTGTCAACTATTTGTTCATGAATTCATAAGGCAGCAAAGACATAGTATAGCAGAGTTTAGTTAGAGTTTGTTTTTGTTGTTTTGCAATCAATTTGGCATTTGTTCAGGGTGTTCGTCCCTGTCCATCTTTGCTGTGAGCGACAGATCCGGCCAAAGGGGAACATGAAAATTCGTTTCACATGTATAATGCACAGCCCTAGAACTAAGTGATAGTGGCTAAAAACTAACAGTAATAGGCCCTAACATTAAGCTGCTAAGAAGCAATCTCTGCAACCTCGTAACACTGGTCCGTATCATATACAATTAGTATAAAAATTTAGTGCGTGTGGTCGCTGGCAGCGCCCTCTCACCTATGCAAAAACTGAAAAATGAATCTGTTCCTTTTAGTCTTTCAGCGATTCGACAATTCCGATCGCATTGCAGCCACCTGTATAGGCCGGGTGAACATGAATTTGTTACGTCACAAGCGAGTCTGCTGCAGCATTGATTGACTCTACGTAGCGATAAAAGCGAAAATCTATAAATCGACTCGTCGAATTCCTTGTTTTGTGTTGGTTGTTTACTTTTTTAATGCCTCACACACTAATGGATATGTTTCAAGGCGCTAGTTTCTAATGCGCTTCAAGGGAATTCCTCTGGGTGCGTTTCTTTTCTGTTAGAAAGGTCCCGATCGGAGCGCCGCCATTGCCGCCACCATCAGCAGGGTCGCAGCGCCGCCCAACGACCATCGCAGAGAGCTCGCTCCGTCGGTACAATTTTGGCGAGGCGGCTGATTCTGGAGATCATCTGCAAAAAACGAGAATCGATGAGTCTAAATCAGCGTTTTTTGACTCGTTATTAATTAGAGGGAGTTTGTGACATCAGCGGGAAAAATGGGACGGCTTTAGCAGCACCCGTTTAAAAAAAAAAAAACATTTATAATTTTACCTCACGTCATCCAGTTTTGAAGCACCGGAGAAAAATTAACTTTAATTATTTACAAACGCGAAAAATGTGAAGTGTCACCAACGGCTCCAGTAAATATTTAACTCGCGTAAATTATCTCACTACAGACTTTTTAATTTTCATGATGAATTCCTGCGTTAATTTCTTCGAGAGAAAAAGTAGGAAAATATTGCAGCAGCGTGTTCATGTCTACATCATCGTATCGCCGATATTCTGGACACATGCCTTAAAAAAGACATTCTGTATTCCCACGGGGTATGCTCTGTGGTCGTTGGAAGGTTCGCCGCAGTCATTGTATTACAGGTCGCAAATGTGCCCACTTAAATATATATAAACTGAACGAAACGAATTCCCGATTCTACTGTCTTCCTCTTGCAAACTACAAATACATCTTATTGTTATTGGGAAATAACGTGACAGCTTGATTGGTCCAATTACGCAGCCAAATTGGAATAGGGGTAGCGAGCATAACAATGTTTCATTTCAAAGTTACACGGGTCCATGAAACTGCGGTAAATGTTTTATAATTTCCCACTGAATTACGGACCCCTCAACTATGAAATTGCCAGGATATACACGCTGATGAATTAACAAGACAAACATAACATCTCACAGATATTTTTCTGCTAAAACCGCAGATACAGCGAGACATTAATAATTAGGCAAACGTTCATCTTGTTTAGAAATTGCCCTTTTCCTTTGATTTCAACTGCCTAAGAAGGATGTGGCATGAGATGACAGCCGATTTCTTTAGTGGGTTTCATTCAGGCATTGTGATCTGCTTAAAGTTATAATCGTTTTCGTCTCGAGAGAGGTTAGATCATTTTACAGACGTGAAACTTGAAGCATGGTATATACTATCCTTTAGCAAACATTTTTATGCCGATCACATCGTTGTGATACATTTTACTTTTATATCTTCTTTAAGAGCCAAAATTTATACTGTGTGTGGCTGCTTTGCTTTTGTCATCGCCAGATTACAAATCTATGGTCGCCACGCCCTAATGGACCTTCTAGAATTAACCTATAGTTATTCGGTCAGGCGGTAACCTATACGTTGTTTAGTAGTACATCTAGATTTAAAGAAAACAAATGTGTATCTCGATTTTTCGTATTCGGTGGGATAGATATTCATCGACAAAGAAGTACGGATCGATTTTACAATTTACAATCTGAGAAACATCATTTGTATTTATTAGGTTGTTTGTTTCTTAATAAGTTACGGCGTTGGAACATAATAAATGAACGAAAAAACAAAAACAAAGAAAACGTTTCAAATTTGTTTGTACTCGATGAATTGGATGCTAAGCAGATATGTAGAATAATCCTGAGTGGTCAATGGTAACATTTAAAAGTATCATTTTTCCGTTTTATTAATAGTTACAAAGCAGAGTTGCATTTAAAATCGCTCTGCAGATGAAAACATGGGATTTTCTAATTGGATTGAGGAATTTATGACCTAAAGTGTCCGAAATAACGGCGTTCGTCAAGGGAAAGTCTAACCGAGTTAGGCGAAACGTAAAAGCTACTTCGGTTGGCTCAAATTGCATTTGCATAAACTCGGCTCCGCTCCGTTGCAAGCTGTTATCTAAACAGCTCCATCCCGCGCAAATCCAACTACGTTACGCAGAACCAGAGGATTTCCTCTCTTTACGTTCTCAGAGATTTGTTTGAAAAAAAAGATAAATAGCGATAAAATAGCGTGAAATGATGATTTCATTTTATGGATCTTTTTGTTTTAGAGGCGGTGTATAATAGAGAAAAATGAATTACGAGTGTGTGTTGCTGTGGATACCTACTCGTTTGCTGTTGGAGTTGAGGTAGGTATTTCTTCCAGAAGGCACACTGCTTAAGTCTAGGTCCCCTGCCTGTGGCAGTGGAGTTGACATCAAGAGTTAAAAACTCCCTTCCAAAAGCTGTGTGTGGCGGCCAATACGTGTGTGTCCAAACTCCATTGGGCGACTGACTGGGGTTTCCGGTTTTAGCGAAGTTGGCCCAATATCTCATGATCCGTTTGCTAAGATCTACCTCTTGTGCTGTATAACTTTTCGTAGGGTTTAGTGGCTCTCCGAAGACATAATTAATCTCGTCGGCGTGCATTACTCCGGTCCACGACGGCCACGGGTTGGATACTGTCCGATGCTTGTAATAATACATGTACACTGTGTTGCCAGTCTCTGCATATCGATGGGCAAATTCGTTGACGTTACAAGTAAAATGATAGTCGCCGACCATTTTGTCTAAAGAGTCCCGGTTGCTGACGGGATCGTCGGGATTGAGCCAGTCGGTGTACTCGAAGACTATTGCTTGACGCGAGATGGAATTAAAATAAGGATTGAGTTCGGTGACGGCTCGGAGGAACTCTGGGCGATTGACGTAAACATTTTCTTCCTTTCGGAAGAGTTCAGTTAGATAGTAAATAATGAAGTAGTACCCTTCTTCTGTGTTGGAGCCCATTAGGATGTTAGTTTTCTTAAAATTTTTGTTTGCGAGTGCTCGCGAAGGCCATTCATCTAGAAAAGCCCCGTCGATGACCGGAACGAAGGGAAACTCACAGATGCCTAATGTTCCCCATTCGTTGTTGACCAAATCGATTGGGTCTTTCTTTTTCAAACAGTCTATGACGGCGGAGAGTTCGTGCCGTTCATGTGGACAGCCCACCGCTTCTGCTAATCGCAGTCCTCTGAGGATGCTTTCTTCACGCGAGATGATAGCCCACGGAGCCGTGGCGCTTCCCGATTCCATGATCGCTTGAGAAAACAAATTCCTGGATAAAGGTGAAAGTAAATGAAGGGAAACGGAGACGGCCCCAGCTGATTCTCCGAAAAGGGTGATGTTATTAGGGTTGCCGCCAAAAGCGGCGATATTATCATGTATCCATTGGAGCGCCATCATTTGGTCGAACATGCCGGCATTTCCGGGAACATCCGGCGTTCCGAAATAAAGGAAACCGATCGAGGCCACTCGATACTGCATGGAAACTAGAATAATGTTCTCTTCTGAAACTATGATGTTGTGATCATAAACTTCTAACGTGTTCGTGCCTGAGTAAAACCCGCCTCCGAACACCCACACCATCACGGCGGCACTCGTAGGTCGCGGTTTCGGCACTACCACGTTCACGTACAAACAGTCCTCGCTGAGAGGTGTATTGGGGTTCCACATGGTGGCCCCCGGGAAGTCACCGAACACTGTGTCTATAATTTGCACGCACGAGTTCGGCATCGTGGTCGTGTTGAGTATACCCTCCCACTTTTCGCTAGGTCGGGGATGGCGAAATCTCAAGTTGCCGAGGGGTTTCTGTGCGTAAGGGATGCCCAACCACGCGTCAACTTTCTTTCCGGTAGCGGCCGTTAACGTGATGCCCCGGACTTTACCCTTCTTAGTCTGGATTACTAAGGGATCATCTTCGGAGTCTCGTCTGGTGAATTCTCGCTTGTCGTCCGGGGCGTCTCGGCGGAATTCCTCCGAGTCTCGATGAGGGTCGAACGGGTCTCCTCGGGACATCTGGAAAGCTTCGGCGTGAGGCTCGGGGGGATGGTGGCGGCCTCTGTGCGCTGTTGGGATACATGAGGGAAGTAGAAAGCTCACCAGCAGGCACGCCGCCCACGCTCCAGTCATCGCTTTTCAATAATTCTGAAACAAAACAAGCTATAAATAACCGAACGGATCATTACTGACTGGACTTTGGGTCAGACCGTAACGGATGATTTAAACAGTTGTTTGCGTTTAATATGGTTCGTGAAGGGTCGTTTGTATGCGACCTGGAAACGGTGTGCGGACGCCTTTCCGCAAGGCGTCGTACTATTTCAACACTAAAACGGCAATAAAAGAAAATAAAGGATTCGACGCCGGCCGATAACACTTTTTATTAGCGATAAAGGGCAATTATATACGTATAATGCAGATGAGATTTGAGAAAAGATTCGTGAAAATTTATTTTCAACTGACCACTACTTTTTCAGACTTTCGTTGAAAATTATTAATAATTTATGTGAACATGGGTACTAATGGAAAATTTAAATACAAGATAAGTAAAGCATGTCGCGACAAAAATCCAGAAAAGTTGAAATTCGTAAAACATTTTTACTTATAAAGTCATCAACAACTGCTACCAATTTGAAAAATTTACATAAAAAAAATTCATGAACTTTTTCCACTCAGTCGAGTCCTGAGATTTGCTGTTATTACGAAAATTGACAACTAAAAACACATCGCATTGAATTTTACAGATTTTAATCGTTTCATATTTGATTTAGGCTTTAGAATTTACTTTTGATTTACTGGATGGTTTGTTCAATAATTTTTCTCAATTGTGGCAGTGACGTTGAATGAAAATTGTGAATGATGGGATAATTTTGATGGCAAATTTAAATTGTGGTCCATGTTATTTTAGTAATCACGGATTACGCCAAGAAATAGTTTCAATTTATGCAAACATGTTTATAGGTAGAACAATTTCCAAGAGTAAAAATTGGAAAACTGATTATGCGTTTGGATTGAAAGTATTTTTGAAATAAAAATATCTGAATTCTAATTACTAACAAGACTTGTATGTCTTTTTTGTGTGTATCACTGTTAGTATTGATTTTGATTTATCGGCTATCTTTATTGATTAGCAAATTTAGTGGTTTCTGGAGGTTGAATTCGCATGGTTCCAGATCATAAAGTGAGAAACTTTGTTTTGATTTGCTAGCTATTAAATTAACGATATTAGGAGTTGAATTCTAATATTTCAAAACATAAATTACTAATAAACTAATAATTGTTAGTTTCACATAGTTTTTACTTTAGTTAGTTAGTTTAGTTAAGTCTACAACATTTGCATCTTGCCTGGGAATCCTGGGATGGTTAACACCTATTAAAATTGAAAATTTTTTCTATTTTATCTTACATTTATTTTTTAATAAATAGTGGATTTTTTAGATACATTAGATTTTGATGCAATTATGTAATGAATTCTTTCGATATTTTACGTTAAGTTTTTTTAGATTTTTAGATTGTCTATATATTCTTCTTTTTTATTTGAATTTAAAATTCTCTAGATATTTTAGAATTTTAGATTTTTTGAATTCTATAGATTTTCTAAAAATTTTAAACTGGCGTTGAAGTTCTTGTATCTCTTGCAAATTTTTCAGATTATTTAGATTCATAACTTTGACAATTTTTTATTTTTTAAAGTTTTAAATTTTTTGAATTTCATCGAATTGTTTGGGTTGTTTTATATAATTTTGTCTTTTTCAGCTCTGTTTGGCGCTTCTTTATTGTTATCGGAACTGTAAAAGTTTTTAAGAATGAATTTGAGAATCTTGTAATATGTGCAGTTTGTTTATAAAATAAGAAGAAAACATCTGTTTTAAAGATCTTTAGAGTATTTAATCTAAAAACTAAAAATACGGCCATATATAAAAAGATGCATTTTTCCTCTGTATTTTTAGGTTTATGGTATAGAAGAAGTTTTAAAACATCCACTAGATTTTGAAAGTGGTAAGAAACGGCAAATAAATAATTTATCCGTGTTTTTTTGATGCCGCCGGTAAAGAAACCAAATTGGTTTAGATAAAATGTGGGTAACGTCTGTTGTTAAAATTGTCTTTGGCAGGCCTGCCAAAACCTTTGCACCACACAAGTTTAAAGCCCATGTTTTCCCTGATCGTTAAAATGGTGGCTGCGCGCACGTGATATATTGAAATTTCTTTTTCTGACTTATCTGTTTGTGATATTGACGGTCCAAAAAGTTCCGAGAAGGGATTCGAATCCGTAGGACCCTCCGTTCGTAATTATTTCCTTCAAAAGCAACGCAAAGAAACGTAAAGCGATATATGCCTTGAAATACGGACATAATGAGCCCATCCCTATACACAGGTAACATGATCCCATTACGTTCGTACACAATGGCAGCGAGAGCAGCGCCCTAGGCGCCGAGCTCTAGCACTGCACTAATTACAATCAGAGTGAGCTCGCTAATTGGAGACCCGGGGTAGACCCGGTTGACCGGACTCTCCTATTATGAGTTATACACGGATGCAAGCGCCAACTGCAGGACCGGATCTGTTAGTTTAAGCTCATTTGCATCGGCACCGATGCTTAATCCGGGTAATTTAACTAGTTTGACGCCCCGGACGGACATTGGAGCGCTCCGATGCGCCGCAAACAGAGCGAAATAAATTTTCATTAGGGTGCTCGCTATTCCCTTTTTTTTTCCGTTGAACCAAACAATAGCCAGTATGCTGGATCGATGCCGGCTTTAAAGAGTTCCGGGTTGGGACTAGACAACCGGGTCTCATCAAAAACAGATGTTGCCTTTTCATTATTGCAAGAAAGCTCGTTAAAAGTTTCAACCCGTGGCGATTCGGGCCGGTTTCCGCTAATTATTCGCATCGAGTTGGTCGCGGAAAAGCCAGGAATTGGCGGGAGTCGAGTACGCTTGAAAAACAATTCAATACGCCAACTTAACAAAGTTTTGCTTCCACAGCTAACTTGGATGAACGTTTAAACTTTTTTTTTTGTATAAACAGACTGGTAATTATTCCAGATTTCGTTATCCACAGCATTTCTATGGTTTATTTGTTTCGCGGTCCTTGAAGATTATCATAATCTTAGTTCGATCGAATTCAACATGTCTCACTCAAATACTTTCCCTCTCCGTTACCTCGATGCATATATTCAAGAAGTTAGATGATTTTGTGATTCCGGTTTCCATCAATCTCAGAACTAGTGCTGTAAAATCGAATCCTTGTCGTTACCTCGACCCCGAAGTCAAACATGATCGTAGGAGATGGTGTACTTGTGGCTGTGAATGAGAGGTTTTTTTAGGGATTGAATTACGCTTTTTCAGACTTACTCTAAAAACATGTTCCTTTAAACAAAGGGCTCCAATTTTTTCTGTTTTTAATTTTACAAAGGTAACTGTTTAATAGATGAATTCAGCAATTCAGACACTGTCCGACGATTTTGAGCTGTTAGTTTACATAGATTGGCGTAGCCTATTATTCTACAGTGTCGGTTGACGGAGTTAATTTAAATTGCATTTCTGGAACAGTAGATATTTAGGTATTTTAAACGGAATTACTGTTTCGCTGGCAATTTTTCAAGATAAAAAAATCAAATACTTGGCTTGAATTAGGCGTTTTCTCGTGAAACATTATTGGTGTGGTGGTAAAGACGGAAGATTGTCTTTTAAGTGTCTTCGATAAAGTTTCTAATTTTGTCAGAGTATCGTGGATCAACCATATGGAACTGAACTAGTCTCTTTTTAGACAGGATTTACAAAGATTTTATTAAGTTACAAGTAGTCTTTTTAAAGACTATTAAAACGATCAAGGGTTTTTTTGACATTAAAGAGAAACTTGAGATCGTTTTTGAAGAGTTTGAAGGTTTTTGGAACGACAAATATGAAATTTCTCATACCATTGTAGGGCAAAAATTCAGTCGGAAGCTAAAAACTAATTAATTATTTGTGAACCGCCTTTAGTTAAAAATAGCTATCTACGTAATATATGCAACAGAATCTACGATCATACATATACAGGAAAATAACTATTGCAAAATGCGTTACAGGTTTAAATTATGCAATTTGAATTACAGGATTTTTTAGATGCAGTGGATTTTTCAAATTTTTTAAGATTATTTGTTTAGAATTCTTGTACCCGTGTATATTTTGTATCTCATGAACTTTATGCTTCTGATTGTTTTAAATGTTTAGACTTGTTTTTTTTAAATTTCTAAATTGTATTTAGAATTTTTGTCGTGTCTACTACAAATTTTAATCTGTTAAATAAATCTGTTAATTTTTTGAGTTTTTTTCTATAGCTTTAATGGATTAATGGATTTTCGACTTTTACAATTCAGTTTCTACATTTTTCAGATTTCTTAGATTCTGGATACAAGTATTTTTCTTATGTTTTAGATTTCGTTAAATTATTTAGATTTGTTTTCTGCTTTTACAATTTTTGTATCCGTTGCAAATGCTTCAAATTATCCATCCTTTTTACATCATGTAATTTTTCAACGGTGCTTTATTCTTATTCATATTTTTACATTGTTTGGATTTTTTTTTCATATTGTTTGAGTATTTTGAATTTGAGTTTAGACTCAAACTTTAGAGTCAGTCTTTTTTTAAAGTTTAGATTTCTCTCTATTCTATACAGGATTCGCCAACGCTTATACGTCGGCCTATAAACTGATTTAATTATTAAATTATAAATACGATTTTTTTATAGAGACAATGTAGCGCTACAAACTAACTCAATCAAATTTTCTCTTTTGTTAACCATAAATGAGATATTTGCCAAAAATTCCATCTTATTAGAAGGTGGAATATTAAATAATTTCTCTGCAGCATATGATTTGCATGTTTCAATTTCATTTTTATGCTTTTGCCGGCAAAAAGAAGAAGGTAAGTTAAATTTTATTGTTTATGATTTTTGAAAAAAGTGAGTATGGTTAACAATAGATGGAATGTGAATATTAGTTTGAAGCGTTGTTTCTATATTTAAGAAAAATCAAAATTTTAAAGTGTTGGTGCACCTTGTATATTATATGTCAAACCTACTTTAAGATGATTTAAATGGTAAAAATTTAAATACATATCAATAGAAACTTCTAGCAAAAAACTATACAATTTAAAAAAAAGAGCCTTGCCTGAATTGTATTAACCCTTTAACGTAGACTTTTTAAATTCTAAAATTGAATGAAGAATTTTACTTCTAAAATTGTTTAAATAACTTTGTATATAAGACAGTTTGAAATACCTTATGTCATGCTCAAAATTTTAACATGTCAATTTATAATTTTTTCTTACAGTATATTTATAAACGTTGTGATTGTCGAAAAATTATGAAAAGTATAATGAAATATTCAAAACTAAAAATCACAATATACAATGACATACTTTTTGATTAATTGATATTTAATAAAATTGTTTCTAGTTTTGGCAATTCCGAAATTATGAAGTTTATAAAAAAACTATTTATTTGAAAATTTCTAAAAATTCTGTAAATGTTTAAATATTTATTAATTTCTTCAATTGTCTACATTCTCGAATATTTTAAATCTTTTTATGTGCTTTTGAACCTTTTTGTATGTTTTTCTCTGTTTATTTTTGAATCTTTGCGCCGTGTTAATATCAAATATTATTTTTATTTTTTGTATTTTTGATCATCTAAATTTTCAGAATTTTTAGAATGTTTGCATTCCCTGAAATAAGTCTTTTTTTTATTGTTCGATTTTTTAGATTTTTTGTAAACAGTACGATTTTTCAAGGACTACAACAGCTAAACAATATTTTATTATCGTTGCTGTTTTTACAGCTAATGTCAGCACTTGTGTATTTCTATAGAAATTGTAACTTTCCAGTAATGGTTTTGAAAATTTAAAAAAATATTCATGTTAGTCTTAAGCATCTTTGATTAAAGTACTGGCTTAAAATCTAAAAATGAGAGCATATATACAGAGACTAACCTAGGTGTATACATTTTTCATAAAATTCCTTTTCTAAGTATTATAGCAGACGATATAATTTTACGGCACATCTAAATGAACTTTTCTCGGCGACTATTTTTCATGGTAGTTATTAATTTGGGTTTTGAGAAGCAATATTTTGCTAGCGATAAGAAACGGACATTTATTGGTCATTAATGTGAAAGGCGTAAAATAATCAAAAGTGTTTTATAAATATTCCATTTTTATGGAATTACACCTTCGCGTCGCATGTTTGCATAATTACTGTGGACTAACAGATCTGTTATGACGTGTTTCTCAGTATAAGTAAACCTCTGGTATCTTTCAGGAATGGTAATAACTAAAATTTTCAGGGGATTTTCATTAAATCGATTTGATTTATTGCAGAGGGAGTATTCCGATGAAAATCGTAGTAATAAATCGAAACATTTCCTTTTCACAGCGGGACTCGATTATCACCAAAACGTGTTGACACATTTCCCGTATATTTTTGGAAGCAATCAACACCAAAAATACTCACTGAATAACTGTCAACAGTACACAGCATGTGGTGGCATATTGCTATGCTAGGTCGGAGTAACCAGCACTCAGTACCCCAGTTTTCTGCAACATAAGAAAAAATACATAGTGAAAAAGTTGTCAAAGTTTAATTGCTGACAATAAATCAACAATCTGCACTTTGATAAAAAACCAACATGTAGTTCATTTTTTGCCGTATTGTTATCTGAACGAAAAATCCAAGGTGTGGACATGACATGCACACTTTTCTCACGCAACTTTACAGTATCGCGTCCGGTGAAGATTCCGATAATAACATCAAATTTCCATCAACCTATAAAATATTCCAGAAGTTAAAATAGGGCAACAATTCCATTAGCGCGTGAAACTCGAAACTCCGCTGCGCTACACGGCACATAAAAGACTCCTGACATTGAAACTTGGAGGAACGAGGTGAGGAATTTTACGTTCTCGCCGGGATGCATTGAGACGAGATCTGTTTTCTTAGATTAAGTTTAAGCCGTTCTTCTAAACTAGATTTCTGGAACGAACCGGACGAGAACGAGCCAAATCTGCATTTTCCTCTAATTACGAAACGTTGCTGGGAAATAACTTCTTCCACTTTCGGCTACAAGTAGGTTACATTGCGACGAATACATTATATGAGATTTTACATGAAGGCAACATTTTAACATACATCTGCGTTATGTTCATTTTATAGAGCAGTCGATGTTGTCAACTATAAACCTCTTTTACATTTCTGGTGTTGAAATTCTTCATTACTCTTCTCAGTTTATATTAATTTGTACGACGTGGTGAATCTTGTCTACATAATAGCCTAGCTTAGCCTAAAGTTTTTAAATTTTAATAAAAAAAATACTTCTACAACTTTTGTTACAAGAAAAATGGCACTAACAAGACAAGTGAAAACAAAACGTAAATACTGAACGTGGAATCATGAATTTTTTGAATTGCTTTCTTTAAATTCTCCGGTGTCTCATATTACCGTAGCTTATAACTCACAACGCGCGGATAAACTCAGTAAATCCTAAATTTCTGCACTTAAAAGAACATAAAAACGCAATTTTATTCTTGCAAGTTTTTTAGTATTTAGATATGTCTAACTGAAGCAGTTTGATTAGATAGATATTTAATTAAGGATTAACACTTTTTAACAGCTTGTATTCACCTAAAAAATATCATTTTTTTCTAAAACTAACTAGTTTGTACTAAATTAAGAGCGCAAAATATGTACAAACTTCACGAAAACACGATTATAATGCATCAAATTGTAGTAAAATAAGCAATAGGAAACGATAGTACAACGATTTGCAAAAAAACGTTAGATTCTTTAGAATCTTTTCTTAAATATCTAAAGATTTTTCTCTTGTCCTTAGAATTTTAATGTTTGAATTTATATGCTTCATATGCTTTGAATTTTTAGAAGTTTTGAATTTTTTTAGACTGTATACATTTTTAGACATTTTATTTCTTACTAGATTTTCTAGAATTCTTATACTCTATATTTTTTTAGTGTTTTTAGAATGTTTACATGTGTCGCCATTTTTTGGTTCTTTCTTTGGATTATATAAATTCTTTATAGTATGAAAACTTTGTATGTTAATTTTTGAATGGTTTTCTATATTTTGTGAATGTTTTTATAACCTCAAACTTTTTCTTTTTTTTAGTTTTTTAAAATTGTTTCTGCAATATCTGTTGCAGTTTTTTGATACTTTTGATGTCATAGAGCTTTTTAATTTTTTGGTTTCGTTGTAATCCTTATATCTTTGTTTTTGCTCTGGAATGTAGATTTCTTAAATTGAATTTTGTATATTTCTGGATTTTTTAAATTTTTTTTTGAATTTTTTTATTTTGTAAACTATAAATTTTCTAGAATTTATTGATTTTTTTGTATTTTTTTTATTGCCTACAATTTTTATGTCCGTTCCAATCGTACGAGTCTCCGATTTTTTTTGACTATTTTAAAAGACGTCTTTTAAAATAGTCAAAAAATTAAAGTAAAGTAAAATAGTTGCATGTAGATTTAAATAAATAGAATATTTCAGCATTTTAACAAATCTCTCGTTATTTGAGTTCCTTTTCTGATTTTTAAGTGTTTTGTTTGTACTTCTTTATTTCTATCGCAACGGCATTAACAATTTGTAAGAATAGTTTCAAAAACTACGTAGTAGGCAATTAATATTTTGCCTACTGCGTACAGTTTTTGCTGAGATTATGCAAATATGGAGAATAATAAGTTTGCTTATACATTTTTTTTTAACTTTTTAATTAGTTAAAACACTTTTCGTGAAAGCAGCTCTGCATTAAATTCGCAATTTTACACAGTTTGAAAACGGAGATAACACTGGGAAGATAATCGTGTTTTACATACATTTGCGAATTTTTTACACGTAAATATACCACGATTGATCATCATAAAGACGGAAAAGAAAAATGCTTCCTCACGCCATGACTGACCTCTGAAAGAGTGTATTTCTTGACCACGACTTGTCTAACAAGAAAGAGGGTCAGCTTTTCTCGACTTATTTTGGTTTTCACGTACACTGCTTTCACATTTAACAAACCTTCAAATGCAAGTCTGTAGTTTCATTTTTCAATCAGTTTTCCATTTTTGTTTTTATTTTTGGTGGACTGGTGGTGAAGCACGTGCTTCGAGAGTATTGATCTTTTTGGTAATGTTCTCTCTAACTTTATTGCTTTCATTCGTTTATTTGCTACTCAGGTTTCAATAAATTAATTTGGTTATGTGATATATTGAAATGCGCCATTCCGTGCCTGAAGTCGTTTTTTGTGCTTATGCATGAAAGTATTAATTACGGTCGGTATTAAGGATTTAACGGCCTCTTACCAAAGTTAGTAAAGCGTCTGTATACGCCGAACCGAGGCTGTTAAATGAACAAGTTTCTTGTATACGAAGTTTGGGGTATTATTATGCTTGATTCTTTGTATAACGACTTCGTCTTTGCGTTGGTTTGGTTGCGTGGTCCCAAATTTGCTTATAGACATTTCACTTGCTAAATTGCAGGGGCCCAAAATGTGGCGAAGTCGAAATCGATGTCACGAGAACGTTTTCGGTGATTATTGCAAATGGAGGAGTTGTCAGTTGGGTGTTTCCTTCCGTTCGAACTTAAACGATTACGACGATAGACCCTCGGACAGCGGCCTTCACCGTGAAATATGACCAACGGGTCGCATAAAGGACGTTTATGCGTCCCATATCTTAGGTAGCTCATAAATCGTACTTATTAATATGCATTGTTCCTACCGCATTGTTCTAGCTTTGAAATAATTGTTCCGTGCGGTGATTACGCTTGTTCTCTTCAATATTGTCAACGACGCACTAATTATCAGATCACAAACAACAATACCGTGGGGAATTAATTATTGAATACAGTGTACTGTCTGGTCCGGAATTCATCATGCGTGATAATGACAGGATGAGAAGAATGGGAAAATGATGACGGGATGGGGAGGAAGGAGATTGTGGAAAACTCCTGTTAGGAACGATAAGGAAAATTGATAAATATTTTTGACGAGGCGGTTGGATCGGATAATTAGCGTCCGATAAGTCTTTCTTGAGGTTTATTTCGTTCTTTTTCTTGACCACAACAAATGGATTTAGTTAGAGCTTTAGACCGTTGGTTGTAAAAATCGGACAGGATAGCGGCGTCTTATTGAATCGATAAAAGTGGAGTGTATAGCGAGAGTCGGCTGCTGATTTACGATTTAATCAACCATATTTACAGAATCCTTTTCGATATGACAAGAGGATAAACTTTTATTTCTATTATTTTTGAAGGAGCTATATCTAAAGATATAATGTCTTTAAAAGTGGCGGATGCGCCGGGTCCTTAGCTTCATCGGGTACTTAAAAAATAAGAAGCAATGTGAAAATTTGTTCTCAACGTATTTTGCATTATTTTCGATCGTAATCACTTGAATTGGGCGTTGTTAGATTTACTAAATTTTGAAGTGCAGCAAACTGGGAAGTGTGGGTAAATGTCGTGGATTGTGAAATAATTTAGAATATGTTTTAAAAGTGGCGTTGCCGTTTAAAGTTAATAAATAAGTAGCGTATTTGTTCACTACAAGCTGCTTCTACGTTTATTGACTTATTTTGTAGAGAAACTTATCACAATTGCTTTAAAGCTTTGAGATTTATTCGAATAAAACATTGATCAGTTGTAATAATAATTTTAAAGCAGAACAGTTATTATTTAACGGATATTTGTTTCATCAAAGCAAAAAAAATCAAAAAAAAAAATTATCGTAAAATGCTGGATTTTGTTTCGCATTCAGAAATATTCTTGCTCATTCCAAAACATTTTTTTTTATTAACAAAAACATTATTTTTTACGATTGCTTTTAACGACCAAGCTTTACGGATGTGCAATATTTAGAATAAAACGAAAATAACATTAAATTATATATTTGTAATAAACAAATTCAGTTTGAGTACATAATTTTGTCAGTTGTTGTGTTATTGCATTAACTAATTTGGATTTAGTACTATTGTTAGGTTGATTTATTTTTGACATTTTTAAGTTGATGTGATACTGCTATACTATCTAATAGTTTATTCATAATATTAAAGAAGTTGTCTTAAGTGACATATCAATCCTTTAATAAACTTTGGATCTAGGAACATTAAATGTGGGTTCTATGCTATAAGAAAATATTTTTTGAATTGCAATTTTTTAAGGATTGAAAAATAGCAAAAGCAAAAACTCGATTTCATGTTTTTAATCTAAATAAAGTAAAAGTAATCCTCTAGAGGAAACAATACGAATTCAGGGGGTGAACTGTAAAATTGCTAATCATTGAAACCAAATAGAAACTGCTATAGTGATTCTAAATAATTTAAAAGGATACAACGGATTTAAAAGAGTTTAGAGTTTACTTAAATCATACAAATAATGCACATAAATGGTTTATAAAATATTTAAAAATGTCAAAAATTTAGAGAATCTTAAAAATTTGAAGGACCTAAAGAATTTAAAGACTACAAATTCAAAGGTTAAGAGATCTAAAAGATTTTCAAGTTTATAAAAGATGTTTAAAATTTTAAAGAACATAAGGCTTTTACGAGCAGAAAATTTGATAGAGAATTTAAAGAAATAGAAAGACAGGTATTAAAAATGTAAAAAAAAACAAAATATTCAAAGCTTAAAGAATTTAAACTATTCAATAGATGAAATGAAACTAAAAATCTGAATAACAATAAAAAAATAAATAATACACAGAACTTTAAAAATATAGCAAATGTTAAGTGTAATGGTGAACTGCACATTGGTGAGTTCTCTTGAATTATTATTTGTCACAGATTCCAAAGATTAATAAATCGTTGATTTCGTAGTTTACTTGGATCGTCCTAAAAAACTTCTACATCAAATTAAATTTGTTGAAACCTACTTTATATATATATAAGTAATAATGTTTTTGTAAAAAACGATAGTGGACAATAAACATGTGATTATTAAATTTCAGGTTATTAACAAAAACATTATTTTTTAATAATAATAATATTTATATTAATAATGCTTTGCTTTAAACTCGTAAGGTTTTAAAAAGAAGAATTTGATTTGAAATATTTACGGTTTATGCATTGAAAGTATTATTAGAAGATCGTAATTTTGTTATCAGTAAGATTCTTAGAATTACTAAAATTAACAAGCTGCCTAGATATTAAGTACCCAGGATGTTTATTTAAAAAGATTTTCAGTTTATGTAGAGTTGTAAAACAAAAACTAATATCATAATTTTTTATTTCTTTTCTAGACAAATTTTAAGCTTTTTATTACAATTATTATTAAAATTCAAAAATTAATAAAAGTTTTGGTAGTTAGAATATTTCAGATATCTGTCTGCCGTGTATTTTAATAAGTTCCCACTTTTTTAAAATTTTTGGGCCGTTTAAAACTTGTAAGTGTTTCAAATAGTGCTGGAAAATGTCTTAGATTTTTTAGATGTTTGTAAATTTTATAATTTTAAGACTTTAAATAATAAGTTAAGGATATTTAATAAAATTACAAAGTTTCACAAAAAGCCACCCACAACTTTTTCGGATTTTCCAGCTAGTAATAATATGAAAATTGCAGTCCGCCTTATGTTTAGAATGTCCGGTACTTAAAGATTATGAAAACGACTGCAAAAAACTAGGCTATTATATTTTTACTTTTTCGTTACAGTATAACATTAAATTTAATGAAAAAATAGGTCCCGAAAGGATTAGGTAACTCCACCGCTTTATTTAGAATGTTGGAACCTGTTGAATTTCAAGTAAATTGTATGATTAAAGAATAATGAGATATTTAAACTGTTTGTTTGTTTTCAGATGCGTAACTTTGGCCTTGAATTGCGGTAAGATAAGCCTTCACGGTTTGTCCTTCAGATTATTTATCATTTCGTTGTTCAAATACACCAGAGAATAAACAACTTAGAGTAAATTACTTAATGGCTGTTAGATCGTAATTCATTTTTGCACCGTCCATTAGCGTTGGTACATTTTTGTTTTGTTCTTGCAGCACTTTAGATCAGATTTCGACGATAATTAGGTCTCGTTAAGTAGTGGCGTGGCTCAGAGAATCTTTTTAGTTTCCTCCTTATCCTCTACAGATGAGTGCTGTATTAAAACCATTTATCATTGAGAACAATACAAACTCGTTGAGCATCATTCGCTCGTTGATTATTATCGAGTACTCTTTCATGTCGCTTTGGCTACATCGATCAATCGTGTTTCGAATTAATTCAATCGGATTTAAGTGTTGACTTTGTGTCCTCGACTTTTTTCAACGATTAATATCACCGATGACCCTGTAATGGATGTTTAGGCCCGCGTCGCGATTGCTCCTATCGATTTTTATGCTGTATTCCCAAGATTCGGTTTAAATTAGATGAGGGAAAGAGTGCAGCGTCGGAAAAAAAGAGACGAGGGAAATTCCGAAGAGGGTTAATTTACTGGCGAGTGAACACGTGACTTGTCGCCCATACAAATGTATTTTGACACGGGCTCTAAGCCGAAGATTGAATCTGTGGCGTTGGCAGCCACCGGCGCTGGCGCTCACCTATAATCTTGACGGATTTAAACTCGCGCCGTAGAGTTGTTGGAGGCGCAGATTTGACCTTTGAGGGTTATTTATCGGCAGTCTCCAGCCAATACGGCCTGAAAATTTCAGACGGAATTATTTACGATTTTCGATGAGATAAAGGTCAAGGATTTCTCGGATGGGAGATCTTATTGTGAGAGTGAGGATTTGCAAAGGTGACAATTTCTGCTTCGAAAAATATGATCTAAAAATATACAGTTCAACAATTTTAAGTCGACGATCTCAAGAATAAAAACACAAAAGAATTGACAACAATCTTGGGAGTTTTCTATCTACATGGAAACAAGAGTTTGAGGGCATCGTTCTATGCGATCAAGTGTAGATAAAAACTTCTTATAATTCTGTGGTCAGTCGTCTGTATCTAGTTTGTACAACTTGGGTATACAAAAAGAGTGGAATAAACCAAATATAGCATAGAGCCACAAAGTAGTCGCACTGCTTTTAAAGTTATTGCTTCAATTTTGATTTTGATAGTTTGAAAGACGTAAATTTTTATTGATTGATTGAAATTATTTGTAACTCAAAATATTAGGTACGTTCAAATATAAACCGGTTGAAACAGTTTTTTTACTTAAGACTGCAGTATTTATGTATTGCAGAGTGACAAGAATTTTCAAATATACCGGTATATCAAAATAATATATTACTTAAATTTCAAAAGTTTATAATAAACTATGAAATAGTATACTAACTAAACAACTATTAAAATTCTTCAGAGAAATTGAAATCGTCTAAAAATATCAGGAAATAATTCAGTACATGATAATTTCAAAATTTGAAAATTATTGTTGGTCAGGCTTGATTCTTGTTTTTTTTTTTTAATTTTATATATTTTTGCCGTTTTGTGGACTTTTGGAAATTTTTGTTTCGTTTAGACGAAGAAAACCAATGGTAAATTTTTATTTTTTTTATTTTTAAATTTGCCTGACAAGCTTTTATCACATTAATATATGAATATTTTTTTGTCTTTTTAATTAGATAATCCAACGAAATGAGAATACACAAACTGAGAATGTGAGAATTTCAGAACTCTAAAATTCAGTAGGTACTAAGAATTTAAGTTCTGAAATTACATACAATGCAATTTTTTTTGGTATTTTATCCGTCTTATGAATGTTTCTACCAGAATAAATTAAGAAATACTTTTTAAAATGTATGAGTAGCACAGTAGCGTTTGTTAAAATGGTTCACAATGACACCAAAATAGAGACGACAAAACGGTAATTAATTTTTATTAAAGTTGTTCAAATTGTATTTTCAACATGGATTTCAAAAATTTGTAAAATATGTTTCATTTAATAAATTTCCAGAATATTAAAAACTATAATTTTCAAATTACATGGAAAACAAAATAATTTTTAGAGGTAGGACTTAATTACTTAATTTTAATTTTTAAAATTGAAATTTTTAAAATTAAAATTATTGTTTTAATTATTATTAATCCACTTTTTTCTTAGTTATGAAAGAGTTAAGTTTATCTCGTAAAAATAATTTTAAAATTGCATGTCTCAAGATGGCTAAAGACAAACAAATTTTTGGCGTCAAACGGAAGTCAGAGGGTAGAAAATATAAGATCAAAAAACCGATAAGTCTGAGATTTTAGGAGCTTTACGTCTACGAATAAAAAAATTCAAATCTGAGATGTTATATAATGAGCATCTAGAATTATTGTTTGGATTATAAGTCTTGATAATTTTATAATCTAGAGTTTATGATCCATACTTTAAAAATACAAGGTTTGAGAATATACAACCTAAGCACCTATGCATTAGTAATTGAAAATTTAAAAGCCTAAAAGTGCCTGAGCTAGTACTTTTAGTCCTATTTTTAAAAGTATCCCATCGTTTTAAATCTGGAAAATATAGAGAATTTATAAAATATAATGTTTTTTTATACATATAAATGGGTCTTTTAAATCTAAGGAAATCAATGATTTTTTAAAATAGTATTTAAATTATTATATCGTTGAACTTTAAGGAAATCATGAAACAACTTGAAAATGTGCTGTGAAAATTTTCCGGCCTACAAATATTTTTTATTTTATAATTTTATGTTTTTTAGAGATAAACTTTCTTTACAAAAGCTGAGATTGCTCTTATTGCTTATTATTTAATAATGATTTAGTGAGTATAAAAAAGATTACAACAGTTCAAGTTAAATTAGGTATTGTTTTATTTTGTAAACATAAATTTAAGTTTGTTTTTTAAGTTAAAATTTTTTATTTAGTAAACTTGGTTAATCAATTGTTGATTAAAATGTCAAGACTTGCTTGACTATGGAGTGTTTTTAACTTATAACTGATTAGAAGACAATATTTCTGTTATTATAGTTTAAAAGCCTAAAAATTAATTTGTGATTGACATTCAATTTTCATCATTTATACACTTAATTTAAGTATGTCTAATGTAAAAATAGTGTTCACATTTGCTAAAATTTATCTTTATTAATATCTGTCTTAACACTACACACGTGATCCTCCATATGTATTATGAACTTTTAATAATGTTATATTGGGGGAGATTTATGTCTAGACTATTGCACACACAAAAAACGAATTCCATTGTAATTTTTCATTTATTTTAATATTTGAACCGTAAACAGTAAACGCATAAATTTTATAATTTGACAACGAATTCAAAATGTTATGAATTAAGTTATTAACTTCTTTATAAATATTTATAATCGGCTTAAGATTGTTTTCTTATTTACTTACACTGTTCAAATTACACTATATGTATATGTCGAGTTTTTAGCTACTCTTTCTATTATTTTAGAAAAATCTGCTGATTATTTTAAGATTTGTTAGGCATGTCTAAATTAGATACAATTAGAAATCATTTAAATATTTTTTTATTTAAACGACAGAAATTGATGTATTCTAACAAGTAAAATATGCAGCTGTGCGATAAATTAGAAACAAAGTAAATAAAATTTGTATTTAAAAAAATTACGGAACTTACATAAGAAACGCTTATAAATCAGTAATAGTTTTTCCAGATAATTTTTTTAATCTTTGGTGAAGATGCATACTTTATATTGGTCTTTTGTGAAAGTACAAACAACTACAGTTTGGTTATTTCTAACAAGATGGAGCTACAGCACATGCGAGAGGTGATATTTTGAATTTTCGAAGAGTTTTATGGCAAAGGAGTAATTTTCACAAACGTTTTTCTGCGTATCCCTGATCACGATTCGCAATTTTTGGTTTTAGAATACTTTTATTTAGACAGTAGTTTGTAATCTAGAAGACACTGAAAAAAAACGCATTGTTTTAATATTAAGAAATGTTGTACAAAGCAAGCGAAGCCAAGCGATGCTTTGTTGACAACACAATGGTGAACATTTCTAGCATCTTTTATTAGTAAAATTTCTAGAATTTCCTTGAGTTTATTTTATTTGCGTCCAACCCGTTCTTGCATAAATTTAATAATTTATAATTAATTTTATCTTTCATTTCTATTGTGTTTTCACACGTTCTTTAATTGCTTTGTGGAATTATTAAATATTGGTGCAATGTGCTAGAAAGTAGTTGAGGTAGAAATAGTTTACATTGCTCTAAATTTAATTTAAACACTCGATATCGAATTAAAAAAATACCTCAATTATTGGTTATTTAAATGAAAAAAATGTTGAATATTGAAAACAATCCAATGGACAAAAGAAATATCTGCGCCTACTTCCCTATTTTTCAATCCGGCAAAGTTCAAGGTTACCAAAAAAATGGCGCAGCGGGTATAATAAACGATAATCAAATCAAACGTGGTAGTAGGTCGGAGAGTTCCTCTTTTATATGTCACGTAAATGTGAACTGTCTCGTTAAATTCGCGGTTTTCGTCCCGTAATTGAACGTAAAAATTATTGCGAGGGGTAAATGAGCGGGGTGGCATTTGTCGAATCGAGTCGGCGCCTGACCTCGGTACGACTAGGTCAGGGGTACGTTCGTTCGGGGGTCAAAAGTTTGGCCTCTCTGCGGATGCACTGCCGAGTACGGCACCACATCGATCTACCAATCTACCGCACTCACTAAAGCTCGCCACATGGTCGCGCACCATCCGAAATAGAAATCTCGTCAATTATTTACCCGCTCTGACAATAAATGCGCGAGGTAATGGAACCGAAAAAAATAGCCATTTCGGCTAAATCAATTTGATCGTAACGGGTGTAGCCTGGATGGGGGTCGATCGAAAAATATGTACATCGGATATGCTGCAGAAGTGTAAATTGTGACATGGGTATCGAAGTTCACCCCAGACGATACGGTTTCCGCCCTGTAAATAGGTTTGTGTATGATGTACGGTCCGTGCAGTTCGATAAAAGAGGACACACGACTTCCTAAAATGTCAAGCGCTGTTTTAAATAAGTAAGCGTAAATGATTTTTTACGTAAAAAAATAAAAGAGGTTTTGTTCTGGAGAACGAGGTCTATAAAGTGGTTTTTCAAGTTTAGTACTTTCTGTAATTGGATTTTGGGGTCACTAACGGATTTTTTTTGTTTGGTATGAGAATTTATGATTGGTTTTATTTCTTTGCTTTTAATTATGTAACATTCATTATGGCTACGTAAACATTACTGTATGTTTATGAAATAGTAATTTTTTAATCATTTATTTTTTCACTGAATTTACCTTCATTTGTTTTCCTTTTGTTTTTACGAGCACATTTAACGTCTTATAAGTGTTTACACGTGTCATCGTGTAATGTGGACTTAACGATGTGTTTATTTTATGGAGTGGCTCGTTCAACTGGCATCGATATGTAATAAATAAGAAATATCTTGAATATTTTACGTATACAGGAATATTTGTTTAAACTCAGAAGTGCCTACGTCATGTCATAATCATAAATGATTGTCTTATTTGTAGAGTTGGGAAATTTGTTAAACTTAAATTTTTTGTATTTTGAATTTTTAAATTTCTAATTTACCTAATTTCAAGTTTATAAAGTTTCAATTCTTATCTTGGACTTTGAGACGTTGTTGATAGTTTACATTTTAGATTTTCAAATTTAAAGTTTCCAGAATCTAAATTCTTAAATTCTTTGGTACTTAGCCTTTATATTTTTAGCGCTAACACTAACTGAAAAAATTCTAAAATCTGTTTTCAGAAGCTTTAAATTTCATTCAAAATTTAAAGAATTGAAAAGCTATCACCTTGTCAAGTTTTGAATAGCGATTTTTAATTAATAATGCCTTTTTTTGCATATTTTAAATACCAATATTATTTACGTGTTTCGTAAATGAATGGCAATTTTTGAATTTGCAAATCAAACAAGCAAAATAGAATGAGTTAAAATTAAAGTTAAAAATTAATAAATTCAATTTTAAAAAGTCATGGCGCTACGAGGCTATGACACACTAACATTATGTTTTGAGTTAGTGTTGTCTCTAAATACAGAAAAATAAGAAAATGAAAGAAAGTTTAAATAACAAATATATTACAAGAAGTGCTGAAAATACTTGATATTTTGTTCCATGCACAATACATAGGTCTACCTTTCTTTCAATAATATAATTCGTAAGCAATAAAGATGTCACTTTTTACATCAGGCTCGTACATTTTCTGGTAAAATTCTGTACTTTACAGAACTACAAAAATTATTTTTGAAATTAATTTCAATCTTTCTTTGGGAACCAAATTTTCAATTCGCCGCCACTGATTTGTCGCGCACTTTTCAAAAACAACTTACAATGCTTTTCGGTTTTCGTCTTGAGATAAGTTGTTGCAATGACGCTTTTTCTAGAAAATTTAAACGTTTCTTTTGTAGATTAGCGGCACTTGCTTAAGTCTTAAAATATATTTCAATTTAATTTTACAGAACACATAGAGCTTACTTTTAAAAAATGAAACAAAACTGAAACTTTCTCGAAAATGCAATTTTTTTTGCACTTTCTTTTGTAAGCTTTGAATACTAAAAAAAATGTTTGTTTAAAATATGCTGTTTAAACCACGCTACTGACCGCCTACACTGCCGTGACTCAATTAAAATGACAAGAACCAAACAACCTGTAGCTTTTTACCATTTCTTTACATGCTGAAGTTGGATATTTTTGCATATTTTTTTGACGTCTCTCATTTGGTGGTTTGTAAAATTCAGGTCAAACCTGTACTATGCAGATGAACTAGTTGGCGAAAATACATTTCATTTGGTCTCATGCATAACATTTCAAAATGAATGAGGTGGCACATAATGAAATTGCAATGAAAATGACTCTAGAATTTGATTAATAGAGCGAAATATGGTATATATTGCTATTGCAGTAGCCACAGGTGCAGGTTTGTCCGTCGCGTGTTCTAACAATTTTCCCTACAATTAATCCCCCGAAACTCCAAAGTAATTTCCGCAACGTATTTATCATTTTTATTGTTGTATTCGGACGACTGTTCTTATTTGCAATTGACCTAAATAACGAAATACGGTCAAAGCGAATCGATCGAATTGTCCCGAAATAAAAGCAAACAATTCTCACCTCGCTTCTCATTTTTTTAAATCGTAATGAACGCAACGGGGACAACGACACCAGTTTAGTGCGTGTCGCGAATAAATTTCGTCCCAGATCTTGATATGGCCTTCTAATTAGTTTCAAAAGTCAGAAGCGCGTTCGGATTTTTTCTCGGCGCGATTTTAAATCAGGATTAATTGTTTTCCAGGCAATTAAAGTTGATGGTGACAGTTTACGTTTAAATATAGCTGGGGGAATGAAATTTTAAATAAGCAGTCTTCAAGTACGATGTTAATTACTCTTTTTCCCGTTCGTTCGAAACGTCCGTTTTATTAAATATTTAACAACTTTGAAGATTGTAATCGTTAGAAAGTGTTAGAAGGGGAGTATGAATGGGCGAATGACGATTTTCTGGATTTTACAACGAGATAAACATGAACACTAATAACGAGATTTTATCGGAACGCATTGCGGCACGATCACAAAAGAACGAAATGAGTTATCGGAGCTTAATTCTAATGCAAAAATTTAGGATAAAGCAGCTTGATCGAATCGATAAAGACATAACAACCGACGAGTTTTCATTGTTGATAATCGATGTGTCGTCCTGGCGCATCCACCGTTTTACCCAACTTCCTTTAATTTGGTCAAAAAAAATTCTATACTTGGTGTGGCGTTTCTTCGCGACCACCCATAAACGACTGCGCCATGTCGTGAATGTCATGGTAGAATTACAGTGTTTCTCAAATGAATTTATTCAAACACATCAGGTTTTATCCTCAGTGCGGTTTTCCTTGCAAAACATTTCCTTTTCGTGCGGGCGCCCCACTGCGCCAAGGTCGTCGCCAGACACGCGAACCTCGTAAAATATTTTAATTGTTGTAGTGTATCGTGAGATAGGGGTATAAGTGATGAACGTTCCGGATTCAGAAGACCCATTTGATATTCGACACGATCATTATCATAAAACTTAGCCGTGGCTTATAAATGGTGCGGATTATGATGAAACATTGTTGAAATGTTGCTTGCCTACAGACTGGTTTTTATGTCCGTCGTAAAATAATTGATTGCCAGAGAGAAAGCAGGGTAGGAGAAATACAGTTTTCGATACATTTTTTAATTAATGAAGCGGTGAGGGATTACGATTAATCGATAACAACCTGAAAAGGGCTAAATTTACGTTTCCATTAAGGGATGTTTGTGGCACTCTATAAATTACCAATGAATAGCTAAGTATTTTTGCTATTATGCATACATTATTAACATTTGGGGATGTACAAAAACTATTTCAATATGTAGAAAATTCTTAGCGAATTAATTCATATATTGTGGGAAAAACCATGTAATTTTTTTTCTCTTTCGATGCTTATGAAAAGAAAAGTACTGTAGGGTATTTTATATAATCATGGAAAATGTTTTTAAATATCTTTAGAGTCTTATTTTTTTAAATTTTTTTTTTATTAGCGGTATATTCACCATTTATAGAGCTTTATTTTATTTCAAATAATTGGATAATTTGTGGTTCCAAAATCTCTCGTTAAACTGTTTTTTTCTGGATATTTTTTGGGTATGACTTTGTATGACAACTTGATTGTTCATTTTTTAGATGGGTATTGATTTTTAACCAGGGTCGGGCTACTGCAGTTTTTCTAGGGCTCAAAAAGAAATAAATAAAGACAAGGAGTTTCGGGTCTAATTTATACTTTTAATTTTTGCTACAAATTAGACTACTATATTTGTCCTAAAAGGCCCGTTTTAAAAGCAACGGCGTCACCAAGCATCATATGCACTATTTGGTATCGAGATTTTTTATTGGTTTGGACATATTATTCAGTGTGGGAGGAAGACTGAAATATGAACGTGTGATAGGTTCAATTTTTTTTGGGAGTAATCTGACAGGAGCCATGTACCTAGAATTTTTGGAAAATGATTCTTTCCTACATTTTACTGCTTCATTTAAATGGGAGGTTTACACACCATAAGGTTAGGTCTAATACTTTGGCCTGCACGGTCGTCCGATTTCACGATTTGTGACTATTTTAATGGGTATATGTCAAGAGTAGTTTCGACATTATTTACATCAATAGATGGGTAATATGATGTAAAATGTAATCGGCAAGAAATGAAATGGCGGAAAGATTTATTTAATTTAATTTTGTTCTTCTAGTTTGGTTTTTAAATGCAATAAAAAACATTGTGACGTATTTATTAAACAATTGTAAATTAATATCACGAAGAAATATCAATTTCTATGATAATCTAAAATCTCACTACTAAGATCTATTCTTTTAGAGTACACAGATTATGGTTTTGTGCTTACGAATTTTTGTAATCCAGCGCACTTTACACCATGCCGTGCAATTAGTTTCCAAAAGGTTGAAATAACAAATGTTTTTACCATGCTGAAGCGTACATCGCTAGCTGTCCTTAAGTTGAAGTTACACATTACTCAAAAGAAGTACACGTCAACATATGTCATCACAGTGTCTAAAATAGAAATTTAGATATCTTTGTTGCATAGTCAGGAACAATTTAGTGAATTTAGAACTGATACCATTTTTTTCTTTATTGTAAACCCGACTTGCTGGACGGTAGAATTATAGCAAACTCTTTTTATTGACGCTTTGTAAGATGACATTAATCCTTAATTATTTAAACTTAAATTAGGGATTATAAAATTAATGTTTTTAAGACAAGGGTGACGCCGGTAATATCACATCAGTCTTTGTTTATTCGATTATGTACATTTTGGGTCATGAAAGTTTGACATCCTGTACATTAAGCACGTCAATCACGCTAACACTAAGTAGTTTATTTGTGCAATGTCATTATGGTAAGGATGCACCTTCACGCTTCTCAAGCGAAAAAAGACGGGGTTTAGTAAACCTTGTGTGATTATCGACATCTTCGATTATCGGCTTAAATATACAAAGATATTCTATAGAACATGTATAAAAATAATCTGCCAACAAATCATTACTAACACTTGCTCTATCAGTACTTTAATTAACACAACAGTTTATCAATTTTTCATATTGTCGTCATGTGAAAATTGAGACAAATTATTAGGAGTACCACAATAAACTGAAGTACGTCGTAGAACGATATTAAACACGGAAATTTAGAAAAGATAATACCGGTCTGCTTGTCATAATAGCAATGATGATGGAATCTTTAAAGTTGACAATAACATTGTAAAGCATTATAGACTACTTTATCGAACACTGCAGCATCATCATACAATCAGGCCATTTTAAAAAAAAAACGAGTTTCTGCAAATTTTAGTTAATAATCTATTTAATTCACTGAAATAAGTTAATATATGCAAAAAATTAAATATTGAAATATTAAATTTTATATTTATCAAATGTCCCATCTTGATATTCTCTCTGTACGCATTATATGCGTATGTTCTATTTTTTTTAATTTATTGTCAAAATTAAATCTGCTACTATGTGTGTGCTTAATACATTGAAAAAATGTTTTTTGCTCAAATGGGAAGTACACAACGATTTTAGTTGTAATATATTATTGGGAGACTAAAAAAGAATTGCATACCAAAATTGATTTACATTGATGCATTTTCTTGCGAATAAAAACACAAAATTCGATTTTTATTTTAAACATTATAGTTTTTGGTTTTTTGATTTATTTACTATTGCACGTCACGCATCATTGAAAGCAACTAATGGCCACGTGCACCGACAATTTAAGGAATCACTTAAAATTAAGTATTTCTTAAAAGCCGAGAAAACCATTATTCTATTATAATAATTGTAGCGAATAGGTAGTGAAGCAACTTAAGTATCGCTTAATTATTATAAAAAAACAAGTGGTGCAAGTAAATTAAAAAAAAAAAAATAGGAATCTGAATACGGCTGATCTATCGGCTTGGGCACAGTGGATGAATTTAAGACAGATTAGTTAGACCATGAAACCCCAAATTTACAATTTTTATTTTATTTACAATTACGAAATTGAATAGAAATGGAAGTTACACAAAAATGACCTAAGCGACATTATTTTAATTTTCGATAAATCGCATTCAAGTATTTGGAATGAATGCAGCTGTAGTTTGTATATTAAGGAATAAAAAGCTTTAATGGTCTTTTGTACCGACATTAGTTAAAAGTAGGTAATTCCGAAAAACTAAAGAAACTATTGATATAGAATTGTAATGGTTAGTGAAGAAATTTGAGTACTGCTTAATGTTATAAAACATTGGTGCAAATGCCAATATAATAAATATAACAAATAATACAATAAAATATTAATTATATTAATATTCAACTTTAAATAATAATTTGTGCTCTCTTCCTACTTATTCTATGTAATAGCCACCGCGTTTGCCATATTTGAATCTTATTCATAAATGTACAAGGGAACACTGAACGACTTCTGCCAAAAAATAGGCTGTAGGTAAAATTCACTTGCAAAGATGAATGAGGCCGTGTTTGTAATTTGCCAAGATTTATTTTATCTTAATTTTATAAGACTTCAATGATTCGTAGCATCGGATTTGAACAAGAACCATCATAACATGCTCGTATAATAATATACTACAGCTTCTGGGTTTGTCTATTTGAAAGGAAAAATTAGTATATTATCATACCAGCATGTTATGGTGGCTCTTATTCATGAGGATGACGTTAACCCACGAGCGACTCTGCGAGCGAGTGGTGTAAATCATTTGAGTGGATAAGAGCTGTAACATGCGAGTGTAATGCTTTGCTTTGTCTACGACTACGAGTCTATGAATTATTCTGCCTTCCACTTCATAAATTTTGTTGTTACATAACTTTTTTTCCAGACTACATGCTTTGAATATTTTGGGTACTGTTAATTTTATCGGATAATTGATTTTTTGTACATCTTTTTAATTTTTTGAATTCTGTAAAAAATATGCTCTTTGAATTTTTTAAATTTATTAAATTTCTTATATATATTAATTATTTTGTTGGGAGGCTATTTTCTCTTTGAGTTGTTTGAATTTTTTTACTATAATACTTCTAGATTCTTTATATATTTTTGATGTATTGAAAGTCTTATTTTTTATATTTTTTAAGTTTCTAGGATTAAAAAAAATAGTTTTTCTTGATCGTGAATACTTGAATTTTTTTTGAGTTTGGAGAGGAACTAGATTTTTTTGTTCATCTATATTTTATTATACTTTTTTAATTTTCATTTTTTTATTTTCAGCTTTGATTTTCTTCTTTTTTTCCAAACAACGAAATTTTTATTTTCTCGCTTTATTTATGACTATACAGTTTATTTATGAAACATGACGGTAATGTCTAAATATTATGACACAAATAAAAAAAAAACATAAATTCGTATGCATAAAGGTCAATGAATTTTATTATTGCCGCTGTTCTAAAATAATAAAAATAATGTGGGTTGTCTATTATTATGTAACACACTATAATTTGATCTAATGGATTTAATTTTGTGAAAGAGTTTCATTTTTTTGATATGACAAGTGATTGTTATCGAAATCAGTTTATTGATATGAATATAAAATATTAAGTAGTAATTAAGTAGTAAGTGATGTGAGGAAGATTAACAAATGAAATTCTGATTTATTTCTATATTTAGTTAAAAAATGAAAAAATCAATTCAAACTATTTTAAGATTTTACTGTAAGCTTTGATTTCGGACTGCACCTGACGACGTGTGTACCAATTTCACAAATAACGTTCATTACTAATAATGTAAGAACTAGTGGCCGTTTTTTTTTTGTTTTAGATGTTCGCATTAAATCGTATGATTTTTATACATGTCTTTTAAATTGATGATGTGTAGGTTAAAATGCTAAAAGCCGCCGCAAAAAATTACGCATGTGCCATGGGAATAATGTCCTTTAATCATTCGCGTGTTTGTTGTCATCGTGTACGTATAGCCGATTAATCACGCTCAAGATTAAAGAGCTACATTACTCTTTATGTATACAGATTAGACAAAACAAAATTTGTTCTGAAATCTATTTTTACGTCTGTTTATTTTATAATATAAGCGAATACAATTCGTGGTCTCATTGGTTTTTGCAATACTTTCCGCATCACGTAACTTTTGGATGATTTCAGTCATAATCACATCATTTCATTTCAGTGACGAATAATATTTGAGAGATAATTTGTTTACTGTTCACGGAGTATATGAAACTGTAACTAAAAAAACTCTTCATCAATCAAATATTTTGATAAACTAAATAAATGTTTCATTTATAAAAACATAAGTTTGTTGTATTAAGCGTCCCGGAAGTGAACTACCCGTGTCTTGTAAATTCACCGAATACAATTTATGAGTTTAACAATATAACGGAACAGTTCATCTTAAACATTTTGAGATACAATTCGTCAGAATATTTCTCAATGTTTATAAAATAGAAAGTGTCAAAAATTGTTAATGAATGGAATTATTTACGAGATCGGTATCTTAAAGCACATGAGTAGATAAACATTTAATATTTATGTGTTGAAAATTGTTTTAGAATGGTCTTTACCGAAAGTTTTACATGAACTTGAACAATCTAAACGATGAGATAGAAAAAAAACATAAAGCTAGTTCAGCAAGTGATACGATATGTTTACTTGCTAGACAGAGAATTTACAATAAATTCAACAAGTTGTAAGGTTAATATTAGAGTAGATAATTACACATATTAGGAAAACCTAAAGATTTATATTTGACTTTAGTTAGGAATCCTGCAAATCTGATAAAGTTTTTAAAAAACTGGGGATATTTTATTGCATAATTCCGATATTTTGAAATCTTTGTTTAATTTAAAGTATAACAAGAAAAGAACTAAAGAATTATTTTTAAGTATCTGGTAGAAATAAGTAATATTAGGTAAAATTAAATGATTATCTTTGTAACTGTGATTACAAACATTATCGTTGATTGATTGTTGTGTCCGTAAAAGTTTAAAACTGCCATTAAAAGCAAATCAACAACGACGTCGTATTGTAACAATTTAATATTAACGCTTAAGTCGAAGTGTCAGACAAAGTTACCAGTACAGTTCTAGATTTCACGGTTTTGTCTGTTTACTTTGAATTTTGTTGTTTTCTGGTATGAGCTTTTGTTTTAAAATCGCAAGTGTAAACAAGGAGCAAATTTAGAGCAATCGCTAATGATGTTTGTGAAACAAATTTTCTGCATTTGACGACAATTTTAGTAAAATCTATGTTGATTTTCCCATCTTTATAATTGTCTCCTTGTCTAGCAAAATTGCATTTTAGGAAATGTATTAATGTGTGTAAAGCTTGATAATGTCACCCTCGTCTTTGGATATAAATACAGGACATTAAACACAGTGACGTCACGGTCGGGAGGGTTCGATCACCTTTTGAATAGTTAAAATGCCCCATTTGTGTCTTTTATTCAACACTGCGTAAAGGTCCAGACTTGTGTCGGCTCGTCTGACAAGCGATGATTTCCAACCGAGGGATGGAAGGGTTTCCCACGAGGATTTAAATGCACATTTTAGGACCTTCCATCACATGTAACTTGCAGTAAAAGAATTTCAAATAGAAATCAATCTTGTGACCTCTTAAGTGTGAGTTTGTTTTGTACCTATTGTACTGTAATTACTTTCTTAGACCGCTAGAATTAATGTTAGGACCCCCCTCCTCCCGGTGTCGAAAAAGCGCCCTGTCCTTTCTTGAACACTTAGAGGGTTAGTAAACTACCACAGTCTTCACAAAAAGCCTAAAGTGGTTGCGGTCGCAAAAGCCTCTTGCTCGATTTCCAGAGAGAATTAACGTGAGGTCAAAGGAGTTATACAAACATTGTGTTTACAATGTACATTTTTATATTTTCAAGGAGAAATACTCCTTGGAATAAAACAAATCAAGAGTAAACTGCTTGATTTTCTGGGTCAAGATCGGATTTAGTACTTGATTGGTTATTTTTGAAACGAGTTTTTTTTTGTTTTATCGGGGAAACAAAACAAACATTGAAGAGCTTGATGTTAAAAATGTTGACATATTTTGATAAAAATATTTAGTGGTGGATTAATTTTATCGTAGAAAACAGAAATTAACACAATGTTACGAGATAAAATGCTTGAGGTTTATCGTGTCGTGCTTGCATTAATTTTTAACTTTATAACACAAGATGTCTTGTAGATAACTGGGGAAACTATAAATTACTAGTTATAAAATATTTTACTGTTTTTAATTTTTAATTTAAAAGTCGATATTTAGTTTAGCAGTCATTTGTTTGCATATTTTGCAGGAAATTTTATATACATGAAATGCAAATGGTGGATGCGCCGGGCTAGGAATGAAGTTAAATTTATCTGTGGATTATGAGAACTTTATCGTTAGTATCACTTCATACAATTATCTCAGTTAAATGATGCCTATTTTGAAATACAAAATTATCTGAAAAATAAAAATTTATTTATTTCAGTATATTTTAATTATATCCTCATTTTTGCTGTTGATGTATGTAAATTTTTCTGGACTTTTACACTATACACTGTAAAACTTTCTCTTTTGGTAACGTAGTTTATTAAAAGTTTTAATGTGAACATAAATGTACAGCTTTTGTCATAGGACCAACTATTATAATGATGAATAAAAAATAAAAGTATTGTTCAATAATATTAAACAACAGAATTTATATTTTTTTCTTTAACTTTTTAAAATTAAGTTTTTTCTCTGTTTTGGTATAGTCTAATAAAGAGTATTAACTTCGTAACTTATTGTTAGATTAAATAAGAGATTTTTTTAGGGAAACTGAACAAAGTTCAAAGTATACGAAAATTTAAAAATAAAGTAAATTTAAGTGTCTTTATGTATTTGTTGTTCGGAAATATTATATTACAGTGTCATTTTGACCAGTTCTAGATTTAGGTGGTCATAGCTTTCTCGATATTTTGATTTTAAGAAAATAAAAATTCTAGATTTCTTTTAGATTCTCTAAAGTATTAAAGCAAACAAAATTACGTTTTGAAAACTTTGTTTTTAAAAAATTATTGATCAATTCTGCTAATCGTATGATTTAAAAAAAAAACATTTCAAATGTCCAGGTAGTCTAAAAATTTGCGAGCCAGTTTAATGCTACGTTATTGAAAAATGCTACAACCACTGGAATAATAATTTTAGACATTAATAAACACATTTGGAACGGCTAATTTTATTTACAGTATTTTTAAAAAAATCTTTCTACAGATTTTTCTTGAAAATAAATATAGCAACATTGTTCGTGTACATTCACGCAAAAAAAATATCCCATTTCTGAAAAAAAATTATATTTTTTAATAAAAAGTGTAGTTTATAATACAAAAAATTAAATTGAATCTGTAAAACAACGATAAAAAGTTGATAACTGCTACATCCTAGTACTTTCTCTATTATAGACTGGCAATTCTGCTCGGCTGTTTTAAACATCAAATTGATATTTAATTTAGTATTCGACAAACATAAGAAAAACCTAACCTTACGCCAAGTCTTGAAGTGACAGGGAAATACAATAGAGAGTAGACTCATAGAAATGAATTTTAGTATAGGAAGGATTAAAAAAAGTTTCAATTTGTTATTGTTTGAAAGTTGCAAAAATCTTTGAAATTCTATTATACCATTTTTGAAAATTGAAATTCAAGTAAGTATACCACAAATCTTTAACATTTTAAAATTCTGACCCTACAATAGCAGAACATTTAAAAATTCTAGAAATTTTGTTTTTATTTTCAAGAATTTTACAATAGAAGACCATAATAACATGCGTATTAAAAATGTGTAATAAAACATTGCATAGTCTTTTACAAATTCATCGTTTTTAAACTTCAAAAATTTACAGAACTTTAATATCCTACGCTTTCTAAAAATATTTTCGATACCTGGGAAATTTTCTTCCTGAAAGTATTTTTTATAATTTTTTAAATGTTTGTGAAAGATTAAGCTTGTCTTAAAAATGAACGGTTAGAGAAATAAATATGAGGAACTCAAATTTGAAAATATATGATGATGTGGAATCTTTGTGAGACTTTGAGCAGCAGAAATATAACAATGTTTAAAATTTGTTCTATAAATATATTACATTGTGGCCTTAAATTCTAAAATCAGTTAATCTAAGAACTTTTCAGTCCAACATTTGAGCAGAGATATTCAAAACTATACAGTTACAAACAAAATAATATTTAGCTAATTGTATAGAGATTAAAGATTTTATTTATCCAGCATTAACCTTAAACACTATGCAACCAACTAATGTGATTAATTATTATTATTATTTGTAGACGAATTGTTTTGTGACAAATTGCTTGGAAGATTAATTGTTCAGGGGTCTATTGAGGCAGCTGACAAGGGGAACAAATTGACCGGAGAAGAATTGTTCAGGGACGAATTGTCTGTAAGTCAATCTCTTTACTGCAGTTAGTTCTTGAAGTGTTTCTTTGGGGTATTTGATATTAATGTTAACATTTAGAGTTTTTATTCGATAAACTTGTTTGTGTAATAATCATGGGCGTCAAAAAAGGTTTTAACTGTACAGAAAACTTGTTTATGACATTTTACATATTGTATAATGATATGAATTCTGACAAGCATTAGAAAATTACTAACTTGTATTGTGTGGTATTTTAACAGAAACCTGTAAAAACTATCCATGAATTATATTTGTTTTTTTTTCTCTTTCTTCATTTTTTCAATTAGTTTGAAAGCAGGTCTGATAGAGGCTTTGCCTTGGCTTCTACAATCGCCATTGTTTCCATGTCGTGAACACTAATAGCAATTCGTTTTTACTGCTAATCCTCCTAACCTGATTTTCACGTATCTGATAAGCCGCCGTGGATCGATACCCGTCAGAGTTAGCCTCGGTGAAAACTGACCTCCGAAAGATAAAAAAGTGTTCGGAAGAGTTTCTCGCTATCACGCAATACCAACAATGAAAAATCGCGACACAAATGACCGAATTGAGACAGCACGGCGCCTTCCCTATTAAAGCACACGTCAACAGCCGTCTCATTTGCCTTTTGTCCTGCTCCTCCGACCCCTTGACATCTTTTATTCGTTTTTCTATCCCATTTTATTACGCCGTATAATATGACAATGTCACGGGAAAATTTCAGACGTTATGAATTTTTTATAAGCGTGAATACCTGAAGCTCTTATCTGCTTTCAGTTTCAGTTTACTTGTTTAAAGGAAAAATAGCGGGAGCGCCAATTTACGTCTTTACGCCTCTGACCTAATTTATTAGATAAACGGACAAAAACCTAACGAAATTGCATCGTAAATATGCACGATTCTTTTCAAGCTTTTATGCGTCCGTTTTTTCTTTCTTTTTTCGCTTTTCTAGACGACGTTTTTTTAAAGGAATCTCTGGATGGGTTTGAGAGATGCCTCGAGCGCTACGCGCTGCCAACTTCTTTGTTCTGTAAACACTCAATCGCTTTTGTTTCTGCCTTTGTTTACGCCGTTTGTTTTGAAGACGAACGTTTGTTTTTTGGATTTACGGAGCTTTATTAGATTCGACCTCTAAGACAGGGGCTTATTTATTATTCGTGTTAAGATATCACACACAAGGGAACCCACCATATACCGCAATTTCGGCTCAGATTTTCGCTACGATTCGTTCATCTAAATTATATTTAAGAATCAAATTTGACATTTATTAAATCAAACAATTTATATCACGGTTCAACTCAACATCACATAATTTCATCCCACCCGCCTCTACTTTCCATATTTGACACTTTATCACCTGTCAGAGACGAATCGATTCTTCGTTTATTTGCTCACGTTCGAATCGATAATCGGCGCTGAAAAGGCTTCGAAAACAAGGGGATATAGTTCGATTGTTCAGTTTTCCGGGTCCTTATCATTCTGTCAGCGTTCACAATGAGTCTCGTTATTATAATTCGTTAACAAGTTGTACGCATAAACGCCTCTAACTACACCTTATCGATTTGTGTATCCTTAGAGAAAATTAACGAAGCAATTACAAACGGTGTTATAATCAATTAAACAACGAACGCGCCTTTTGTCAAGGCTATAACTGAACGTACGACTCAATTCCGGTGAAGTTTGTTTGGGAAAGGGGTTTGTTTTAATGGAAGCGCAGAGAAGTGGAAAAGGACAACGAATGGATGGCTGTTTGACGGGATTTTATGACCTTTGAAATACTTGCTTACAGTAGAACTTCCTAACAGCAAGCAGTGACGGATGGTTACTGTTTTAGTGTCAGCCAGATTAACATTTGAGCTTGTTTCTAGAAAAATAAATTACATATAACGAGAATTGCTCACAAGTTTGGAAACTCAAATTTTGTAGATTGAGCCGCAGTCTAATAATAAAGTTACTTTGCCCACTCATTTGGAAATTTGTCTTAAAGTTAACAGTGAGAAGATCAAATTTTGCTCAAATTTGATTCGTATGGCTTATAAAATAAGCTAAGCACGCGACAAACCAACAATGTCTCTAATAATTGTCTTGTCAGAACTAACACTGTTTGAGTGATGCAAGCATCGCAAAAAGTCCATATATAAGTTTCGATTTTGTTTTAACATGAATTCGTATATGTGATTAATTTCTGTGGATTTACTTAAAAAGTAAACAACGTATTAAAAGTTTGAAACAATTTCGATGAATAACCAAGACTACATGAAGTGGAAAAAAGAGTTAGTAAATGCCTAGAATTCAACAATTGACATTTTTATCTTTTGTTATATAAAAAATTATAAACAATGTTACTCGTTAATTTACTAAACTCACAATAATAAAATAAATACATCACGTCACATTTATGTATTTTCATCTAAACTAGAAACCATTGGCGATCAAGACAAATTGTAATCGAGTCATCTAAAAATGTACGTCTTTTGCGATTTATACGTTATCCTGCGACGTCTTATTATTAGAGCTCGTTTGTACTTACAACAAATTACACAACATTTATTGTATTAATTATAATAGTCCAATAAAATAACTGTACTTTTCTTGAAAATTCACGTATTTTTTTTGAACAAATGTTTTTGATATTAAGGATGACTCAATTACATTTTGTCTTGATCGTTCGACAGTTGTTAATGTTAGTTAAAGATATCGTTGTAAAATATCTTAAAATCGTGGAAACGTTCTAATTACCCATTTTTAACAATTTCTAAAATTTGATATTTGTAATTAATACCGCTCTGGTTTTTTGTCTTTAACCTTGGAATTTGTATAAACAATCTTTGCAATTTTTAGAGTTTTCAAACAAAGAGTGTAAGATGCACGAGTACAGGTCTAGAAATTTTACAATTATCATTAAAAATTATATAGTTTAAATCTAGATTCAAAATTCAAAATTTTGGAGAAAATTACGGAATATAAAATTTCAATAGGTCTTAAGATTTTATTCATTTTCGAAATTCTGCAAATAGTAGCATTGCATTGCACGTATTACAAATTTGTTTTATCAAAACGTATGTGTTTTCTTGTCGCATCTACTGTTGTTGCATTCATACACAGATGTTTTAATAATTGCAATAAATAATCTTGACAAAAATCTCTCCATTTCCACTACAATATCTCTTTTCTTTAGTTTGTAAAAATAATCATTATTACCAGAATACAGAAGTAAAATTGTTGGAATAATCGAATTAATTTTTCATCGATTTTTGAGGTTAACGTTATGTCACAATTGCGTGACAGTGGCGTCGCACTTGGGTATAAATTTGATAATAAGCCCTCTCTTGACAATGGAAAATGTAGGTTTTATTTATTTTATAAATATGTGCCATCGTCAAAAAATGATAATGATGGAAATAACTACAGTTTCAACATTTAAAATTCACTAAAAAAAAATCTTATTTGATATTGTTTGAGACCATTAATTGTCGGCGCTTAACAATTTAAAGCTTTTATTCAAGGAAATCTCTTTCTAATGTCTTAAAACCTAAATTTTAAAATATTTTGAAACCCAAAATTCACAAACTTGTATGTATTCAAATCTGTCTTTCAGGGTTTTATTAGGGCAAATTAAAAAAAAAAAAACAACTTGAAAACATGGTCAGAAATGTTATAACTTTATAACTAAACAAATACACATACAAAAATATCTATAATTTGCCTCTACAATCTTTTAAGTGTAAAAATTTAAGATACAACGCTCTTATGTGAGTTAACAAGGTTTTACACCTGTGAAATTGGCAATTATTACTATGATAAAATTAACCATTGATTTTGAATTGAAAGCCCGTTTTGCTCTACAAGATCAGGCTTCAGAAAAATCGCCAGAAAAATAGTTATTTATTGTATAAGTGACTTTTAAAGTATTTTAGTAACTAAGAAAAGTTTTTCTTAAGTGACTACATGTTTGTGAGTCACGAGTGCAACATAAAGTTTTATCCATAACCGCTTTTGAGGGCCGGCTTGCAGTGTAAGTTATAGGCTACTTTATTTTACTTAAAAAGTGAAATAATACCTTCATAATTGAAGGCTTATGGATAATATCTCTTTCGCATATATGCCAAAAATTAATATATTGATTTTTTATTGTTATATATCATTAAAAGTTAAGATCTTACCTTTCTAATATTGTAAAAACATTATCATGTCGCTTTTAGCTTTGAAGTTGTGACGAGGAATGTTGCGTGCTTTATCAGAATAAAATCTTTTCCTAATATTTACTTGCTTTCACAAGGAAATGGTTACAAAATAATAGTTTCAACTTTGAAAAAGAAATATTTCAGAAAATCGTTAAGACAGAAAGAGAAAACTTTAGTAAAGAAAATGTTTAATTGAAGGATGTTTAGCTGTTGGGGAAGAAACCTCGAAGTTACGAGGTTCGTCTCGATAAATATAAAGCTTAAAGAATATCGAGAAACTATGATATTTTGAATATATTTTTGTAGTGAAAAAACACACAATTTACTTTGTAACTTGTAACCAACAATCGACAGCAACGTGTTAATAGTTAAAAATAAAAATTGAGATACACACTTTTTTTGTGACAGGATTTTCCTAAAATATCTTTGAAGCTATGGCAACTATGAATGCTATGATTATATATAATATTATATATTATATATATGTGATGAATATTATCTTTATCTCATTTAAAAGGGATTTTAATTATCTTTCCAATTAAGGGTTAAACGATTTTATACTTTTTTAAGCAAAAAATAACTATTTATACGAGTTGCAAGCGTAGGCATGGTGTATACAAAACATTTTTAAACTTTGCAGACAAACACGCAGAAAACTATTAAAATCGTGAGGTTTTTATTTTATTACAAAAAGAGTTGCAAAATAAAATGAAATCTTGTTTTAATACTTATGTTAAAAAAAAATTGACATTTTAAATCTTTTTTTTAATATCTGAGATTACTGAGATTACTGCTAGTACAATTTTACCGACATTTATAATATTAACCTAATAATATTGAAAACATTAAATTGACTTTGTAAAAATGGTTAAATTGTTCATTTCTCTTGTCTGTTCTAATTTCTTTTGTTTTGTACAATTTTAAATTATCAAGATTTATATAATTTTAACAGTAACAAGTTACATTTGCAATTGTTTGTTCGCTTAAGTTTTTTGTTTCAATTTAAAAGTTGTGTAGTCAATTTTTTACCTCTTTAGTATGACGGTATGATAAAAAATAAAATATATCAAAAAAGGAAGAGCGATCATAATTGTTAATTTGATTTTGGCGAATATGTGAAAATTTTGGTTTATTAATTAGTTTTTATGCCAGTAGGTGGAAAAAAATGTGTCTTTATCAACCTTATTTGACTAACGCCATAACCTTTCGAAGCTATTGCCGGTAATAATTTGAATTATTCACTTTGTTTCTGAATCAACACACGTTAAACTACTATATCATGACGTCACATCAAATGGGCTAAAATTGGACTCTAGGGGAAAGACAAAGAGAGGACGGTATTATGTTATGTATTGTAATGACGTTACATCTCTCTCTGAATTAAAAGTATACATCGAAACTCAAATGTCGTCAATGGTATAGGCCAGTTCCTACACCTTAGGAGTGATGTTGCAAATTAGTTTTTGTTTACTTTTTGTAAAAGGCTTATAGTGAATATTTTATACTCTTATAAAAAATGACTCACTGCAGTTAAGGCAAAAATAGAAAAGTCTAGAAGTAAGTAAGCGCTCCTAATGTGCTTTTTTAGCATTTCTCAATACTGACTTTATTGAAATTCTGTTTATTTTAAGGTTGTTAAAATTCGTAACCGTGGTCTAATCAGAGAACTATAGAAAACTCATCGATATATACAGTCTAAAATCAATTTAAAGGAATAACTACATAATATTGTCTTAATAAAAATCTTGCCATTAATATTATTTTCTTTTTGAGGGGATTTTTTTGCTGTCCCAATTTCTTTATTTAAAATTTAAACTTCCTAAGCGGATTAGAGAAAAATAGTATGAAAGAGAAAGAAAACCAGATAGAGTATTGATAAAGTTATAGCTGAATTTATTAGGGTTTATCTGAAATAAAAACACATAAATTACTACTTGATCTGTTCCTAAAGATAAAAATATGTGTATTTATTTATTTATCGCTTACTGCTTCTGACTTCCTATTTTTTTTACATTTCATATTAATAAATTTATTTACTGCATTAAGTGTCAGATGGTAAAGAACAATTTTCAGTGCTGGAAGAGCTTTCTGAACGCTTGTTTTATACTATTTTTTCTATTTTGCACCACTTACTTTCTTTTTATATAAAAGAAATAAAATTTTGAAATTTAGGGAATTTTATCAAGGTTGGGTACAATGAATTAATATTATTTATTTCATAACAATTGAGGTTAAGTTATTAAACACTTTCTCACATTCACATTTTGACATTTGACGTTGACGTTTTACGACCATGCTGCCAACGCGACAAAACTAAAATACACCAGCCGTAGTAAAGCATCCAAATTCTCATTGTCAGTAACGAACCCAAACGGGTGCTTTACTGGCTCTAGTAACGATGCAAAATAGAAAATTAGTATATTATGATATTAGCCTATAATAGAAGAGGCTGCACTAATAAAAGTTTAGTTTAGTGCGCTACTCTCATGTGATAATTTCATTATAAACGAATATCATATGCTATTTTGTGGTCGAATGAAGAAAAAAAATTAAAGATAAAAATACAAATGGCACTCCATCATCGTTGCTATGACGTTTTTTCAAACAATAATTGCCTCGAGAAAAATGAATTGTTTTTCTGAAGCATCATCATCAATGGATGAAATTAATCAAAAGGATGCAGAAGCAGAGCTGGGTTAAGTTCCTATAAAATCCGAAACTATTCACTTGATTGAGACAGAAAAATGTTGAAACTGTGACAGAACAAGTTCTACTGGCATACTTTTTTGACCAGGTATTACTAAAGGTAGGTAATTAGCTACTTTGATATCAATTTTGTTTTCTCAGACGAAGATGTATTTTTTCAAAGTGTATGCTGCGAATAAAAAATAACGTGGATCTTGCCAATTTCCCAAAACTGATTTTCTTTTGAAAAATCGCTCGTTTTGTACCAAAAAAGTCGAAAGTACCTTCAAAAGAGCAGTTAACAGAATTTTTGGCAAATACATCAAATGGAACATATTTGATTTTGAAGATACTGTATCAAAGTTTCTGTCATAAAACTACTATTGTTTTAGGTGGTTGCCATTTTTGGTTTGTTTGGGGTCTGTAGAAAAGTAGAATTTTACAACTTATGTGTAGACGACGTTAAAGAGGAAGTCTCAGTTTTAATTGTTTACATTAAGGACACCAAAACACGTCGACTAAAAACTTTGACCATTTTAAATAAAACTGGAGGAAATGATTATATTAAACTGATTTAGGAATTTGCGACCAAAACATGTTAAAATTCAAAGGTTGTTTTTGTACTATAATAACGATAAATACACCTGCAACACCTTTTGGCAAATCCTGAGAAAAATTGCAAGCTACTTGAACTACCCAATGCTAACCAGTTCACGGAGCACTCCTTCCGGAGGACGTCTGCCACAATTTTGGCGGATAGTGCCGCCGACATTAGGACACTTTGAAAAATTGATTGAAAAAGTGATGCTGTTTTAGAGGGATGTAACATTATTATCATCTAACTTAAAAGTTTTTGGGTAAAGAGTACGGAGCCTTCAAAACCAGTTTTATTATCAGTAATATCAATAATTTTTTAACCTACTTTAAAACCGTGTAACAAATAAATACCAAAAATACTGTCATTGTTAATGTTTTTTAATTTCGAGAAAAAGTTTTTGTTATGCTATTTTATAAGTAGGTACTTTATCTGAATACCCGTCAATAGGCATGTGTTATCTATCACTTAATAAAATTAGATGTAATAGTATTTGTTTTGTGGAGGTCATCTTCTTTATCTACGAGGGTTATTTAAATTTGACCGTGAATTGTCTCTAGGAGGCAATAAACTACGTCAATGCCGATTTTTTGTAATAATAAAATGGATTATCTATAAGCCTTCCGTTACATAATCGCCTTCATTATTTTTTTTTGTATCAATTGCAACAATGGAAGAACAGTAGTTGTAATGTTATGCAAAGAACTGTTGTTATTAAATTTCTTTTCAGCGAAAACTTAAATCCCAGTTAGACTTCAACAAGCATTTCAAGAAGTTTTAGATAAGTATTTAAAGAAAATATCTTATCGAAGACTCGAGCGTTCGATGGTGTAAAAAGTTTAAAAAAAGGAAAATACGAGCAGAGAACCTCCCGCACTTCAAATGTCTCAAATTAGTTCTTGTTGAAGTTCATATTGATCAAACATAGTTGTGTTGTACGTAGGCTTTTTATGGATTGTTGGACATTAAAACTTTTTAGTATACTTAATTGTTTAAGAAAATTAAACCGGTTTTTCTATCAAAACGAGGCAGATGATCGGTAGAAAGATTAATTTTTCTTCATAATAATGCGAGGCCACACACCGCCCAGTTAATCTAGGACACACTCAATAAATTATATCGGAAGACCCTCCCACATTCTCTCTACAGCTTTGATCTGCTACTCAGTGATTTTCGTGTTTTTTGGTGATATTAGGTTTGAAAGTGATTAATCAGATAGGGTAAAAACTCAATTAATTTCAAACTACCCATCTTAGGTTTTTATGGCAATCAAATTAGAACTGTCTAAATTTATCAAATATAATTTTGGTGATTTTAATTTTGTCCCTTAAGTAGTTAGACGCCGAATTTGAAAGAAATGACAAGTCTTGAAACGTTTCATAAACGTTATGAACTATATAAGTTTAACTTACTGTGTCATGTTTCTTATTTCTCTAGTTGTAATTGTGTAACAAATCGTAGAAAACATTTTCCTTGGTAACTTACGTTAAAGCAACGCGCTCCCAAACAATTTGCGTCTTGAGAGCGACAACACGGAGCACGAAGAACGGTCGGAGAAGAAGAAGAGAGTGGATCCGTTCCGCAAGGACGTGAGTAGTAGGAATTGTAAAATAAACCATATTTGTGCGGAGTGTTCATCGATCGGTAGTCTTTCCTCGTCTACGACCGCGCCCCTTTCGTCCCCGCACGAGCATCTCTCCACCGCCCCTACTGAATACACTAACCACTGTTACGCTTCGGTCGCCCGCCACCGGCTCCGGGAGCTTTTCACCGGAGCACGGTCCGACAAAAGCAACGATTGTGTTAGAAGGATTTTTTATAAACGAGAGTGTACAATGAGCGAAACAAAAATGTTTTTCCGGGTGGACCATCAGTGGACCCGGATCGATCCGGGATCGGCAATCAAACGTAATCAGAGATGGGATTTGGGAGTAGGAGACCTTCTTAATTGGCAGGGGATGGAAACGAGTTTATGAGAACGACAATTTCTTCGGTAGCGAGGAAAAAAATGAAAACAGATACACTTCGTCTGTTTTATAACGTTACTGTTGGAAACTTTTTGCATAATTTATGGATTAAATGAACCTTCTTTTCTTTATTCGGTCCGGCACTGATCGAGCTTACTTCGACCGGTTTACCAAGTCTTGGGACTCGTTTGCATAATTTACGCAATTTAATAATAAATTTTACGGAAACGTCTCGAGTTTGTTTTTAATAAAAACTTTCTACGGCGAGCAGATTAAAACGTGTGCCGTGAAAAAATGTCACAACACGCCCCTCATGTTTAATTTATGGTATCGAATGGATTAGATTCTCGGCTAGCTTCAAGTGATAGGTAGCAATTGGGGGCGGGCGCTTTACTCAGTTTTCTTTAAATTATAAAACAGAAAATAAGTATTCTACGGTTTGTTGCCTAATCAAGTTTAAGATTTATTATCGGATTTGATACTGCAAAAACTAGAAGTAAAGAAAAAACTCAGATTATGACAGCTTAATGTGACAAAGCTTAAAGAATTAAAAGCTTTATGGTAAAATAAAGTTGAAAGGAAATTGTTAGACAGGTAATTTTTTAGTATAAAAATTTATTGTTTGACCTTCATTATTTTTAAATTTTCTAAATGTATGTCAACGTGAATGTGGTATTTGTTTTAGAAGCTGACAGTTTGAGTTTTGTTCGTCCTTTCTGAGTAAATTACTTTGGGTTAACTATGTAGTTTAGCAGTACTTCTAGTAGAACAATTATGTCAATTTCCTATTGAGAGAGGATAAAAGGGTGTTGGGTCTTCGGTTGCTAGAACCAATTTGTGGTCATCGAGGGCGCAATTAGCGCCGGCTGGAACGATTCACCGTCACCACCGCGATTAATAACTTAAGTTGAAACCAAAATTGGGACACTCGTCAGCCTCTCTATTATTCACTCTCTTTCACTTCTATATCGTTAGGGCTAGTGTAGCAATGTGAAAATCAATAAGTCAATAGTTTAAGAAAAAACTGACAAAAAAGTTGAGCGGAAAAACAAAAATAGAAATAATACCTGAGGAAACAAAAAAGAGTGATATATGTCAAAATGGAGAGTGGACTTTCAGAATTTGAAAAAAATAAAAACATGGTAGTTGCAATAATTCAAAAGCACAATAAAACTAAACTAGCAGCGAAGGATTTTGTTAAAAAAATTTAACAATGTTTCACTTGATTACTTTGGAATTTTATTAAAAGCTTTGTGTTCATGTCTGTGATTTATAAGCTTTCGTGAAACATAAATAATCGTCATAAACTTTAGAATAACGATTTGCTATCAACATTTGTAAATGACAAACTTAACCATACATAAATTAAAGTCGCTTAATTTTGCAATGCAGAAATTTTTGTACAAATAGAACTTGAAAGACCTCGTGTATTTTTCGTCAATTTTACATTTTCCGTGTAATTTTTGTGTTTTTATTGCGCCGTTTGTATCGATCAGCTGCTTAGCGATTTCAGTCTTGTTCCTGACAATTCGTCAAAAGTATCTTGTTGATGAAACAAGCGTTGCAGATTTGCATATCATAATGAATGCTCGGGGGCGGTTTCTGCATTTGACAGTTAAGCTCGGCATCGTAATTTATTCCGTTTAATCACAAGTTGCATAAATGACGTCTAATCTGGGAAAAACCTCGAATTATTGTCCGAAGCAGTGAATAATTAACAGATTAAGACGATTCTCGTCGCTGCGGATATTTACGTATGCATAAACAATTCTGTTGGGGTGAAACGACTTTGAAGTCGAACTCGTCGGGATGGAACAAAAGTCAAAGTGGAAGGTCGTACGTTTAGTCTTGTTATTTCGCGTTACCAAGCTTGAATAATTCAACCCTCCGAAGCTATCCTTTCTCCGCACCGCGCGTCAACTGCGAGGGTTAAAAAAAATTTAATTGAATCATCAACGGCAGGTACACTGCCTTACAAATTGATTATCGGAACTCTAACCAATTAACTTTGCTTTTCCGTTTCCGATATTTTTAGAAATGATTAGATTTCTTTGTGCGCAAAACTGGCGCACTAATTGAAGCTAAACATTGGTCTTTTTGCTTGTTTTAACAGATTTTCTCTGGTTGAAATTTCCGCTTTTGGGCTGCATTAAACCAATTTTATGCTGTGTGTCAACGTTTATTGCCAAGTTTTTATTTTTTAATTACGAAGCCTAATTAAATTTTAATTGTGTCTTTCATGGTACGTCACGGCCGCAACGTTTGATAATTCCTGAAATTAATTACGGCACTTTGAAGGCTGCCACTTAATCAAATCAGATGACGAGCTAATGGCGTTTGCCAAACTAACGAACGTTTTTAACAGGCCACAAAATCTCAATTGCTATTTAAATACGTCATTAACAAGCTCTGTGTTTAATTCTTTGCGCGGCAAAAAAATTAATCGTTTTCAAATTTTAAAACGTTTAGTTTTGTCTTCGAAATTACTTTTAAAATATTTCAGTATATGTTTTAATTAGAAAAAGTATAATTTATGTGATGTGGTTGATGCGTCTTTAAAAAATTTATGATCTGGATTTCTTATTGGTTTTTGATTTATCGGTTCATTAAACCGTCTCTCGGATTTATCTCGTCGAATATGAGCCGTTAAACACCGCTCGATAAATGCATAATGTCCATATTTCAGGATTAGGGGCTTTTCCAGCCTCACTGAATTAATGACGACTTTATAACGTCGGCTTTTGTTCAGAATCGCGTAAATCGTTCGATTATCGGATAGGCGTCCAAGACGTATTTTTACAAAGTGATAAAAATCGTATTATTATAATCCTTTCAAAAAAAAATTGTTTCACAACAATTTTACTAGAAGTAAAAGGCTCCGATATTCACTAAAAATTCATTTAGTTGTACATTTATAAAGAAAAGAAAGTACACTTTTGGTCTTTTATATATAGACACCTAAAGTAATTAGAAAGATGATATTTAAAGACTAAATGAAATAAATGTATGAAGTTCTGCACAATTTTTCAAATCCGGAAATGAAGAGTTCTTTCGCGACTTACAACATGTCAGGCAAAATTTAACGTTAAGAGAAGACAAATAAAAACAAAGTTATTTGCATATTTAAAACTGTGAACTTTTGAAGTAAAATTATTCATTCATTTTCTATCCAATGCTGTAATAATTTTGAAATTGTGTAGCAAAAATGGTGGATGCGCCGGGTGTTATTTGAATAAAACATATTTTCGAAACGTGCATTCTATCATTTTAATACATTTGTATATTCATATTAGTTTGAATGTATGTTTACATGAAAATTAGTGATGGATGCGTTTGTGCATGTTTTTCAGTGAATTTACAAACTAAATTTAAGCGGGAACTGTATTTTAGCTTTATTTATGAGCCCAATGATTGACTGATTGAACAAAATGCACTACTACTAAAATAGAAATTGTTGATCCAAGTGGTTTTGAATAGAGTGCGTTCTAAATAATGTAAACATGGAAATAACGTGCATTGTAGTTCAATAAAAAATGCATTAATGAATGAATTATGTTTACTATGTTAAGGAAGTTTAGTTGACACATTATGTCTATAAATAGGTATCTTTTAATTCAAGACAATACTTTCTCTTTTATAGAAGTTAAAATTTTCCTTTTTTTGTACAAAAACTACCGTGTTAAAATTTATCAATAAATAGAACTATCACATTTTTGGTTTACTTTATAAAACTTTGAACCAGGTTTGCTTTTATTTTTAATAGAGACGCAGGAAATTGGTTTCCCGTCTTTAAACCGTTTTTCATATTGACGTTTTCCGTTGAAATTGAGTGACAAATTGCTTCAAAGTCGTTAAAATTCTGTTCAGTGTTTTAACCTCTTACGTTCCTATCATCAGTTATCCAGAAATCGTGAGCAATAATAATGTTAACAGAACAAATACATTTACGTTACTGCATTTTAAGTTTTAAGTTTTAATCTTGGTTTCTGCAATGGATCATTTGTTTAATTGCACAGATTATTAATGGCAGGAGTGCAATTTGCGAGTCTTTATGAAGTAGTTATTATTGTATTCTGTATTCTTGAATAAAAAAAATGGGTTGTTTTCGTTCGATAGCTTTTAACAAACATATGTGGCAATGACGTGATTCAAATTTTTTGATTTTTTAATTTTTAGGTACATTGATATTTAATTATTTAGACTCTGAAGTTTTCAAAGTCAGGGAATCTGAGGTTTGCTGTTTCTGCTCAGATTTTTTTTATTGTAGCCTATTTAAATTTTTAGTTTATTAAATATAAGGATTTCAAGTTTTTATATTATTAAGCTTTAAGTTTACTAGACATTTTCAGAATTCGAAATTTTAAAATTTATTTTTTTATATATTTAGGGTTTTAAGTTCTAAGATTTTAATTTTTCAAAATCTAATGTTTTCAGGTTGTCTGCTTTTTGTTCAAAAGTTTTACTATTCAATTCTAAATTGTAAAAATTCTGATATTAATATTCTCTTAGGTTCAGAGATTTTTACGCTCTGTGATTTTGAGGTTCTATGGTTCTTAAATTTTTCTGAAATTTTTAGAATTTTTAATTTTTAGATTCAGTAATAAACGCGCTCCAAAAATTGTTTAATCATCGCTTCGATTTTGTGATTCTCAGATATTGTATTTCTCTGACTTGTAATTTATAATTTTTTAGATTCAGAGGCTGCCTTTTCTTTGTACTGACATTTTTAGATTCTCCTTTTCTTAAATTCCGAGGTTTTACTATTTTGGGATTCTTATGCTCGTTTGCATCGACATTAGTTAAAAATATGTATTGTATGTAGTTTCTTGTTGTGAAGGAACTTACATATTGTTTAATCTTAAAAAACGTCGGTGGGAATGGACATTAGATTTTGAGATTCTTATATTGATTGAATTAGATTCTGAAATTTTTAGTTTTTCAAGTTCTTAGATAGTCAAATTTTTGATCTCTTACTCTTTTAGGTTTTTGGGTTCCTAAATTTACAGGCTGACAAATTTTAAGATTAATTAGTTTGAAATAGTTTCATAAGTTTTTGGTTTTTTAGGTTGTCTGGCTCCTCAGCTCTTAGATTCACAAAATTTTGCTCTATTTTTTGTCTCTAAATGTTTCAGATTTCTCATTGTTATGTCCTAAAGCTGAACTTTTGTTAGCGGAGTGCAGGTACTTTCTGATTTTATTTTAGAACATTAATTTTGCAATTTCACTTGAAAAAAATGGCAATGATATTTAGTCTACTTGATTCAAAATATCAACTTTGGCAGGTTTCATCAACTGTCACATAATTGCCTAAATTATCAAATCTGACTTTATTTGTAAAAAAGATGTTTTGTATTTTGCGTCGTTACTAGAGCCAGTAAAGCACCCGTTTGGGTTCGTTACTGAGAATTTGGATGCTTTGCTACGGTGTATTTTAGTTTTGTCGCGTTGGCGGCATGGTCGTCAAACGTCAACGTCAAATGTCAAAATGTGAATGTGAGCAATGTGTTTAATAACTTAACCTCAATTGTTATGAAATAAATAATATTAAATCATTGTACCCAACTTTGATAAAATTCCCTAAATTTCAAAATTTTATTTTTTTTATATAAGAAGAAATTAAGTGGTGCAAAATAGAAAAAATAGTATAAAACACGCGTTCAGAAAGTTCTTCCAGCACTTGTTTGTTAGAATTGCAAACGCGTGCTGGAATCAATGCTTTCTCAAACTTGTATTTTAACATACTAATTTAATACGCAAATTAGAAAAAAATAACATAAAAAACTCGTTTTATAAAACTTAAGAGCACTCGTCCTTTATACTCACTTCTGTCTACGACAGTCATGTTGCTACCTTGGACTCGTGCCTTAATATAATTTTTATAAAATTAGTTTTTTAATATAGTATTACACAATTTTTGTGTGGTTTAGACTTAGCGTCGCTTTTCATATATACCTACAAATATTTTTTATCAGTATATTCAGCAGGATTTCGGAATCTCCTTAGTGTTGTATCACAATACAAGCAATGCAAAACAAAGGTATAAAGCAATGTTCAGACATTACATTTGATATTGTCAAAAACTACTGATACTCAATAATGTTGTGGACAAAATTAAGTTTTTCAGCACATAATTTCTGAAAAATTTAAATAAAACCTACAAGTTTTTTAAGCCTAAAGTGCATTTTGTTTTTTTGAACTTTTGTTTTAAATGAAGAATTAGAAACTAAAGAAATGTGAACCAAGAATTAAGGCAATCAATTCTCTGGAAATGTACTTTGGAAATAGAATTTGTCACAGAAAACGTCGATTTTATTACACAAAATAAATATCTCAAAATTTAATTTAAACTTGTAAATCATTCATTTTATGCACACAAAAATTTTAGAAAAGAATGCAAAATCATCAAATGTTGTTTTTCAAGTATTTTCTCGGAATTTATGTACATTAAAAATTGAAAGTTTTTTTTTCATAATTTTGTGCCTTTATTTGGAAGTAAAAATGTTGTTCCATATACATTTGATACCAATCTTGTGAAATTTGATTTTTTTTAAATAAAAATTACACTTGAAAAATTATGTAGTTTTAATAGTTGTAAAAACCGAAAAGTGAAGTACTTTTTTCTTGAACATAAGAAAACATTTTCGTTTTTATGTCTGTTAGAGGACTAAAAATCAATCATTTATAGTAAAAACGATTACCATAAACTAAAGCTTATTTGACAATAAATCTACTTATGTGTACAAATTGCTATAATTTTATAGACTACCATTCATTTTATCAAATCACAAAACGTGATGTAAGCTTGAGAATTATATCACAAAATATTAGGAGTAGGTGTGGAGGTGTAGACAAAATTAGACAAATGGTTCTTAAACAATTTTTTTCAACAAACGGAAAGTACGCCATATGTTACATACATCTTCGTTAATCTCGAAGATATTAGTGGAAGGAAGCTTTCAAAAATAAGTGCACTAAACACAAGCATTAACAGGTACCATGCAATATTTTAATAAAATATCGATTAAGCAAGTTTTTAGTCAGGTACTCTACAAGCGACTTTCGTTAAAATTAATTCCATTTTAGATACTTTTAATTCAAAGGTAACAATAAATCAGTAATATGTTTAAAAATAGAATTCTGTTAATGAAAGTTTCATATAAAGTTGCATCAATAGATTTTCAATTATAGGAGTCATGAATGACGAACCAAGCTTTGATTTTAGTGCTACCAACCATTTCGATTTAAACTTTATGTTGCCACAAACATATTTCATTTGATTTCGTTAAAACATTGTCGTTTACCTTACAATTTTGATGCAAGAAACATTTTCTTGAAAACCGTAAGTTGGCTGGCGTGGCGTCTACCGCACGTCTTTACGTAGCAACCCGATCGAAAACTCTCCACTACCACATCATAACCATCCGCAATAACGAAATTGTAACATCGAATCGCCCCACAAAACGAAATAACGTTGCAATTTCACGGTCGTAACAACAGCACACTGGTGGAATTAAAGCAAGCACAACTACCGCAATAATGGAAACAACCAAAAGATCAAAGGTCAACGAGTTGATAGTTGATGCATAATATCGGTGGCAGTGGTGCATTTTCTCCGGGGTTGATGCGCCCGCACAACGCAATGCAGCGCTCATTTGTCGAATAGCACTAAAAAATTTAAGAGTTGGTTTGTTGAGGGCGAAGATGCTCACGGTGGAAAATTCAATTGTGAACGCGGTGAAAAGGGGAATTATCGTTGACGATGACGATGATCGATTGCTGATTTTAATCAGGATAAGCGTCGGGGGCCGGCAACATCTTGTGGGACGGCTTTGGTCTGATGGAGTAATCAATGTTGCAGAAATTCGTTTCGTTAAATACCCATTTTTAGAAGAAGATTATGAGTGGGCGCAGTGCACATTCGACTGAATTTTATTCCGTTTGCGTTTCTTCATTTTGTTTGTTTTAAGATAACGATGGGTAAAACGACAAGGTCTATGATCGATTCTCGCGAAACATAATTTTCAGAATGTCGTATCAGAAATGTTTACATTGTCCTGCCTTCAAGTGCCATCATAAAAATTTGCATAATACACTGGCAGCTTCAGCAGCGTGTTTTTCGTAAACTCTCGGCTTGAAAGTTCAAAGAAAGTAGAAAATTTGATTAACATTAAAGTTACGTGACTTTTAAATATGTCGTGGTTTTATTGGCTTACCCTGTAATCATATTCGGTGACATTACTTTTTTCGTGTTGAATAAATCAGTGATAATTTTTTCCTCCCTTCGTTTTGTTTGTTTAATTATTGGGAAAAACTCCCAACAATTTGTTTTTTTTGTTGTAAAAAGCGAAAATTGCGAAAGTTATTCACCAGCGATCTACATTCCGAAAACATTTTTATCTGAACGTTTAATCTCCGTGAAAAATTCAAGACTTTAATTCTACTTTTCGTGCGAACACGTTACGAGAGGTATATTTATGATAGCGGACGTTTCGGCACAACGGAGGGGCTCCTCAAGGCTGCGGCCGCACTGTAAACAAGTGAAAAATTCATAGCGCCGTCCGAATTTTCAGCGGTGACCGTCAACTCTCACAATCCCGAGATAAAAAGCGCGTCCCACCGGACGTTCTTGTAAATTAATTAAATTTCACAGCTATGTAAATCGGCTTACTTTTAGAATTGTAAATTTGGGCACTGAATATTCAAAATGTGAGATAAATACATTTGTTTGAAACTCATTTTTTCAAATTAAACGGAAGATAGGGAAAGATGCGGTCTTCTTAGAACACTCAAGAAAAAATATCGATAGAACTTACCAATTTTTTTTGAGGGTTGAGGACACTGCAGATTTTTTTTTTAAGTCACAGAACACTACCACTGGTCGTCGATGCTAATGTGGTCATACATGTTAAGTGACCTAAGACCAGCAAGTCTGAGACGACGCTGCTGCACTCATAGATACTGCCGCTGCACTGATACTGACGTCCCGGCGCTCTTACGTCACGTCAGTGCTACGGTTGGTGGCGATTAGGGCGCGCTCGAGCTGGCAGGGGTGGAATCGACAGGGGTTTGAAGCCCGGAATAAAGGTAGTTTTAATAAAAGGATGTCTAGATAGCGCTACAATTTCGACGTTTTTGTGCAGAGTTCTAGAGATTGGAAAGATATCGTTGGGGAGAAGCTAGTAGTAATTTTGGTTTTTACTTCTCGCTCATATTGAGATACATTTATAGTCAATATTGTGTTAAAATTAATTATTTGCTGACATATATTTTTTTGATTTATTATACAATTGTTTAAATATTAATTAATTAATTTAAATGTTTTTGTGTTTTTTTTTTTGGTATTTCCATTGAAGAGTATTATTGAAAAGTATAACTTTGAATAAACAATTTCTCTGTGTTTTTTGTATATGTATATACACATAAAGCACTAACATTAATGTAAAAATAATTTTATTTAAAACATATGTTACTATGTGTTTTTGTATTAAATTAAAAAGTTCTTTTGAAATGCTGTAAATTGAAAATGAATGTAAATTAAAATGTAAATTCATAATTGTAGAATCTAAAATCGTTATGAGAATTTTAAATGTTTCAAAACCGAAGATAAGAAATAATTTAGAAGTTTTTAGTGTTATTAGAAATCAGTTGTTTACTAGCTTTTTTGAACGCATGAAATAGCTATTTACTGCTGTGGTGCTTAGAAAACACATAACTTTACGTTTTCTATCTATCGTTATCAAAAAGTTTCTGGGAACACATTAAGCCCAATAAAATTTTTAGTACTTACAGCTGATAAGTGTTCAGTTACTAAGAGAAAGTCATGTTGAATATTGAGCACAGAAATAAAAAAATATGTTGTATATTTTTTCGATAAAAATAATATTACTGAATAAGAACTGTAGTTGACATTTTAATTAATTTTGTTTTAAATAAAACTGCACTAAAATGTCTGGTTGTGTATTTTTATAATACATAACGCTACTACCCTACTAACATTTTTACAAATTAATAAAAACAAATTACAACTCAGTTGTAGTTACCCCCCAATATTGCTGCATTCGATCCAAATCCAAAGAATCCGCTAATCCCCTTTCGTGCATAACCGCAAAATCATATTCTAAATTGTACGGCATCAATCTTTGTAAACTTCCAAAATACGCTGCATGTGGCCCTCCCATCAACTTCTTATCTACATTAAATTTAGATGTTGACCTAGTCAACAACGGATTAAAAGACCTGGTACTACCAAACTGTTTCGATAAAAACGTCCCATTATTATTAGTGTCAGGTAAATGTGGATTGCTTCTCGATAAAACCGTATTTTTCATTCCAAAAGGTTTTCTCATATTTCTGGTCAACGTATTTAACTCTTTATCAAAAAGAAGTTGTGTGTTTTGCTCCAGCATATACTCCCAGCACTTAAACTGCTCTTCTGACAATGCTGAATCTGAGTCTTGGTTCTTGTCTTCTTCTCTCCGAGCCCTCAAAGCTTTGGCGACACCTCTATAGCTTCGTCTCTCAGGACTGGCTTTTACTTCCATGGCTTCAAAAATGGAAGGAGTAACGCTGCGCACAGACCTGTTGAGTTGGTTAACAAAAAATTTTGCAGAAGAATTACAGTCACTGCAGGCTTGCTCGCTTTGACCACTTGGTGAAGAGCGATCGTCGTTCATAATAAGGGGTGGTGGTATTGGAATTTTTTCACAGTTGGCACACTCGGTACTTAGCGCTTCGCAACAACAACCAGGTTGACAGGAAGCTGTACTATCACTTTGGTACTTGTTGCGACGGATCGTTTGGCGCAGTTCTCTCATCAACAAGTCAACATCGCCACCCATCAAATTGAATTTAACCACGATGATGCTGAGGTTGTCTTCAGCGCCATAACTTTGGGCTAAGTCTTGGAGACGTTTGGCAGCAAGGATGACGTTCCGTTGGAGCGCCACTTCTCGTATTGCGTTTTCAGGAGTCATCACGTCCCAGAGGTTCTTGTTGGCGATGATCATAAACTCGTCTTGATCGTCAAGGAATATATCGGTGACATCAGGGTCCGGGACCTAGAAGTCTAAGTTAAAAATGTTTTATAAGAAAATTGAAACTCGTACCATCAACTGTATTTGAGGGTTCGTTCTAATTTGTCTTCTTTGTTTCACTGGGAGTAAGCGGACAGGTCCTGCGGCCCGACCTAGCACGACCCTGATGTCGCCCACACTAGCGATCTTCATAACGTATTTCTTCACACTTGCGCAGAAGGAATACTCTACAGATTGCTTGGATCGAAGGATGTGACAAATAATAGCACTGAGTCCTTGTTTTTGTCCCTTGTCTTTGAGCTCGCGATGTGCCGAGAGCATCGTGTATTTCATGTAGTCGGCTGCCGTTTCTTTTACCGTTCGTTCTTCTAGAAGTATTCTTGGTACCACCTAAACAAGAAAATAAGAAGACTTCTTTACAACAAATCAACAAATTACCTTATCGACTCCCAGAGGAATGTTACTATTTGTTTCACCGTCAAACATTCCAAACAAACCTTCAGTATTACAAAATGCTGGCAACCTAATTTGAGATATGTACAGTCTTTGTTTGCAACCGGCAGTTTCAGAAAACCCCACGCTCCAACTGCATTCAGTGAGATCATTTTCGCAAAATGGCGATGGAGTTAGCGGTAGGGTCGTCCGGTTCTTCCCCGAAACATCAACAAGACTCATTGGTCTTTGAGTTCTGTATGTATTGAATTGTTGAGAATCAACGTGAAGCTTGGTATTACACGACAAATCCAAGAACTTCAAATTTGGAGGTATCAGCGAAGTCAGGTCAATCCGATCAAGTTGGTTGTGGGCCAAATCCAAAACTCTTAAGCAAATCAAGTTCGAGAGTTTCGGTATACTCTGTAAAAGATTTGAATGCACTCGTAAAATTGCCAAGTGCTTGAGGTAACCGATCTGTTCTGGTAACTTTAGCAGTTTATTCCCTGAAAACACCAATTCTTCGATTTCCGTCCAGGAAGAAGAACAATCTTCTGGCAGCGCCGTGAAGCTGTTGTAAGCCGCATGGAGAATTTTTATATTACGTAGATATGGCGAGATCTTTTCTAATGACTTGTCGATAAGACAGTTGGCTGTGAGGAAAAGTTTTTCAAGCTGGAGAGGTTCGTCTGGGATGGGTAAATCACATAACCGGTTGTTCGATAGGTTGAGTACGTGAATGTAGGGCACGAATTTGAAGAAGTTATCTGGTAACGCTGCTAGACTGTTGTTTTGAAGGAACATTTCTTGTATAGGTAACCGCCTTTGTATTTTTGGAAGACTTTGGAGTTGGTTGTAGGCGATTTGAAGAGTGTGTAGGAAAGGCATTTCGTTGCAAAATAAATGGTCTGGAAGAGCCGTTAATTGGTTGTTGCTTGCGAAGAGACATCTTAGTTCATTGCATCCACACAACCATTCTGGGAGAGTTTCCAGTTCGTTATAACACACGTCTAAGTGTTTAAGATTTAGAGGTGGATGAGCAAGTTCCAGATGTTTTAACCCTGAAATAGTCGTTATTAACTACTACTTATAATGTTTATAACATAAATCTTACGGTTATTTCCTGCAATGATGGAGGTAAGGTACTTTCCGTAGAGTGTTAAATGGGTTATAGAATTTCTGGAACACTGTAGCAATTGCAGTTGTTCAACAGCGCTCAAGTCTAAATTTTCAATGTTATTCTCGCTTACGTCAAGTTCCGTTAAATTCTGTAATATTAATGCGAACTGGGTTGGGTAATATTGGACCATGATTGCTTCACTTACCCCATAGTTGCCCAATATAATATTTCCTTTCAATCGATTGGAGCGGAGGTTGAGGGTTGTTAAATTGTTAGGTTTTTGATTGTTTTCAGGCTTGAGTTCAGACTCCTACAACAAAGACACGTAACTTATCCGCACTTTTAGAAAGTAGGAATACCAATTAAGATTGCACAACTCACTGCCAGTATAAGCGCCCTCATCTCTCCAACCTTATCCGGAGGGAGTGCCAGCCTATTCCTAGCCACTTTGAGGGTTTGAAGGAGCTTGAGGTCCCATAAAGTTGTCGGTAGAACACTCAGAAGGTTCTGATCCAACACTAGCTCGTTAAGACTACAAAAACGAAAGTTGAAAACCGGCGGATGCACATGCAGGACGCGTCAAGGACGTTGTAACTTAGAACAATTTTTTTAGTGTTTTTTCTTCTTTCTGAGCAAGAAGAAAGAGTCAAAGGATCGAGCGAAGAAACACGCGCCAGCTTCGCCACAGACACGCACGAATTGACCATCGGGTCTATGTTATTTTAATCATATGCGTTTCGGACGAGCGAGGGACCGTGAAAGAAACAACGGAAGTTCATTCATCGCAGTTTCTATGTTTCTAGTGCTAAAGAAGAGGTTGTTTCGTAAGCTAGCGTCATTAGAGACACCAATCCGGGGGTTTACAAAGAGCTTTTATGTTCGATCCTATGATAAGACGGTTAAATTTGAGACAGAGAAATCGGAAAAGCGAACATTCTTTATTGATGTTTTAGAAAATTGTTCTTTGTGCTATACGGACAATGGAGAATGCTTTATGTGTTTCGTAATATCCTTCAGTAGTGCACTTTTTTCAAAGTGAATTTTTACTTACTTTTTACACTTTACTTACTTTTCCAAGACGTTGATTTCAGGCGGTAGCGTCAAGAGACTGTTATCTGACAGATCCAAAGTGACTAGCGTAACCAACTGCAGAATGCTGTTAGGAAAATTTTGAATTCCATTAGATCGCAGACTTAACACCTTTAAATCCGACAAACTCTGCAATGATTCTCCTGGCAAGACAATTTCATCAACAAAGCACTCACTGGGCTCTTTTTTGCACAAGCCGTTCAAGTTGAGGTGTTTCACTTGATCGTTATCGCTGATGTCATCATCGTCTTCGTTCTAAACAATATAGGAATTAATTCGGTGGTTATGACGAGAAGATTACTCACTTTTTCGCAATTCTCCAACGAGTCCAATTCAATGTTGCTGTCATGTTCTTCAATTTGTGGAAATTTGGTGACAGTATCGGAAAGTCTGAAAGGTTTTCTTGAGGCGCACAACATGTCACGTTGACTGTTCGTGTGTGTTTGACGAGAGAACAGTAAGGGTTTGAAAAAGAGGCAGTCATTGTGATTCTGGAGTGCGACTCAAGACAGCATGACAACACGCTTCGGTAATTCTTCATTCTTGTCACGTTTGGTAAGATATTGGATGGAAGTATGCTTAAAATAGGAAAGGTACATGTGCTCGGCGAATGGCCGGGAAATCGATAAATAGACGAAGAAATTTCAACACTGATTTCTCAAACTTTTCTCTTCGATTTTAACCGATACACAGTTTTCTTTTCTGTTTTGTGTTCCAGTTACTGCTCAGTGCCCACACATCAAGAATCTGTACTTTTTCTTTTCATATCTGTTACTTTACATAAAGATAAAATATTTTGCGGTCTATTTGTAACATGCTTCTTTCTTATAGCGCTTAAGTGAAAAATTTGCAAAGAAGTAAAGCTAAATTTTATACCTTACTGTACAAATCAATTTCTTTACTTTTTCGTCGTGTTTCTTTAATTACACACGCATTCTATTCGAACTGAATCCGATATGTGAACAAATTCAGACATAATGTACATATTAATTTCAAAATAAAACTGCCAAGTGTACACCCGTTATAACGGAAATTTAAGGATGTATGTTCATCACCATAAACGATTACCTCCATTGCCTTCTTACTAATTTGTTTTGTAACTTTTCCCGTTTTGTTTTTTTTTCACATTTCCTACATTAGCTTGTACATTTTAATGAATCACCAAATTTGTACTCGGCGTAAATAATAATGTTTTCACACTTTCTCTTTCGCGATTTCTTTAAGTTTGGAAATCAAAACAACCAGTTTTCATTTAATTTATTACAAAATTTTAATCATGTAGTTTATTCTTACAAGTGCATGTGGCCCTACAATTATGCAATCTTTCACCTCCTTCTGGAGTTTCCGTGGCACAAAGCCAGTTTGGCCACACTTTGTAAAGTTCTTTACAATTAGCCCATAAATCGGCCACATGACATCCATTCGTACATAGTCTTTTAGCATGACAGCTCTTCCTGCACATCCCGCACGGCCTTCCTCGTCGATAAGGACGTCCCAATTGGCCTGGTCTGTTACCTCTGCAACAAAACTCTTTTCATCTACTACTAGAGCATGTAATTGCGCCTTTGTTCTTATAATTAGTTAAAATTAGCAAAATTAGATAAGCGAAGTTCAATGGCCACTTACATCGGACAGTAGTTGCAGATATAGTTATAAAATGTCTTTCCAGTATTTTTCATATAGCATTTAGTCAAGCCGCAACCTACTTCATGGGTCGTCGCCCATACCATTTGGGTGTAATGGCCGACAACATTAAGGTCATTCTTATCACTACCATACGTGAAGTTATCTTTTTCTAAATACCACGTCTTGATGGCGAACAACCTTGAACAAAACAATCGGTTGGGGTTTTAAATTGTAGTGGTCAGTACCATGGTACTTTCTCCGAAGCAATGAAAATGTTCTGCCCACACGCGCCGTAATTATTAATGTGCCGTCCCGTGATGTTATCGTGGATTAAAACAAGACAATTATTGGACCATCTTTGCGCCGCTTTCGAAGCTCCACGATGCCATCTCTAGAAATGAAAAATTTTGCGTTGTCACACAAAATGTATATTTACCATTCGGAGCATGTTGGCGGCTTTAGGGATAACCCTCGTTCGAAAGTAATTGTGGTACTGCACGATCTTTCTTTGCATGCGTCTTCTGTTTGGAATAATAGCCCTTAGTGGGATTTTATCTCCCATAATTCGGGGACCTATAAATGTTAAATGATGCTAGTAGAAATTTTAAATTTTCAATCTCACGTCTGTCCTGCCGCCAGTTGTTGTACTCGATGGTATAATGAATGAAGATAATGATTAATACAAGTATCAGGAAGCGTCCAGACATTTTACTATTTAACTGTCTCACCAGACAGCTTGGGGCAACTCAGTATCAACCTACATATATCGAAATTAGAACAAGCGTCATCGATATTATTTGCAATGATCGAAATGTCACCAAAGAATAAATAACAGCAATGGATAGACTGTTTAATAATCGAACATTACCATTATTTCAGTTAATTTAGCTTGATTTACGGTCACAGAGTCCACATGTGGTTTGTATATCAAAGTTAATTACTCTGCTACCACACAGAGGAAGTTGCAACTCGGTACGATTTATTGCAGATCGAGCGATATTCATGCAAATTATTTATTTTTCACCTTACCTTGCATGTAATGTTAGATTTGTAAAAAGCGATTACACTATTGTTACTTGGTCGGAACCAAAAAAAATCACTTAAATTGTGTTGGTAAGTAATAGATCTTGATGACGTCATTTCATTGTTTACGGTACATTGATCTGAAAGGGTTAATCAATTATTTATTAAATTTGCACGACTTGCTTGCACGCGAATTTTTGGCCAGAACGTTACAAAAGGCGGAACTGAACTGGTTCGAAATAGGATCGGCCGCAGAACTATTACAAATCATGTTGGGATTTTTAGATCTATCAATTATTTATTCACGCACAGCGAAGGTCCTTCACATTCCGTTTAATGTGCTAAACACTTAATTGGAATAAATGATGTTTTGACATGATTTATTTTCTTGTAAGAAATGAGTTGTCGGGTTCAGAAAAAATGTTGATCGATAAGGCGCCAGATTACATTGTTTATGAGTGTAGCGTTAATCAGCCAAAAATTTAGGAATACAATATATTCTAATGAAAATTGTTGATATGGCAAACTACATACGATTTGCATAATTCTCAATGTGCATTTCAAAAACTTGAAAACTAAAAGTATTAAAAAATGTTTTCAGATACTTTCAAAATAAAATCTTATTTTTTTGTGTATTCTGACATAATTGTAATAGCCAAAAATCAAAATTCTAGAATAAAAGTAGATAATTTACGTCGTTCAAAAAGAACTAAAATTTCATGTGTAGACTGTTACGTATGTAATGCACCATGAGCCAAAATTTGATTAAGCCAGATAATAACAAAACTATTTTTAAAGGATTTTTAAATTGTCTTGACTTCTAAATTGACTAGAAATAGCTTTACAACTAGTCAGTCATGTACCAGAGGCAATCTATCTATTAAAATATGGCAAAAATTAAGATACTCAAACATTAAAACTGACACCCTCAGGCAATGATACGTTGTATGCAATTTTTTTCAAATGAGGCAAAGTGGTAAATTTTAATATAAATTTTGTATCAAGTTTGTGAATGAGAATAAGCCAACGTGACAAGAAGAAAAACTTCTTAAAGCCATTCACACCTCCAGTAATAAATTCAAAGTTTCTTCAGTTGTTGGTTTCTCATTCTTTGAGGTTTTTAATCACATTTTCGAATTTTTAAATTCTTGAATTCTTGGACCGTTAGGGCTTTGAAAGTTAGCAGTTAGTAGATTTTGAAATTTTTAAATTCATATATATTTTGAGTTTTATATTTTCAACTCTTCAGGGTTCCATGTCTTTAAACTCTCATGTTTTCAGGTTTTGTATGCTCACAGATTCTCAGATTTTCAGTTTTTCAAATTTCAAAACTTCTAGATTTGAAGCTTGTAGTCAAAATCTGTGGGTAATAAGTTTTCAGGTGTTTGGTAAATGATATTCTAAAGTTATATGATAATTACAGTCTTAGTTTCTCAAGTTTTGAAATTTTTAAGTTTTTAGTTTTTTGAGATTTTGGAATTTTAGGTTCTAAATTTTTCAGATATTCAGTAAGATTTTCAAAAATTGAATTCGAAGGTTGTAGTTCATTAAATCTTCTGGCTTTTAGGTTACTACATTGTCAGGTCCTCAGTTTGTACAGCTTTCACTACTTTCATTTTTCTACATTTTTTGATTTTTATATTCTTACAGTTTTCGATTTTTGGACTTTTTGAATTTAGGATTCTTCAATCTTTGAATTTCTAGATCCTTCGGTTCTTGGATTCCTAAAATTTTGGATGCTTAGATTCTTGGATTCAGAAACTTTTAAATCCTTAGGTTCTTAGATTCTTAGATCCTTCGATATTTATATTTATATTTAGATTCTTACATTCTAATATTATTAGATTATGAGATTTGTTGATCGTTTTCACCACTTCCAATTATATAAGTTCTAGTTAACTGGTTAGTTACTATTGTCTTGACAATTAGATTTAGGTAATTTAATTAAAACTTAAAGTTATGTGGTGGGAACACTCATTATTGTCTAAATTTTTAAAAAATTGTTATGCCTATATTTTGATGGAATAATTATTTCTTTTTAAAATTAAATAGAGCTCATAGCTTTAAAAATATAAATTTTAATATTTACACCTATAAACGTTTTAAATTTTCAACATAGTCATTTTTTCAACATAGTCATTCAACATAGTGCCTGGTAATTATCATTTTTCATTGTTATTGATGAAAATGTTCGATAATTCTAAAAATAATAAAAAATTAGTTGTGAATTTTGGTTCTGCTCAAAAGTTATAGTACATGTTTTATATAACATCTGTATATTTATAGATACAGGTCGGATGGAAAAAGAAATGGAAACACCAGCAAACGTCTAGTGACCGTTTTTTCACCGCAGAATGAGAAAAGGCTTTACAAATGAATTATGGTTACAAATAAAAGGTGTAATTATTTGGCATTTGTACTGCCAATCCAAACTGTTTTTTCATTTTTTCTTGTTTTTTCTTTTCTATAGCTATTTTATAGGGCCAATGGTAGTTAGTTATTAAAAAAAAAACATATTTACAAATAGAAAAATTGAGTGCTTCCATTTTTTTATCCGCGGTAGTATTGGGCAATATGTTTCAATAATAAAAATTTCATTAAATTAATAATAATTTACTAAATAATATAATAATGAAACAATAAAATATATAAAATAAATTGACGACTAGAATATTAAACCTGACACTTATGTTACAATATCATCTCTGTAATTTCGACTAGAACAACCCCTGTACATGTCGTAAATTTCGCAGCACCGTCCGGCAATTGACAGTACCTTGTGCACTGTGACACTACACTCATATAATGACACATGAATAGAAACTCGAAATCGCATAGCAGTATAAATATCAGTGTGTTGATGTGGTGTGATTTGTTGGGTCAGTAGTGGGCACTGGACGGCTCCCCCAGCCACGAATCTGGACTCGGAGGGAAATCGGGATAGCCTCTTGGACTACTGTCATTACTGATGTCCGTATCGGCACCAGGTGGCATATTATGAGGGAGCGACATTCCTGGAGGCGGCCCTTGACCTAAACTGGCGTAGACGGCGAGTTGATCAGGATAAGGAAAGGGCTCGTGGCCATGGGGCGGCGTGTGTCCAGGCAGATAGGACGGGGAGGTAGCGCCGTGGAGGAAGGAAGGTCGGCCGATGCCACTATGCGGCGAAGAACCGTCTTGGTCCATGCTCATGTTAACGACAGTGCCGTAACTATCGTCACTAAGATCATGGTGACTGAAACTGTCCAAATCCACTTTCATTTCGTCCTTATCGAGAAGTTTATCGTGGCGAGGAGATGAGCCACCTTTCATCGAACGGAAGTACTGACTCCAACGAGTTCGACCGGCGTCTTTTTTCAAACGTTTTTCTTTCGCTCGTCTACAAAAAGAAAAAAAATAGTAAGGAAGATGAGTAACATACAAATGTTCAGTACCTATTTTGGAACCATACTTGTACCACTCGCATGTCCAAGCCCGTGTCTTGACTTAACTGTTCTCGGACGTGTCGTGCCGGTTTTGGACTATTGTTGTAGGCGGTTTTGAGGGTTTCTAATTGTTTGGCGGTGATTGTTGTTCGAGGCCTTTTGTTCGGTTGGTCGCCATCTAAGCATTCAGCAGCTAAAACAAGAAATAAGTTCTATAATAAAAGCCCATTTAAGTATATTAACAATGACAAGTAGATGTCGTTGCGCGTTTAAGATGATGCATATTTTCTAACATAGTAGGTGTCTACTACCTACATGTTTATAGAAAAATACCCACAATAGAAATTTTAATTAAAACAATAATAAAAAATTAAATTGTATCAATAACTGTGTTTTTAATTTTTTGTAGAGATAAGAAGGAAGACATTTCTTATTGTTTTTGTTGCCTATCTCCCACGGATGTTTGCAAGGAATATTCCTAAATTGACCCCATAGTTTTTTCTTTACTATTCATGATATTAACAGGTTGATTGCCATTGCAGTCGCTATGACCGCTGGTTAGTGTGAAATAATTTCTTTCCTCTTGTGACAGTGACCGCCTATATCATTGACTCATAGGGCTATAATACATGCGGCTGTACAAAGTATGCAGACCGTGATTTTGAAATTTGTCGGGTGAAATGGTACCAAGACATTCCCAAGATAATTGCAGCTGAAGAGGCTTTATATATATATAAGACAAAAGTAATTTATTTTCATAAACTAGTGAAGAAACAAAACACCCAAAACAACACAAATCCTCTAATGGCGGACCATATTAAAGCAATTTAATCGAAAATGTAGACTATCTTTGAACTGAGTGCAATATGTTGTAATTTTTTTCACAGCATTTTTGTTTATTTCACCTATTTGTTTTTTTTTATAGCATCCCCGACAATACTTTCTCAGTTCAGCAGCTATGCCTTCCAACTTAAACGACTTGTGGTTTCGAAAAGCAGATTTGCGTCCTGTTTTATTTTCTTGCACGCCCGAATCGGCTATTTCTTTCAAAAGTCCTCTTATTACTTCTTCTCTAAATTGTGTTACATTTACGTCATTTGTGTGTACCTGATTATAATGCAGATATGCATTTGGTAAAGTAGTTTCCGAAATAAATTCGTTATCTAACTTTCTATCCCATTTCAGAGATCGTCGAAGAGTACTACAGGTCGAAAGTTGGTCGGATATTAGAATTGTAGTCGGTCTACAAGCACTGCTGTGGGCACCAAAACGGTCATTTTGATTGCTTAGGTAATTTTACATAAGTTTAACACAAAAACGCAAACATTAAACTCAGCATTTGGCACATTACAAATAGTACATACACACATTGGCGTAATGTGATATATCAACAATGTTTGGTGGCGATCAACCTGTTAAAACATAGAACACACGTGGACTAAAATTGGTCAGAAAATACGAAATTTTTAACTCATTCTACTCAAATGGAAAATTTTCTAAATAATTTAAAAAAAAATCAAGCGCCGTAAAATAAAGCAAAATCATTAGTTTGGAATACTAAGAATGGAAATTATGCAACAACATTTACGAAAATATTCTCAAAATAATGTATGCACCGAATTATTGCAGAATATGCTACAACTATAAAAAATATGCAAAAATTTACGTTACTAAATTTTCAAATGGTTTAAATTTGTTGTTTTTTTTTGTATACTTTTATTATCCCTTTGATGGTCGCTGGATTCTTTGAATTGCTTCACTTCGTTCCTTGAGTTCCTTTTATCATTTAAACTTTTTGGATAATTTTTATGCTTTGATATCTATTTTAACTCCTTCATTTTTTTATATGCTCTGGATTTTCTATACTTTTGACATTTTAAAAATTCTTTAAATTCTTGTAATATTTTTTGGATTTCTCAGATTTTTTTGGATTATTTAAAATTAAATTCCTTGGGATCATTTAATTTTTTGGACTTCATGGCTAGAAACCTTTCAAGCTTTCTAGATGCTCTGGATTCTATACATTTTCAAATTTCGTTAGAAATTATAATTCTTGATTTGTTTGGGATTTTCTTGGATAGTTCTGATTTTCTATTTTTTTATTGTTTCGATTCTATTTATCTTTAAAACCGTTCTGATTGTTTGATATTTTTATATTCTTCGAATTCTACAAATTTTATAAAATTTTTAGGCTTCTTAAAGTGAACTCGTATTTTAAATTTTAAATTAGTTTTTAAGGTCATTTATTTCCTATATTTTGGAAAAATAATACTTTTTTTCCAGTATGAAACAAAAAAAAAACCGACGAAATTATGCATAGTTTAATACTATTAAATTTCAATTCTTAATTGGTTAATTTTGGTTTTTTTATATGCGTGGTTTCGCTTAGGACAGCAGAATTGTTTATGTTGTTTCGGTTCCTTAGGTTTATATCTTCTAAATAATTTAGATCCGTTAAAGTTTCGATTTGTTCTATATTCTTCAGATAGGTATTTTGCATTATTTATTTATCTTAGATCCTTTCGATTGGTTGAATGATTTAGTTATTATGTTATTTAATATTATTATTTAATTATTATGTTATTTAATAAATTCTTTAATATCTTAAGCTGTTTTGATTCTTTGCATTGTTTAGAACCGTTACATCGTTTGGATGTTTCTAGTGAATTCTTTAGATTCTCTAGATTATTCAAATTGTCTTGAACATTTTGTATTCGTTGAAGTCTGTTGAACCACTATATTGACTGTTTTTCTACATCTATTTGATTTTTTCGAACTATTTATACCTCTTGCATTTTTTTACCCTTTAAATTCTTTATACCTTTTTTCTTTATTTTCTTTCAGTTCTCTAGATTCTTTTAGTTTAGTTTTACAGTTTTTTTTATACATTTTCTTAGTTGTTTCAGATTTTTTTGTGCTCTTTGTATTTCATAATATATCTCTTTAGGAATTGTAATTACAGTTTCGAAATATCTTTTTTAAATTTGTACAGGATATAAAGAAAATGCAGGTTACAAAAAATGAAGGCATATGCAATAGATCGATTGAATATACCATTTAACAAATTCCGAATTTACATATGTAAACTATTTTATTGCATACTAATTTTTTCCCCGATATTAATTTCCGAAAAATTAACAGTGCGTTCACGGTTGGTTACTGTGATTTTCATGTCATAATGACAGTTTTAGCAGCTGGCAAAGATCACATTATCGGACAAGTCACTTTTCGTTGAATCCATGGTAACATAAACGAGTGTTTACAGATATGGTACGTGATTTGAATTTCTTACAACATACATACATACAAATAATTGTTAGAACAAAAAGCATGAGTCTTTATATCTTTATTTGCTTTTGTGTGAAGTGTCAAGTTTTGTATGCCTCAATTTAACACAATGAAATATTTTATGAAACTAAGTACCTACTATAATGAAATTCATCTGTTCTAAAACTATAATGAATCTACGATGGTACTTTTTCTCGGACCTCAATTATTTGAAGATTATTGATTATCCATATTTTATAAATTTTTATTAGAATTTATGCAAAATCACTAATAATTATGTTACACGTCATGTTCACGCTAATTATCACAGTGATTAAGTTTAGGATCTTAACAACATAAATGTGTACATTGTGCTCCACTTTAAAGTTTATCTAGAGATATATTAGTACTTGTTTTATTTATTGTGATAATTTGCATGAAAATTGACGAGTGAATACATAATTTAAAGTAACCCTGACTCAGACCAGAAGTAATTCTGCTGACGTCTCTGTATCTTTACGGTTTACTGCTGTGCACTTTTTTCTTAATAGCTAGAAAAAATAAACATTTTTTCTTATTAAAAAGAAAATGAAAAACCTACTACGTTTCAACCCTTAAGTGATTACTTTTTTATTTTTTTTGAAATACATTTTTCTTGCTACAACGGCAGTAGTGACGAAATCATGTTTCGCTTTTCCACATCTGTCATTGTGTTTTATATCTTTCAATATATTTTTTTTATTTGTAGTAACTGGTCAATGGATTTACTTCGCTTACGATAAATAGTCTTGGAACCGTCTTTTACACAAAATATATTTGGCTTAATTAAAAAAAAAAACTTAACGTAATAATTAACAGCATTGATGGATGTGGTGAAAATTCGAACAATTAAAGTTTTCCATCAATGGTTTTTGGATTGTTTAAACTGAACATAGTAGACCGCGTAATGAATTTAATATGAGCATATCAGTCAATTCTGTTTTTGGACGCATGGGTTTGGGGTACGACGGGCATAGTAATGAGTGTTCCAAAAGCACAAATACGATGAGAGATCTTCTTTGAAACTAGTGTGCTACTTTACTTCTATTTTGTGCGTGATTTGAAGGAAAGAAAAAAAATTAAAACACCCTTTACCTTTTGACTTGGCCGCTTCGTAGTCAGGCTTACACACCAACTTCCTATCCTCCATGAGGTAGAATTCGTCTCCCGTATTCAACTGCCTAGCACACATGACGCATGAGAAGCACTGTAGATGGTAGACATTATCTTGTGCTCTTCGAACCACTTGCGTTGGAGGTATTCCCAAGTCGCACCCAGCACACTTCGTGCCGAACCGTCTGCACCCACAGCACGCCATACATACACAAGCTGCATTGTTACATCTGTACTACTCTACATTTAGGCAGGATATGTAATCAAAGGCTTCACCGAACAAACAATTTAATTGTCATGTTATGATAAGGCTTCAGAAGCTCTTGATTCGTTGGGTTAATTGTTTTGCAAGGATCTGACACTTACTTGAAAAAGTCTTCTTTACAGTAGAGTTGACCATTTCGGGCGAAACATTTATCAGTGAGCTGCACCCGGCAGTCGCTACATTGAAGGCATTTGGCGTGCCACGTTCTGTCGGCTACTTTTAGGATAAAACGGTCGAGGATTAATTCGTGACACCCGCCACATTTTGGTATGGTTGCTGAAAGACAAAACTAATTGAAAAATGAACAGGGGAATTGAATGCAGCATACAATTTACAAGCGAATTGCTGGTTGCATACACAACACACCATTTTTAGCCATTGTTCGCTAAATTGCTACTTCACATGTAACTGTCACATTTTTTTTTAAATAAATCATACGTTGTAGCCCAAGGGAGACTGTGCATGTTGTGCATGTTAATTTTATGGTAATTTTACATTCTGCTGTATTAAAATTTTTAAACAAGGCAACAGAATAACTTGTGTTATGGACCTAAATCTAGCGAAACGCATTTTTTCCGACTGCCGATTGGTGAAAAGTAAATTATAATTTCATTGAAATTTTAAGTGTTTAACCATGTGAGACGTAGGATAAACCGCAACCAATTATAAAAACTCGAGAGTGAAATGAGGAAAGAAGAAAACACTTTTTACAATATTTGGAATTTTACGCTACTATTTTGAACGAGCAAGGCGAATGTCATTAAAGTACAGATAAAGAAGTTTTTTTTTGTTATAGTACTCCAGAAATTACGACGTTGTTAAAATTTTGATAGCGGGATTTAATAAAGTTGTTAGGTGCAGTTAGTATCATCGTGCAACTTTATTAAATTTTATTTGACTCACTTTATGACCTTACTTCACTTTTGTTATAATTAACTTTGTGGTTCAAATTACTTAATAACTACTTCCATTATTTCACCTTCTTCAAGTAGACCTTTTGTGGATAAATAATTACTATCAAATTACGTAAAAAATGATTACCATAACATTTAATAAATTTGCATTGTTATTGCTTTACCAAGAATAAAAATTACTGCATGTTATTAGATAATAACGTCGCTTGTTGGAATATTTTGATCTACGTTTGTTTACTTTCAAAGAGATACCATTATTCCATCTTGTAATCGTTAGAAAATAAATGACTTGCAGTTTTTTTATTATCATTTACTCGACTCGGAATCAAACTCGTTTCTGAACACAATTACATTAAGAGACTGCAATTAGTTTATCAACGGTTTTATTTATTTCTTACATGGTTAAAAATTGGAAGATTCAAATTTTGCTGGAAATTTATAATAAATTATCGATCATAGATTAGAATTCGTTGTTTTTTTTTGAAATATTTCAAAAACTTTGCGTTTTCTAAAAATATTTGCCCCACTCTCATTTTCAAAACCCTTTTCTAAACACGCCGCGAAAAATCAAAACTGCTTATAGATATATCTAAAATTTTTACATGAAAAAGAAAAGAACAGTTCTTTTTACAATATTTGGTAAAATGAAAAAAAAACTTTTTTTGTTTTTACCTATTAATGCATATAATTTTCAATTTTCAAAACATTGACCTTCTAAACAATTTTTTAATCAAACTTGTACCACCGAGAGACAATAGTTAAAAATCTAAAACAAATACTTTTTTGTGAAGTCGAAATTACTGAAAATAATTTGGAGAAACAATCAATCGAAGTTCTCCTTCATAATTTAACTATTTATGCTGGAGGCTACTCTTTTGTGATTTAAATTTTACCGTAGACCGTACCGTCCGCTTTTACCAACGCTGTCGGTCCGCCATTCTATTAGAACCTATACTTATATCAAATCAAATAATTGTAGTTTATTACATTCATATTAGCAAATGATTGAATTATTCTAATTTAAATATTGTTTTAGTTTTAGTATCAAAATTAATTTTTCAATTTAAGAGTAAATTTTCTCTCCAGATTGGCCACGTGTTCTCAAACAATACTACATTGATAACCGTCACAAAAATAAAAATATTTTTGGTAATAAATTGGTACACTTGCAGAAGAAATGTTGATTTTGAAGCACAAACACTTAAAGAAATAATTTCCTGCAATCCTGCGCTTCTTTTTCTTTTGGCGCGAACCTCTCGAAATACAAACTTCCTCAACTTACACAAGAGCACTTGCGGAATATCATCAATCGAAATCGGCGGCACCCTCAGCATCTCAATATCTAACCCGATCCTGTCCTCGATACACTGACTGATCATTTCGATTTCGGTATTCGCGTATTTTTTTGTCAGATTTTGCCCCAATTTGACCCGTCAACGACCGCCGACCGACTGCGTACTAAATTTGAAAATGCGCCGTCGCAAGCTCTCTTTTATCGACCCTTCGAACGCCCACCCATCGATGACACGTCCTAGATTTGTGTAAAACGTGCTTTATTAAAGAGACGTTCCCTTGTTTTGGGACGCTTCGTTTCTATTGGTTGAGGGAGCGTCGCGACGCTCCACCCTGTTCTCAACACCCCGCACACCTTCTTTTAGACTCGACTATGTACGGGGGTTATTTTTCTTGCCTTTATTGCCCGGGGACTAAATGAAGTCTTTTATGGACGGAGAAGACATAAAATTTGCCGACGAAAATAAAGACATAATTTTTACGTTTGTCGTGGATATAAATTCGGATCAACGGAGCACATAGAAGGAGGAATCGGGTTTGCGAGTTAATTATTGTGGAGGAAATATGAGAGTTTTTTTTAATTTATTACATATTTTTATTACCAATTATTTGACGGGTTCTTTTTGGAGCAATGTGTAGGTCTATGCGCAATTTCACAGTCAACTTAATAGAATTATATGCTTGAATACAATTTTTAACAATAGATAATCGATCAAAATTGTTAATTAACTACAGGTATAGTTTGGTATTAATAGGTTTGAATATTACGTTGGATGCATGACATGAATAATAACATGTTTACCTAATGATAATTGTTCGCTTTAGTTTTTTTGATGACGTGTTTAAATGAACTAGATATACATATTAACTATCTACCACAGAAGAGAATTCAGAAAACGGTAAGTAGCACTCAATCATCACAGCGGCATGATATTTTGAACTCTAAGTTCTGAAAGTGAGGTTAAACATGTGATATCCTAAACAACAGAGCTGCCAACAAATCAACATAAAAAAAAAGATTTATAGACCTTGTTTTTGTTATTAGTTTTAATCACTCAAGTTCGAATGTAAAGAGCAATGAATTTGTTACCATAAGTTTGATTCTAATTATTTTTATATTATCCATTTGTTTTTGATAAAACATTTGTGTTTTTTTTTTGCTTTTTTTCAATTTGATCTGACAATTGGAATAAACAATTTTTTGCTCCTAATTTTTTATTATCTACTAAAAAAAATGACGTACAGTAAATATATTATCTTAATAAATTATCTAAGAACCGATGTTTATTTTTGTGTCAGTTTTACGTGTTCTGAAATTCTGAACAATGATTGCATTGCATGCAAACTAATATTTAAACTGTCTGAGAATTTGACTTAACAAGCAGTTTCTTTATGTCTAAACAAATTATAACAATTGTTTGTATTTGTATAAATTTGTATTGTTTGTATTTGTTTGAATTAAATTTCCAATAAGAAAAAAATAAACAAAGATAGGATATAAGAAGTTATATGCATAAAGAAAGAATATAGGTGGAAGAAGGAGAGAAATATGATGCTTATTCTAACCCTATATAACCAGCTAACTAACTTAAAATTTAAGTAGCTTCAATAACGAGTACAAGAAGACAAGATAGAGAAAAAGAAAAAGTAAAAATAAACAACTTTAGTAAAGGAAAGCTGAATTTACAGCATAAACCAAAAAAAAACAAAGAATGAGACGAATGAAATTAACAATAAAAAGCAACAATTAATATCAGAAAAAAATACGCAAAAAGTGACTAAATGTATCGAAAATAATTCCCGAAAGTAGAATAAAACATTATCAGTAACACTTCCACAATATTAATATCGGATGTTCATTTAATAATCTGATAGCATTTTCTGTTTCACTTGTTTTGGAAAACGTATGTCGCATTATTAACGCACATATTCTTATTTCTTATACACATGAGTATGATACAAGAAACAATACAATTGCACACAATTAAGATCAACAACTCAAGCTGACAGTTGACCAAAAGAATGACACGAATGAATGAATGGCCTGAATTCACGCAAACAAAAAAAAGCATAGGTAATACCACAAGAATATTAAATGAACACCCGATACTACGTGAATGAAAACTAAAAAAGTTGGAATTTTATAGTGCATATTACAGTGATGAAATAGATCAGTGAAACAAATTAGAACAGAAAAAACGGGTACGGGTAGCAATCAGTGGAGATCAAGATGTGACCTAAAAGAGAGTAAGAAGAAAAAAGAGTAATCTTAAGTCGATATACCAAAAGTCATAAACCACAAGAAGACATCAAACAAAAATAACAAAATATGATTGATAACATTTTGATTGGAAATGAGCAACAGATGAACAAAGTTGAACTGGAAAAATAATTTAAAACGACAGTCAAAGTAGTAGAAAAATATATGGGTTAGAAAATTTAATACGAGAAAACAGAAAAGCTGATGAAATCAGACAACGAAAAACAAAAGCATTCTGAAAAAGTTATCGTCTAAAATACATCTAAAAAGAGAAAAAAAAACAAACCTGTACGTAAAGAATGTACGTTCAGGTTTGTATGTACGTAAGAATAAAGAGAAAAAGTAAAAGCAATGATAAGGGTAGGCATGTAAAAAGTTGGAAAATAATAAAAGAACATGCCAAGGAAATATATACATCTCATAACTTACATAACAGCAATAACCAAGGGAAAAAATTATTAGCTAGACGAAGAAAACCCTACATGAAATTCATATTCTTACGAGATAAATTTAAAAAAAAGATATAAAGAATGAAAAAACACTCCCAAAATAAGACAGTAGATGAAGCAAAAAGTAAGACATTGCAGGTTTGGTAGTATTTCAAGAAACCGTAAAGTGTCTATGAGTACCTCGGATAAGAAGACATATTGTGCAGAAAGAAATATATACTAGTGATGCTAGTATAAAAAAAAAACACAATGAACTATTGAAAATTGTCTAATCTTGTAGTTTGAAATACAAAGAAAAAAAACTGAGGAATAAAACTGGGAAATAAAGGACACTGATGAGACCTGTGTAATTTAATAGTCAAATAAATACTAAACAGTTTTTACTATAACACCAAAAATACTTGCTATCAGTAAATAGTTATGACTAAATAATAAAAAAAAACAATTTACGAAACTAGCTGGAACTTATTTGATTCGCAATTAAGTATTAGTTATATGACGTTAATATGTCTCAAAAAATTGCGTTTTTAAATGAAAGTGTGTAAAACGAGACACCGACACCGACTTCATTTTCAATATCCTTTTTCGGTCAAAAAGGCATTGCGTTTAAAAAATGGAAATTAGCTACACTTTTGTTATTGTAGAAGTATGTCGTAAATTGATTAGGGATGACATTAATAACAGTGACAATAATTTGAACTTTGTGTCCTATCTTGATTGCCGTTTGTTCTTCGACACAGTTTCTGTTAAAATTGCATTTAATTTATTTTTTTAGTGAGACATAAGGAACATAGGACGAGATTATCAACAGAGATAGATAAGTCTAAGTGACATTTCAGTATGAGCCCTACGACATACGTCACACCAAACTTTTTTTTTTCATTTGACAATAACGTTTTACCGACAGTACATTTTTGTTCGTCTATAAAATTCGTTCAATATTTAGTAGACTATTTACTTATGTTTGCCTTGTTTGTGGTGGAAATTTCTCCATATATTTTTGCCAATTGTTCTTTGAATTTACATTTCAAGCTTTACAAGGGGGCTTTGGGACAACACATTGATCTAGGAGAAGTACTTGATATGGTTTCGAAAATAAGGGATAGACTAAGAAAGATATACATGAATAGTAACAGAATAGGAATCTTAAATATTGTAAGAGTAGGCAGAAAAATATCTGAAGAATTTAGGGAAAACAAAGCAGAATACGTCCATTCTATTCAAAATATAAACTGAACAAATGAACTAATAAATGCAATCTAATAATTTGAAAATTAAAAACATATGGTCAGTTGATACAAAGGAACAATTTTAAAATGAACAAAAAAAACATGTAATTTACTTAATTAGATGTTTTTGTAATTAATATAATTTAATTTAAAGAAAAACATCTAATTTAATGTTGGTGGTGTCAACATTAAATTAGAATGTTAGAGGAGAGACAAATCAAGACAAGAGTTAACAAGAGTTAAAAATGGGAGGAAGATAAAGCAGAAGAAGACCTTGAATGGTGGAACACATAAGAATTTTAGAAATTTTGCTGGCACGAAAGCTCTATAAAGAAGTTATGGAGAGAGATAATTAACACTGCTAGTGCACCGGAGATGGGATAAAATGGAAGAGTATTAAGAAAAACCCGCCAAATATAAGTGAAAGGAGAAACATATAACGACCTCACATCAATTTTTTTATTATTAATCTGTATTTGACACTGATGAACCTGTTATTACAAAACATAATTTCAATGATTTTCTGTTCTGGTTTTAATATCATTATCATTATAGATAGATAGATATACGAGACAATTTTTAACGTCAGTAGTGAGTAGGTTGCGTTTCCAGATGTTTATCCAGCTTGCAGATTTGTAAAGAATTTAACAATAATGATATTAATGACATGTAAATATTTAAACGACATACATTAACATAACACTTGAGAAGTCTATACAGACCTCTCCCTCATTGTTCACTAATTATTTATGAGACAGAAACACAAATCAATTAAAGAGAAGTTCGTATAATTTAACTGACATTTAATGATACCCAATTATAACAAGAGTTTTTTTTATTATGCTAATCTTCTAATTATCTCATGAATACATTCATTTTAACACATTTATTCTTATCGACGCTGTTACAATCCACGTGACATTTTACAAAACCCAGTTCTATCGAAATGGTTGAAATGGACCATAGAAATAAATAAAGTAAGATCATAGCCGATTATATCCATCGATAAAAGGCTTTAGTGAATGAAACCTGCTGCCCCATAAAAGTCATTCTCTTCCACATACACACAACTGGCGTTCATGTCACTGCAGAGGGGGTGCTAATGCTCAAATGGAACAGAAAAACGCACCATCTGTTGACAATCCAGGCGGGAAAATATCGCCGCCACTTTTTGCATACATATCCATCCACTAACTCGATTTGGCTCACTTCGCCTTAATGGAATTGGTTATACGTTCCGGGTTACTCGATTAAAACGCAAGCTCGTGTGGTATTGCCTTGAATATTTAATTAATAACTCCCGAAGTAATTGGTCTGTTCGGTCTTTGTATGTCTGAGGGTTTTTTTTGCGCTCTTGCGTTTGTAAATTTTTAAGGCGGCGAGGATAACGGAGACGGGAAAATCTTCCCAGAGTTTGTGAATTATTAAAGAGGACGCGGCTAATCTGGCCAAAAGTCGGTGGATCTCCTTTTTCAAACCCGGAATAATGCAGTTAGTGAATTAAGTTCGAGCTTTGATAAAAAGGGAGAAGAACAACTTAATTCAAGGCGATATTAAAAATGGATTGGCTTGAACAGGGAATAATTAGGTTTACACTTCGGATAAATTAGTAATTTTTCGTCAAAATGTTGTTATTAAACATTTGTTAGTGATTTTTTTTTTGTAAATGCAGCTTGACAAGATAAGACTGCAACTATAAAGTTTCGTTTGAATACGAATTATTATCCAAGGGGGCATTTTCACTCATTTCAATTCATCCTACAGTCTACAAATTGTCAGTATTCAATTAATTGTTGGTGATAATCTGATAATATCCATTAAAATGTTTTTTTTTTCTAATCTTCGTTTTGTATCAGCAATTTATATTTTTGCTCAGTTGTTATTACTACTATCATAAGTAATATACAGGGTGTTGTAAAAATGTCTGCAACAGTTTTAACTAATTCAAGTACAAATTCTTTCTCTTTTTCTTAATATGTTGTTTTTTCAAATAGCATTTTTTGTTTACTTTTTTTCTTCAAATCGCTGTGAGATACATTGTCACAAGCAAGCATTTCTTGACTTTTTTTTTGTTTTCAACTCGAAAATGTACACTTTTCCGTTTTTTACTTTCAAAAAGCAATTTAATTTCTAGAGCGTCTAATTTTTTTTTACATTTTAAATAAAAGGTTTTTTCTTGTATTTTCTGATGTAACATGGCAAGTTATGATAATATCAACACATTTTAAATGTGTTCTAAAAGTATTTAAATACATTGAGAACATTTTTTATCTAGCTTTCCTTAGTAAGTATATCACAATTAAAATATTTTTAGCCTTATTGTTCGTAAGAACATTTTTTAATTACAGTTAAGTATTTGAAGAAATAAATCAACAAACTTTAATTTTTCAAACTTATATCTTTAATTTTACGCTAGTTAAATTTGAATATTTTCTATTATTGCTAACTTTTAACACTACTGTCAATAATAATAACAAGTTGTGTGATTTATCACCAATGATATAAAAAGCTGAAGATTTAACTAGCTCGAAGAACCTTCAGTCCCACAACTCGTATTTTCGAGTTATACATCGAGAATAGTAAATTTTTATAAACTATTATATGTTCTGAAATTTATTTTATCCCTAGTGTATTTTTTTTAAATTGAGTGATGTAAGTTTGTCTTTACTGAGTTGGGGTAATAATGTGTCATCTGTCATATCAAGGCATAACGTAAGGTTATTTTCATTTTTATGTTTGTTGAAAACTCATTTGAATGTCAAATGAAGTTTGAAGATGAAAATAGCCAAGCAGAGCTGCCGATTTACAACAGAAAAAGTACTAAGAAGTAGCAGTACTAACCTTACTTTTTATGAAGTGGTGATAGGTACCTCATATAGTTTCGTCTTCATGTGTTTTGCTCAAACTTTTTTTTTGTTGCAAATCTCAATTTAAACATGAAATGTCAAGAATGAGAACAGATCACCGTAAGGTTATATAACCTTTTGTTTTTTTATTATCGTAATGATATACTTTTAACAACGCTTCTACACCAATGAAAATTGTCGCAGTCGAGTCATGTGACGCATTAATTGCATCTCATGTTAACGTAATGAAACCATATCTAAATATGTATTTCTGAAAACCAAGACTTACATTTTTTTTTGAGCCCCAGTTAATATATAGTTATTTACATGAGTCAGTAAAATGATGCGTTACTGACGAGGGACAATTGAAGGTTTTTTTTTTTAGAAATAGTTTTAAATTTATAAAATTTTAAAACAATTCAATTTCGTGTTTAAATTATTTTTTGTACTCATCGTACGGAAACAGAATTTTTCCGCTTAATCCCGATGCACGGAAAAACGGTTTTCCCGCACCGCGGTGTTTTTTAGTTTCCGCTGGCGGCTAGGGATATTTGCGTTATACGGTTGGTATTGCGACTTTTTGAGGACATCAGTCAATCAATTTTTGATAAGTGCTTTCATACCGTTCGCGACTTTTCTCGGGCAGCAGACGCGAAACGGCCTCTTTGGCACATTGTTGTACTTCGGAAGGGGTACACATACATTCTTCGCTCTCACTTATTTTAACAATTTTTGTTAATAATTTTAAAAAAATGACAGCTGATTTACATTTTAAAAATCTTGGAGGTAGCTACAATAGACAGATCATGTTACCAACCCACCATTAAAAAAAAAACTAAGTTAAACTAAGTTGTTAGTCCTCCTTACAGTCGTGCTGCAAACAAAGTGCTCATGCGGGAAAATTAAGTTTCCGAACTTGTTAGGTAAATAACTATTATTACCTAACAACTAGTTGTTTGTACAGTAATAACAAAACAGTTACATACATTCAGTTACCGTCCAAAGCACGTAAAAATGTCTTATAAAATTTCTACTATCCAAAGCAAATATTTTCCTGTAATTTCTTTTTTAAAAACATTAGAAAATTGTATGTAAAATGTTTAGGTACACAAGATATTTAATTACCTATTGCTTTTTATATTACTAAATACCAATGACAAAAAACTCTAGTGAATAATAAATCTCTACAATTTGGTTGTAACAGGCGCGTAGATGATGTTTGACAGTAAAATTTCTTTCTTGTTATAATAAACAATTTTCACTCAATTGCATTACGAAACACACAAAACTTGATGACTATAAAGTAACTCTATATACTAATAGTAAAATAATAGCTATTTACACGAAGTTTACACTATAATTTAAGACTTTACGAGGCATCTGAATCATGGCTGAGCGAGCGTAGCGAGCGAGACTAATAAACAAAGGTAGTTCAATAAATAAAGTCCATAGACTCTATCGGCTGTTCATTTAATAATCCGGTAAAAACGTACGTCGCATTATTAATGGACATAACCTTACTATTAGTTGGAACAACAGATGTTCGTAAAAGTCTAAAACTGGATAAAATTTAGAATTTTTTGAAGTTGATTATCGTCATTCTTGTGGCACTTTTAACTAGATTATAGTGATTTTCGTTTTTGTAATTTACTTTCAGTAATATTTGTCTTTTATTATTTGCTTTTAATGATTTATGACATCTTCGTGTCGTTTAACTATTTTTTTGTTCCATTCTGTATATAGACTACCAAAAAAACTCTTGTTTTCGATTTTGTTTTTCAAAGCTTAATAAAAAAGGTTAATAACAATTTCAACGCTTTTGACCACAACTTTGTTCATTTTATTAATCCAAGTTTGATAGAGAGCAACAATCTGAAGACAATTTTAAATCAATATCAGTGCAATATAATTGAGTTATGTAATTTGATATTACAATTAATATCGTTATGACCCAAGCAATTTTTCTATGAAAACCCTCAAAAGTTTTCTTCTATTCTAAATCAATACAAAGCCTAAAGTGTGACAGCACATCGACTCTAATGAATAATAGAATTGATGTTACCTCAATGACCATCGTAGCGTGTCATAGCTCACACATACAAAAAAAACTTCCCTCACGTTTTTACCATAATGGTTATTGTGTCATTATTATATAACAACCAGCGTCACGATGACAACTTTTCCAAATAAGTACATTCATATTTAATCGAGCAATGAATATTTAATCAATTTTATATCAGAACCAATTGATCTATTGCGTTTTTATCTTTACCACTCATCGTTTTTCCTATTATTCAAATAACTATGTTTTGAAATGTGAACAATGAACCAATAAGTTTGATGGAATCCATTTCTGTATGCCAAAAAATTAATTACATTTTCGTTTTAACAATTATGTTTTGATGAAAATCAATCACAACGTGGGATGATGTCAACATCCTGCGCCGAAAAGGCGCTCCTTCCATGCACCATTAACTTTTAACAATGATTACAACGCCTATACCTGTTGTAAAATTCGCATGTAAAAATTTTTAGTAGCTCCATACGCTTAGTTATAAAGTCGACTCTCGAGGTCTAATTAATACTCTCTAGACGGGGTTAAAAGCAGGCCTGCCACCACATCCATGAATAAATAAGCGACATTTCGCCCCGGAACATTTAGTAAATGGACCGGATTATGGCGATGTCACCCTCTCTCTGAGATGTTGGGCAGTTTTAACACCAGTGAGGGGGTTAATGGATCAATCGGGGTGGATGTAGCAAAACAAGTGCATCCAATTCAATTAGCATGCCGGATTAACACCGATCGAACTTTGTATCGACTTCTCTGATGGATTCATTGGGGTGATAAACAGGGGGTGGATTAGCAAAAGTCGGAATGGTGATTTGTGGAAAGTTGAGTCAATAGGTTGTTGAAAAGTTTCGTTTTATTCAAAATACTAACAAAAATTTGCTAAAATTCCGTTTAGAAACAGGAATGTAAATCTGTAAGTCAAAAATTGAATAAAGTAAAAAATAAACTAAACTATGAAAATACTTGTGCATCATCATTATTAACATCATTAACAAACAATTTCTGTTTTTACAAAGACTGACGTTTTCATTTGTTAGTTTAGAGTTTCACTGATAAACAAACGCATATAGTCTGGTATTTGCATATTCTGTTATTTGGAATGTTGGTTTCATATTTTGTAAATAAACTATATATTCTTTACAATCATAATTTACATACAATTCTTAAAACAATTTGCTAAGAACTAATAAATAATTTGAATTTGGGCCGTATTATTAACGGTTTTTTAAATCCAAAATATGTTTTGGACAGTGCTATAGTTACAAATATTAACAATCTGTTACCAATAGAGGTTTAGAAAATTTACGGTTTGACAAAATAAATTATTATTATAACCCAACAAAGTATTTTGATACTATTTTTTTTTTATATTCTTGCAATTGTTTTACTTTTCTATACATTATACATTACACTGTACAAAATTAAAGCTTAAGAGAGTGTAAGAGTGTATAATCTAAAAAATTTTATAGAATCTACAAAAAATTAAAAGAACGTAAACAACACGAAAAGAATTTGAAGATTACACATAACACAAAATTTAAAGAATTTAAATTATACAAAATATGAAAAATCTGAAAAATACAGAAACATCAAAGAATTCTGAGATGTTTCCACAAACAAAGAATGAGAAAATAAATTATTCAAAGTCGTCAAAGAGTCTTACAGTAACAAAAAATTTAAAGGATTTTTAAAAGAACTATAAACCCTAAGTTACAAGAGGAATACGGTATTTTATTTTATTTTATGATATTAAAAAAGTGCAGAAAACAACTACTGGAAATTCAAAACATACTAAGCTCAATTAAAAAACATAAACAAATTGAAAATAATAAATAATGTCTAACTAACATAAAAATGAATTCAATGTTAGAAAGTTCAAAAATTTAAAGCATTAAAATGTTTTAAGCTATGCGCATCAACAGAATAATTTGAAGAATTTAGAAATGGTAATATTCAGAAATCTTAAAATTACGATGGTGGCAATATTAAATTATTAAAAATGATTAATGGTGTTTCCGTAAATTTTGTTGCAGATTTTTCGGCCTTCCGTGGTGAAACTTTTATTAATAGGATTTATTTTTTTCAAATCAAAACAAAGAAGTTTTTTAAATTTCAACATTCGGTTACCAGAAACAGTTAAAACAATAGTAGAAAAACTAACCACCAAGTTGTAAAGAGTATTCTTTTTATAAAATATACTAATTTATGTTTGCTATTACCAGACTGAATGTTACCTGAAGGATAAAAAATAAGAATTTCATCATCCATTGACACTAATTCTTTTATGAGTTATCTTCTACTTCTTGCATGGTTCAATCTTCTTTTGTCATGGTTATTACAGATTAAAACACAAAGCTGCAACTTTTAAATTACCTTAGCGTACAGTAATTTTCTTGATTTTGTAAAAAAAATATGTTAATCTGGTTGCCTAATCTAGAAATAATTTTCAACTATGCCTAGTTAAATTTATCCTCTTTAAGATTTGCAGAATTCAGATAACTGAAGAAATAAGTTTTTTGGTGCAGTTATTTTTTAATGTTACAGTAATTGTTGTAACCATTGTGTGAGCTATTATGCAAAAAATATACTTTTTTCTCTCTACTGTAAAAAAAAAATTCACAGCTTGTTCAGACTTTTAATTAAAGGATTAATAAAACATAACATATTTTTTTAAACAGTTGTGAAGAATTTTACTTTTTCTGAATAAAATCTCGTTTAATACTAACTAAAACCATTTTGTAGCCACCAAGACACAGACCTTGACACATTAGATAATTGGTATAAATTTTTAATGTTGCTTATTATCTGTTTCTTATGCATTTTTCTTTTACCGCAACTAGGAAATAACAGCTTTTTCAATCTGTTTACTTGACTACTGTTTCTAGTATTATTACTGATTATGTCATTTTGTCGATACAGTTAGATTGAAGGTCAAGTACATTGATATCAATTAAAACAAAGCAGGAGGTCCTTTTATCGTAAATCAATCAGTTTATTAAATCTTATCGTGTCTGAAATTTTTATTGATTTTTAAAATAAAAAAGTAGAATTTCCTAGAAATCAATTGTGCAATAATATATAATGGTGAAAAAAACGTATTTGAACGTAATCGAATAAATGAAATCAAATTTTTCCAAGAATTATTATCATAGAAGTGTTTGATTAAATTTTATGTGGTTTGACTCGGCGACGATCTCATTATAAATGTTTTTTCTTGAGGTGGTATTAAAAAAATTATGTTGAAATACAACGCTTTTCCAAATTAGGTAATATTGTACAAAAAAAAGATTGAAAATCGGGTTAGAAACTAAATATATAAAAAGAATATGAAACTTTCATAGTATTGCTATAAATTTCAAAAAGAAATATTTAACTGAGTAACTACAATAAAAAATGTTTTTGTAAGAACCTTTGGAAAAAAATAACTGTTTTAATTTCTAGAAAGACTAAATTAATCAATGCAGATGACCGATAACTAGAATTTGTGCGAAAATATCATATACCTTACTGCCGTCATTCAATTTTCTTTCGTACATAACAATAAAATATCAAACACTCAATGATAAACTAGTAAAATTTTGATTCATATTGATATAACGTTTATCTCAAGTGTTTTCAAGATATTCAACTTGAAAATTCATTCATTTGGAACGTAGGGGGTCTCTAGCCCCGGAATCACCAACAAAACACCGGAAATCCAGATTTGCCACAACCCGGAAAAGCATTGTTGCCACCGGAAGTCACGTGTGGTGTTTTGGTGTCAACAGTTGGGCCTTCGAAAGTATACCCCAACGATTAACAGTTGCCGCTTCGATTTAGATGGCGCGTGGCGGACATTCGCTGCTTCCGGGGACAAAATTATTAATAATCCTAAACATAATGTGGCACGCTTTTCTTTATTCAAACAAAGATTTAGAATTCTTGTAAGTAAGGCTCAAAAACTGATCTTAAAGGGGCCGGAACTCCATATAATGTTAATCACCAAGTAGCCCGTTCCGAACAGATGAGCGCGACGGGATACCGGTGCCCCCCTTTAGGTGCTCCAATAATGATACTGTCCTAAGTGTGCCATGATCGTGCACCACTGAACCATCTGCCACCTTATGATTCACCCTTCGTGATGCAATGGTCATTTACCTATCGGACCTTTGAATCGGGTGTTATATGCGATGGTATCTGATGTTACAAGTTGTTTGGTTTTTTAAAGACAGATGTGCAATTATCTGCGATAAGGGGCTCTTTTTTCCACCATGACGTGATTGTTTATTGACTGGTCAAATAATCAAGTCACCGCTCGAATAATAAGAAAAACAAACAGAATTAAAATTAATATAAACAGAGTGGGCAGTATTGTGAAATCAAACCGCAGGGGTAGCGCCAGTTTACACAAGGGGCTGCTTGGAGATGCAGGGGAGGCCTTTTATGTGTTCGGTTATGAACGTAGTTCATGGTATAATTTGTACCCTCTAGAATTATGAACATATTTACTGATTGTCTCGTGAGACTCAATTGATATGCCAACAAGCCCTTTAGGAAGGATTTATGAAACAAAGAATGAAATATTGGAGACCAGAACATATTATAAAAAGGGTGGGAATAATTGAAAGCCAGAAGTAAAAAAGTTACTGATGAAGTCACAAGGAGATGAAATATCACTGGCATCTTTCTAAATTCGCTTTTAACTTTGCATGTTGTTTCTGATTGATTAATGAGGAGCGAAATATATGCGACAATATTTACAAAAATATTATCTTGATCATTACCTACAAACTATCGCAAAATACGCACCAAATTTTAAAAATGTGTAGAAACGTGCAAAGGAACAATTGAATTCTTCGAATTCATTGGACTAGACATTTAGGAATTTATTGCGATATTTTAGTTTTCGTAATTGTTGTATGCCATGAACTGTTTCTTATACATTCTATAGGTTATCTAAATCTTTTTGTCAAATTATCTTCAAAATCTTTATATCTACTGCAAACTTTTATGGATCATGGATTTTAATTATTCACATTTTCCATAACTATAAAAAATTTTAAAATTTGAACACATTCGATACCAGAATTTTCAATCACTGTTTAGAATTCTTGTATACATTTTTTCCAGTTTTTTTTAATTTTTACTTTTTCTATCTATCTTTTTCTAAGTTTTGATGCTTCAGATGTTTTGATTTTGTTTACGATTCCATAAGCTTTTAATACACTTTCTTACTTAACATGTGTTAAAGAAAATCCTAAAATATTTCGAATGATATCGAAAATTGAAAACGTAAAGTTTAAAATTACACTTGGATTAAAAAATTACGTATTTAATAGAAAATTAAACAAAATTAAACGTTAGAAAATAATTGAAATTTGCTTAGAATTAATAACTATTTTTAAAACTTTTAGCTGCTCAAAAACTTTTAAACGTTTGGACAGTTAGAAGCATAAAAAATGTCATAAAAGAAATATTAACATTACGATAGTTTTTAAAATCTTGTAATTACTAAAAAAAATCCTAAATCTAAATCTAAAAATTCTGGGAACATAAAAACCCACAAATATTCTTGAATATAATTTAAGTACAAAAGAAATATATGTTTACAAATTCTGTTAATTATTTTGTTAACAGTATGATTTTTTCACATATACAAGGAAGCGCTTGAAACTGACCTCATCGTTTCTTCTCTATTGTTAACCAAATCCGACATTATATGCGATTTTTTTTTTAAACAAATCAAAAATTAAAAATGATAAACTGCTGGCAAGCTTCACCTACCTATTTATTTATAGCGAACAACTTCATAATGATTTGAAAATATGAACGAAAACTGCTTATAATAAGATTTTAATATTGAGTGGTATTCCTAGATAAATGGGTAAGATATATTGACTACTTCCAAACAATACAACAAAAGGTTCTAAAAGGTATTAGTATTATGATATCTTGTTTGATTTATTAAAGGTTCAATTTTTTTAATTAATTTTCTTGAGAATTAGCTATTATAATTATTCACTGAAATTCATTTTCATGTCTTTAAAATGTTGAAGATAATATAAGTGTTAGTGAACCCTGTAGGTAATTAAAACCTTATAATTTTAAATAGTTTAAAATTGCCCGGACAGTTCTGAAGTCTCTGAAACTAATATAAAATGTTGCTCTGAAGAATCTGGAAATGGTGGAATATTTCAGAAAGTAATTGATTCTTGAAAAACGCTTTAAAAATCTTATTTAAATATATATTTTTTAAACAATAGTTTTTTTAATTCGATTTAATTATTGAGTTTTTCAATTATTACAAATCTGACATCAAAATGGTTAATATTTACACAAAATAATTAGACGACTATAGATTTGTTTTAAAGCGAAACGCTTCTCACAAAGAGTAACAGTTGTAAATGTTTAATCAAAAATAATACTTTAGAATGATAATTTTACCATAGATTAATAAGATTATAAGAATAAGTTATTTATGTTCACATACTTTCGGAATTTATTGTCAATAAAACATTTTCAGGAAACACAATTGTGTTTCTCACGAACTTTTGCTAGGATGATTCATAAACGCGGATGATTTGGTTAGGATTAAAGTGTTGGCAACTCTGCCTATTATATCAAAGGGTCTCCTTGACAGTTTGAAATTAAACATTAATTGATATACACAGATGTCATTGTTGACATGGATCACGTGACAATTTTGAAATGTCAATTCGATTGGCAAAGAGGCTAGCAAACTATTTCATATTCCAAAGTGTTGTTCGTAAATATAAATATTAATTATATTTATCATGAATAATTAATTTTACGAAAAATTATTATTTATGGTAACAAAAAGTAAAAAATGGTGAAATCATATCTATCTATTCCTACTACATTTTAAGTAGGTGCTTATTTCACATTCTTACTTTCATAAAGTTCATTCATGACTTGCTTACGGGCGATGTTACCCTGTTATCTCTTATCTTTTGTATGTCCGCAATCCGTTAGCACTTGACATCACCTCATAAAGTGTGAACATCTCTTTTCCTTTTCCAATTAGCTTTTATGCAGTTTAAGATCTCGTTAATCTCTTTGTTTTGTCCGAAACCGTAGCAGATGCGCCCTTTTCTCATCCCTCCTGTTCACGGTCGACCCAGGCCGTATTCATGACGATGATTAGGGACAAAACGTCCTTCTTGCTCTCGTAATCAAACAAAACCCGCTGACTTTTCACAACAATGGTTTCCCGGACGCAGAATGGGCTGATTGAAGCCGTGTAATGTCGGCTTACATCCCCGTATTTTATCCAAGCATCCAATCCACCCTCGATTCTTATCCGTGCAGGCGCGTACTCGGACATATTTCGTCTCATTGTTTTCGTTCATGTGTGTCTTGAACGGACTGATTAAACCGGGGCAAGAGGGGCCCGAAGTCGGTCGATAAAAAGCGCATGCATTTATTGTATCGACAAAATAATCTGTCGTGATCTGGAAATGTTGTGAAGAGGGGTCATTTGGCTTTGCTAAATCTGGACGGACGATCTCGAAGCACGCATGGGCGTTATGGTGGACACGCGTTGGACTAAATGCTTTCGTATTGTCGTCGGTGGGACTGTTACAAAGTGCATGTTTGTCGTGAGGATTAAAGGAACGGAGTTAATAGAGGATAGGGACGAGTGCATTAACTAACAATGGAGGGGAAAAACGGGATTTATTATAGGTTATAGACAACTTTGACAAAAACAACTACTCTATGGTCCACTATTTCAAATCCATAGTCAATAGGCAACTTAAGTCTACATTCAGGTCTATACTCATTTTAACTTATGTAAAATTTTACTATACATTTTTTTCGTGTGTTCCACTCTTTGATTTTTCAATGATTTTCTCATCCTGAAAATCAAAAATTGCATGTCTGGTTTAAATTTATTGGATTATTTAAGTAAAAATATTGCTTTAATTAGTGTTTAAAAAATTCAGCGTTCATTATGTGGTCTCTGTTGTCTGTAGTTGTCCTGTTGTCAGACTTAAAAGAATTGATAGACAACTTTTGTTTCCGTCAGTTGTAAAAAATCTCTTGAAAACATAAAATTTTGTGTGCGATTTGTACATAAATAGACTTCGTCTTTTTATTGTTTTTATGTTATTCTTTACGGTAGCTCTAAACTCAAATTTTTTATAAAGTTTTATATTATGCAATTATTACAGCAAATTATTATTATTATTTTGTGAATATTGACTTGGATTATATGAATTTGATTTTGAGCTATAAAAATCTACTTAGTATTGATAGGTACATACCCAGATTTTTTTTTTGTTTTTAATTTCAGATTAGGTGTACTTTAAGTTGACATGCAAAATTACGTTTTTACGTTTTGTAAACACATTGAGTAAATATTTAAAAAAAAGGCAATTTGTTATAAACGTGCCGAAATGCGTTGGCCACGTTAGCACCAGTTCTAAAACAATTAAAACTAACATGATACAATTTTAAGTTTCCCAGATTTAATTTAAATTTTAAGTTTAAAAATTCATTAGTATACAACTTTGAATTAACTAAATTATTTATTTATTAACTAATTATTTATTATTATTATTTAAATTATTATTAATTCTAAAATTAAGGACTAGAACAATAATATATACGAAGCTGCTTTTTTAATCCAAATCTTATATATTTAACCATGGGACTACAAGCAAATTTTAGAACGATCTTTTCGGTTCACCTAATTTGAATTTTCCAGGCTTCAGATTGAAACTTTAAATTTTGTTATTTTTAAACCTAAGACTCAATTGAGAAAAATGCTAAGTTCTTCTAAAATCTTTTTTTCAACTAAAATCTATTTTTAGAGGTTTTATTTAAAATTTTAAAAATAAAACACCGAATTGCAGATTTTAATTTTAAAAATGGATTTTTTAATAAGTAGTTTAAAATTTTATAGAGATCTTAGATCTATTTTTGTTTGGATGTTTTCAGTTTTTTGTAATCTTAAAAAATTTTAATATCTATAAAAATATTATACTTACATATTCTATTTTTTGATTGTAAAATTTTTAAATATAAAAGAACATTTTTAGATTTTTCAGCCTTGTAAACAAATTTTGAGAATTTTAAAAATTTGGAATTAACAAAAATTAATATTAATAATTAATAATATTAAATAAATATAGTGGTATATGAACTTTTACCCTTAAATTATATTTTATTTTAGTTTTTTAAAACAGTAAACTGAACCATTTTAAAATATTGTGAATAAAATAAAAGATTCAGAATTTTTTAAATTAACTTTACGGCAAATTTAATACAAATGAAATTTTCTCAAAACTTCCACTTTTTATAAATACTCTGTATTTTGAAAGAACAAAATGTTGGTATTGTTAGATTACAGTAGCTGTTTATGTAATAAGTAGTTTGGAAAAAAGTTTATAAGCAAGCCAAGTTCAAAAATTCATGTATTTTGACATTTTTAAAACAAACAACTAAAATTACTTTATTTTACTAGAACTATAAAGTGCCACTTTATAGCCTCAAAATTAAGCTATTAAGAGTGCAGGGAATAATTAGATGCAAAATTAAATATTTGATAATTATTGCAATTAAAAATTGTAGCTGTTTGATAGTTAAAAAATCTTGACTGTGATAAACTAAATGCAAAAAAATATATTAATTTTACATAAAATATTAGAAATTGATTAGAGCAATAGTTTCGTAATGCGTAACTTGCTTTCTGTCTCCAATTACATCTATAATTTAATTTTACACTAACAGAAATTTAAAATGCTATCTAGATCCCAAACCAGATTCTTCAGTATTGAGAAATTATAAGAAAATATACAAAACTGTGAATTGTGAACTAAAAATCTTTTTTTTTTTTTTGAAACAACAATGACGATTTATATTTTAATGTTTAAAATATTTTTATTGTGATGTACAGATGTATACATTTTGAACCACTTATACGTTGACTTAAGTTTAATGAAAAGTTAAATTGAGTTTTTGGAAAAATGGTGGCTCGAAACAAACAAAACTTAAGTTTGCTAACGTTAAGAAAAGTGCAAATTTTGTTGACCAGTGTTCTCCAGAGATTTTAACGCGTGAGCGAAGCGAATGTTATAACAGTTGAACCATCAAACTCAAGAGAGCTACCAATATGTAAAATATGCAAGACCTCTACTGTTGGCATATGTTATTGAACTGATTAAGTGTGAATAATTGTTGTAATAAATTAAATAATTAGTTACAGCCATGGTTATTATTATTTTAGCACTTTTCGTTCGCATGTTTTAAAGAATTATCACGTTTTTAACTTTTCACGTACCAGGATTGCTACCCGACCGCCTCATTACAAATTCATAAGACGGGAAAAATCAACGTCAATTTAAGTGATTTCGTAATTTCACGACGCGCGCTGATTTTCCGTAATGAATCGAGTTAGGTAATTACAGGTGATAAAGACCACCTGCGGCCTGTAATAACCGGGGTGTTCCCGACGCATTTAAGAGTTTTCGGTAACTTAGAATGGAGGGAGTTTTGTTACGACCCCATGTAAAAACGAAACATAATCTTTGCGCTCGTCCACTCATCGGCCACATGGCAGTCGCGTGCCACGAACTCTACCAAGTGGCACGTGCGACTCATCTTCGTCTAGGTGGGGCTTCGGTGGACAGCATCTGCTGTAGGGTGGCAGCAACGTTTTGGAAAATTGAAAAGTATTTATTTGGGTACCGATTCTGTAAAGGTGATTTTATTGGGTCGTTTTTTTTGTGCTATGACTTCAAAAAGGATAACAAAGATTCCTGATTGCAAACACGCAAAAACTTCTACATTCTTCTCCTTTTTTACTCCCCGCAGACATTATTTATCGTCCTGTTTAGTACCATTGAATGCACTGAATTAACAAGAATGAAATAATACTTTATACCTACTTTTGAAAAAAAACAGACGCTTTGTACATTTGCTGATTACGCAAGAATTTAAATATAACCCAAATTCTTTCTAAAAAAAAGAAAAAATATTCCTTTGTAAGCATTTTGCCGCCTAGAAACACCGGTTGAATAGGGGCAGTGTAGAAAGGATCGAGGTCTTCGCCGCCCCCCTCGGCGATGATTACGTCGGGAGCGGTCCCGTCCTCCCCGCTCTAATCATGCTGAGTGCCGGGTGAATGGGAAAGCCGCCCCCGCACACGCATCATCGACCGCCGCCTCATTTGCCTGCAACCCTAAAGGACTAATACACACATGTATCGATATGCCGGTGGCGCAGCCCGTCACGAAGGGTATCTATTTAATATAGTTAAAAGCATATCTTCAACTTGCAGAATGAGGCGTTGTTACGTTTTCAAAAAGGCCAATGTATATCACTTACTTTTTTGGCGCAATTGGCGTACTTTGTAACTTCTGCGAGTGGAAAATGATGAAATGTTGGAAAAAGTTTTCCTCCATTATGTTCTTTTAATGGAAATATTTGTGATCGATGGCAGTCCTAGTCGAATTAATTAATCTAATGAATACCGCTGAGAAATTTATTATCAAAAATTGGAAATGTTGCTCTCGAGTCAATTCGATATTAATTCAGTGTGCTTTACGTTCTTTAGGCGTTTATTTTTCCCAATGCGGGTGACTTTTACGATAATTAAAAGATCTAAAGGTTTTAAGTAATTGAAATGTGGTGTCAAGGACGAGAAATTTTCTTGAGGTTAAAAAGCTATAGCGTATAAAAAAGGGAACATATGTGTCGTAATATTGGCAAACAAATTAGAATAGTTAAACATGGCAGAAGTTTGGGAAAATAGTATTTCTCGAATATGTGTGGGAGTTTATAGATCGAGCGAAGCGAGGTATGAATGAAAGTGTTAGGAACAAATTCACACCGCTAGCCTTAAAATTTAGTTCTTTAATTTTGGTTAATTTGGTATTTAGCAATAAATTTTATAAAAAAATAAGGTGTAATTTTGGAATATTACGAACATATTTACCTTCAGTTACTTTCCCTAAACTGGTATACATGAAAAATATATTATTTGGGCTTAAAAGCGCAAAGTTATCAAATACCATCAATGCTTGTTTTTCTGTAGCAATCTTAATATAGATATATATAAAAACTTAATATAATAATTTCAAGTTCTTTTTAAATGTGGCTCGTAGTGTTCTTCATGTTTTTTACAATACCATCACAATTTTATATGACTACGTGTACATCTCTCTAAATGCAATTCTCGGTATTTCAAAACATGGATAAAAAATTAGATAACTTATTTGAAATGTGAAATTTTCAGGAATTTCTTTTTAACTTATCGTAGAAAGTAGCAGATTTTGTTGCAATAAACATTTGTTTGTTTCCTTAGTTACTAAAATTGGACAAAAAACTTTGAAAAGGGTTTTTAAGGCTTGTAACTTTAAAACGACTATAAACATCCTAAAAGTACTCATATTGCAACATAAACTAAAATAAAAAAATACAGCGTAATTTGGTAGAACTGCCGAAATAATTTTGCCATATCTAGGTAATTTTACAATAATTTTCTAATACGATAAAATAATTGTACCATTATACCATTACCTATGTTTGCAAAAAGGTATATTATATCTTTCGAATCAGCTGTTTTAATACAGTTAGGTATATATAGTTTGTTTTTTGTTTTTTTTTTTTTTTTATAGGAAATGATAACATTTTGTAGACTGTAAGATTTAATTATTTTATAAAAATTAAAGAAAAAAAACATTTTGAAAATTTGTTTACAATTTATAGTAACCCATAGGCTATTTAAAATGTCATAAAACATATTTTTTAAACATTTTGTGCCATTTCATCACATTCTAAATAACATAAAAATTGAATTTCTTGTACACAAAATAAGATTAATTTTTACTATTAAGCATGTTGGATATTATCAAATGAAATAGTTCAGGATAAAATTATCGTATAATGGCTGAATGTTTGGTCATTTATTTTAAATGCAAGGCTAATTTGAAACCTGTTACTAAAAATTTTGAAGCTTCTTTATGTTGATATATGGGAACTACTGATTTTGGAACCTAAAAAGCCTGCCAAATTTTACTAAAAAAACTTTACATAATACGAAAAAAAGTTTCTACATCTTCTTTACAACCGTAAAAAAGCACTACATATAAAGTAACAATGCCAGTTTGATTAATAAACTTAATGAGCTGACTAGAGAAGTGCCTCTGTATTATGTAATCGTTTTCGTTGCCTGCTTTTTTTCAAAGTTCATGATAAAGTACATGTTTATCTGATCAATTTCAGGAATTTGATCATTGGAATTTTTGAACATGTTTGAAAATCTTTTAAAAGCAGTCTGAATTTGTATCAAATGTTTGAACGGACAAAAATCGAATAAAGTAATAAACATCAATTCTAGTGATTTTACTAAAATATTTAAAATTTATTTACTAAAATATATTTGCTGTCGTTATAACAAATTATTATTGTTTACTTAAATTTGATTACAAATAAATGTAACAAATAAATAAATAAATGTATAAATAGTTATTATCAGTTTTATAATTTAATCCATTATTTATAGACATATTTTTAGAGCAGTGACGTCATAATAAAAACTAAATTTTTTATGCGGAACTTTTACGGTTTATTGATACTTATCAACAATTTTTTAGTTTCCTATTGTGATTTCTACGTTTATATGTAATTTTTTAGTAATGAGTTTTTTTTTTACGTCGATTTATTTTATTTCTATTAAATTCTGCACCTAATTTTTGGGTTACTTTAAATTTTGACAAGTAAGTTCTATACAGTAGCTATTAAATTTTTCAGAAAATATTAAAGAAAAATTCAATTAAATGATTGCCCTAGTTAAATTTGTTTTGTTTTCCTAAGATTTTGATTTTACTTAATGGAAGACGAAGAATTTAAACCTTTTTAAAATTACCTACCACAAAATTATAGATTTATTTACTGTACAGTTTTTAAACCAAATTTAGAAAAAAACTTAAAAAAGTATAATGACTCCTATTATAGATCAACGATTTTAAGAGAAATATATTCATTGCAATATGGTAAAAACACATACGACATTTTTTTAATGCATAATAACAACAGCGATTATAATTTAAAAATGATTTTTCAAAAAATATTGAAAACCTTGTACTCTGCTATTTCAAAAAATAAAGCATAAATTGTTTTATACTTTTGTGATGATCCACAATTTTAGAAAGACTGAGGAAGATTTAACCGTTTATTACTTCGTTCCTAATCAAAAACATTAATCTTGAAATAATAGGAACTATAAGACAAAAAAAAAGATTAAAATATTGCGATTAATTTGGCATTTACATCATAGTGATATTTCAAATAAGCTCAAAATTTTTGAAAATCTTATATTGTCACCAACCTGAACCTGAATGTTGATTCCGACGGCCCAACAACGTCATAGTCGTCACCGGTCACCTCACAACAACTGACATAACTATTTTTATTTATACAAACTAAAACAAATATTGTTGATAATCTAATCTGCTGTTAATATTTATCAATAAAAACTTTAGTAACAAGAGCACAAAGTATACTGATAAGAAACTCATTGACATTTTTTCTCATTCAAAGGTAAAAGAATGAGCGCCCACCCTTACATTAAAAACTATTACTCCTCCCTTTTTGATTGCCGGTGGCCACCTTTCATACCTCCCTCATTAAAACACTAAAACCTCTCTCATCTCCAATGTCACTCCTACTAAAATTACACGTTCTGACGTCGCACTTGTTCAGTGGGTGTTTGTGCCGCTTTTTAAGACACGTGCCCACGGATCTGGTCCACGTGTCCGGAGTACTCCGGTTACCACTAAAGCAACAGTAGCCGTTCACATGGGAAATCTGTTTAATCTCCCCGATCTCGCCGTAATTAAGTTAGAATTGATGCGCATTTTCGCTGCCAAAAGCCGAATCGATTCTGGTTTTCGGATATAATGAAGATAAAGCTACAAGGAAAAGACAACTGATGGCAATGTGTGGTCGCTAAATTCATTACCGGGGACCTTTATATAGAGCTTTTGGATGTGAAGGAGGCAGTCGTGAAGAGGTGCCAGCCGAGTAAAGTAGAAAAAAATGTTTTGAGGGTGCTTTTGGATATTTTACCTTCTAGCGCTTTATTTCTTGCGAGAAGAGCGAGGAGCACTTCGGAGTTGGGAGGCCCGTCCATGGGCGGCATGCTGGGGGGCATTCCTTGGATCAACGGGAGCCCTCGCGACTGGTCCAAAATGGACATAGTAACACACTTCACTACCACAAATTGTCACCAAATTCAAATTTTCGTCGTTTGGTTTTCGGTTACAATTTTTTTTAACTTTTTGGCTAACATTGTGCCGTTAATTTTTGTACGTATGTCTCATGTAGGTTATATTTTTCAATTTGTGTTAAGTTAGTCTGGTCCGTTTAATTTCACTAAGTGTTTCACCCCGAGCCCTGAGATTCACTGTAGTGAAGGAGTCTGTCTACCTCGCTCCCTCCACCCTGCTGCCAACGACGCCATTATTGAAATCAGTCTTGATTATGGAGTTGTGACGTCACGAGACGGCGAGCGTCGGCGCGAACTTGGGACACTCCCTCGCAGGACGTCCTTTCTACTCCTGCAGGATGAGGATGAAGGAGATGAAATATGCCTATACACAAATAAGAGGAAAGGGACTTGTCAAAAAACAAATTTTCGAAGGATATTCGTTGTACAATTTAACGAACTCATATTCCACAGATTAACACTGGAATAGTTTTTATTCGATGACATGAGAAAAAAGATGTTTTAACTCATAAAGCCGAGTTTTTGGTATAAAATTTTGTGAAGTGATTTTCTTCATTTATGCTGTGTATAAACCTATTGCATTGCACGACTCTTACAATTACAAAATAAACAGAAAAATTACCTTGCACTTACTAATGTAATACTTAAATGATATATCTTTAAAATTTTATATTCTAGAAAGCTAGGTAAAAAGTTTGATTTTTTTATAAAGAGTTACAATTATTTAAATTTGTTCAAATTATTTACAACAAGAATGATAAAAACAACATTTTTTTATCATTGACAGTTTCTATTAATAGAGCTTTAAGTACTGTTTATCTGTTTAGAAAAATGAAATGAAAATTTTTGGGTACCTCATTGTATTTTTATACATGAGATAATTTAATCTTAGGCATTCGTAAACTGGATAGTTTTATTAATGTCGTAATATGTGCTTGTTTTTATTGTTTGTTATAAAAATGGTTAATTAAAAGAAAACTTGTAGGAAATTCAGACAGAGAAAGATATTTTCAAAAATTTGATATTTAAGGTATTTCGTTGTCCATAAAGTTCACTTTCAACTCTTTGAAAAGTGTATCATACATTATTTTCTTTACGGGTAAGTTCCATAATTAATTTCGTTGTAAATTTCAAAGAACGACAGAACAATTTTCTTGAAAAACTCAATTCAAAGATATGTGAGTGCCATTTTAAAATCTATAAACTAGTTCTTGGAAAAGTTTATGTACAGTAATAGTTCAGTTAAAAACAAAAGTAGCAGCAGCATAAACTATATATTTAACTACCACAACTTCATATTTTAGAAGGCAAAACCGGATGACTCCCTCCTGGTTACGGCGCTTGTGTTTCTAAAATGACCAGAAACAGAATTGAAACATCGCGTCAAAGCACTAACATTCGTCGTTTTCTGTTTTTAAGACTTACCTGCTACATAGTTTTAAAGATTAATATACTTTTGGAACACACGACAATTTTAAGAAAGAATGATACTTCAGATTTAACACTAATTATACTTAAATACTTTCCAAGGAAATACGATGAATTGCACTAAGTTTTTTTGTTTAATTACCTTTTTATGAGTGTTTTGATCTACCTACACTTTTTCATCAAAAATATGTTTCATTGTTTAGCGTATGGTAAAGTGGAAACTTTCATTGTCATGAATTGCGCAGAAAATCAATCACTGTACTTTATTTAAACTTTTTTGTACTAAAAAAATGTACATTAAAATTAACGTAATGTTTCTCTTAAAACTCAACAAGTTTTCGTACATGTACGTACGTATTTTAAGGTATCTAGATCGACAATTTAATTTACGATAATGCTAAGTATATTTTTGTATATTTTTGACATATATAATACTGCAGTTTTGCCTACAATGGAAAAACAATACAAAAAGTGACACAAAAATAACAGAAAAAGTATTAGTACTACATAATAATTTACACTATGAGTAATAATATGGTTAATTAATACTTTTAGTACAAAAAATGTCGTTGTTAAGACTGATATTTTAATCTTGACAATTGAAAGTTAAAATTATCCTGCTACTGTACAAGAACAAAAATTTCTAGTAAATTTGACAATTCTTTTTCCTGCCTACTTGTATTCGTAACACCTTAAATTTAATAAAAGCAGTTGCCATAATTATTTTCCACGGACCATTAAGTTTGAAATTATGAAACATTCTAAATTACTGAATGATTAATGATTAAAAAATAACTTGTATTGATTAATTTTTGATTTATAAGTGTTACTGCAAATTTATTTTTATTCTTGTTTTGTTATTTAATCTAAAATCATGAGAGGTACAGCGACTGTCAATAAATTTTGGTCGTCAATGTCATCTTTTGACACGAAGAAAATTATACCATTGTAAACTGCTCTTATTCTATATCTGCATGATACTAATTTCTGTCATTAAAATTCCTTGACAAGTTTACTAGAAAGTAGGGCCCAGAACTCAACAAATAACTACATCACTGTCTTGTCGTGTCGCATGTCGGTCTGAAACAATGTAAACAAGAATAAAATTATGTTGGTGCGTTTTAGCGTTTTGGCAATTTTATGTTTGACTTTTTGATGACATTTGCCTTTATCAAACAGAAAAAATTTATAATTTCTGACAAGTCCGTCACTTTTTCAAATGACATTGACGACCATTGCCATTGTACCTGAAAAATAGAAGGCATATTTTATAGATATTTACTCTGGAACTACAAAATCAATTCAACTCATTTACATTCGTGCACTTTAAAAAAATAAATAGATTATTGCCACCTGTCCCCTTTTTACTCTCTACGGTATGCATTTTTTGCTAGTACAGCTAATATTAGTTTTAAATGATAATACAATTTAAAAAAAAACTCAGTTATAAATTGTAGTTGAATGCCAGTATTCTAAGTAACATGTCTAGTTTGATTAAGTGCTCTGTATTTGTTCTATTAGAGAACATCTGTTTCTTTATATTGTATTCATATGCGCCATTTACTTATTATTCTCATTTTTTTATGTTTAATAATAATAAATATGAGAATATCTTTTATGAACAACAATTTAACAAGGTCAAAGTAAGCTTTGAAAGTTGAATTGTGTTAGTAGCTCCGCCTATTATTACTGCCAGGTGTCTGCTTTTCTGTAATGTTAAAATCGATAGATGACACTGCTACCAACATGTCAAAATAATGCAAAGCTTCTAAGCGTTTTTATCATTATTAAATCATACCGTATTTTCGTATAAAATTATTATTTTATATTAGTACCACAAAGAATAAGAGATGAAATATTCAAGTTCGCTAAGAGGGATGGAATTTTTTCAAACAAAAACAGAATTTTTGAAAACAACACTGTTTTACAATTTCTATCTAATGAAGAATTTTGATTTGATTTTGCTCAAAAAGTGTATCTTATTTCTACGTAAAACTAAAAAAGCCTGAACTTTTTTAACCCTAATAAAGCTATTAAAGAAATAAATCTTGGAAAACTGTTTCAATGTCTTCTGTAAGATTCCCCCGAGCATGACATTTTCCTGATTAAAATTGTAAAATGAATGTCAAATTAAATAATAATTATAACTGCTAAATTTTGAGATCTTATTTTCACAGTTTTATGTTAGACAGCTATAATAGTCTTTTTATGTCTTATTTCACAGCTTTTATCCCGATTTTTGGTCATATAATAACATACCGTTCACCCATACTTCGATATATCTATCTTAACTTTTTAGAAATTAAATATTTTAACTAATCGACATTTCAACAAGGCAGCAGATCAACGAAAATCAGAATGATTTTATATTTCATTATTTCGCCCCTCTTTATCACATATCGAAAGTGAATCTTCGAAGAAACCATTGAAGTTTTATTTCTTTCCACCCACATTAAAACTCCTCGGAAACCCGAAAAACGCGCATTTTCCGGCGCACCATCCTCCAATCGATTCCCTCCCCGACATATCATCAAAAGCATAAAGTAAACCCCTAGCGCGAAAAGGAACAAATCGTCCCTTGAAAACATCCTGAAAAATGTTTTCCGATAAAAGCTGGAACGACCGTCCTCACAAAAGCACGGAGTAACTTGATGGTGTTTAATATTTCTGGGTGTGGTTGGCAGCAATGGTGCGGCGTTTCCATAGCAACACGCCAACATCGACATGCTATGAAAAATCCCCAAGCACAGTACGAAAAAAACAATCGATATGTTATTCATAATTCGAATTTTTCCAATTGTCATCTTGAACCAACTGCAAAAAAATAAATTAGTATTTACGATCGAAGGGGTGGATGACGAAACAACGGGGGGTGGTTCACGCTCTCAGGGGGCGTTTAAGACGTCCCGCTGCTTGATTTATTTATTGTTTATCAAATAATCAGTTCCTGCTGGCTCGTTAAGTGTGACCGCGGGTTTTTGCTCGTACGATTGCATAAGACGGTAATTATTTCAATGAATTGTTGCAACTGGCCTTGATATTGGAACAGTTGATTTTATTAATGAGAATAAGAAAACAGCAGAACGGAAATCTGAAAAATTTCCTGACACTGAGATAATAAGTAGCTTTATTTTAATTGTGTATGTTGCGTAGAATGAATAACTTTCACTAACGCTAATTGTCTCGTCAAGCAATTGTTCCTTTGAGATGATTTTAGCCTTCACACGTGTTAAATAATAATAATTGCTCTTGGAATTTATCTTCAGGTATTGAATTTTAAGTGGAGAAATGAACTTTCTTTTCCCAAACATTATAAGATACTCCGTTTGAAAGTGAAAAGTCAACAACGTCATTCAAGTTGTCACGTTATATTCAGCGGCATTGTAATTCTATGTTTACAGTTTCGATTATAAATTTTAGAGATTTACGTAAATTAAGTTTTACCTTTATTATTATTATTATTATTATTATTATTATTATTATTATTATTATTATTATTATTATTATTATTATTATTATTAAATTTTATATTAAAAAATTGAATGGGGATCCAATTTAAAAACAACAATATGTCCCAAATAACTTCTCAAAAAATTTTAATTGTTTAATTTATTTATCGCTCAAATCCGAAAAATTTCTACTTAATAGTAGATTGCTAATTCGACTTAATCGCGCTAGTGCAATTAGAGCGATTTTCTCAAGTTTCTTTTAAATTTAGAATCTTCCACTTAAACTAATTTTTTGAGGTTTAAATATTTACAATTAAATTACACTTATTTTCTGGAAAATTTGATAAACTATTTATTTAACATGCTTAGCTGAGGTCCTGTTATATTTATTTTTCTTATAACAAAATTATCTATTTTACATAATCAAATTGTGTCTTTAGTTTTTCTTAGTATGCAGATAAGAAATACTACAATATGAGACTGTTAACTAGATTGCTTGGGTCTCTAACTTTTAAATAATATGATAAATAACATGTTAAAGTACACAGCAAAATAATTATGCAAATATGACAAGATATAACGAAAATATGCAACAAAATCTGAGATTATTTGGTTTGTTTAGTTGCTTAGGTACTATTGTCAGATTTATTGCATTCTATGTATTCCATGAAGGGGTCCATGGAATACATAGAATGCAATAAATCTGACAATAAACAAAATGCTTTAGATTTTATAAATTTCTTAAATTCTATAAATTTTTAGATTTTTTAACTGAGAAAATTTTTAATTTAAGTTATCTTGAGTCTCTCTTCTTTTTTCTCTTTGTTCTTGCTTCTAGTGTTTTTTTTTTGACAGTCTACTTTCGTTTATTCTTATAACATGTTTATATTAACATTACTAGCTGTCTATTTTCAATTTTTTTTTGTAAATGTTTCCTGCTTCAACTCTTTTTTAATTTAATTTCTGACGCAATCTTTCCTTGTTGTTCTTTTTATGTCTTAAATTTTTTAGATTATTATGTTTTTTTTTTTATATATGGAAAATTGTTTTTAAGATCTTTTAATAAATTGTAAATATTTGTTTTTTTTTTAGATGCTTCGGATTCTTCTAATTCTTCTAAATTATTTGCATTTTCTATATTTTATAGATTCTAAGTACTCTTTTTAGTAATTTTTAGGATCTGGTAAAAAATCCCTAAATAGTTCAAATAGTAAAAATCTAAATATAGATTATCAAGATATCTACAATTTAAATATTGTAACACAATATTGAACAGAAAAATCTTGAAAAAGAGCATCAAAATATAAATCTGAAAATTACCTGACATTCTTAAAAATATTCTAAATATAGCAATACTTTTTATAAAATTAATTAAACTTAAAAAAATCTTTAATATTCGTAAAGTTTCAAATGCTGTATAAGAATCTTATAAACTGTAAACATATCAAATAACATATTTTTTTAAATTAAATATGTGTGAAACATTTATAAATGTTGTACAAACCTACAGCTTAAAAATTATAAAAATGTTAAAAAATTTAATTCCAAAAATTCTGAAATTTCTTGAGAGGAAATTAAAAAATATCGATATTTTGATGATTTGAACCTGCACTGACAATTTAAGATATCACTTAAAAGTTAAGTATTTGCTAGAACTAAGGAAACCATTGATTAAATAATTGTAATAAAGGGCAGTGAAAAAATTTAAGTACTGTTTAATGCTAAAAAACATCGGTGCAAATAGCCAATAATACCAAAATAGTTCTGAAAATGAAGAAACTCTAAAACATGTCTGAAAGTCAAAGGATCTAAAGATAATTATAATGATCAAAAAGTTTTAAAAAGTTTTGAGTTTCTAAAAACCATTCTCAAAATAAGTACGATAATAGACACTTGCCCTGCCGTTTTTTAACTTAAGCAATACTTAAGATCCTTTACTACCCTTTGCTACAATTATTAAATTTATTAATGTGCAAGTGGCCATAAATGTCCTCTAAACTTCAAAACTTTTAAAAAAAAATAGAAAATTGTTTCTAATGTTTTGGATATTCTAAAATTTTTAAAAATTGACACACTCCACATGTTTTACATCTTTAAATTGTTAAAAGTTTATTAATCCAAAATTTTGAAAATTATGTTTCACTTGAATCTGGGGTTTGCGACAAGAACCACCAATGGCATTAGTGGTTAAATTCGAATATTGTTATAATTATAAACATACATGATTTTGATGATTTAACCAACCCAGGAAAAGAATAAACATGATACGATGAAAAAACGTAGATTTTCTAAACAAAAAATCTCAAAATCTACAAAACTGCTTATAAAACTATATTATATTTTTTTTAAGTCTCTAAGCTGTTTATAAAATCGGCCTTGCATTTATTTCGCGCATTGGTAACAATGGTAATCGTTCTTTACGCTCGACATTTCAAAACCATCAGTACACATAATTGCATGTCAGTTACCCTGAAAGTTTCAACAAGCAGAGCTACCAACAAAAATTTCAGAGCCGTACAATTATGCCCCATTCTCAAAAAAAAACACAGAGCTCTCAAAATTCAATCTCTTATTCTCACTTAATATCTACGATTCCGTTATTTTCTTTTTCCGTACTAATTGAAATTCCATGTGCAAACTAGAAATACACAAGAGGTGAAGCAAATGCACGCCGCCTTGGGCGTCGTAATTTTTAATTATTAAATATTGAAATGGGTTGTTGAGGCGTGCGTCTGCGGGTTGCTGCTCTGTTTGCTAATTCGTTTATCCAAACATCTCGACTCTTTTGAGGGGAACGACGCTTCAATTGAATTACGAACCCTCGGATACTTGACGCTGTGTATTATGCGACAATAAAAACACATATTACATGGGGCTAGAATAGATGAACAAATAACAATTAATAAAAATGAAATAAAGAGAAGAGGAAAAAAGTACAAAAGCATTCGTATCGCCTTGGCAATAACAATGAGGTAGGTAGTTCTGAAGCAAGGCTGTGGTTTTATTATTAAATGTTGTTGTTTCCTGGTTTGCTTCAATGTTAATTTCTAATTGGATTTATTCGCTTTTCCTGTACTCAAATAAACAGAACGTACTTAAAAGTAAATTTATTTAGCCACCCTGTCAAACCATCTTGATAATCTTTGTTTACATAATATACTTGTTTTAGATGCAGATTCACCTCACAAGTTCACCTTTATCTTGTCGTCACAATTCTTTAACCAGAAAATCAATATTTTTTCTCGGCCACCATGTATTCCTAATTTATTCAAGACAATTTACAAGCATATTGACAGAAACGAACTCAACTAAACTGTTCATCTAACTATTGGTACTGTACGATAAAGAATAAAAACATTAATTGTTTCTAAGATTAAATCTATTCAAAGAGCGGTAAAAAACTGATTTCTCAGTTTTTCTGAGTCTTCAAGTTTTTTTTTATTTTTTTGTACTGTTTACATGGTAAAAGACATTTATGTAGTTTTGAAATAAAGCGGAAAGATATTCCAAAGATAATATAAGATGATGAAGTGAATTTGGTAACAATAATTTAACGAAGTAATGTTGTCCTTATTTGTATAGACCCCAAAAATGCAAATATTATAAATATACAAAAGCGGGAAGATAAAATTAATAGATATTTATGTAAATAATAAATCAAAAAGAAACATAAAAAAAATATCTAAAAAATATGAGACCACCGAAGACGACATTATGACCCTCCCACGTACAAAGTCGATAGAAACGGTAGGCATTCATGAAATTGGACGAATTTCAAGTTTTTGAAACTGGAACGTTCTGAAATTTATCCAAGGCCTTCATTACTACATTGCCGTTGCTGGACAATTTTTCGAGATATCAGCGAGCAAAAAATTAGAATAATCAATCATTTTTTTAACTCAGAGGGTCTGAATTGACAGTATTAAGGGCTTTGGGGCAAGATATTTTTAGAATTTTGGTTAAAGTAGATTTAAAGCAGTTGCGAAAGACAAAACTTACGTCAAAAAGTCGTGACATTTGACAATTGAAATTCTGTAATAATTGTTCTTATTTTTCAAAGTGGTGATACTGTTGAATAATTTATATATAAAAATCAACAATTTTGGTTTAGTAACTAATCTTTCTTATCGTTCGTAAAGATCTGTACCTACTTATAGATTTTACTTACCTCAAACGTTCAGAATTACAAAAATAAACTAAACAGACAAAAATGGTCTCAATTATTTACCATACGTGTTACCATGTAAAACAATAAAGTACTAAATCTACAAAAAATAATTATTTTTAATTATTTTATTTTATCATCTTTCTTTTTTACTTAATTATAATTAAGAAACTAAACATTCAAAGAACTATTAAAATATAAAGAATTTAATGCAAATTTTGAGAACTTAGGAATGAAGAATATCTAGAATCTAAAGAACTCGCCTCCCGTAGCAATAAAGATATGCAAAGCATTCAAACATACCAAACAATTAAATATAAATAAAAAATATTATTGTTTATTTATTATTAAATAAAATTATAACAATATCTAATAATAAAATAATTTATATATTATTAAACAAACAAATAAAAATATGCATCTAATTTGAGAAAATCCTACAAATTTAAAAATTGTAAAAGCAAAATATAAAAAATCTAGAAAGCAACAAAATATGTTAGATCTATTCTTGATTACTTGGTGTTTTTAAGATAAAAAAAAAACTTTAAGTTTAATCATCACTCTGATGATGGTATCATGGATACCGAAACATATGTTAGTGTGTTTCAAAAGTGTGTGTTTGGTGTAGGGGTTTTTCAATATATTTTTTAATTTTTTAATTTTTTAATTTTTTTAACAAAATATGTAGAAATTTGCAGAATATAAAATTCCAAGGCTCATCAAAAATTAAGACAGTTAAAAAAACTTAACAAACATTTACAAAATTTCGAAAAAAAAAAACTTTTAATTAACTCATAGAATCGGAAGTTAAAGAATCTAAAAATTATAGAAAATCTAGAGAATTAAAGAATGTAATGAGCAGAAAGAATAGATAGAAGTAAAAAAGTCTAAAAATATTAAAAATGTAAAAAATTGATACATTAAAACAAATTAAATTTCAAAAATGTAAAAAGAATGTGAAGTGTAAAAAATAGTAAATAAGACAAATTAAAAAAAAACCTGAAAAATCTGAACATTTTTGTAGGTTACAGAAGAGCTAAGAAATTCTAAAAATTTGGAGAATTTAAATAAAGCAAAAATTTAATTTGTTAAAACATAATTTGATGATTTATTCAAATTTTTGTTAGCTTTGTTGCACATTTTTCTCCGTTGTTTCTTAATAAGACTCAAAAGCTCTGACTGAAACTTCTATACTGCTTTATTTAGCCATATTTGATTTTGTTTTATCTAAATTTTAGAGTTTTTTTCTACCTACAAACACTTTTTCATTTTGATCTATAAATGTTTTTTTTTAGAAGGAAAAATTTGTATTAACCATTAACCAAATAGATTCAAATTTTACATACTCATTGACCACTTTATCTATCATACATGGCGATACCTAAAGAAATAATTAACATAAACGTCAGACAATCTCCTTTATTTGTCAAATTGCTACCACCATACATTTTGAAAGTATAAACAATTCATGATCCATATCTTAGACTGCAGTTTGACTCTCTCGGATACTTTGAATAAAATGTAATTTGTAAAATCTCGTTTCGGAACCATCCACGGCAAACAACTTCATTGAACATGTTTCTAGTTTGATCAGATCTTGAACAGGATGAATGGGAAGTATATAGAATTCATCGGAAATGACATCATCAATTAGAATCTTGCGCATTGTAACAAAAGGTTTTGGTTTGTCTAAACGCACTTCATATTCCATAGAATCTTCAATAACTTTTCTCATGGGGTGTGTCTCAGAATTAAAAAGCAGTTTCAGAATCCGACTTCCGGTTGGAGTATCTAAAAAACATACCAAATAAAAGAGGACACAAATAAGAATACGTACAAATCCTTTTTGACCAAAATGCCAACTCATTTCCTTCAATGTTATGAAGAACCATGGATTTGCGAGCATCCCATAACAAGTTATTTTGTTTTGGTACCCGAACATATAAAATTAAAGGACAGTTTGTTGTAAGAGAAGGCTTCCATTTGCATCTGCACACTAACTGCTGATAGTTATCCGGTAAGTAAACCTCGATCGTTTCATAACAAGCCTGCGTAACGTGACCTGTTAAAGTGACTTGAATTCCCCAGTCTCCAACTTCAGGATTAGTGAAGTAAAACCACATGTCTCTAGGGCCTTGTTGTTGACAACAAAAGGTTTGCTTCAAAGAACACTGCCCTTCTTCGTCAAATTGGTACATTTCATCTTGAAAGAAGAACTCTTTTGGAACTTTTAATCGTTTAATTTCGTTCCAAGGAAATAAGTGGTCGTTCTGTTTGCCTGCTTGTTCATAACTAAAGGATAGCGAATACTCAGTTTTAACTTTGAAAGGTGATTCCACGTCAAGAACAACGTTACAGATCTTGTACAAATCGAGAGTTAGAGGAATTGTCATGTAGGAATAAGACACATCGGCGACGCCCTCAAAATCTATAGTTACACTTTTAGCATATTTATTGCCAGGAGTTTCACCAGAAAACAACAGCGTTGTCACTGCAGTTTTAACAGTTTTAGCGTGAAAAAAAACTTTAACAGTTCTTGGGCATTTAGGTTCTATAACGACGGTGTCGTTAGTCACTCGAAACAAATTATTATCATTGTTGAAGAATACTAGTTTATAATAGATATTATATTCACCCAAGTTGTCTAACTGCACACTTGCATAGTTCGTTTGCGTAAGCGGAGCTCTAATAACAATTTTTTCTTTAGGGGAATGATTGGGCAAAATCTCGTACAAATAATTTAACAAAAGAAATATTTCCACCAATCCGCTATGTGCGAAGTCCAAAGGCGATATAATATAGCTAAATTTTAATGATTGCCATGTTTTCATGAGAGTACACACGTTGTGATGAATTTCTTCAGGATTTAAGGATCTGCTATACATTTGTTGTATCTCTGATTTAACGTAAGGACAGTAATGAGCTGTGACGGCACCCAAAATTACACCATCTTTCAAGTCTTCATTGATGAAAATCCACTCTTTTTCTGTCGGTGGAGAGTTGGGCCACAATTTTAACTTTTCCTCGTCGTAACATTTTTTCAACCAATGTAATAATTCGTGTTCGTGGGGACCGTACACGTTAGTGTCTATTATTTTCTCATAGGTTATATCTTCTTGCGAGTGTGTCACTTCACTGATAGAATAACGTTGCTTTTGCTTTCTTAGGCTCTCAACTTTTTCTTCTTTCCAGATCATAGCGGGAACAGAACGGTAGAAAAAGAAAACTTTAATAATTTGTAAAATTAAATCAAGCCAACACTGTTTAGAACGACGATAGAAAGTAGATTCTTCCATTGGTTTTTCATTAGGACGATTCAGTTTTTCGCATATCAGATATTGGTCATAGTTGAGGAGATATTTAGTTTTGACATGTGGTAAATAAATGGCTGATTTAGATAGATATGACAATACGTTAGAGTTCGCTGTGCAAGTGTAGCGTAGCCACGCCATATCGTCTTGTTCTGTGGGAAAACTAAAACAAAAATATTTAGTTAGAATCATGGTAAAAAACGCGCCCAGAAATTGGTCATGAAAGCTAACCATTGTACGTGTGGCCAGCCACAAATTCACTATCCCTGTCGCACACTAGGAACCAAATAGGCCACGATACGGCTAGCGTTGTCGCACACTGACTAGTTCGCACGACCAAAACTCAGCGCATCGCTGCTTCTACATAGTAGATAAAATACAAACAAAAATGTACCTAGGTGCCAGTTTACTTCTAACGCGTCCCCCTGCGATGTTTTTTATTAACTCCAGCAAAGGTAAATCTACCAGTTTTGGTTTCTTGATTCCACCAAACACCATTTTCTTCATCGGTTCTTTTACTTTTGAAAAATCTGAAAACCCTTCGGGTATGCGGTAATAATTCTTTGAGAAAAAACCTTGACTAAAAAGCCAGTTTTCGACAGCTTCTAGAAGGTTTCTCATATAATTTCCATACCAAGAATCATCATCATTAGATGGAAAAAGAGGGAAAGACGTGGTATTTTTATTTACTAACAAATGACCGTATGTGGGGGCATCTCCAAACATTTCGACATTTTTCGAATTTTTGTTCTCACAAAAGATTCCTTGGATCACATTTTCGCAAAAAGCATGACTGGTTAATAAACAAGTTTCTCCCACTCCAGTTAACTCAACAGTACACACAGAATTGCAACTACATTGGAAGGTTAATTCATAATTAAAACTTTGAACATATGAAGGTGCAAAACAGGCAACAACAAAATAAGTGCTTTCACCTTTGCTATTAACAACTCGCTCAAAATTGATAAGGAGTTCTGGCATGTCGCCCTCAACAAATAAATCACAGTTATCAAAATGGTGTTTCATGTACAATTCAAAAGTTATTTCATTTGTCGTGCCGAGCGGTATTGGTTCGAAATGCCGACAAGTTACCGATGGAACTATCATCGGGATTCCATAAACGCCCTTCAAATTCAGAAAATTGAATATTTTGTTGTTAAAGTAATGCCGTAAGAAAATCGGAAGTTTAATATCATACTCTCCGACATCAACAGGAAAAAATGTTGCTTCAAACGTAATCTTTTCTCCGGCTTCCAATGTTATTCGGTAAGAAACTTCATAAAATTCCACCTGTGCATCGTCTTTAGGATCCAAAGAAAAGGGACACTGAAGATCGTCCGTTCGTATACAAATTTCAGCTACATCTGAGCTAATATTGGTGATTTCAAAATCACAGGTGGTTTGGTTGCTATAGTGATCTGGTCCGTAGTAACACATATTAAGAGTTAAACTAGAAAACTCGAGACAGTTATCAATCGCTCGGCAATTAATTCTAATTGTTGGTAATATTTGATTGCTTTTCTTAACGACAATGTTGTCAGTTTTCTCGTACACTGAGAGAAACTCTCGGAAAAAATAGTGGGCAAAACTGCTTTGATTGCTGTTGATTTTGACAGGTCCCAACATATCGTTAATAATATACGGGAGATAGAATGAATAAGTACTGACATAATTGGGGTTAAAATGAAGATAAAGTATTCTCATTTGTTTTGGCGCAAACACCATATTTGATTGATGCTGATAACGTTCGTTCTCGGACTCTGTAACGGTAAACTCTGGGAAATCTTCCGTGGGAAAAGTGAGACGTGCCTCACATTCTGACAAATTCGTAACTTTAAAAGCCAACGTATCGAAAGAATTTGGTGATATCTGTCTAAACTGTAGTGTGTCAGGTTTGAAGCTCATTTGCGGATAATTAACAGTTCCTTTAAGACTGATACGGATCTCTTCCTCATCGTTAATATTGAAAATGATCTCTGTGTTAAGTTCAACTAAAGCCTTTAAATGTACATTAATCATGAAAACTTGACTGTCGAAGCCTTTCAATATTCCATCCTCTGGTCCGATTGTGATTCCCGGAACATAATTCCCATTGAGTACAGTAAACAAAATTGGATATTGTTTTAAATTTTGCAGAGTTACCTTCTTTCTAACCGGTGTGTTTAAAGGGATCATACCAAAGTCGATGACATAATTATCAAAAACGACCAAAGGTCGTCGATTCTTGAGTTCCAAAGTGAGGATTCTTTTTTGACCACTTTCAGATGTTATCACACATTCTGTGTGGTTTTGTTGTAAATGATTCGGAGTGTACGTGACCATACACAAAATAAAACTCTCAGCTTTGATTCCACCTTCTTGTGGATATATTTTGAAGCAACTTGCCGGTATCTCCCACTCAAAACTCGTAAAGGAATTGAGGGCATTTATTAATTTGAAGAATTTATAATGATTATCGTTTTCTGTAAATTCAATTTTTTTAGTATCCAGTTTTAGAGTTTTGGGCACGACATTGGCTACTGCAGTCACTTCGTAGAGCGTTGAATTGTTAATTAATATGCTGATGTTGATGTAGTATCGACCAATCTGACTTGAACTAAAAGAAAAATAAATTCTTTTCTTTTCTTTTTTGGAGATTATAAATCTTGAATTCTTTTCAAAGACTAAACTTGGTTTTGATGCTTTTAAAAAGACAGCAACCTGGAAATTGTTCAGATTTTCGATTTCTAAAAAGTCAGTGATTGTCGTATAAGCAGTGACCTGAAAAAAAGAACATTCCAAAGTACTACTTATTTTGTATAGGTATTATAAAAATATCAGAAAAAAAATTCATAGAATATCTGAGTACACTGACAGACGATGCGAAATAAATTTAAAGCTAATGGTTTTTCTCACGAAAATTTTTGTACATTTTCATTGATTCTGTAACACTGATTTGATCAAAAATGCATATACCAGTCTGTGGTTTCATTACTATGAAGATGTTTGGAACCAATTTATTATTTTGCATAGTGCCCTATTACGAATTTTGTCTTCATATTTTACAAATGAGCTACATTTTTTCTAAAGTTTTCCATGGAAATAAAAAGTGTCGACACAGAGCTAAAAAATCAGCAGGTATAAAAATTGAAATTAAAAAATTCTATATATTTACAAAACATGTGAAAAATTATATGGAAAGTAAAAAATGTATATGACATTAAAATATGCAAAATCTGATCTAGAAATATAAGGTATTAAAAGATTCAAAGGCACTGTTGTATTCATATAAAACTAAGACACCAAAATGTGATAGTTATGTCAATCTAAAAAAAAAATAGTGGTGTAAAATTTTTGACGTAGAAGAAAAGAAAAAACTTGGCAATTACTTCCGCGCTCAACTCATCATGCCATCAGACTTAGATATCTGCTTTTTAACACTGCCAAAATTTAAATATTTTTGTTTTTTACAAATACGATAGTACATACTACAAAAATACAAATTTAAATAATCTCCATAATTCCAATAATTCAAAGAATACAAAAGTTTAAAAACAAGTATTTATAGAATTTATTTTATTTTTTATTATTTTGTAATTAATTTGTATTACATATATTTTTTATTTTCAAAACTGTTTTTAGCAATCTTCAATATTTCCAGAATTTTCCTATTCTTTTTAGATCCTTTTTGAGTACTTTTAAAATTGTAGATATATAATTAAATTTGTTTTAAAATTAGCAGTTTCTTGATTTGTTACTTACCTACATATTTTATATACATTATAAATTGTTATTTATATTGTTATTAAATTATATAAATATCTCAACATGTAACTTTTAAATTTTTGGATTTCTAAAAATTCAAAATGCGTATCTTTAAAATTCTATTTTTTTCCGACACGGTTTTCAAAAATATTGTAATATTTGTAAATTTTGCAAAACTGTCTTCAAAATCTGAAGAATTTAAAGTTGTGAAAAATTGTAGAATATATATCAATTTTTAATATTAATTGCAAAAGATATAGGAATTTTTAAAGTAACAGTTTTTTGTTTTTGGAGATTTAAAAAAAAAGTTTGTTCAAATCTAAAATTTTTGGATATTTCAAACTTCTCAAATTTTGAACTTTTTAAATGCTTTTTAATTTCAGAATCGTAAAAAGTATTTCTATCTTTAATGCGTTTGGAATTTCAGGAAAACTTTTTATATTTATTTTTAGATTTTTACATTAAAAATGCAAACCTCCTATGAATAAACTACTAACTTTGACTTTTCATATTATGGTTTCAACTTTTAATTTGATACATATTTAATTTTATTTGATTTAAATTAAAAATTAAAACTAACAAACAGTATTTGAAAACCTACAAAATCTAGAACATTTGAATAAACTGGAAAATGTTATAAATTCTAAAAAATTTTTGGATTCTCATCTGAATGATTTAGGGTTTGCAATAGATTTAGAACCTATTTAATGAATATTAAAACGTAATAGTTTTAGAAATTAAAAAATATAAAGAATAAAAAGAATTTCAAGAGCATCCAAAGATTCTAAAACTTTTAACTCTCTTAACGATTGAAAAAACCTTTAAGTTTAATCTGAAGAATTGTAGGAATCTATAAAATCTAAAAACTTCAAATTAACAAAATCTAAAAAATAAAGTAAGTAATTAAAATTTAAAATATTTAGATTCTAGACAAAGAGAACTCTTAGTCATTCATTTTCTTTTTAAATATAACTATTAAAATTAAAATACAAAGTTTATGCGATAAATTAGTTGGAAATCCGTTTAAAAAGGTGCTAGATATTTTAATTTTTTTATAATAAAATTATAATATTTTGCTAGACTGTGTCAACTTACAAACGACGTGATATATGGTCTTTACATAACGGTGCACCAGCACATTATGCAATAAAGGGCAATATTTAATTTTACTTAAAGCTACTAATAATAATGGACTAGTCTTCTGGTCTACAAGATCGTCAACCTATTGTGATTTTTAACTCAGAAACAGATTGTTCTTTTTTTTGTTACAAATGATCAGTTCAAATTTTTGCAAAGTAAATTCTAACACTCTTTAAAACTCACCTTCTGCAGCCTGATTGAATGTGGAGTTATTTTAATATTATATAAAAGACTTGGAGTTAAAGGTATCAGTGCAGTGATTTGGTGCTCTTTCTTAACTCGAGGTTGAAGTTTAGTACAGCAGCCTTTTTGTTTTGATACCATACTTTTAGTGACGTCATATTCTTTTAAATTCTCATTTTCCGGTGGAGGTTTCTTTTGCAAACTACGAATATACTGAAGATAATAGTTGTTTTTCTGCATCTTCTTCATCAACTCCGTAGCATTTAGTCGATATGGAAACTCTGGAGCTAATCTGAGAAGAATATCTGGTGAAAGTACCAAAACCATCACTGTTCTTACTTTGGGACTACATCCTTACAAACAACACATTGATTAAGTCTAGATTTCTTCACAACTGTGGTTGTTTCACATATAACCTCTATGCTTTTATGTCCCACTTTTTGAAAATTACGACTGTTAGCATGAATATCTGTACATTGTGCTAGTAAATCAAAAAAGATTTCTTTTTCAACAAGATCCAGTTTCAAAGTTCTTATAGTCACTAGTACTTCTAAACTTTCACCAGGACCTATATCAAAACATTGCGGTTGGACATCAATTGAAGCCACTTTCTTATATTTCACTCTTATAGGAAGATATAATGATTGGTTGGTTACCAAAAGTTCACGTTTGTATACTTGCTCCAACACCAAATCTTTTAAAATGAACATGGTAGGTCTTAAATCGACACCAGCTATTTCTTTCACTCCGTGCAAGCATACTCCAATGGTGTGCTCAAAATTAAAGTTCTCGTCAACAAATTCGTTCTCATCTAAATTGAAGCTCATAAAACTTGTAGTATTTATATCCGCAACAGTGAAGTTGCTGACAGAGGGAACATGACTGGAAATTATTGAGTTGCTTTTAAGTCTTGTCGTGTGTAAAAACTCTGTAAGCTTATCGTAAAATCGTGCTTGCCAAAATATATGACTACCTGTAATTTCATTGGAATCCGTGTCCCGACAATTCATTCTAATGACTTTTAAAAAACAAGCAGCGTAGTTTTGGGCACTACTTTGCGTCGGCGAAAAACTAAGAAATGACAGATTTGAGTCTCAATTTTTTGAAGAGTAACACTCACGTAATCTCAATGATAACTCCTTTGAGAGCTGCAATGCGTCCATCAATAGGACGAATAATAAAGTTCTTATAATTGCAGTCAATTTCTTTTGCTTCGTCTAAAGTCTGAAAATGCCACAATAATTACTGTAATTACCACTCATTAATATTAATCGTGGTAAATGTAATGAATATATAATTACTTAGAGTGTGTAAATAAAAAGTAATTCGTTGTGATTGGTTCGTAGCTGGAGTCAGCACGCACCTGCCTACAGCCACGTGACTTACCATTGTAGTACCCTTAATCTCAGCCCTGATACAAAACATTGAATGTGAGGAACTAAAATTCCTAACTATGAGAGTTTGAGTCGATGTCGATCCACAGTAAGTTGGAGGAAAATCAACAAGTGTGAAATCTAAACTATGAATGAATTTCCTGACGAGAAGTTTTGGTTCAATGAAAGTTCCAGTTAAAATCACTCTTTGTGGAGGTTTGGTTTTTATCCAGATTTCTTCGGTAAACGGACCTTCGATAGTACCAACGATCTCTACTTTCACCGGCACAGAGCTTTTCGCCTAAAGTAATTACAATAAAAAAACAATAATTTTTAAACCAAGACTAACAGGAAGTATTCCTTTTAGCGGATCTACTATCATCTCCAACGGATTTGTGCCTAAATCAATAGCAAAGTTACAACCTTTTTTACCAGTATTCTTAATTTGAAAAATGCGACTAATGGCATGGTTTATAGCATCTATTTTGCCAAAATCTATCACTTGAGGCTCAACAGAGACAATCGACGCCGTCAAAAACCTAAAATAAGAATATATTTGCCGTAATAACAAAAAATACACTTACACTGAAAAGTCATATATAACTTCAGTCTCGTTAATCCAAATTGAAGTAAATCCTTGCAAAACTTCGTAAGTACGTTTAAAAGTATACTTCACATATCGAATAATTTTCATTCCAGGAGAAACATGTAGTCCCATGGGAAATGGTTTAAATCTGAAAGTCTACAACACCTGTGTCAAATTTTTCGTTGTTCTACGAGAAATAAATACACTAGAATTTGGCTCCAAAAGCCTAACAAATGCAGAACGGGAACTACAGTTTTGTATAACCAGTTTCTTTTTAAAACGTTTCCCATCGTATGCGTCCTTAAAAATCATTTGAGGAGGACTAATTCTGATACCATTTATATCCAAACTATCTGACTGCAGTTGCGACTCTTTACTTTTGGAGGACCTAGAGCTGGCTTTGAGAGAGCTAGATGACGACGAAGATGATGTAGATATAGATAAAGATGATCTATAGGCAGCAGCACTCATTTGAAGAAGACGATTTTTGAAAAGAAATGAAGTAATGTGAAGGCTCGAATTAAAACAAATATCATGTTTGATGTCACTGTGACATCAGAGGTAAAGCGTTTAATTTACAAAGTTATACAAATATTTTGACCTATGATAAATAGTTATTTTTTAAACAAAAAAGCGAGAAAGTAAATAGGTCCAGTGTTTCCTTTTAAACTTATTTGAATTTGTTTGTCTATTAAATAGTTTCAGACAAGATAAAGAGATGCCCGAAAAATTAAAACTCTACAATCCAAAGCATCCAAAAAATACACATAATCCAATGAAATCGAAGACTTTCAAGGGCTTTCATGCATTGTCATTCATCTAAAGAACATAAATAATCCAAATAATCTAAAAGTTTTGAAGCATCCAAAGAGTCTAAGGGTTACATGGAGTTGAGGGAATTTAAAAAATATAAAATATCTAGAGCAATTGCTATACACAAAAATCATCAAAAATTTTGAAAAAATACAAAGCATTATATAAAGAATCTTAAATAATTATTCCAAAAATACTTTCGAACATCTAAAGAATCTAGAGAATTTATTATCTAGAGAAAAACTAAAATGCACTAAATATTAAACTGGTCTACAAAATCCAAATAAATCAATGAACCTAAAAAATTTCAAAAATTCATAGATTAATAAATTAGGTAATTATAACAAATACAAATATTTTAAAAACAATTTACCATATTTAAAAAACATACAAAATATGATAAATTTAAAGAATTTACACAAGTCAGAGAATTCAAAGAATTCATTTTTCTTTTTATTAAAAGAATTTACATATCTAAATTATCCAACAAAAATAAAAATCAAATTAATTTCAAATTCTAAATATAATTTGAAGAATCTAAAGAGTAACAGAAGTATCGAAATTTTCATAAATATATAGGATCTTTATTGTTGCATCATTACTTTTTTTTCTATGTTCAAATTAAAATTAAATTAAACCGAGGGCTTACCCGACAGTGCAATTGAAGTTACGAATAAAAATATAAAATAAAAGACTAATTATCCAAGATGAGCTGCCATGCTGCCAAGACACTCGACTGTCAGGTCGTCATAATAAACAATCCGCTACCGTCTTCCCTCAGACATCCTCTATATAATCCTTCGCTCTCCTCGTCGTCCTCACCCACAATTAGCCATCCAAATCAACGTCCTTTTCTGTGTTTAATCGCAGCACTCGTAATCCCCTTGTGTAAAGTATCAAACCGAACGTTGTCGTCTCTCGTTTACGTCTAACATTGCACCCGGAGGAGCCACAAAGCTACATCCAACATAAAGGACAGTCCTGACGCACAGCATATAGCCAAGCTAATTGTATTAGAGCGCCGAGAGTTGGAGTCCCCCAGGACATCGCCAACCGCTTAGTCCTCATGTTACATGCCGTTCTCACGCTACGGCTTGGTCCTGTTGTTTCAGCTTAATTTTCACAGTCTCGGTAACGTCCTTATTAATTCTTCACGGATGCGAGATACGAAAGATTATTCTTTGTAGACGCTTTCTTTTTTGCGTGCTAGTCTCGAGGGAGTTATGATGGAGGAACAAGGCGGTGGATCATCAGTTTGCCACCGTGACTTTACAATCAATCACGCGCAGAGGGAATCCCAGAGGTGGAGGCGGGAGTTGGCATGATTAATGACGGTGGAATAGAGAGGGACGAAGGGACGAATGTTGTGTTTTAAAATTTCGAACGAAACGCATTAAGGACGACCGCACGAATTTTCACTACCATTACTGTCCTTTGTTCTGGAGTTTAACATATTCACAAACACAGTTAAAATACTACAAAGCCACGATTTCCAAAACAAAACCAGTTATCCTTTCGTATAAAGAATAATAACTTCAATCATAAAACATTATGTCGTTCATCCTTAAGATTTAGAAAAAACAAAATCTACAAACTGACTCGCTATAGTTTGTGTCCTTTGCATTCAGGGGGGTCATTCTTTGATAGAAAAACTTGGCGATTTCTTTTTTTTTTGTAGGAACATGCTCAAATTGTCTTCGTAAAAACGAAATAGGGCACTTCTTTAATATTCAAAATCGAACACTAATCTTGACAGCAAATACCTGATTTTTATGAAATTCGATACAATTCTTTTGCTAATGATTATAAATGATACTATCTATAAATGGGTCAATTGTAAATTAGCTATTTATAGTTCTGAACTAACTAAAAATTTAAAAAGAGACCGTATTTATCGTACTATTTTTTTAGTGTAAAAGTTAAACATATGATTTCACTTTTAAGAACATTAGATTATACACAGTTTTTAATTTCTCAAGATTTTTGAACTCATCAATTTGATCAATTTGCTAGATTGTAGTGTTACGGAAAGAGCAGAAGCAAATGCTTTTTGGTGTAAATAAATATAAAAAAATTAAGAAGACAAAAAAGAAGAATAAAGGTAGTCAAAAGGTAAGTAATGAGCTATAGAGACAATAAAATAGAGCAACGTGGAAGGTAAAGAATAGAGAGCATCTGTGGAGATCAAAAATAGCAAATTAAAAATAATGAATAAACAATAAAAATCTATAGAACAGAAAAAACTTGATGAAATATTCTACCTCAAAAATTGCAAAAAATTATGAAAATGTCTATCTATAAACAAAAATAATGAAAAAAGTAAGAGCCCTAGAACCACACTAATCAGAAAAAGCGATAGTGTCGACGAAACTATACCGAAAATAAATATATATCTAAATGAAACCGTAAAAAATAAACAATATGACAAAGAGTACATGGATGTTATATTATCGACACATGAAAAAGGAGATTAAGTACAAGAATGGTCAAATTACCGGGGCGTAACTTTGATGAATGCTCAAACAAAAGTATTGGCTCCATATATTTAAAAAGGATTTAAAAGTTAATTTACATTAAAAATAAGACGGTGCGGCTTTAGAAATGGTAGAAGTAAACAACATCAAACTTTCAACACAAACAAGCCATACAAAAGACTATCAAAATGAATAATAGCACTTACGAATTAGTCATAATGTAAAGAAAAAGTGTATGAAGAAGTTTAGAAATAAGAAAAATAAACAAAAAAGTATTTAAGTCCTTAATATATCTTTAACACCAAAAAAAACCTCAAAAACAGTAAAACGGAAGTAGAAGAATAAACGTAACAAAATGAGATTTCTAAGACAGTATTTAGAACAAAGACCGAGATAAAACTGATCTAACGAAAACTAGGCTAGCTAAAATTAATGTAACCAGAAGAGTATTGAAGTGTGGAAGAAAGAACAAGGCGGTGTTTGAAAGAAAAATCAATATCTAGTTAGCACAAAGTAGAATTTTGAATAGAAACATTGAAACCTAAATCTATAGTTTAGATTAGATTAGAATCCTGCATGTAATATCATCAAAGACTCTTAGATTCTGAATGCATACAAAATAATTTATAAAATTTTAGATTAGAAAATTTTTAGATCTTTAAATATCTAAAAATCTCAAAAAATATTTCTAAAATTTATTTTCACAAACTTTAAAGTTTACAACATGTCAAAAGCTTAAAAATGTACAAAATGTGTCGAAAGTTAAGCACCACGATGTTGGGAAAGTTAAGTAAAACTTATTTTCTAAAGAACTACATTTTTATTGTATATACTTTTTAAGATATTGAGCAGTTTATTTTGAACCGATTTGGCAACATTGTCAGACGTTTAGCATTTCTTGTTTCTTAGCAACGCTCTTTAATATTCTAACTCATTGGAGTCTATTGTGTAACTTTCCTGTTTCTTTTAACAGGGTGTTAAAATTATCAACCATGGCACTGACCCATTAAATTTATCATATTTACAATTTTAACAGCCTTTTAAAAATAAATAGATCGTTAAAAAGTTACTGAATAGGCTTTCATGACTGTCTTATGATCGCAAAGTTGTTATTCTGCATCTACGAGTTTTTTTTTTTTTTTTTAATAAACAGAAAAACAAATTTGTAATATGTGCATTCATTGAATTTGAGTTGTTAATATAAGCATTCTAAAATATATTATTTTATTACTATATTCCCCTATGTTTGTTTTATTTAGTATTTAAAAATAGTTATTTGTATTATAAGTAAAGAAAAGTGTGTTTCGAGGCGCAGCCGAGATTAGAAACGCGATAAGTCAAGAAGAACTTACTTTTCTTTAAGAATAATACATAAAAAAGTTCGGACACTTAAATAGAAATGGATTACGTTTCATAAAAAATTAAAAAAATACATTCAAAATGCAAGAATCAAATTGTCGTTTCGATCACTGCAGCAACCAAATAACAATAAGTAAGAAAAAATTTCTCATGTGTGGCTGCGGTCAACATACTCTATGTTGAAAATTACGTTGAAAGTGAAAGAAAACGTGGATATATCAAAGTATGGAAAGTTACAGTCATATTTAAAGCGCCAAAGTGAGGGATATGAAGCAAAAAAATCTATAGCTATCTATATTCTATAGCAAAATGATGTCCCAAATTTTTGACAAAAGCATACGGCATCCAACGATCCATCGTCGTGTACATCAAATGCAAGTGCTCATCAGGAGATTTTATCAAAACCGTCACTATCATTTAATGATTTACAGTTTCAACAGTGCACAAGTATTACTTTCTCTAACGTTTAATATTTATTCTAATAAATAATGAATATTTGTTTATTTTGTTGCTATAAAGAAAAGAAACACTTTTCTTTACGATTTGTAATAAAGAAATGTTATATTTTCATTGAGTGCCCGAAAAATATTTTTTTTGCCATTCCAAATAAAAACTAAACGTCTTAGAAGAGTGAAAATTAGATTTTTATGTTGAATTGATGTAGAATTTTAGGATCCCACAACTTAAGGCATCACAGTCTAACCTTGTCAAGTAGTAAATAACATAATATTCTATTTTCTTTTACCCGTCACTATATTTTTTCTGCATACGCTCTTTTTTTAAGATTGTTTTGAATTTCGTCATTACTACTACTATTTTTACTGTGGAACATCAAATTCCTATTTGAGTTAGAAAGTTTCAATCAAAATTTAATTAAACTGATACAAAATAAAAGATAATAACTTATAGGTACCAGAGTTAGGAAAAAAAGTGTAAATGTGGTTGATCAGTATAATTTCAAACTTATGCTTTAAATTAAATATAAAATAAAATTTGTACTGTTATAATACAGACATGATGTAAGGGATTATTTTTTTTAAATTTAAATAAACAAAATTTGAGTTTTAAGACAAGTATTACGTCGCTTATGTCACATCAACCATCACCAATTCAGTTCTCTCGGTTTTAAGTTTTGCAAAAATTTTATAAATAATAAAAATATTAGGCCCGAAAAGTCTTAGGTAAGGCACCGCGCCAAAAATAAATATGTATAATGCTTTGCCAAACTTACGCTTACACTTAAATCTTTTTAACGCTTTCATTTTAGAGCAGACATTTTTTTTATTTATTTTTTTAAATTAATCATCATTAATAAAGTACTGCAAATTTTGGAACATTTTGAATAAATGTTTCTCTGACTAAAGTTTTATAACAATTTATATAAATTTGATAACAGCAACAGTAAATGGAAAACACTACTAAATAAACTAGATTAAATACATTACATTAAATGACATTTGATTATTAATTTAAAATGACTACTTTTTTATCATTATGTATAATGTTACTTTCATAATCGAAAAAACTCTGCCTCCTCAAGTTATTTCAGTATGTTAATCGATTCCACATTTTTGTTTTTGATTTATTGATAAAACAACAAATGCCCAGAATATATTTTCATGGATTTTGTCTTTTTACTGAAAAAATACTAATACCAAATATTTAACGCGGCAATGAACTTGTGATTTACTCAAATAAATCAAGATTAAAAATGTAGGTTTTTACTTTCAGGAAGCGTTTTAGTCGTGCATCTCATTTGGACAGCCAAGCGCAAAATCGTTCAATTTCTTCCAAATGTACAATAAAAACCCACCAGAAACCCAGTCTCCTCCAAGGCCACAATGCCTAGTAATTGTTTTTTCTTTGGTGCACACCTTGAGCGCAAAACCGCTACATTTTTCAAAAAATCTGCATTAGACGCATCACATTCGCTCGACGAAGGGCACCAGGTATAAAAGAGCAGTGCGCGCCACTGACGAATCTCAGTACTCTGTGAAAGTGGCAGCGAGAAAGTGAAAGATGGACTCAAAACAATTCAAAGAGTTTGCCAAAGCCGCCGTGGATTACATCGCGGATTATATCGACACTGTAGAAGATCGGTAAGGGAAAAAACCAGAATGAAAATATATAGGGTGGCATCGAAAAAAAATCATAACACTCTTTTGACAAAAAACTTCGATGTCACCTATTACTGTAATCGGCAAATAATAATGAGCAAAGGCCGGTCTTATCGGGGGTGTCCCCGAACTACTTGAACAACCTCATCCCCGATGAACCGCCCCAAACTGGAGAAACCTGGCAGGAGGTCCTACAGGACATCGACAGAATTATAATGCCGGGGATTACGCACTGGATGTCACCACATTTTCATGCGTATTATCCGACGGCGTACTCCTTTCCTGCAATCGTCGGAGAAATGATGAGTGCTGGTTTTGGATGCGTCGGTCTAAGCTGGGTAAGTAAAGAAAGGTAGACTCTTAGAAATTCTACTTCTAATTTTTTTCGAAAGGTGGCAAGCCCCGCGTACACTGAACTTGAAGTTGCCATGATGAATTGGTTGGGTAAGCTCCTGAACCTTCCCGAAGAGTTCCTCAATTGTTCAGAAGGTCCTGGAGGAGGCGTGATTCAAGTAATGTAGTCTTAAAGCTTGTAACACCAACTGACTAGTGCATGTTTAGGGATCAGCCAGTGAAGCCACCTTTGTCGCGCTACTCACCGCCAAAGACAAAACAGTTAAAGACATCCGGAATGAGCATCCAGAAATTTTAGAATCAGAAATCAAAGGTAAATTGGTGGCCTACTCCTCCGATCAGTCAAATTCTTCAGTGGAAAAAGCTGGACTCTTGGGATCCATGACCATGAGGCTCCTCCCTGCAAACGATAAAGGGGAGCTAGAGGGTGTAACTTTAGCTGAAGCCATCCGGAAGGATAAAGAACAAGGATTGATTCCTTGTTATGTTGTAGCGAACTTAGGTACTACACCCACATGTGCTTTCGACAAACTGGAAGAATTAGGTGTAATCTGCCGAAAGGAAAATATCTGGTTACACGTAGACGCGGCTTACGCGGGAACAGCATTCTCATGTCCGGAATACAGGTAAGACCCTAATCACAAAAAATTGTATTCTTAAGCAACCATTCCTAGGCATTTAATGAAAGGAGTAGAATACGCCGACTCTTTCAATTTTAACCCGCACAAATGGATGTTAGTGAATTTCGACTGTTCTGCACTGTGGGTCAAAGACGCTAAACATCTGGTTGAAGCGTTCAACGTCGAAAGAATCTATCTTAAAGATCAACACAAAGGTTTAACTCCCGAATACCGCCACTGGCAAATCTCTTTAGGCCGCAGATTTCGCGCTTTGAAGCTGTGGTTCGTCTTGAGGATTTACGGTGTGGATGGCATCCAGAAACACGTTAGAAAACAAGTAGCTCTTGCCAAATACTTTGAAGACCTCGTACGAGCGGATTCTAGGTTCGAAGTTGTTTCTTCGAGTCTTGGTTTGGTTTGTTTCAAACTCAAAGGAGATGATTCACTCACCGTCAAACTTTTGGACGAAATCAACAAACGAAAGAACATTTATGTAGTTACTGGCCATTTCCGGGGCCGTCACGTGGTTAGATTTGCTATATGTAGTTGGTTAACGGAGAGGCGACATGTGGAATATGCTTGGAACGAGTTTTGCATGGTGACCAATGGGATCAAGAAAGTCGAAATTTCCGACAAACCAGTTGTATATGAAATGTTACTTTTAGAGCAAGCCAATTGGGAATATGAAAAAAAGAATGGTTAAAAATAAAAGCAGCTTTATAATCTTTTATTTTCAATTTTTAGATAACCCAACCTTACAAATTAATTATAGGCTCTTAAAATTAGGCACATGAATCAAAGAAAACTTTCTCATTTTTAAATACCACATACGGTGTTTTTACTTCTGGGCTAAAGGCACTGAATACATCAAAAATAGATGAAAACTTAGAGTTAGTAAAACCTTGAAATGCACAAAAACTTTTTTTCCTATATCTCATCCATCTTCCTAAAAGAGTAGCAAAAAATAATTACACAAAAAACCTCTGAAAAGCGCAAAAAACATATAATAAACAATTGAAGTATTTATTTTATTTCTTAATATAAAGACCCTAAAATGATATTTTATTCTTGGATTGATATAAATTCAGTTATTGAATATAACTTAACAATCGTTATAGAAAGAAAAAAAGTTAAAACAGTATTCGATATCTCTTATTGATTTATGAACCAATCGCAAAAAAAAAGAAAAGTTAATAAAAACCAAAAAATTGGTTTACAAAAAACCTTCTAAGAAATGGTTTTGATTCTCTCGACTTCATGTACTAATTAAATAAAGTCATTAGTTCAAAATGGCTTTCCATTTCTGCATCGACAAAAACTGGATGATACATGAGAATGGAATTTCATTACTTATCTAAAGCAACGTAATTACAAAATGTATTGATTTTACAGTTACAAATTTTTTCTATTAAACTGTTATTTAAACAGTAACAGGAATAAACTTTTTTATTGTTCGTATAGTGAGAGTCATGTAAAATTATTAACAACCTCGCAAAAATGCTTAAAAACAAAATCATAAGTAGGTGTGTTTTCTAGGTTGTACTAACTAATTGCGACTCATTATTACGCATGAATTATATATATGTATATAGAACAAAACTAAAAACAAGTATTGTTTTGCACTCCTCTTCCATAAGTTTACAGGATTCAAATTTTTAATGCACTTGAAAACATCGTTCGTGTGTCTATATATCAAAATTTTCTGTTTTTTAACTATTTTTTGACGTACTTAATTACTCTAGCCTTGAAATAAAATCTTAATTTTATTTGTATTTATATATCATATGATTCAAAAAAGTCATATTAAAATGGGTTTCTAGACTTGTTTCCCAAGTTTAACAATGCAAAAGTCGCATGAGGATTATGTCTACACGGACATATTTCCATAAAATTTAATGTCAAACCTCAAACCGTCAACTTGAACATAGCAAGCTAAGCTACCAATATACAGGGCTAGTCACGTAAGGGGTATTTCTGAATTTATTTTGTACGCAAGCAACAATACAACCCTGGCCACTTGCTACCATACCATAAAAGTGATTTAATTTAGTAATCAAACGCGGCTGAAAACTACAACAATATAACAAATAAACTAACGCAACAAATGTTCAAAGTGTGCTCCATTAACTTCAAGACATGCCTTAAGTCTATTTAGAAATGATCGTCGCTCATTTCTTAATGTCTTGTGCTTTTTCAAAAACTCGTATGACAAGACAATTAAATAGACAGAGCAATCGTGGATACAAAATGTTATTTTTTTTAATGAGGGAATTAGTCGTCGCAAATTGTATTGCTGGTTGCGGTAATAAAAAAATCAGAAATACCCCTTACGTGACTAGACCTGTATATCAAATTTCAAAATCCATGATTGGATTATTGATATCTTATTTATTTATATTTATTTTGTTTTATTTGTACTCCTGGTAAATTGCATCTAAAATGTAAAAAAAAAACATTTTTTATTGTTTGGGCAACTTACTTTCACTCTCTGGTACAATAGTTTGCAACGTTATAATATAATAATGCAAATTATTAAAGAAAGTTACTTTTTCTCTATATACAATCATGTGACAAAAAACAAGACCTAATAATGTGTCATGTTGAGAACAGCAATAAAATGGAAGTATTTGAAGTGTTTTTTTTTTTAATTATGTTTTCCTCGATAGCAAAAGTATATTCAAACTCAAAAATTATAAATTAAGGATAGTCAAATTATCATTTCAAAAAAGAATAGTGACAATTTAAAAATTAAAAAAAGCCAGAGATAATATTACACAGCGGTAAGTGAAAAAGATAGGCAACCTAATATACACTCTACTCTTAAGCACTTTAACAACTACCACAAAAAAGAATCAATCAGTTATGGATCACAACAAAATTATTACTCCAGACCATATTCATTCTCACTCTAAATTGCTGCAAAACGAACTTTTATTCTGATATACAGGCTGATGCACATAACTTTCCGAAGTTAACGAACTTTAAATGCAATCCAACATACAATTTTCATAAGTTACTCGATACCTTTATTTATCATGAAATTTGGACACCCCGGAAATCAATGACAATCATTTGTATTCTTTGTAAAGTTTCGAAATGTTTTTGATGTACCAACTGCATTCCAAAAACGAAAGGGTATAGAAACAGTTGCATTGTTGGTTTAGTTTTATTGTATTGTGAACTTTTTGTCTGTTTCTTCACTATTTTTTTTTCCGATATCAGATATTTATTAATGACGGTAGTTGTTTTTCTTAAGGGATCTACAAACAACATAAAAATTTACATTTCTTAATGTTTATGAATAAAGTTACACTTGAATAACGTATTACAGATTACATTTAAAATTCACCATGTTCGAAAAGTTATGTGAATCAGTCTGTATAATCCGTTTTTAGTTCTTTACAAAGAACTAATTTTTGCACAGCGTATCTCATTGGAACTTCAAATGTTGGACCGTTCAGTAACCAATTCGATTTTGTTCAGTAAAAAATTAGAAATAACTAACATTTAATTAATTTTCGCAAGTAAAAAAACTAGAAATGATCAATTAAATATTATATTCTGCACAGTAAAATTTGAAATAATGAGTAAAATATGCACAATATTTTATTGCAATTTGTTCAGTATATAGTGCGCAGTAAAAAGATTGCATGTTCAAGTATTTAGTATCAATTTGAACAGTAAAAATAATAAACATTTAGTAAGATATTATCAGCCGCAAGTAAGTTCAGAATCTATTGTGTTGTTCCGCCTTGCATTTCATAAATTTAGTTTTCACATAACCTCTTTTATTCGACTTTTGTAGTTATCAAAATAAATGTGATGTTTGTTTTCACGAAGCACATGAATCAGTTGCTACTAATCATCAAATACTAATTACTATTCAACGGGCTGGAGCCAATCAGAACTCAAGATGAATTTTATTATTACATACATGGGTCTCAATATCGGTTATCATTATTTGGTTGAATTCGTAGATGTAATGAGCCAACAACTAGTGTGTCGCACGTAATTAAACGTATATCTTTCTATAAAACTTTTTTTTTACTCTACATTCATTACTATCACTTTGAACTTTGTTTCCTTTCTGAGTGTTTATGGTTTTTTTAATACTTTTTTTTGGAACATTTATTATTTTACTGAACATCTATTATTTTACTGTACAAATGTTACTTTTACTGCACATGCATTGTTTTTAAATAAATACAATACCGTGCAATTAATTTGTACACAATTAAAAATCCGGCAAGTGTAACATAAGCCCTTAAAAGCCAAAAATTTAAAGATTTCTACACACATAAAAGGAAACTGTCAGCGTATACACCCAGAAACGGTAACTTTCGAAGAAGTCTTTTTCAAGCCATCCAAGATGACACCAAAGCTGAATTAACTTCTCGTTATGTTATTGCTACTCCCGGAACCACCCTAATTTGAGCTTCTGACTACTTAATTGAACTCGAACACGTCTACAGGCAATTTTACGTTTGGCTTCATGTAGATTTGCATTTCTAAAAACTGCTTTTATCGTCCTTTAATAAAAGAATTGACTTCTCCGAATGGTTTTGTGTACACCTGCAGTCAGTGCTAATTGTTCGGCAATGTGGTTTAGGAACACGACAAATGCTTAAAGATTGTTCAAAAGTGTGTGCCCTACTAGCAAATTGATATATTCAAATAGTTCACGCCTTAGAATTATGGTTGGTTTTGAGAACTTAAGGAGCTGGGAGTATCTATTAACGTGTGCGCTAAGCAAGTGAAGTTTGCTAAATATTTTGCGGATAAGTTTCAAAAAAATAACGCGTCGAAAACTTTTTTCTTGAAAAATCTAACCATCAGTCTTGACATTTATAGTCAACTTATTACAAATAAAAGATTGTATCTTTTACTTGAGAAGAAATGAAAACTCAAATTAAAACTTTAGAAGTTAAAAAAAAATGAACTACAATACAGTACATGCAATTACGAAAGAAAACAAAATGTCCACATCATGAATAAACTCATGACAAAGGAGAAATTTTTGTTTTATTTAAATTTGTATTACAAATATAATATTCAATAAAACCTTACAGAAACTGAATGAAGCATATAAAAAAATTTGCCTTTTATAAAAGAAAACGAGTTTGAGTAAACACAAACACTATTCACTATGTTCGCAACAAAGATTTTTTACAGTCTTGAACAATAACATCATATTTACAACGTAATATAACTTCTATAAAGTTAGTCTGTATCCATAGGACAGAAATTAATATTTTCACTCATTTCTTCGTTTTCTATTGCGACTTTATCAACTGTTTCTGTATTACTACAACTATCAACTTCCATTTTCTCACTTTCTCCAACACTATCAGGTATTTGCCGACTGGTATCGTCAGTAATTTGGTTTAAACTAACAATTTCAGTACGAGTTTCTTCATCCTCAGTATTTTCTTTTTCTTCACTGACTGCTCCACCATCTTGGGAAACTTCACTTTCTGGCCCTTCATTTGTAGTAACTTCGCTTTCAACTTGATCGCTGTCTTGATCCTCGTTACCTACTTCACTCTGTTGCTCATCATCTGCGCATTTGCTTTTTGTAAGGACTTCGTCCGAATGTGGTTCTTCTTGAATTTCAGGATCAGTTTCTTTTCGTTCAGTCGTATTCTCAGTGGAGTCTTTATCATCTTGTTTAGTCTCACTATTGTCTTCTTTTTCATCTTTTTCGTTTTTACTTTCTATAGTTTCTTGTAAAGGTACGGTGTTTTTATCCTTGTCTTCACTAGAAACTTCACTGTCCACTTTATCTTCATTAGCAGCTACTTTATTATTTTCCTCAGTAGTACCATTATCTTTTTCGGCAGTGGTACTACTTTCTTCCTCCGTTACGCCAATGTTTTGATCTTGAATTTTCTTATTGTCAAGGAGTTTTTGTTCGTCAGTACCCACCGTGCCCTCCTCTAACTTTTTACTTTGACTTTGGCTTTCATCAGCAGTCTCTTCATTTAGATCTATTTCTTCCGTACTATTTTCATTTTCTTGCTTTACATTGGTATTTTTAACACCTCCGCGAATATCACTTATATTTATTTGCACATCATCTTCCTCTTTATTTTCAACTTTACTATCGTCTTTTACTTCCGCTGTTTCAGAAGTTTTCAAAGTACCATGATATTTTCTCGGTCGTCCTCGATGTTTTAGAATGATGGGTGTTGTAACACTGTTGCCACCTTCAGGTCGTTTTGTTTCGTCTGGTTTTCGAACCAAACCTAGGACATCTAACATACACTGAGTGACAGTTGCCGCCTTAGCAGCCTGCTTTGAAGGATAGGCAGACTTGCGTTCACATATTGCCAAATGTTTAGCCATTTGGTTGCCTGAAAGAAATACTTAAAAATGTTCTCTTAGCGAATCATTAATTCTTACCGAAAATATCTCTGTAACCACAAATACAGAACATCTCGAACGGTAGCTTCTCAGCTGGGATGTTTTCGTGAAGAGACTTACACTTAATCACGTGTTCTTGCATGGCATTTGAACAACAAGTTGAGTACTGACAATTCGAATTTTGGCAACTTTCAAACGACCTATAACAAAATTAAGTTTAACGAAACAAATTAGGCGATTAAGAGTTTTACACTTACGCAAAGTGTTTCGGCGAACTTAAGGGCTTGTTACACTCTTTACAATTCAAGCTTTTACTTGTATTGAAGAAAAGTGTTGAGAAATTGATAACTTTCCCATCGTCTGGACACTTGTCCATCCTCGATTTAGGTACCATAACTCCGTTTCTAGGAGCAAAGCTGGGAACTAATCCCCTTTTTCCTCGCTGTGAAACATGCATTTTGGTTTGATGATCCTTCAAAAACTCCTTCTGTATAAACCACAGAGTACACCTACCACATCTCTTCGCTAATTGCTTCTTTTGGTGTTTTTGTAAATGTTGGATGAAGTAATTCATGTTTTGTGAAATGTTTCTACCTCCCGAATATATGGTAGTTGATTTCAAACAGAATGGACACTGGATGGTTGTACCATGATCATGTTGTTGGTAGAAATGATCGACGGCTTGCTTATGATTTGAACATCGGAAACTACAGGTCCCGCATAGATATGGCAGTTCTGAAGGGCAGTGTTCTTTAGACATGTGCTTGCCCAAAATGAAAGGATTTTTAAAATGACATTCGCAAATCAAACAAACAAAACCATTATCGAATTTGGTTTCGTCTGGATGAGACGTACTGATGTGCTTCAAAAGATCATTACCGGTCGGTACGATCATTAGGCAATACTTGCATAACTGCACATCATTGGAAACGTTATGTGCGTGTTTAAAGAGATGATTCATCAAAGTAATATTCGTATTAAACGTTAATTTACAGAATGGACACTTTATATTTATCGTAACTTTGCTTTTAGTGTCCTGTGGAGGTGTAATCGTACCGTAATAGTAGTTTTCAAGAGGTACCATCTGTTCTGGTACATCAGGGGATGTACTCTTTGCAGGTCGTACCACGTCTTGTAGAACTTGAGGTGCAGGCTGAGGTGTTATGGGCTTACGCTGCCTGCTATATCGTTTCGGAATCTGTTGTTCTGTGGATTTGGGTACTGCTGGCGTACTGGGACCAGCTATTGGAATTGACCATTTCTTAAACGGATTCGCATTGACTTTATTTAAACGTGCGATTAACGATAATCCAGAATCGTGACGAGTTTGTTCAGACAAGTGTTGGACCATATTGTCAAAACATTGTAATACGGTAGTACCGTACCACTCCCTCCACACGAGTTCATCAAGAAACTGTTGAATAATTTGTCGAGATAATAACGAGAGAGTATTCTGGAACATTCGAGGAACGATCCTACGGAGGTATTCCATGATAGTTCTATTACTATTTGTATAGTCCGTTGAAGTACTTTGTAAGACTTGAAGAAAGCCCATTTGGTGTAATGTAGCTTTGTCAACGGTCAGATCTGTGACTATAATGCTGGATGGATGCACCCAATTGAAAACCGGTTCCAAAATTTTATTGAAACGTTTTTTGTAGTTCCTTTCTCCTTCAGCCAGAGGTTCAACTGCTCGTAGCCTTATATGTCTGGTTGTTGTTTCCAAAATTCCTAAAACCTCAACTTTCACTTCACGTTTGTTGCCATCCTGTGAAGTCGTTCCGAGACTTATCACTCCAACTTGAACTTTCACACCTGGACCTCCCAACTGTTTGATGTGAGTATCTAAGGCTACAGTACACACGGATCTTAGCCATGTATACATACCCTTCACATATAAATTATCAACTTTCACCTTAAAATGACCGTTGTTTAATTTATTTATTATTGCCAGCAGGAACTTACCCATTGGGTTACGTTCTGTACAATCGTTTGGCAGCACCAATGATACAAAAGCTTTAATATTGCCATTGGAGGATGTTGAGAACCTTCAAATAAAGACCCACTAAAAACAGAAACAAACCTCTGTGGGCAACACTCGCTGATCCAAACATAACCACCAGAATAAGGAAATTTAGAAGCATCACTGTACATCCCCAACTTCAATGGATTATTGGTATGAATAGAACACTTCTGTTCGGATCGAACTAATCCTTGTTGGATCAACCTTCAAACAAAATTCCCGTTTATAAAAAATATTTTAACAGAAGCGCTTACCATTCTGTAAATTTAGTAGGAGGATACATAAGAACGCTCTTAACTTTGACGTCTAGTTTTCCTCGATCTGCTGCCAGATCCTTGACACGGAGATGCGGCCGTGCTACTACTACCAATGAAGGATACGTTCTGCCTTGTAACTTGTTAAATGAGACTTCCCTGCTGTCAGGCAAAGCTCGGCCATCGTCGCTCGTCAAGTCTATACTCTTGCTTGGTTTGCCCATGCTTAGACCGCCTTCGACGCTACTTTCAGTTGGGCGAAACGGAGCAACAGTTGGAGGCTACGCAAACGTAAATAGAAACATTATAAGTCATACAAATAATAAACCTAATATCCTAAATACTCACTCTCCCTTTCATTGGTAAAATGGGTTTCGGCGTCGTCGCGATTGGTTTTCCTTTCTGTGGCACAGTTTTCATTAGATTCTGCTTTACTTGCAGTGTCTTATTCTGCTTAGGCACCGGAGACGCATTTTGTTGCAGTAATGTTGTCTTATGCAATGGCGGCATCTGTGTATTTGGCACCTGTCTCAGCATCGTCCCTCTACGTGTCTTTATCGAAGATTGTTCATTATTGGCAACAGGCGAAGCAGCAGCAGTCATTGTCACTTTTGGTTGATACAACTGTAACGGCGGAGTATTCGAACTAGAATTTGTAACAGTCCCGACGATCACTCCTAATCTGGGATCCATCACTAACTGATAACTTTGAGGCATGGTACTAGCGGTCTGTTGTTGTTGCAATACTATACTTTGACTAGCCACTGGTTGTTGTACAGTGGATGCTGGGGTTGATAAAGTATTGGTTTGAGAAGGAAGAGTATACTGGGAACTAGGAGCGGGAGTCGTCTGTTTAGAAACTATGGACTGGATTTGTTCGCTGATTTCCACAGCGGTCGTAAAAACACCGTTGTAGATGACTTCGGTGTTGGGTGTATTTAGAAGTTTTTCTATTTTTGCATCTACTTCTTGAATCTCTTTTTTCTGGTGGGCGATACGAGACTTTTGACAAGGGGCAAGGTCTTCAACCACCACTTCGAGATCGAAAGGATTTTCTTCGACCGATTTGAGAACGAGAACATCTCGATCTAGTAACAGAGACAGATTCCTTTTTTTAGTTGTTACGTTTTCAAAAACTTAGTTGTAGAAATAATTACAACTTTTCAATACAGTCTGAATGCTTACATGTATCGGGTGTTCCAGAATTCAGTGATTATGGTATTTTCCTTTTTTTATCCTTGTTTGTTGTAAATAAGGTACTCTATCAACAATTAATTTTGTTTAAAAATTAAAGCAGCAACACTGGAAAAATGTTTAGAAGTTGAGAAAAGACAAAAGAATGCTATACAAATTTTATTGTTCAAAAATGTACAAGCTGCCGACAGTTTTTGCCCTAGATGTTAGATGTATCAAATCATCCCTCCCAATCTTCTTGCGCATGATATTTACAGACAAAAAGTTATGTATAGGGCATATTTTTTTCTACTAGTCGAGGTTTCGTATCAACAATAAAATTTATTATAAATTAAGTAAGAATTGTACCCTGAAACACTCAGTGATATAAATACTTTTTGCTATGTACTTTGTATGGACTAAATAAAAATAAAAATTGGATTACCCTATGTTAACCGGATCCTGGAACACCCAGTGAGTAGTTTTGAATTCAAATGTTACGCTAAGGGCTTTACTTTCTTTAAAAAAAAATTGAAAGTTAATCTACTTAAACGTTTCCTTTCCATTTAATATTACCAACTGGGAACAAAAATCACGACATTAATTATAAAATGAATTCACAATTACAATTACGAGCGGTAAATTTTCAACGCCCAATATCTATGATATTTGCTTATCTGACATTTTAACATTACAAACATTACTTTATGAAATTGGCAAAAAAGCAATAACCACAATACAATGTGCCACACTGTTTAAGGTAATCTTTTTCCTAACAGGTCACATGCTTCTAAATTAAAAACCCATTCCTAAATTCAAATAACACTTTACTTATCTTCTCAATCGCCAAACATAAAATACATCCTAAATCAAATTCTATCTGGCGTCTGAAATTTTTTGCTCGCAATTGTACCCAGTTCTCTACACACAGCGTCCTCTGGTGGTAGCAACTTTCAAAATAACGTAAAAAATCATAACAAAACAAAAAGAAATTACCATTCCCGTCAGATGATTTCCTGTGACTTAACTTATATTTTTTCTTTGGGGGTTGTACTTCAACCTCTATAACCTAAAACAAGTCCAAATTACCACAATGACGTAACACGCATGCGTGATTATTCCTAAGCAAAAAATGGCGGTTGTCTTCAGTGCTTATTTGCTTTAACAAATTTCACTTACATCATCATCTGAAGAAATTTCATATTTCTTCTCGTCGCCAAGAAGCAAATGCATTTGTTTCAAGGCCTCCTTACTCGCGGCACGCCTCGATTGAGTCCGTTGTTGCTTCTCCTTAGGCATATTCTGCAAACAAAAACTAGTATAAAAATGGCGTTCTAAATCTAACCTCACAATCATGCCACGATAAATCTAATAATGCATTCCACTACATAATAAAAAGCAAGTGTGTTAAGCGCATGTGAACGTGGCTTTAGATTCTTAATACCAAAAGCGTGGTTTACATCTATCCTTTAACTATCTTCTTAAAGTTAAATATACTGCAAGCATCTGTTCAAGCATGCGAAAACGGAGACAGATGTACAGACCGTATCAACAGAGTTTGTTATTAACCATAAAGCTGCGGTAGCAAAACAAATCTGGCAATGGCGGGTTAAGGGTTTGACGGCTTCTCGTTAGCGACACGGGCAGATTAGTAAGTACACCTTGCGGGGCGAGCTACTACATTTTGTACCTTCAATTAGCTTAAACTGAAGTCAAAACACTAAAATTAGGACTTACAGGGCTTTTATATAGTTTTAATACACCAAAATGTCAACGCTACATTACTGACTTTGCCACGGCCGCCATATTTATTTATGTTTTGACGCAATAGTGACGCTATTGGCGCCTGATTTTGAATTTTGACAGCTACAGTAAAGTGAAAGTTTTGTGTTATTTTGTTCATTACAAACTGTTAATACTGAGATGTTCCTATTTTTGAGTGCTACTTGCATATAACATGACAGAAAGAAGTAAAGACGCAAATATAAATTATAAATATAAAAATAAATCTGGAAGTTAAGAAATCGAGAACACATACATGTTGAGTAGCCCCTGATGTATCTACAACCAAAAATACTGAATTTGAAACAAATTAGAACCTAGTGTTACATGTAGCACTAATTTTAACATGTAAACATACCATAAAAAAGATTCACCAAATTACTTAATAAACCTTTCAACAAAAGTGACAACTTAAAAATTAAAAACCTCAAATACCAAAGCTTCTAAAAAAAATGTCAAGTGAAAAATTTAATATCAAGAATTTCGCAAAACCCTTCTAATCCTGGAATATAATGAATATTCAATATGTGTATTAAAAAAAAATTAAAACAGTAATGATACGACCAAATATTATCGAGAAAACATTGCTCGAATGTTACTTTTTAAAAGATGGACCAAGTTTTGTAACAATGGAAAAATGTCTGTTCTAAGGCTTATTAAAAATTTAATTTTTGTATAAAAGTAAAGCACTAAAGTCTGTTATGCAATTAAACCATTTTCCATTATTGTGTATAAAAAAAAAACTTGATTAGTTCCATATTTACATAATTCTGCTCATTTATATGCGGCCTACGAAGGTCGATAGCTCTGTATGGTTGGTTGCCTATATCAGTAGCACAAAGTAATATAGTTCAACTAGGATAATTTGGCCTGTGAGGGTTATATTGTTATGATTCTTGATTTACATATGATAACACATTAAAAAGTTTACGAGAGTATTTCATTTTAATAAAGTTTTTACATCTTACCATTACTAGGAGTGGTAAGTTGAAGAATTTAAACTAAGTGCAACGACAAAAATATTGTATGATCAACGTTGTCGCCTTCATTTCAAACCAATAATAAAAAAAAAAATATTTGAAATTGAAAATATTTTTTCTTTGATAGACTAATTTAGTCATAGAGTATTTTAGTGTTGACATCACTGAAGCAAAATGTTTCCAAATAGACGAAAGCACTCGACTTTATTTTAAGCAAAACATTATTAAAATGCAAGCGTTTCGTGATTAGTGCAAGTAAATAGTTGATTAATAACGTAATTATTCTATTTTTTATAAAAGGTGCTCATAGAGGTCGTGTTATCGTCCGCTTCCGCTTGTTTATTTGAAAATCAAGACAAAGATAGAGAAGCTTTATTGTGCCAATAATCAAAATTACTGCCGTAACTTGGATAATTAATTCGCAACGTCTTTTTACACTTTGCAATGATGTCATTTTACTCACAAAGGTACGAGACCTATGAGTAAACAAATACCGTCATCTCACAAATAACTATTTTTATTTAATTTTAGATTATATAAAATTAATCACAATTTAAAAAATTGACAAAAAAGTGCTTTCTACAAAAGTTTTCAAATTGTAACAGATTTCAAATTCCATAGTCCGCTTAGACATTTAGTGTTATGTATGATGTATGTACGAGTATTTATCAGAAATGAATTTAAAAGACTGGAAGATTTTGGTTATTCTTGGCATATAAAAAAATGTGACTCTTAATTAATCGAACAAATTTGAAGCAGACATGCATGTTACATTTTTCATTAAGTGAAAAATTACACAAAAAATTCAATCAATCGTATTTTAATGTCAATGTAATCAAATATTAAAAAACTATTAATCCAGCTATTTGTGTCAATTAGTGACAGACTTTTGTTAAAAATGAGCATGACGAATATTGATTTTATGTTGTCTGAATTTGTGACAATTGTTTAGTTTGAATAATTCCCAGTTATAGAATCATTTTTATAGTATTCCACTACCCACTGACTACTTTTTTTGGGCCAATGAATAGTCATTAGTTCATTTCATTATATATGACAACATTTTGTGCCTTCGTCTCGCATAAGCCATATCAATTTATTTTCTCCCTCTGACAGAAGAGTCAGCAACTTTGAGCACTACAATCCCGAGCCGACAAATTCAGCAAGTCGGATTAGGGATATTTCTCAATTTATCGAACTCGTCTGTGGGTAGTAGAGACTCAGTTTGTTATTGATGTATGTGCGGAACGAAGACAATAAATTGTTATAATACTTAATAGTCAATGCTCAATTCACTGATAAATCACGCATAAATAGAACCCATTACCCAGTAATGTCAATATAGGCAACCAAGCACACAAAATATCTACGTATTTTATTTTTTCGGTGCATTTATACGAAATACGAAATGAGATAAAAATTAATAATAAAAAAAATTGATATAATGGATTAAATCATTTATTCTGGATTATATATTTGATTGCATAATCCTTCTTCCAATTGTATTAATGGTTGCATAATCCTTCTTTCAATTGTATTAATTCAATTATGAGTTGTTCCTTTTATTTTGTCTATTATAATGTATTTCTAATTGACGGAAAAATATTTTAATAAATTTATATATTAAATGACAAAGTATTTAAAGTAGTCACTCAATAAACTAAAACTAATGGAATCTAATAATAAAAATAAAGTTTTTCCAACTGTCCACCTCCAAAAAAAATCCTTAGAAAAATATAATTTGCGTTTTATGATCTTTTAAGGGAAACTTAGGAATTACTTAGTTATCCGGAATTTACGATTATAAGGCACTGTACCTTTTACATTATTTAATACTTTTAATCCGGAAGGCCAGGTATTTTTGTTCAATAAAATTGAATGTCCAGTAAAGTAATATTTGTACAATAAAGTATAGATGTTCTGTAAAAATTATACATGCACATTAAAAACAATGGATGCTCAATTGTGATAATAAACGTGTACAAATAAAATAAAAGTTCAGTAAAAAAAATCACAGATTAACGTAATAATTCACAGTAACAAGTGTTTTATAGAAAAATAGGCGTTTAATACAAATGACTGATGAGTAGTAGAATGATGGCCTATTGCAAAAATCGAAGGCTTTTATGGTAAACTACATGTGTATGTATATACGTGACTAGCCCTGTATATGTTTTTTTTTTAATTTTGATGGCTAAGGTAAAAGTTAACGGCCTAGTGTACTTGCTGACATTATCGACAGAGTTCGTCTCAAAAGTGTCGTACAAATTTGAAGCTCGCGGCCCCACACTTGCTTTTACTTACTGAACGTTGTGCACATTGACATTAAATACTGTGAACATACTATTTTTTACTGTGCACTTTATACTGAACAAATTCCAATAAAATATATTGCATGTTTTACTTATCAATTCCATTTTTTACTGTGCAAAATATAATATTTTATCAATCATTTCTAGTTCTTTAAAGTGCAAAAATTAATTAAATACTAGTCATTTCTAATTTTTACTGAACAAAATCTAATTGAATACTGAACGTTTTATAAGTACCCAATAAAAAAAAAACTCTCTAAAATAAGTGATATTTGTTTAAAAATGAACTCCTGAAGAACCTCGAAGAATCAACAAAAAAAAAACGATACACGTGAATAGAAGAAATTTCTCCTAGTTACCATCCTACATAATTAAACCACACATACCAGGAAACTTGACCCCTTTGCACCCCTTATAATTACACCAAGAAATTAGCTCTAGGTCACGATTAATTACCTTAAACTAAACAAAACACGTCACAACTTCCTTTACCTACTCGTATTAAACTGAAAACTTCAGTATTGACCCTTCATTCCTTTAGAATGTACGCGCAAAGCACCATTCTTGGTGAAGCTCTCCATGGAAAATCCAAACGAAGGAGCGTCTTTATGGAAAGTGGTCTCAACAGTGCCAGTGCTAATAATGGATTTACTAAAGTAGCTCCTGCTCCTATCACCTTTATCAACAAACCCAATGAGAATGCCGCTAAAGGAAATGGATTGATTTACGAAAGTCTGAAACCACTGTACATTCTGATGAGGGTAATGGGAATTTTCCCAATTGTGAATACTGAAAATAGAGTGTTCAAAGTAGTACCACAATGGTTGGGATACTCTGTGGTCATTTTTTTAGTGGTTGTAGGATATATAGGGTACCTTGAATGGGATAGTGTAGAGGTCGTGCGATCACAAGAAGGTCGATTTGAGGAGGCAGTTATTGATTATTTGTTTACTGTGTACTTATTGCCTATTGTTATTAATCCGATTGTTTGGTATGAGGCGAAGAAGTTGGCCCGTGTTGTCTCAGACTGGAAGTTTTTGGAAATTATTTACTGCAAGGTAGTGAAGAAGAAACTGGACATTTTTTTGGGAAATAAACCTATAATTGTGGCGGTGGTGCTACCTTTCATTGGTAGTGCCACAATGGTCATTACTCATGTTACCATGGCACGCTTTAGGATAGTCCAGGTACCTTTTAGTTTCTTTTACTGTTGCAGTTTCTAAGTAATTTTCTTCTGTCACTAGATCATCCCTTACTGCTACATCAACAGCATAATGTTCTTGGTAGGCGGCTTCTGGTTCATGCAATGCGACATAGTCGGAAAAGTAGCTACTCAAGTGGCCAACGACTTCCAAATAGCTCTCAAAAATATAGGTCCCACGTCTCAAGTGGCCGACTATCGTTCCCTCTGGATGCTCTTAAGCAAATTGATCCGAGACGTAGGTAACGCCTTAGGCTACACGTTGGCGTTCCTTTGCCTTTACCTCTTCTTAATAATAACTCTGACGATTTATGGACTTTTGTCACAATTGCAAGCGGGCTTCAGCAGCAAAGATATTGGTTTAACAATTAACGCCGCTCTAGCCACTATCGTTCTGTTCTTCATATGTGATGAAGCACATTACGCGTCAAATTGCGTAAGTTGAAAGTTTTAATATAAACTGAGATAAATCAAGTTTTCAGGTCAGAGTGCAGTTCCAAAAAAAATTGCTGTTAGTGGAGCTGACCTGGATGAGCGAAGATGCGCAACAAGAGGTAGGTAATTTTACATTTGTGTGGCCCCATGAAATTATCTCACATATACAGATTAACATGTTCTTGAGGGCCACGGAAATGAGTCCCACTGATATGAGCCTCGTTGGTTTTTTTGACGTTAATCGAAACTTATTCAAATCGGTAAGTTCTCCACTCTTGTGGAAACCTGTCACCTGCGATGAAGCCCTTTAATTGGGATTAAGGGTTATTAACTTTGCTAATTTTCAGCTTTTGGCCACGATGGTGACTTATTTAGTTGTACTTCTACAATTCCAGATAAGCATTCCCGAAGAGTCAGAAAGTGCAAATTTGAGTAATATGACTGTCGTTCTAACCACACAATCACCGCAATAGTTTTTAAAATTCACGAAAAACAGAAAAATATACATATATATATATATATATATATACATATTTAAAATAAAGTTTTTGTGACAATGAATTTATTTTTCTCCTTTTTCTTCCTTTTTGAAATTTATAAAAATTGACTCATAAAAATCTGTCATTTTGACGTAGTGTATTAAAATTCGATTTCAGTTTAGAACTTTTTTGTTATAAAATTTAACAATGGTAGACGAAGAAAATAAACCACAAGTAGAAGTTACAACTAGCCGAAGGTATAATAAATGCCAAATGATCACAGTTTTATTAAAATTTTTAGAATTTTTGCGAGCTCGTCAAATGTTGAATCTATTCTCGGCGAAAAACCACTAAACGGGTAAAATATTTCTATCTAATCTTTTAGAAAGTCTTAAACATGCATTTTAGATACTGGACTACAATAATGCATTTTGTTAAAGGTTACATTGCATCCGGAATTTTTGCAATGGGAGAAGGTTTCAAAAACAGTGGTATACTGTTCGGACCAGTTTTCCTTACATTCATTGGCTTCGTAATTTTAGATTGCCAGCACATTTTAGTAAGTAGTGACATTTCAAATTTTCTGAAGCAGCTCATGCGTTTTGTACGTGCGCCTTCATTTGTGGAAACATTAAAATTTTCTCCTACTTACACAATTTTTTTCCAATTTCAGATCCGTATTGTGGACAAAATTTCTCAAGAGGAAGGAGGTGCAGTTAAACCAACTTTCGCCGAAACAGTCCAGTACACAATGGAAATTAGTAGAATCAAGTTATTTAGGGACATATCCAAAAATTTGGGTACAATAACAAATGTTTTTCTTTGTGGATGCGAATTAGGATTCTGCTCCGTGTATTTCGTTTTCATTGCTAACCATTTGGCACAGGTAACGGACGCAAACTCTCTTTGATTCATTTTTAAATCCTTTTTAGGTGGCTGAAAGTCATGACATTATGGACAACTCAAATCCTTGGGCAATCAATATAATGCTAGCGATTATTTTGATACCAATGTGGGCTTCTACATTTTTGACAAACTTAAAGCTGCTACTTCCTTTATCAATACTAGCAAATATACTACTTTGGCTGGGTATTCTAATAGTTTTATATTATACAGCAGGTACAGAACTTCCACCAATGTCGGAAAGGCCACTACTAGCACCAATCACAACATTACCCCTTTATCTGGGAACAGCTTTTTATGTTTTTGAAGGAATAACAATGGTTTGCAGGGCATGATCACTTCTTGCCTGTTGTCAACATTCAGTTTTAGATAATACCATTACGAAATGAAATGAGAAAAGAAGAACAGTTCACTGCACCATTTGGTGTTTTAAATGTTGGGATGATTTTTGTTATTTTTATGACTCTTTTAGTCGGTTTCATGAGCTACTGGAAATACGGTGATCAAATTGAAAGTAGTGTTTTTCTAAACTTACATGAGGAAAATAAATTGTAAGACAATATACATTAAATCCAAAGTGACCAATATGCTTCCAGAGTCGCTGAAATTTCGGACGTTTTAATCTCAATATCGATGCTGTTTACTTTTACCCTACATATGTACATTCCATTTGAAATAACATTTCCTTTGTTCTTCAGAAAGTACGGTCCTTTCAAGCATGGTCTTCTAATATCGTATATCTATCGAGCAGTTCCCGTTTTGATCACGTGTAAGAACAAAAAATATTGTTAATAATTAATAAATTATTGTTTTTTAGGGACGTTGGCAAACGTTGTACCCTTTTTAGGATTGTTTATTTCCTTAATAGGAGCTACAGCAGGTGCATTTTTGGCTCTTATCATACCACCGATACTTGAATTAGTGGCTTTCCAAGGTGAACTTTCGTGGTTTGTGATGATAAAAGATATAATATTTTTAATAATTGCTATAACTGGATCACTTTGTGGAGCTACTACAGCTATATTGGAAATAATTTCAAAATTCAGTGCCAAGATGTAATTTTGCACTGATAATTAAAAATCTGTCGTATATATGTATGTACTTTAATTAATACTTCGTAACCAACACGCTATAAACGCAGAATTATTTGTGCACTTTAATATTTTATAGATAAAATTATGTCAGAATAATAATTCTGAAGCACAAAAGTTTCCTTATCCTTTTCTTCCAAAAAAGGCCTTATAATTTATTAAAATTTTAGATACGTTAGCTTCTTTCCTAAAAATTGTATAAACCATCATATATCCGAAAATTCTTTAAAATTTAAAAGTTCCATACATGCTTAAAATTGAACATTTTGAAAATTATAAAAATTTTGAAATCACCAAGGTTTTTGTTGGTTGTGAAATCATCAATATCAGCAATAATTCTATCAATTTCCAATTTAACTAAAAAAAATCTGCATTTAAGTAAAATTAGTTTTTCTTGGAAATTTCCAGTTCAAGTTTAAGTTTATAAAAAAACAATAAAAACTTAAATACAGTAAAAAATTTGAACTTTTTAAATTGATTATGTGACAGGTCTAAATAGTTTTGGAAACACAAACCCCCAAAAAATTATATAATTTGTTTGAGCACTAAAAATGTTATCCAAAAAAGAATGTTCAAACTAGATAAACATCGAAATCGTAAAGAATTTTACACCTTACCCCCAACGTTATATTCTTCTTTCTCGGGATTGTTTACAATATAAATCCTTAGCCATCTTTTTGGGGATTTAACATCTAATTTTTGTGAAGATACATTAAGACAATATCTTATGGGATTACAGTAATATTAAGAAATTCAATTCAATTCAATTGACCCTTTAAGAATTGTAAGTTGAAAACCCCTTGAGAGTGAGAACGCATGTTATAAAAGGAAAGTGCTCCAAATTTCATGTTTCTTGGTCCAGAGATTTTTGCCGAGTATTGATATGTCAGTCAACCCAAACTCTTTTTAAAGCGTGAGTCATTCATACGTGGTCCTTCTACTAAGCCCTAATGGATTCTGGTTTTATTTTTATATATGTGGAAATGAATCACTGTAAAAAAATGCCTCGTTTAATTGTTAAGACGAGTTTTTTGGAAGAACCGTATAAAACTTGTATCTTCAAATAGAATTCTTCATTTTTACGATAGATCTTAATTTGTTTTTTTAATACTGTGTTGTCAAGTTCTAAATGTTTTCTAAAAAAATATTGCATTAAAAAAAAAGATTCCGAGACTCGCCGTTAAGATTACGTAAGAATTACCGACTTTGTTTATAACTGACAACGTGTGTTTGCGATTAGTTCATCTTATATCAGAGGTGTCAGAAGAAATAAGTAGAAATAAAAATGACGATTTTTAAAAAACTTTAAATTTTGATAAGTATTTAAAATTCAACTGCGACCTAATATGAAATTTTTGTAGAATTCAATCTGCAGATTTATTAAAAATCATTTAACTAACTTCATGCGATTCGATATGACATTGGTGAGCCTAAAACAACAATTCCTTATAACAAAAATTGCTAATCTCTCTGTATATTTTAACTACTTTAAACTAATTTCTTTTACCGTTTACATACAAAATGAGTTCTAAAAAACGTGTAAAACTATAGATCCGTTACTTTTTGGAGGCAGCCCTGATTTAAGCAAATTTTATAAGGATAATTCTTTGCGTTTTAAGCATAACTAAATAGTTATCCTATTCCTTTTAAAATATTCATAGCACATGTATTGATTAAAGTTACGGTTAAGAAATTAAAATCAAAAATTATATTACAGTTAAAAATGTTTTTACTAAAGTTACTAAAGTTCAAGTCGACGCAGTTGCTAAGGTAGTATCAATTTCATTGGTGTTGCTATGGCGCAACCCTGATTTCCAATGTCGCAAGTCAACTTGAAATCGGAGGCGATATAAAGCAACTTGCTTTTCCTAAGTTTCGCAGAAAACCTTCATTTATATAAAATTGAAAAAATTAAAACTGTGTGTAATTAGTGGACAAGAAACTCAAATGTCAATTTTGTTGTTGAAGTTTTTTTCATAATCTAATATATCATTTTTAATTATTTGTCATATTGATTTTAGCTTATAGACCCATACTTACAATATAACACCTCCTATACTTTTTTTTAAATACGGGATTTCGTATTACCTATAAATTCATATTACCTCTGCTGCTTCTGAAGATTCTTCCTCTTTTTGGTTCAGTGGTTGCAGAGCCGGGGAAAATACCTTTCGTTTTTGAAGATTCAAAAGAAGATCCTGGTTTAGAAGTAAAATATACTTTGCCATTTTGAAGTACAATAAAGTATCAAAACTTCCAGGTGGATAAACGGCAGAACAATCTACGAGAAATTTAAATTTCAGTCTGTTGAAGTGATATTTAAAATTGTCCTGTACGTATTTAAGCACATCTAGTCCTTGAAATAAATTCAACGTTTGCGTCTACCAAATTGCTGGACACACATTTCATGACCAGGGTGTACAAATAACTATTCTCGTTGTTTGGGGTGCTTAAAATCATATTTGTTCTAGAATTTCTGTGCAGTGTATATCAACACCAACAGCAGAATACCTTTTCCCGTATTAATTAAGCCAAAATAGACATCTTAACTTCGGAATAATTCGCATAGAACTGAAAACTGATAGAAATCTTAAATACATCATAATAATTAAATAAAATGTCTAAAGTCCCGATCGATATCACTTTGGTTATAAATTTAATTCAAGGGCAAAAGTAAAAAAAAAGAGTTTTCTCAAATAGTTTATTCAAAATTTGTGGATTATTCGATTCTCTACAGAAAAGATCTTTTTTTCTACAAATTATCATTCATAAGATTTAAGTTTTGTTCACAAGTCTAAATCTGAGAAACAACTGTTCACTACCTCAACATTTAAATTAATTCCCAAAAATGTCATAAGTTTACTTTATTTGTAACAAACTTCTGGCTGAAAGCGAAATCGTTTTTGAATTCAAGAACAGAAAAAGTAATATTCTACATCTATATATGCACTATTTTCCATACCATTTCTACCATACCATATCGAGATAGAGTTTTTTTTTACATGGTTTCCCCTAGATCCAGGATTTATTCAAATTTGTTTGATCATACGGTTTGACCGCAAAAAAGTCGGATTATTTTGTTCATCAGTATATAGTAATTACCAAAATCAATGGCGAATCAAATACACTACATAATGATTTTAATGATATCGATGAAAAGATATCTGATCCATTTTTGTCTAAAAGCAATCAATACAAATAGAGCAAAAGAGAAAAAAAAGACAAAAAAGAAGTTGAAGTAAAATTTACGGATTTTAATCACAACACAATTTAAGAAAAAACAACAGTTTTTGTTTAACAATTATCCATAGCACTTTTTTAACCAATAGAAAACTGTATAGTCAAACGCGTTTGTATAAATCGTGTATATATTCAAGGAAACCATTTAAAAATAGAATATAATAGAATATAATTTTCACAATTTTTAAAATTAAAATTGATTTTGCTTCTAGCTAAAAGTTCATTACAAATAAAGCAAACTTGTGACATTTTTGGAATTTTTTTTATGGTGGAGTAGCAGCTCCATAAGGTTAGACGAGCGAACGAAATTAAAATTGATATATACCGTAAATGACAATTCGTAAAAAAAGTATTAAGACCTTTTATGTAGAGAATCAGATAATCTACAAACTTTGTATTAACGATTTTTAGAATAACACTGACTGTTTAAAAGATATTTGCGAAAATCTCTTTTTTTTAGTTTTGACCTTGGATAAAATTTTTAGCTGAAATAGGATCTTAAGAGACTTTCAACATTTTATTTGTAATGATGTATTCAGACTCTTTATCAAATTTCAGCTCTATGCAAGTTTTTCCTAAGTTTAAAGTTTTTTTTTATCTATTTTGACAAGACTATATGGGCATTTCTAAATTGTGTTCTTAGTTTCAACGATATACAGGATGTATTAAACAAGAAGTGAGGCACAAATCAACCCTGTTTATGATCGATATAATAAACTAAAGTTTTTATAACCGACGAGAGCTTGGAATGAGAATTACAGCAAGCATCCCACAACTGACGCTAACCCCTTTACAACACAGACCGGGTAAAATTCATGCAATTAAATAGCATGTAGGTATGTCAGTATCTATTATCCTCTAATTAATTAATCATAGTAAGCCAAGTCATAGATTTATCATACCTTTCTCCAAATCGTAAAAACTCGGTAAAAACTTTTAACAATTAACAACCGCTAAACAGTATATGAAATGTCACTAAGTTTCGCCATATTAATATATTCTACGCACACTCATGATCATAATTCTAGTGGGAAAAGAGGGGGATATTTATAGCTCATTTTTCTTACGATTTTACATAATCACGGTTCATTTTTTTATTTATTCTTGTTCCACGAAACCATCTATACCTTTAAATTAATATTGTTTAAAATAATATGCAAAGTGACGTCAGAAAAGTCAAAGTCAAAATCTTAGTTTCAAATTTCGTGCCCTCAATTTAGGTTGGCAAAATTTAAATTACTAACATTGCTGTATTGACATTTGTGACGCTTAATCCAAAGCAAGTTGTCGTCTGTCAACCACTATTTAAAACTTTAGTAATTTCACTTTTATTACTATAAATTTAAAGCGGGAAATTTGAATATAAAATTTTGATTTTGATTGCAAAGGAACTTAAAAAATCGTTGTTATACTTATACTGCTTGTATACAACAAACAGTTTCAACACAAATTTATAATGTCGGGTGGCTGATAGAGGCAATATGCATAAATGCCTTGTAATGGTTCCAGCAGCTGCACACCGGTGCATTTTGACTTTTTCCACTTCGTGAAAACGAGCAGATTGCATTAGTCATGAGACTCATGACTGTAAAAAATATGCAGCGATTGTATTAGAGCTTGAGGGGGAAAAGGCTCTGCTGTGGTATTTTAATATTATATCACCGGAAGAAATGGTACACAAAACGCTACAATACCATACCAATTTTCTTATCTCATGTTTATATCCAACTCAGTTTGAGTTACGTTCATTGTCCACAAATCCAGCGTAAGTTTTCTTTTTTAAAAAAAAGTTTTAACTGTTTTATAAACAGTTTACTCAACATTAGTTACACAAATTTTAAAAATTTTGCCAACTGCTAAAAATATTTTTTCAATTTTTTACAGTATACATCAGTATTGAGACATTGAGACAGAAGTTTACATTTTTCGCACTTGTAACATAAACAGATAATAAATTATAAAAATACCTGTTTGTTGGTTTTTCATTAAGAATCGTGAATGTACCGCAGCTTTGTAATCTCTGAATAAATGTTCCCCCTGGTTGGGGAATAAAAGTCCCAAAAGTAACAGAACATGAATCACATCAGACACTGCAAATTTTATTTCATTTCTCCCCATAAAAAAATCTACTAAAACCCACAATTCTTCACGGCGACTTATCATCCCCTTTTCCCAAAACCGACTTCAAATTACACGCCCAAATCAAGCATAAAAGTAAAAAAGACAAAGCCTCAAAATTTATATTCCCCCAAACACCCCAACATCGTTCCGCATGTCAAAATTTAAACACTTCAACATATTTTCTTCTTTAGGGTTCCATCGATTTCAATCAGCCCTTATAAAACCAATAGCGCAAGTTCCCATAAATTTCCAGAACTCACCCCATCGGCGAAAACTTTGTCATCTTAACAGCTCAAACAAACTCGATATTTCAATATGAGCGTGCGGACGAGAGCTGAATAGGTAGTTCACTGGGGCAACGGTATTAAGAGCACTTGGGGGCCAAAGGCGAGGGTGATATACCCTATTGAAATGTAAATGGCAAAAATAGCAAAGAAAAATAATTAAACCCACCCTTACAGACTCGTGCAGTCTCAACGGAACAAATTTGTAGAAATAAACGAGGAAAGAAACAAATAACAGCAAAGTGGATAGTTAGGACGATTTATTTGGGTCTAGTTGCTTTATTTGAGTTTCATTAAAAACAAAGAAATCAAGCTTCTGGGTACGTTGTGTTAAGGAAGAAACTGCAGTGAAGAAATTAAATTTGTTTATTTATGTTCATTTCTGTGCTTAGTAGGTATACGAGTAATTGAATAAAAAAAGACACACTTCTTACAATCGACTTTTTCTGAATTTATAATTATATAAAACCTTAAATTTTGGTTGGAAAAAAATATAATACGCCGGTCATTAATGCCACGAGCATTAATGACCGGAAGTATCGACACTACAGGTTCATTTTGATAGTTTAAGCGGGTTCTATTATTCTAATATAGGTATTGAGAATTCAATTCAAATTCAATAAAGATTTAACCTAAAAACGTTGAAAACTGACGAACTAGTTTTAAAACCTCCGAATCTAAGCACTTGGGGACATAAGAATCTAAGAATCTACAAATTATCTAAAAATCTAAGAATTCTAAGGAATCTAAGAAAAATTTCATAATGTAAAAACCTTAAAAACTGTAGACCTCTCAACCTGATAATATGAGAGTCGGATAAAAGAACCTAAACTAACCACTAAAGAGTTTTAGTTTCCAAAAACCAGTAACAAAAGTCACGAGCTTAAGACTCTAAATATGTAAAATCTAATAATCTGAAATTATTATCGGGGGAAACTTTAAGCTTCTTAATCTAAGAAAATTAAAATTAAAATTGAATTAAAAATTTAAATTTTAAAACTTTAGGACAAAGGAAACTAAGATCATAAACATCTGACACTTAATTTTAGACCCCGATAATTTGAGAAAATAAAAATCTGAGCACCTGGAAACTTCAGAGTTTTACTATTCTATGACTGAAAAAACACTGAAACTTGATAAGCTTAAAAGTTAAGAGTAAAAGGTCGGAATTTTCAATTCTGAAAATCTGAGGCTCTGGGTGTAAACTTGGAAACCTGAAAACTTTAACTCATTGGAGTTTGAGAATCCAAATAAGAGCTTAGGTTCCCAAATAGATATTTTAGTAATGACTTTTATTTTATTTATTTAAGACGATTTTTGTCCACTAGACAGAATATCTTTTTTAAAGCAGAAACCTGCAAATGTGACAACAAAATTTAATTTGAAAAGTATCAAATACTGATCATCACCAAACGGCCATATTTACTGTTCGAACGATATTTTGCTCATGTAAATTGTTTCGTATGAACTCGTGAATCGCACCCTGATTGTGAATAATAGACACCTGATAGAATAAAATCATAATAGTCGAATAAGACTGTGGAATTTGGAATGTGTTAGTAGATTTATTTGATATTTCAACGCGCCTCTTGACAGTTTGAGCGTTAATAATTGATATGCAGTGATGTCATTGTTAACTTTATGACGGTTCTAAACTGTTCGATAAATAGAGTTCCCACAATGTTGAAAAATCTCAAGTTATATTTTCACGATTCAATCGATTTATAGGGAGCTTTTTTAATAATAAAATTGTTGTAGAAAAACAACGTGACAGAATAATATAATACGTATATAAGCACTAAATTCGTTGCATTCGTTGATTTTACTACGGTATTAACCTTTGCTGTCAAATGTTTTCCGTTCCGTGCGAGATCCCTACAAAATTGCCCCATTATCTAAGAAAACGAAACGAAAAGACGGGCAACCCAGTTTGCAATTCCGGCGTATTTGGCTCATTGGGGCAGTAGAATCCACCCTCCATTCGAGGGTAGTTTAGGGTCGAAGTGGGGGTGGCCCGACCTCGTGGAACGCCGCGACGGCTACACGAGACCATTGTAGTGTCGGGCGCCGGTAGCGAAGTACGTGGGTGTTTGTACCAAAACGAACGGGTATTGACGTCGACTGATTAGGGGATGGAAAGGGTTACTCATTTGCAAAAACCAATTATTCACATCCCTTTATTTCGTATCCTATTGATTTTCTTTTAAAACATTCGAATTATGCGTGGGGTGTAATTGGATTACAAGGGGCAGTACTCTTTTGACCTTTTTTCTTTTGTGTTTCCAATATCATCCGTAAGTAATTGTCCTAATTTGACAAAATATTTGTCAATGTTTTCCCTTCTATAGATAAATTTGACAATCACGTGGAAAGTGTAAATAAACAGTGCGCAGAGCCGGTCTGTCTTTCAAATGGTAATTGTGGCATCATCCAGTGAAAAGTGGAGTGATGACTGTGAAAATACGAAAGAAGATTTTCGGCAGTGACGTTCCAAATGTACGTTTTCGTGTGGATGATTTTTTTGTTGAGTTTACGTCAAGTAGAAGCTTATATAGGTGAGATATGTAATTGGTTTGTGGCCTCATTCATTCGGCAAAGCTAAATTTAATTTAAACAAACTTTAAAACGTTAAGAAACCAGAATTGAGACAGTTCTCGGTTATTTTCAATCCGCATGTCAAAACCAAAGTAAACTGTTACAAACTTATATCTTAGTTATTTTTGACCTATTGTTGAGAACAAACCCAAACAGTAAATGAATGCTTTATTTCACACGTCTCTTCGGGAAACTTTAAATTTAATTTGGCGCCCAGCAATAGAAGAAAAGTGTTGCCGAAATTAGAATTTCTGTTGAAAAACAAATCTAATTTCGATTTCTTGTATTGAATAATTCATTGTAATATATACACCCCAACTTTCCAGCGTAGACGCACTGGCGGCTTCAGTTTCTGGTTTAATATTTTATAAACCATCGTTAACTCAAAAAGCCTTATATCTAGTTTTAGTATGTGTAAACGGAATTAATATTACATTTGCTTTTAACGGGCTTGATGAAATTCCGGTTCTGCGTGCTGTAAAATTAAGCCACACTTGCTTTATTTATTACAATTTATGAACATTGAACGCAGTTATTTAGTGTTTTTGATCGATTAAAACGTGACTTTTTAATCTTAACTGATCTAAAAAGTGTTAACTTAAAATTAAAGTAAAAAAATAGAGAATCGTCTACAATAACTAAATTGTGTGAATTTGTCTTATACCTAACTAGCATGTCTAGGAATGTAATCTTCAACTATTCAACTTTTGCTTTTTTCTGGGTGTTCAAGAAAAAGTGTTTTTGATTATTGTTCCATTAGACAAGTTTAAAAAAAAACACCATTTTAAATATATGTATGTAATTTGTAAAACATGAAAAATCTCAAAATCTAGAAGAATATCCATTTTGTGGAAAAAATATAAATCCATTGTCTTCAGTTCTAGTCTTCCAATTTTACAATAATTTCTTAATTTGAAACTTAAAAGTCAAAAAGCTTTAAAATTAACTAATAATACATAATATATTTGGAAGTTTAAAAATTTATTTGAACAACACCGTATTGTGTCTACGAATTTACTTGTTAAGTATTTCATCAATGTTTCCCTTATTTAACCAGGAAAATGTAATTTACCTTTAAGAATGTTTACACCGACATTGACAATTCAAAACATTATTAATTAGGACAATTAATTATTAAAATAGAAGTTCGATTAGATCGTTAATCGTAGTTATAGGTAACAGTTATCGTAACAAGAATCGTAGCCACAAATTGTTTTTTAATGGTTGATTACTACCTAATCGATACCACGCCACTGCTAGACAAGTTGATATTCGTGAGAAAACATATTTATTTAGGGACACTATCACATAATTAAATATTACTACTATATTATATTAAAAAGACATATTAAATATTGGCAGCTCTTTCTCTGACAGTTTTGGTTTAAGCATGGAATGACATACCCTGTAAGAATTGTTACCTGTTAAAATCGATAGTTACCAACATGTAAAGAACGCAGTGTCTTCTAGACACCAAACAATATGGTATTTATCTGAAATGTAAAACTGACTTCGTTGTCATTTTTAAATTTAAATTTGATTAAAAAAAGAAAAGCGTGGGCACTACGGTGGACTACAGCATCAAAAATCTACACCCTGTTTGTTGTAGTGATCTGTTTTGTTTGTCATGCTGACTTTAAATTTTGTCAAAAAGTAGCGTATCTTTGCAAAATTTAATAACAGGGTGCAAACGAAATATCCAATCATGTTTTGTTTAATATTTCTTTTGTTTATGGCTTAATAATTAAATAAGACGAATGTAATGCTAAGGGCATTAAAAAGACATCTAAAAAAAAAAAAATTACAATTACCGGTCACCAGAACTTTGCTGTCACAATGTTCTTAATTTCACCTTTTCAGTATTTCAATTTGACAGTTTTTTTTTTATTTTGTGGTTTTCCGTATTTGTCTATCGCTAAAACCATCCGCAAAACAAAAAAATAATATCAATCGATATAAAAAATTTCTATAAATGCAATGTTGATTTAAATATTATGACTTCCATTTTAGTCGTACCAATCTATGACAATCACAAGCTATTTTTTTTTTTCATTTAATCTCTCATTTGTCAAGGTTTCCAAAAATAGAAATTCGTTTAACGGCTAAAATTACAACGCATGTAATCTCTAATCAATCTCTTTTACAAAGTTACATGCTTACTTTATTTTGTATGATTTCACTCCATTTATGCAAATTTCCTTAAATGGTTTTAAATCTAAGGTAATATAAAAAATACGAAACTTGAATGGATATCACATTTCCACATTTATTTTTAAACAGGGAAATTACATTTACAAAATTTTAAACAAAATGTTTTAAATTTTGGGGCCATTAATTAAACAATTAACTAAAATGGTGCATTTTGGGTGGGCAGCATTTTTTTTAAATGCATATAGAAGTTGACTGTGAATGTAAAATAGAGGTTTCGGGCTTTCGATCTTTTGCATTTGACATTTCTATTGAAAAACAGTTGTTTTTTGGCTAAATATCTATAACTTTTTGCCTCACAAAAATTTTGACGAGGGTTTTTGTATACAAACGATTTGTGGACATTTTTTGTTAATAACATTTTCCCGTAACTCTGAGAATAAGTAATTCCTAACCAACAAACAATTTCTATAAAAAAAAACCTTGGGGTTCTATAAAGGCTATTTTCAGGTGTACATACTCACCCCCTTCGGATTAAAAATAAAACATTGCTTCTTACACAAAACATACGGTTGTCCCTTCTATTTAACTGAACTAAATTGATGTTTCAACTTTTATGTAAAGAACCACTTATTAGTTAAATGCACCTTATTGTCAACTTATTTTTTTTTAGCTTAATAAGGAAACAAAAAGACTCCTAAAGCAAAAATTTTACAATTTTTCTGTATTTTGGGAGCTTGAGTACAGTTTTCCATTTCTCAAAAATAAAATTTATTGTTTTTTTTATCTGTTGCACATTTGCCAAAAATTTTCAAACTGTTCTAATTATTGTTATAATTTTATTCATTTCTGTGATCACTATTTGGTGTAGTATTAATGTTTCATCTACGAAGTTTTCAGTGAAAATAAAATTTAGATTTATTCTAATATGTTATGTACTCATGTAGACGGAAGTCATAAAATTCAGTAAAGCATAAGATTTTATGCAACACACTATACAGTATCATACCATCATTTTTTGTGTCCATCTTTACTAAAGCTTTAATATCCTTTAAAACAGTATAATATAAATTTGGAGAAATGAATTTTAATTGTTTTTTTTAGCATTATTTTCACTAAATTTAAATACAATAATTAAGGCAGTCAGATAGATGGCTTTCGGAGACAAATTAAACAAAATCTAGACAGAGAATTGTTAATTCATTCTAATTCGTGCATTAGAAGAAAATGTGACTGCAATCGACTGTGTTGCGTTTTGGTACATTCAAAAAGTTTGTTTTTGATATAGTATTATGTTTTTCTGTAGTTGTATTTGTTCGTTGCTTGGAGTCGCAGAATTTACCAAATAAATCTCTTGAAGTGAAAAACTGTAAACTATGAATATCTTTAATACTGGTAAACGGGACCAGAAGACTTATATTTTTGTTCTAAGAACAGATAGTTTGTTTGAACATCTCTTTGACTAACAATGGTGAAAAACTACTACGGAAAACGTGTTTAGTCACGTGTTGAAAAACAGAAAAATCAAACTACACATACATAATGTAATAACAGAAATGAAATAGTTTGGTTTATTGAGTTTTTATATCAAAAACTTTCAGTCTATTTAAAACATATGAGGGATCCAGGAAAATAACCATCAAAGTCCACTTTCGATAGAAATTGCGCTGACAATGTTTTATTTCCACCTAATGTGGATAATAGAAAATTAAAACTATCAGAATTGTAATTTTAATACTTAAAGCTGCTGTACATCATATTTTTAACTGAACTGAATTTGTTTTTAGTCTATCAAAAAATTGTTAGTGGACATTGATGATTATTCCCCTGGACCCCTTATATAAGAACATTGTGACAGCCAAAGTTAAAAGTTACTAAGAAACAAAAAATGCCAAAAGTTTTTTACTTGCCTAACAATAAAAAATGGATTTAAAATTTGAAACATCTTTGATTTATTTCTTCGTCCATGGTTGATATGCAAAGATGAAGCTGTTCAATGATGGCATGTGCCGCATAGAAGTTATGAAATCTCAGACTCAATTTAAAACGTGATTGCCAACCAATTTCAAACTTCTGCTACGATGTTTTTATTCGATTACTAATATCAGTGATCAGCATTCAGCACCTTGTCCTCACTTTAATGAGGTTTGCTATATTTTATGTTTGTGTACATACATATTTCGACGTGTCTTCTCACAATCAGTTAGATTAGTAATGTTTTTAGGTAATAACGGAGTTAGAAAAGGGTGTTAAATACGATCTACATGTCAAAAAATAAATGCAATAAATTTTACAAAAGTGAATTTTTCAACTTCCTAACACAGTCGAACAAAGGTTATGACAATGAAACATATACTCTTCTAAATAATATTATGATTATATGATGACATATTTTTGTTAACTGACTACACTTTTTTTAATATTAGATACCACATATTCTTTAAAAAAATGTGGATTTTAATGTAGGTACCATTTAGTCTAGTTAACGTAATTTAGTCTAACCATAAATCAGCCATAAATATCATGTATATGAATCCTACTGAACCCGCTATTATTTACATTTGCAGTAGAAAAATAAACTTAGATTTTACAGTTTTAATATAAGTTAAATATTTATCAACGTTTGTTTAGCAAATTCTAGTTGTTGGTTCTAGTGTTGACTCATCCAAATATCTATACGTATTAATAAAATTACAAAAATAAACTTATTAAAAGAGTTTGTAACACCATACAGAGCAGTCACCAATTACCAATCACCAAATGCCACCCCTGTTGCAATCACCCATCTCCACTCTAATTAAAATCGCAAATAAATCCCTCTTTCACCTCCAACCAACTGCTCCATTCTAGTTCCTCGCACCATTAAAGCAACATTCTCATTGTACAAACGACATTGAACATCAATGAATGAACCAAGGAATCACACATTAGGGTGACGGGAACACAGACACAATACTACTCTTTAATCCAAGGCCGTGCAAAGTTTTGCATTACGGCCATACTCGCACGCCTACATTATAATTCATCCATCCCCCTTTCTAATTGCAGAGACGGTCATCGTCAGCGGTTGCGAAAGCTGTAAACTTCACTTAACCTGTCGTCATTTATCGTCCATCATCGCTGTTCTGGAGGCTGATTTCGTTCAGTTTAATGAAACGACTACCGATGATAGTGCGGTGATAAGCACAGCATTTCCGCCTTATCACCCTCGGCAAGCTTTGAATCGAAGGTTGGTATTTATAGGTGGAGTGGTTTAGTAGTATAAATATGGGGCGAAGAGGAAGCATGAGACGTTGAACGGAATGAAAAAATACATTTTTTCCGAACCAAAAGTAGTTGGAAGACTACTGAATTTATTCAAGAAAACAATAAAAAAGCAATTTTGCAACTTCATGTCCAGTTTATGGGGGCATATAACATTGGCCGCAGTTTTATGACTTCCAGTTTTATATTTAACATGGATAAGTTTATTATTGATTAAAACTTAAATTATAAAACGTTGGTGCCGCGCTAATACTTTCAGTTTCTGTTAGTTGCGTTATCCAAATTCATTATTTAATTTAATCATAAGCGTCGTCTTGAAACGACGTCTGGGACGAACTTCCAGAATCTGGCGCAATTGAACGAGACGACGACGACAACGTCGCCATTTTATGAAGTCCGTTAAAATTAATGGTGTAGTTTAGGACAAAAAAAAACATTTAGGACAATTCGTACCAAATCTTATTAAAAGTTTTAATAAACTCAAAAGCTGTAAAAACTTCTAGAATTGTAAGAATCTCGTTTATAAATCTGAATAATAAAAAAGTACTGGAAATACCACCTACTTATCTCAAAATCAATTTACATAATCAAATTAATCATTGACACAAAAACGCTATACATTTCTAAAAATTTTAAAACTTTAAAAAAGAAAAGTGGGTTAGTTAAATAAAAATTTCTGTAATTCTAACGAAACTTTAGTAAAATAGAAATTGCTTCTAACAATATTAATTAACAAAGTTCGCTAATTATAGGGATCGCTTTTCTCGTCCTTTATTGATTAAATTTATGCTATCCACTGATCATTAAAAGAAAAGTATATAACAAAAACTGTTTAAGATTACGGAATTACGTAAAAGCAACAGCAATCAAAGTGATGCTATAATAGCAACTTTGGGCAACCAAGTTGACGTCGACCCATTAATCGAGTGAAACATTTGGAGTTGTGTTATAATAATTTAGTAACAACTTGGAATATGTACGCTACACAGGTAGCAGATGTACAGTGTGACTCACTATAAATGATACTCCTCTACAATTTTATGTTTGCATGCCGGATTTTTAAGTTTAAAACTATTTTTTAACTCGAAAGTTGTATAAAATAAAAAAGGCATTTCAAAGACTTCTTCTCACATGTCATGACTCATGAATGATCAAGATTGCTAAATCTACTAAATAAGAATAAAATAAAGAAAATATGGCAGAAGGAAAAACATACCAGCTGCCATTAGTTATGCTGATACCTTGCTGAAGATTCTAGATACGTAAAAATTAATTTGATTATTTTGTTTTTAGTCTTCTGATATCCGAAGTCCACAGTCTTCTAAACATTATAAAGGCGTACTATACTTTTCTACAAACGCTTTTGATCAGAGCACCTTCATATATTAAGAGCTCTAGAGAAAGTAAAAATATTTACATATCTCAATACGAGAAAAGAGATATTTTTCCGATGTTTTTGTTGTTTCTGTACGTAAAAATCAAAAAATATTAACACAATATCGCTCTGACCAACGCTATTTTCAGAAAATTAATAATAATTATAAATAAACGAAAGCATGTCGTTAAAATTAAAGACAACAAAATTTTAAAATAGCCCACATTAAACAGAATTACTCAAAAGCAAATGTTAAAAAAACTCTCACCTCCAAAAGAATTTAACTGCTGTTTCAAGCATAAATATTGGGATATTTATGCTTTAAATTAATTACCATGAATTTATTATTGCTATGGGACTATAAATGATTAAAACAAATTTAATGTTTTAGAAAACATGAGGAGTTTGCAGTATTTGTCATTTTTAAGAAATAAAACAATAAATATCTAATAATTAGGCTCAAGAAAACGAAACAGAAAGAAACTAAAAAAGCGTATTATAGCAAATTTCGGTATATTTAGTGGTTTGAAACTGTTGACAACCCAACAAAAAAAATTACAATCGTTTACATTTTTATGTTCTAAAATTAATCTAAATTAAACTTCTCAAAAGTTTCTTAAAATTAAGGTAACAAATATATTCTGTATCTTGCCAAGTCATGATTTTATTAACTATGTAATCTAAACAAAAAAACAAAATGATTTTGATATGTTGGGAGCACTCCTTTTTTTCATCGGTTTAACATTTTTGGAACTGAGCCAAGTGCTACCTAGTTAGAAGTGAATATTGATATCAGCAATATTCTTTCTTTCCAATTCTTTCGTTGTATACTTATTAAAATTTATATAGAAGGATTCAATTTCTTAGGAAACCATAAACTGATCTTGTATTTAGATATTTAAGAATACATATGTTTATAACCTGGTAATTAAATTAGCTAACATTCAAACTAGGTATAAACAGACAAACAAAAGGGGGAATCTTAATCTAATGTATTACATGCTCCTTCATAAAACAAACTTAAATCTTAGATTTTTAAATTAATTTTGAGTTTAAGTTTAAAAATTATAAAAAATAAACTAGTGGTTTCAAAACTGTTTGATGGCGATTAAAAATTTTAATCGTCCATTCCATGGTCATAAAACTTATTTTTAGTCCACATTACAAGCGTAATAAATAGCGTTTCTTACCCCAGAATTTAAATTAAATTAAATTAATTGATTAAAAAATGATATCGGTATCGCAATAAATCTGATCCTGCCATCCCCACCGCTACCGTCCATTAACCCACCGCCGTTGCAGCCGTCCACATTTCAAAAATTCCCCCTTATCTTTCCAATTATCACGATTCCAACCTTATCTCCCCGATCGATAAATCCGCACGTGTCGACAGCGATAAAGTAAGGCCGCTCCTGACCTTCATCTTTTCAATAATCAACCTTCGGCGAGGACGCCCCACATCCGAATTGTGTCCCGTCCTCGCCGTCTAGGTCACGGTCGGAGGCCGAAATTCGGCGGTCTGAGTCAAGGTATTGCCATGACAAAGGCCGTGCGATTGCGTATGTCGAGCAAGGACAGGGCCGGCTCATCGATCCGCGATAGTCGTTTCGGTTGGCGGTCATAGGCCCCCAAGGCAACACGCAACGTTGCGCGACATATGGCTAATTGAATGGTGCAGATAAATGACTTTTGAATTTTAGGTGTTCTGGCGTGAATCACTGCAGTTTTATATTAACAGAGGACTGTCCAGGGGCTAATGAGTGGGGGCAAGGAAACCTCACCGTTAAATATGTCTGCGTGTCAGGTAAGATGTTGATTTTTTAAAGATTTTTGATGGGAATAAGTTGTAGGGAACACTGGCAAGCAAAAAAAGTCTTATTATTGTCATTGACGCCTACAATAAAATTAAGATAAAGTGTAAAATGTTTAACAGGGTAGAGCCCGATGTTACGTAAGAGACTAAAAGTATCCAACAAAAAGTTTATGCAAAAGAAAAACAAATGAATATAAATAAACTTGTTATAAGAGAAGAAAAAGCAGTTTTATAAGAGAATCTTTTTATATTTAACTTTTATGAATAAAACTGTATAATGGGTAATAGATCACGGTACTAAAAGATAAGTGCTTTGTATCAGGCTGATAATAAGTCTTTCTTTAAGCGTTACAATGTTATTGCTTTTAATATTATCAAACAGTTTTATCCTTTCTTGTAGCCATGTATTATCTACATCAAAAAAGATTGTAAAATGTGTGAAAATTTACATTCTGTTATTAAATGGTAGCTTGGCCCCACTAGGGCAGGTGACTCCAAAGTTTCCATTGTGCTCCGGAAGCCCACAACAAAGCTATCGATCATATCTTTTGTCGTCGGTTTATTCCCGGCGTGAAATTTCTCCGATCTTTCGGATATTGAAAATCACACACGCGTATCCGTAATGCTCCATTGTTCCACTACAAATACGTGTTCCATACACCCCTAAAGCTCCTCATGCATTTTGCAGAAGACCAGATTAGAAAGTTTTGTAACAGTGAAATAGTGCTCCCTGACAGCGGAGATCCCAGAATTTTGGAAGGATTTATTCACAATCCCGGTTATCCCCGGTTTTACTCAAGCCAACGCGAATGTCGCTGGAAGATAAAGGCACCACAGCAACAAAGGATAAAGGTCACCGTATTGGACATTGCAATGACCGGTAAAGTATTAACTTGCTTCGGAGTTTACAGCTCTTTGAAGACAATAAACCAACAAGTTTAATTAAATTTGCAGCCGACAGTACTATTTATCCAGACGACTGCACCGATCATGTTGAAATTATTGATTCAGGACAAGTAATAGAGACAACTTGTAAACCCCAAGAGCCTCCATTGGAAGTTTTGTCTCAAACGGAAATCATGGATATTATCATAGCTTCTAGTCATTCTTTGATACCCTTAAGAGGAGTTTTAATACATTACACTGCCATTGGATGCCCCACTCCAGATGCTCCTGAAGATGGGTATCTAGTTTACCGAAATGAGACAGCTGCGGAATTTAGTTGCTGTATCAATCGGGTTTTTGAAGACAACGGTGCAAAGACTAAAATTATTAACTGTGTAGGGGCCCGGTGGGATGTTGAATTGCCACTTCCGAACTGTACGAAAGCTAAAAGTGAGTTGAAATAAATATTTCATCTGATTTTCTTTTTATATCTAGTAAGCAGTATATATACAGGTGATTCATAAATGATCCAACAAAGTCCAACAATATATGCAACAGTATATACAGTTGATATTTCTGCAAAATGTTGAGAAAGTAACTTGAATGCTAAACGTAAGATTTACTTTGTATCTAATTTCCCCAGAAACAATTTTTTCTAGTACATTCAAAAATCGATAAACAACAGGTTTTAAAACAACAAATCGTTGCATTTAAACTTAAACAAGCCCGGATTATGTTTATATTTTAACCATATTTATCTAATACATGCTGAATGTACTGATTAAGTTCATCATGTCATGTAAGAATTACCTGTATAGTATAGTGCTGCCATAAAAACTGAACCACTGACTTTAGAAAATTTATGAATTATTATAAATCAAAAATGTCTCTTTTAAACGAAACAAAAAAGTCAGTTTTTAGGGCAAAGTTCGGAGACAGTGGTCGTGTAAAAAATATATGAAAAAAGTGAGAATTACAAAATTTTACTAAAACAAATAACTGAATATAATTATTCGAGCACAGTTTACCGACTTTAATGGTAGAGTTCATATTGCTTGTTCGATGAAGTATCTTGGTTGAAATGTTAAAACAGAGTGAAGTTAATACTCATATGAAATAACAACCGGTACGATAAAAAAGTAATTGAGAAGGAAATACATATATAGGTAGCTTAGGTATCGTCTGTGATTAGAGTTAAAAATTGCGAATTAAACACAGATGTTAATTGGATTTTGGTATGTGAATTTAAATTTGCAGCTTAAAACAAACAAACGGGCTGTAAAGCGATTTAAGAAAACTAAAAAATTAATATTATAAATTAAGTCTTCAGATACACCAACATGGCAGTCATATATAACAATACATAACATACATAACAGTCAAGTTGACTTTTAAGGTTTAATTACTTTATAAAACAGTTCATACTTTTCATACATAAACCATAAGTTTATTGAATACTAAAATATATCAGCTAAAAATTGCTGGTAATTAAACTCGCTTTAACAGTAAAACGTAATTTGCAAATTAAACGATCTGGCCCGAAATAACATTACATATATGTATTTTATTAGTCGAACAGCAAAATGTGAGCGAGAAAATAAGTAGAAACAATTAGCTTTTGATATCTTTTTGGACAGTTTAAAACGTATTTGAGTATCATAGAGAAATTATAAAATGTTTGTATTCTCTATAGGCAAAATCAATATTTTGTTGTTAAAAATCAAAATTTTAAAATGTGATCCTTGTAAATTAAATTTTCAGAAGCAAATAACAGACTGATGTCCTGTAGTCATTATATAGCTAACATATATGTTTTTCAATAGGTGCTACCTATTATGTATTACCTATTCTGTTTTTGCAATAATTAAAAAACTGGGTAAATTTTCTTTATAGCAATCTTTTTTTTGGTAATTTCTTAAATTTACTTTAACGGTAAAAACTTCCTGAAATTATTGATCAGAGTTTGGGACTATTTTAATTTTTTTGGAAATGCTAAATTAATTTTGCTATTTTTTTATTTAATATACTTGTTAATTTAAAAAAAATATTGATGTAAAATTTCCGGCATACCATCATATTCATAAAAAAAACTAAGAAATAAAAACTTGACAATTACGTTTTTGCTTAACTCATTATACAACTGGGTCTGGATAACTGCATTTTGACAATTACTTAGTTGTAACATATTTTATACAATATTAGAATTAAATTAAATTAAAATTGATACTGCTTTTGAATTCAGTGTTGAATAACACACGTCTGTATTTGCCATTTTTACTTAAACCGTGTCAAAAATTGAATGTTTTAGTTTTTTATGAATACGATAGTACCTTCATTATTCAGCTTGTTTTAAATATGATAGGTTTTATCATTATAAAGTACTCTTTATGACATAATTTTTCCCCTATCTAGTGCCAGACATAATAAAGTGATTTCAATTTATATTCTCTACAATATACAAGTTGCCTAACTAGATGTTAATGTTAAAAAAAGCTATATGGATTTCGTACATAAACAGACTTGCCTTAAAAAAAGCTATATTTATACTTATTTATACTTTGCATTTACAAAGTCAAAAAGAGTTCAACAAAGAGTCTATTGTGAAACTTTTTTTGGTCATTTTAAATTTTAGTGGGTTGGTGTAATCGGGTAGATTATGCAACTAAAGTTACAGTGTTGTCTTAATCTTGTATGATCATATAACTAACTTTGACATTGTTATCTGCATTGTGAAATCGGTAACAGAGCGTCACGTTTTCCGTGTAAATATGAAAACTTGTTTCCTTGATTTTAAAATGTCAAATGTGCCATTAAAAAGAGGTAGACAATCGCAACTTAAGTCACTAAATTATACTGCCCAATAGTTAATAAATTTTTGACACCCGTCTAAAAACGTGCAAAATAAAAAAATGCGTATTGTATTTGTTTAACAACGCGTGTTGCTAAACTCGTATAATAATATAGGTACATACATACGTTTTTATGGTAGCAATAATAAATTAAATAAAGACGAAAAATTTATTTGAGTATAATCACGAAAGCCCAAAAAATTTGTAATTATATTTAATCAAAGACTGTCACTGAGGCAGATTTTTTGTTTGGTTAGATTTACTAGCCATTTTTTGTTAGCTTAGTTCATTAAATACAATTCTGACAAACGGAGTTGTTTTCTTCTCTGCTGAAATGAACATTGTTAACGATTCCTAGAAGTTTGAATCAAAAAATATAAAAACGTGTAATTTGAATAGTTACAATTCAAACAATATTTTTTTCATTAATGTGATAAAAGATTTAAGAGTTTTTATTTTCCGGTGCCTTTTACTTGAATTTGCGAATTGTTATTTTTTGTCTACAATGTTGTCATAATTTACATAATTTAAATGACCTCTGCTAACAATTTGATTTAGATCGATGACTTCAAAATTCATAACATTAATGTCAAATCAAAATGATAGTAAACCTTAATTTCCGAAATGACAGAATGAATTTTATTGCTCTAAACTGTATAATTGGAACGAGACATAAAAATCATAACTTCAATCTAGGGTATTTTACTAAATTCAAAATGTTTCTTAAAAGACATCTCCTTTTCTGATAAACAAGATGATTCCATAACGAACTTTAAATGCAACCCAATAAACAATGTTTATAAATTAGTTATTTGATACCTTTAGTGCCCTTTATTTAGTATGAAATTTGGACACTCCTACCATCAATAACAATCGTTTGACAAATATTCTTTATATCTTTGGTGAATTAAATGGAAATAAAGAGAATCGCAACAGTTACATAGTTCGTTTAGTTTTATTGTATTGTGGCATTTTTTATCTATTTCTGTACTAAAATAGTTTGTTGTCGATGTCAGATATGTATTTGACGTTAGTTGATTTTCTTGAGGGATGTCCAAATAACATAAAAATTTACATTTCTTAAAGTTTATGAATCAAGTTCTACATGAATAACGTACAGCAGGTTGCATTTAAAGTTTGTCAGGGTATTTATTTAATTTTGGTTTTCTTCAAACAAACAACCCTTTTATTTATTATACATTTTCGTAACTTTTGCACGCCAGTGCCCACCTTTTTTTTTTCAATTTTACCGCCTCATCCTGTTTTATTTCTGTTCTGACCTTCGCCCCCCAAGTTTTTATTAATGAGACAATGCCGTATGCGATGCGCGTTTTGTCGGCTGTAAACAACGGGAACACAGATAACATTCGAAATCGTGCGTTTCGTGCAGCTTTGTTCCTGTCGAGTTTGAACCAGTTTGAATTGAGATAAGGTATTTTATTTTATAAGCTAAATAAAGTTAGACAAGGCATTTCCGTTTGCAAAACCACAAAATTAACAAATTTTGTTTTTGTTTTGTTGTGCTACTGTGGTTTTATTTTGTGCGCACACGAACGTAAATGCCACACGGCGCTCATAGATAATAATAATAATAATAATAATCAAATCAGATCTTTCGTCTTTTTCTGCTCTTATGTATTTATATCAGTTCATCCTTGTTTCGAAGTTTGGTCGCCAATAATATGTAGTTGAAAACACGTGGAACACCGCAGGCGTCCGTAACAAAAGAAAAAAGGAGTTGTTACGTGAGTCTGACATGATTAATTGTAGTTTTTATTGTTTTGTTATGTTGCTACTAATTACTCATTTTTCAAACGCTTGCAAACAAAATTGAGGTTAGGAGCACTCATTGTTTTGTTTCTCAAATATAATGACTGATGTTTAATTTTAACTTAAAGTTGGCAAACTTGTAACATTTTTTTTTGCGTATGTACATGTAGTTTAATTCCATTTTTTTTTATTTTACAGAAAAACTTCGAGGAAAACCGCTACTTCCTGTTGGAGAATTCAAAAAAGCTTCCGAAGTGGAAATGGCTTCTGGTAATTGAATAATAATTTACTAACTTTTGATTAACTTATAATTGCATATTGTTTCAGACATTTTAGCACCGGCCTTATTAATAGCTGCTTTATTTTTGATAAACTTTTTAATATTGTTCTACATCTACAGAATTAAGCAAAAGTAAGCTTTTTACTAATTTAGCGGAATAATGTCTACTTTTATTTTTAGGCACGCAATAGAATACGCCGACGAAGAATTAGGGACGCTACCACTGTCAGATGATGAGAAAACCTCGCCTTGAATAAGTTATTTGTAAAATTCTTTGTAATAAAAGTTTCTTTAATCGTGATTGTTTGAATTGTAGCAAAACTATGCTGCTTTAAATCAACAGAATTTGTCGGTTAAAGAGCTATTATGAAAAAAAACTCAAATTGTAGAAATTTTCCAATATTTAAATTCAAATTATAGTGACTTTTTAAGTTAAGAAACGCGATTGGTACCCATATCAATGTTGCCAAATTTGTTGACATATGTCAAAAGTCAAAATTTTAACTTAACCTTAATTTCTTGAGACAAACAAATAAACCGAGTGAGCTTAAAAACCAAACAGTTTACCTAAAATGGGGGTCACGGTGCTCCAGCAGTTTCCTATCGAGAATCGTACTGGTCCTTCTACCATCGAACTCCTTTCCAAACGCATTTCAGCCCTTGGGGCCCTTCAACAAGGCCAGTTCCTCGTCGACTGTGAAACCTACACGTCTACTCCGGCTTTGGGGCACCAGCGCACTGTCCATGTTCTCCACAATTCGGAGCAACCAGCCACAGTCTTCTCAATTTTAGAAACTGGACAAAAAACTATTCCTTTGGCCACAGATGGTCTTTTTGATCTCTTAATGATGAAAATGTCAGGATTTTACACCTCAAAGAAACAGACGAAAGCTGAATCTAAAGGGCCCCGTTACGAAATTGGAGATTTTTGTGTCAAGCTAGGTACAGTTACAGTTAGTCAGAATTTTAAGGGTATTTTAGTTGAAGTGGAGTATAGGCCGTGTGTTGTGCCTGCGATGTGCTGGGAGTTGATGAGAGAATTCCTGCAAGGGTTTTTGGGGTCCTCTGTGCCTGCCACGCCGCCTGCGTATTTACAAAATCGTATGCAGGAATTATATACCCCCATTGATACAATACATCAGTATTTGGAGCAGTTTACGATATTTAGAAAGTCACCTGGTTTAAGACCGTGATGGGGGTATTTTCCCACAATTTATTTATTGTATTAAAATAAGTTTTTTACATGAGAGCGAGTAAAGTAAATTTGAGGTTATGTTGTGTTCTGTCTTTGTTCCCTTCACGTCATTACTGTTTGACTTTCTCTCTTTATTACATAATTAGAAGGGAAAGTGTCCCATCATCATTACACGCCACGTAGGACAGGATGTGACAGTGAAAATGTAGTTTCTTAAATAATAGACATCGTTTTGTAAATTTAACATGAATCTGCGGTCTTAGTTCCTGAACAAAAAGAACAAAGATGAGTGAAACGGAGAAAATTCGTGTAGGTTCCCGAAAAAGTGAGGTAAATATGAATTTCAATATTACGATTTTCTCTTAAAATAAGTATTTTTAGCTGGCCCTTATTCAAACTCGACATGTCATTTCTTTACTTAAAGAAATTCACCCTGAAAAAGAATTTGAAATTGGTAGGACCCTTTTTGTGCATTAATTATCTTTGTATAAAATTAATTCTTGTAGTGACGATGAGTACTCTTGGGGATAAAGTTCTTGACATACCTCTTCCAAAAATTGGAGAAAAATCTCTCTTCACTAAAGAACTAGAAGCGGCTCTCGCTACAAGTTGTGTAGACTTTGTAGTTCACTCTTTAAAAGATCTTCCTACAGTTCTTCCTCCTGGAATGGCAATTGGCGCAGTTTTGACAAGGTACTCCATTTTCACCTTTGGATCTTATACTTATGCTTCTTATTGTAGAGAGGACCCTAGAGATGCACTAGTTTTGCAAAAAGACCATGACAAGCATTTATTAGAGACTCTACCTCAAGGAAGTATCATTGGAACTTCCAGTTTACGAAGAGCCGCACAATTAGCACGAAAGTATCCTCATCTCAAAGTTGAAAACATAAGGGGTAATTTGAACACTAGGTTGAAAAAATTGGACGAATTAGGAAAATATCAGGCGATTATTTTAGCTTCAGCTGGTTTGATTAGAATGGGATGGACTAGTCGTATAACGAAGGTGAGAAACAAATTTTATCTAACATAACCTTACTTTAAATAGAAAGAGTCACAAGCTTAATTGTGTTTTGTTTTTTTAATTCACAATGATTATTCAACATTTCATTTAAGGAAGTTGCTTTTTTAATCTCAAAACATACGTAATTTTGTAGTGTAACCTCACATTTTGTTAAAACTAAAATTTGTTATATGATTTTTACTTTATTAACGGAATTTGCAGATTTTAGAATGTGAGGAGTTACTGTATGCTGTCGGCCAAGGAGCTCTAGCAGTGGAATGTCGAGAATCTGACGAGAAAACCATAAATTTATTAAAGCCATTGTATGATGTACAAACCGCTCTTCGTGTCATCGCAGAACGTAGTTTTCTCAAAACGTTAGGAGGAGGCTGCAGTGCCCCGGTAGCTGTAAGCACAGAACTAACACGCCAGAAAGGGAACACATTTATTTTGAATTTAAAAGGGGCAGTCTGGTCCCTGGATGGTAAAGAAGAAATAATAGAAACTAGCAAATGTGAGCTTGAGATAAAAGAACTAAAGCGTTGTTCTACTTGTCCATATAATTATCAAAACACTTCTTGTGTTAAGGATATTGAAAACCTAAAGAAATGTGATGTTTGTCCTAACAATCCTGCTTCAAATCCCGCGAAACGAGTAAAATTGGATGAGATCCCTGCTGAAGTGTTGAAAGACGATCCACATGAACATTGTCCCGTGACGTTACCAATTGGTGCCGATTTCATGGGGAAGTGTCCCTATTTGGAGGCGAATATTGGAAAGTGTCCAGCAAATGGGGCTATTGAAGGAGTTTCTGTAAAGCAGTGCCCGTTTTTTAATAAGAAAATTAAAAATGTTGAAATTAGGTCCAGCGAGAACGACAGTTTTTGTGGGTTGGTTCCACATGAGGATGCACCAATGGTTTCTTTGCAAGAGGCACAAAGTTTGGGAAAAACACTAGCACAAGCCTTAATGGGTAAAGGCGCGGGAGAAGTGATGGCAAGGGCCCAAGCCACCATCCACAGTAGCGTTAGCACTAGTGTTCCGAGTTAATGTAAATATTGTCATAATAAAAGGTTGAGGAATATTGTTATTTTAAATTGCGCGCCAACGATATTACGTCACGAGACACGCCGTTCCAAATGTCAAGTGTGAAACCTTTGGAAAGGTGTAAATGTAGTGATGTTCTGGATGATAAAAGATTAAGGAGTAGTTAGTTTTATAATTTAGTGACGATGTTTGATGGTAAAAAGCTGTACCAATCTTTGAGTTACTTGGGTTCTTTGAGTGTTGCGTTAAGCATTCCATGGATAATTTTCAAAGTTTGTAGAGCCATTCATCTAAAAAGGAATTATAATCAGTTATTAACGAAGGTGAGTGCCATTAAGTGGTTGTGTAATTTACGTTAACTCCATTTTAGGTTGTTGTAATCACAGGGGCTAGCTCTGGATTAGGAGAAGCTTTAGCGCACGAATTCTATCGACAGGGATGCCAGGTGGTTTTGTGTGCTCGTCGTCGCCAAGAACTGGATCGCGTGCGAACAGAGTTGTTACAAACTCACCCCACTGTACCCACCATACCCCCAATAGTACATCCTTTAGATTTGAGCGACATAAATGCACTCCCATCACATATAGAGAAAATTATAGCTATAACTGGCAAAATTGATATACTTATAAATAATGGGGGCGTCTCTCATAGAGGTTCTGTGATGTCAACTCAACCTGATGTAGATATTAAAATAATGTTAGTCAATTACTTTGGCAGTGTTGCCTTGACCAAAGGTAAACCAGTATTTTTAGTTATTGTTAATACTCATAAAAATGATTGTAGCTGTGTTGCCAAGTATGATGAAAAACAAGGCAGGACACGTAGTTTTTGTTAGTTCAGTTCAAGGTCTGGTGGCTTTACCTGAACGCTCAGCATACGCTGCCTCTAAGCACGCGTTACAAGCTTTCAGTGATAGTCTAAGAGCAGAAGTTGCTTCACACAATATTTCTGTCACTGTGGTCAGCCCTGGATACATCAAGACAGAATTATCTCGCAATGCTCTCACAGGCACAGGCAACAAATATGGTGAAATGGATTCAACTACAGAAGCTGGTTATTTACCTGAATACGTGGCTGTAGAAATTGGTCGAGCTGTAGTTCAGAAGAAAAAAGAAATTATTATTTCAACTCTCTTACCAAGAGTGGCCATATTCTTAAGAAAGTACTTACCCACACTGTACTTCTATGCAATGGTCAAACGCGCAAAGAAATCGTTAACATAAATGAATCTCAACTGTGTTTTTATTTAAACATCACATCTATTTACATTAACAAATCGTAATCCTGCAACACATTTGAATAAATATTCCTCTGGCCTTAGACGGGAAGACGGAACATACGAAAAACATATGGTGTTTGTACTAACACTCGATGTTTTACATTATGGAATTAAGATCTACAAAATAATTTAACTATACGCACACTTTTGGAACTAGAATGAGAATTTATTTTATGGTGCGGTACAATCGGTAAACGCATAGCGCCGCCGCGGTTAAAGTTACCGTCCAGTGCAGTACAATCTTCTTGGTGTTGTCCTTCCGGACAAGGACCACGGGGGAAGCCGCCGTCAGAGCCCCCAGAATAGGCAACCGCGCCAACTTTCGCGGATCTCGCTCTACTTGGTACTTGACGCAGTGATCAAATTGCCAAGACACAGTATATAACGACGCACACAACGCTGAAAATATGCTGAACGGCATTTGGGGGACGAATCTGTCTGGCCATAGGAACCCTGACAAAATGGAACCAACTCCTGAAACCACCGCTGATTTGTGCAAACAGTTGCCCACGCTTATCCAACGAGCCGTTTCGTCACCTAGTTGACTCGGTTCTATCACAATGACGGTACAACAGGCGTCCAAAGCCTTTTCCAGCTCCATGGAAAAGCATTGTTGTGAATATTCGCTGTCGTACACTTCGCGGATCACAGCTACATTGGATGAATGTAAGGATCTACGATGAGTTAGATTTGGGTAGTTTGGATATGGGGCTGCTTACCTGTCGCCTCCAGCATCCATAATTCGGCCGGTTTTGTGAACTATGTAGATTAGAAATAGGAAGTGAGGTTATGTTGCATTATTTTGGGGGAGTAGGCTTTGAGAGTGCATGAACTCACACCACAGTGGTAAAGGGCCCTTTTAGGAGTTCACTGATTCCAAATGCTTCAAGCGAGTGCAATTACTTCGAACACAAAATTAGAAGAGTTACTAATTGGTTGAAACTGTGATTAAGGTTACGCGGTACACTACTGTCCTAAAATCGGCAATTGGTCTAATTTGTTGTTTTATTACTGTCTGACATTCATCGCTTTTGTTGACACTGGAATTTGGTTGTCAAACAAGACTGATATCAACAGCAATTAAAATAAAGTGGGCACTTTTTATTGCAAATCAAGAGATCGATACAGAGGTGGCTCTAGTGTCGTCGTTTGAGGAATGACGAATGAGTCTTTCAATTTTAAAGTTTTATGAACTAATTTTATCGACTTCTTTAAATTTTGTGAATTAATTGTTTGTGTTTATAGTTTTATTAGTTTTTTAAATTAAGGATTCTTTTTATCATTTTTCATAAGAAGAAAACTGTAATAAACTACCAACTATTTGTGTTAAAATTAAAGTTAATCTTAATTTTGGTGGTCTCAGGAATCTAAGCATTTACTTATCGTTAAGTGCTAAAACAAAATTGTGTATTGTGTAAAATCAGTGACAATGTGTAAAAAAAATAACATTTGAATTCTAGACCGTTAATGTTGGCAGCCTGTGCAGTTGGTAGGTTGGTGGCGCCATCATCGACTTTCAATGATGTCAAAAGTTGTCCGTCCGCATTTTAATCAGTTCGAGTCGAGCGTATGAGAAGTGTGGTCGTAATCGTTAGTGTTATATTCTGAGAATCTCGTTCCAATTTAAAGTGCTAGTGTTGGTGTGGAGATGTATCGTTCTTGGCCTTTAGACACGTCTCCTATGACCGGCGAGGACGGTTGACATGTGTCTTTTTCAGTGATCATGTCTCAGTGTAAAAAGTTCGCGCCTAACATCTTCCACAAGACCAAGTGCTCCAACTGCTTTCGGCAGAAAGAGGAGCATTCGGCCGAAGCCCTGGAATGCAACCGGGTGAGTCCCGCTATGCGTACATTCCGATACGCACACTGCCTAAAAAATGAAATAATCACTTGTTGTTCGCCTCTGCTCGCGCTTTTTTCTTCATGACACGCTTTCCGACCACTCATTAACGAAAGTGCCGCAAAAAGTGTGATTTTGGGGCCTCCGCCCAGGGCCGCAATTAACTCGATGTACACTCGCCTCTGCATCATTTTTTTAATTGCGTCGTTAGGTGAGTTTTTCAGTTTAATTGGTTTTTAATGCCGGCCCCGGGAGAGGAATGCGGCACCCGTGACCCCAACAATAACTCGCCAGATACTGCCCAAAATTTGGATAATAGTACCTATCAGTACTACGTAATTCAAGAAAACTAATCGGACACCTTCAAAAACTGGCCTTACTCTGCGATGTCAATAATAAATTTTTCAGTTTTAATTAATGTCAGTTTCTAGCATAAACACAGCAAAGTTATTTCAAAATTATCAGTAAATTGCAAGAAGGTGTACATATTTTCTTTCTGGATAGATTTCTTAAAAATATCTCCATCTGCCGAGAGTTTCAACCCTTTTTAAGGTTCAAAATTTGCGTCATATGGTATTTCCTTTATTTTGTAGTGCTTACACGTTTGAGAATGGAATTAATGTGGAAGAAAAAAGCGGTTAATGATAAGAAGTTGCACAACCAAATCGTTGACCAAATATAGTAGAGGCGGCCTTTCAAAAACGACTATAATTAAGTAACAACTGTACTAAAACGCTAGCGTTGGAAATAATTATTTAGATTGAGGAAATTACGACGGATTTATGGCAAATTTGTTGAAATATTTCTTGATTTGGTTGTCAGCCATCGGAGAAAGTGAAATGTTGTGTCAAAAGATGCGTAACACGAAACGGAACGAAATTGCGACGGAAATGACGAAAAAAAAGACTCCAAAATCGTTTTTTTGTTTTCCGATTATCTCATACTATTTATTTTTTACATCCATTATTTTTTTCAATGAGCTCTTTAGAGCAGGTGTTGGCCAATAAACATTCCAACGAGCTTTCAAGACAACAAAATTAAATTGCGAACACGCAAAAAAGTTATCTCATCTTTCCATTTCTATTCGTGTGAACACTTAAGATAAAAATACAGAGATATTATTATTATTATAAGTGAGTTTTCGAGTATTTTACTTACCTTTTTAAGTAAATTTGACATCAGCGCCAAAATAAAGGTGTGCGAAATTTCAGCTGGAATAACATTTTTCAAAGTTTTACTGGGCCAAGTACCACTTTGCACATTAATCGCTTGACTTTCGATTTTGTGTGCGGACCATGAAAATTTAGATTTGTTAATGGATGTGGTTTCATCTGGAGCTCCTGAACGAATTGATGTGTAAAAAAAGCACTCAACAGATCTAAGAATGAAACAGCTGCTGTAAAAAAATCAACGAATCTTCGAAGATGCACGCAGCTAAAATTACCGCAAATTCCGAAATCAGTAAAATCTCTAAAGTACTGATTCTTGAAATATCTGAATAAAATCTTTAAATTTCTAAATGTTCCAAAACCTTTTAAAATGTCTAAAATATCTGATCTCAATTATTATTGTTTGAAGTCTCTGTAAACCACGTGTGAATCTTTTAAATTCTTCCACATTATCCGAAATCTTATCAACTCGTCAAAGCAAAACCTTCTCGTTTTAGGAGGAATTGTTTGTGTAATTCCTCAACAGACTCAAGATCCAAACAGCTGCTGCAGACAAAAATCAACGAAACTGTGAAGATGCACACATCTAAAATAGCCTGTTGCAAATTCCTTGGAGGTTATTGATGTTGGATATAATGAAGGCTACACACATCTTTTTCGGAGAAATGGTCGTAAAAATCCTCGATGGTTGGTCAGGTGGTGGAACAGAAACCGCAAATAGAACGGTTCTTAAAGGTCAATCTTTTGTCCAAATATAAGCTGTGAACACATGTGTTTACGAGTTATCTTTAATTTTTGATGTGGACTTGCCTCTGATAGTAAAACGTCTCTTCACACTTCCGTAATTTGCATCACCGACGCACATGAATAGACGGCGTTTTTGTGCAAATTCAGTGTGAAATTAAAACGTAGGAAAAAGGGAGGGTGGTTATCCGTCACTAAAACGCTGACATTGCATCTTCAAGATTATATCGGACATCCAAAAAGGGTGCCAAGCTAAAGCTTACGTCAACTGAATAAGCACTCCCAAAATCGATTGGGTCGTAAATGTTTACGAGTGTCGTAAAACTCGTGACTTTGTTAAACCAAGATTGATAAAAATCCCAGCAAATTAAAGTCTGTTTACTACAATTCTCCTTCAAAATGGAAGGTTAGATGGGCGTCGATTAAACTGACTATGAACAAAAAGCCTGGAAGCAGGCCAAACGCAGATTATCCAAAGCACAATTATTGCTGTCTTTTCGTAGACCTTACGAAAGTTTTTTCGCAATAAGTCGTGACGGTTTATCTTTATTGTAATGAAGAGAAGAAGAAGATTTATACACGTGTTGTGTAACGCGTGCAAATATTTGTGACCGGTTGGAAGAGGTGCGTAAGGAGGAAAGAATTTGTAAGCCAGAAAACTACGAACAATTTTATGAATTTCCGCTATTAATTGAATGTTATGTAACGAAAATGAGAGTCGTTGGTGTAATTAGGAATTCAAAGGTCGTACAATTTCCGTTTCAACTACATTTGTTTGAACATTTTTTATAATGACTCTTCCATGTTAATGTTTAAGCAAGAAAGGTTTTGGATTGTGTTGGTACCTGCAAAAATACAATAATGAGACGTCATAGTGAGCCATGTTTAACTAACAAACCGCGACGGAGGCAGGTAATATAATAATTAAATAAATTATTAAACTGTGTGTACTTATTGGGGTAATGTGTACCAAAATAAAAATATAAACATGTTACGCCCATATACCAAAATCGTTTAGTAATCGAAACCATAGCCACATTGCATTGTGCAAAATAACCACCAAGACGCGTTTTGGGCTCTTAAAGCGCTTACAAATCGTTTTTTTTTTTTCAAACTCACATGTGATACAAAGAATCGCGTCATTAATGAAAGTATTTATTTGCTCGGTTTAGGTTTACAAAATCAAAGTGAAAATAAAATAAAAATAAAAGTTAGATCCCCAACTCATTTAAAATTACGTATGTCCAATTACAGTTTTAATTTTTTCATTAAACACCTTCCTCTTCATAATTAGCTTATTTCGGTTGAAAGATACAAACAAGTCTAAACGCTACAATGCCTCGAGTAATCTCCATTCAAAACAATGCAGCGAACCAACTAACAAGTCAAAACATGAATAAGCGTTTAAATAATCGAAAACCCGTCTTAATTGATATTTTATCGCACACATTGGTCAAAGAAAATTGCCACAAAACGTAATTTTATTAGATTTCTGTGTTTGGTCGTGTAACGAAGCCCACAAGGTGATGTAGGCACTTATTTCGCTCACTGAACGATTTCGGTGTTCGGGCGTAACACATATAATACAAAAGCAGTGACAGATACAAGTAGAGCAGCTGAAGTTTATATACCAACATGTAATTGAGCGTTTTTGTTATCGTAACAAACCATCATGCTTACCTAATCTTTCTCTTAATTATGATCTGTGGTTATTTTACTCTAATTTTACACCAATTAAATATAATAGTAAGTTGATGTTGGATCGGTGTCATCGAATATGTGGAACATATAAAAACTACAGTATCACTTGACCTGCACCAAAATTCATTTAGTTCAGTTTAGTAGTCAAGAACAAAGTTTAGATCTATAGAATAAGATATTTAAGAAAGCTTCCTGCATTAAATGGGACGTCATGCAGTTGCAATAAAAATGTTTACACTCCCTTCAAAGTAGCGTACTTGCGATTTCTGCATTTATTCACTGATTCTGATTTTAACCACAGTTTGGATTTTGAAGTCGAAAACTGTAATGAATTAGCTGGTAATTTCTCTATGGTGTCAAAAAACATGCTCTTATGAAAATATAGTTATTTTGAATTAAAATTAATCAAAGTACATAAACCAAAATTTTGTGGGGGCTTATAAGAATTCATTAACTTAAGAAGTAGGCGTTTTTTCACATTTTGTATCCAATATTAGATCTTTTATCTGATACAACTCATTTTTATTTGTTAGTTACGGTGTTTCGGTTCTTAGAGGCAAGTTTTACCGTTTAAAAAAATCTGATTAATGGAAAAAAATGATCCAAATTATAAGGTAAAGTTTTGCCGGAAGTAACATAACTATCATCTAATTGCTGCACGAGTATAACTTCCATTGGAATTTTTGTCCTTTTTTGTTTGTATCTACAGGAGAAAACCACAGGACTCTGAATTATTTTATTTTTCAAAATATTTAAACATTGTTTTAATAACAAGAAAACTGAAAGTAAAGATGAAAGAACCATTGTGGATAACTTTGTCGCCACATAAACAGTGTTCAAAGATGGCGAACGTTCTAAAGTAATTCGTTGATGTCCGTATTTTGACTTTGGTATTGCCAAATTTTCGTTACCGACCTTTCCTCGCCCAAAATATTTGTAAGAAAAAAAATGTACAAAAACGTGCCGACTGGTGGTACCGTACCTACTCGCCACCCAACAACACTCCTCGTCGATGATTTAGCAATTCAACATAACAAAGGCGAAAATCGCACATGTTTATTAAATGCATGATCCTTCCAGCCTTCGTACATAATGTTTATTCAAACGTGCTCGTCCAGGAGGGGCGTGTGTGTGAGCGGACGCTCCCATCAAGGCCTACCGCGAAACCTTAGTGTAGCGCAGGTAATGAAATAATGCCCATCGATAACACCGGACGAATCCGATCACTTCCGTCGTCCAAAATTGGATATACCCACTAAAATCAACATCCGTAAGCGTAGGATGCTGATGGAAAGATGTGTGGGCTACGTGATCAAGTTTCCTCGTTACAATAGTCAATCATTTTATGTCAAGGTTGGGTGTTTTTTTCTTCCCTTCTTTTCTTTTCTTTTTTCTTCTCCATCTCAAAGAAATCCCACGAGAGGTAATTACACATGGCGATGGTTGGTGGCCTGCACACACGCACGAGGATAGAAAAAGGTCGTCCGGAATAAAAAAAACAAACAAAACGGACGGGTAATCAATCACAATGCGTGTGGTGGGCGTCTGTACCACAAGGTTGCGTATGGAGTCCTCTTCTAATCGTTAGGATTAAGGTAAATCTAATTAGTTAGGGATTAAGTTTGACAATTAAAGTGAACAAGTCAAAAATTGCATTGTAATGGTATTAATCATCTACGTTGGTGGTTCCAAAGAAAATGAAAGGAAGAAAGGGTTCGTTTCTTAATAAGAAGAAAAAAAAATGAAGCGTGTTCTAAGTTCGACGTATCGAAGTGGGCAAGGCTGAATACATTGAAATAAATCAGGGTGTACGACGTCAAGGGAGTGTCTCCTGTCAACACCGTTGTTGATGTTCGTTTTCATGGTCGCTGTATGGAAAAATTGGGTTAATGCTCGACTGTATGATAATGACGTTTCGGATACTTGCCCCGTCATGGTTCCATTCAGTTTGGGTTTTTTGCGTTCGCGGAGACAAACTTAGGTGGCATCTGCAATGATTTCTAGTTTCAACTAGCCATGTACAAGAACCATATGGCGACCATTCATTCTTCTGGTCATCATCTCTTGCGAAGATAGTTCGTTGACCATTGCGTAAACGAGAGTTTACAGTGTTGTCTGCCCATCAGAGTTTACACGCACACCACATTGCACTCTTGGCAAAATGGAAAGTCAGAGAAGCGTGGTGTAAATTGTAATGAAATAGATAAGTATCTACACACATGTACATTACCGAAAGTGAAAATTGGGAGATTTCGGCGGCACTTGTAACAGAGCGGCGACCTTATTATTTCGCAACTACAAGTGTTTGGTTTATTGATTGCGACAGGTACGACTGAATTCCGGATTGTTGCAGTAATTATTCCGGAGATTTGAGGCTATTCGGGGCCGCTTTCTAACAGGTGCACGAGAAAATGCCGAAGTCGTAACTAAATAGAAACATACACGTTATGCAAAATCGGCACCAGTCGAAGCGTTGGATTGATATCTCCTGCGCGGACTCAAATACTTATTACCAGAATACACAAAACTTTATAACGGTTATTGATTTCCTACCGAATCTGTTTTAAAAAAAGAAATCAAAAACGGGTTGACACCATTGGCAAGTGATTAAAGGTTCAAGTTGTATTTCACGTTCGTTCGAATTATAAAAACGTGTTTTATTCCAAGCAGTGTTATTTGTTCACAAGTGCAAGTACAACCTTAGTACCTTGGTTTTTTTCTGTTATGACCGTGGCAAATATGGACCCGTCGTGAAATTAGCCACTAGCCTCGGCGCCGCACAGCAGCCGACTGAAACGTGTTATAACCGACAATTAAGGCCGCGAAGTCTGGGCAAGTTTCAGCAAAAATTGTCGGTCGTCTCTTCGTGAGTCAGCGATTTCATACCATGTCGAAAAAAAGGTAACTTACCACCATATAAGCCAAGGACTGGACCGAACGCGAAATGTGAAAGAACCGGTGATCTTTCACACAAGTAATTGTTTCTGCATCGCTGATTATTACAGATAAGAAGAACTGATGAATCGTCCGAATTTCTTGAAAATTTACTTTCCAACAGGTGTGCGCACGAATTTCTTCTCGGGCTTTTATTCTAAATCAAACAATTTGGACCTTTGAGCTCGAAGATGTATCGTTTTAAAGCCTGTAGTGGATAATATCTGGCATTATCATAAAATAGTAACGGTGTCCGACATATCTTCTATGTTTCGGTAACATTTCCATGGAGGAACGCATGGTATATTATCTAACTGTTTTTGATTTAACGACAGGGCGTCGCGTTGGAAATGATGGTCATTACGTTATAACAGCCGTTGGAATTTTATAATTCCACGCGGACGTTGTTGGCGCTACTAGAATAATCGCCCATGATGAAGTACCGAGAAGAATAGTTGAGAAATCACACTGTCATTTGCATTTTGGAATAGTTTAACACTAAACAATGCAATAAAATTATTGTTTTCCAAAGAAAGTCTACATGTATTGTTCCTAACTGGCATAATAAAAGATGTAGGTGAAGAGAAAGCCATAATTCAGGTCGTTTTGACAATTGTACATATTCTACATTTTGATTGCATTTTTTTCTTCCTCTCCAAGACGTTCTTGAGAACCGCTTCCATAAATGGTCGTTTCGCCATGACTTGGTTCGCGACAATCATCCAGAGAGTCTTCCCAGACCCATATGGTCACACTTCGAATATCGACTAGAGGTCGAATTTTAAACGGGTAACCCTGGAAACCATCTGGAAAGCGTTTCGGATTACCACCACGTGATAAAAACACGGCTTTGATTAATACATTCCAACAATACCGACTGAAATTTGATATTCATGATGTCGACGCTCGCCGGAAACGCATTGTAGATTTGTCGCATGTATAAATAGCCTCCTGCGGGCGACGAGGTGCAGGAATGCAACCAGACGTTTGTGAAAATGGAAAATTTTTGGAGACGCAAAATATGTTCTGTTTTTGTCTATAAAAAATCATGTAAACGATGGCGACCTAAAACCATTTACCAAAGATTAGAAAAGAACATTTTGTTGCTCATGTTTTGCTCAAGGTAGGATTTAAATTATTCATGGCGTGAACAACAGTGTTAGAGATGAAAATGATGGATTTCAAATTCAACACAATTTGAATAAATTTTATCACTATTATTTTGTTTTATACTGAATTTAAGTGTGGAAACCTTTTCGCCTTTTCATCATGAAATGAATACGATCCTGGATAAAACGGAATGAATGAATGAGTGTCGGCTTGGAGCACAAAATATTCTTGTCCTTGCATCTGAGATCCTCCCATTATCAAGCAATAAACTTTTATGGGTACAACGTTTTGACTTTATTTGTATACTTGACTTAGTGGAAATATCCACTGGAAGAGAATTTCCTCCAAACTTTGTTTACCAGTCTTGTCCCAGTTATCTTTTTTTATATATCTGATAAGTGCGTCAGATTAAAAGCTAATATTTTTCTCACTATGTTTCAGGAACAGGTTAGTTAGCATTCTGCGTATTGGCGATAAAAAATCTTTTCATGAACTTTGTTTCCACTTACAATAAATTTTTGTGATTCCGAATATTGATCACAACATATTTCGTTGATGACGTTAAACGAGATTTTCTCGAGTCCGCGAATCCGCGAAATCGCTCTTCTTCGAATTACCACAGCACTAGAAATAATGAGGCTACGGTCCCGATTTGGCGCCGTTTTCTCGGAACACTTTCCACGTTCCAGTCGAACGTCACCCCACAATGGTAGTAATGGGCTTTCTTCGTCGCTCGTCGTCGTTAAATAAGCGAATAATGGGAGCTTTTTCTTTCTGCAGTAATCTTTACCTTTCTTGATTTAACAGGACGGCAAAAATTCATTAGTTTGAGTTTGATCTTTTTAAAGTGTAGTTAAATAAACCTCTAGATGTTTGAGTATGATCTGTTATTAATGAACTCTAACAATGATTTTGGCAGAATTTAAATGGAAAATAATTTATAAACAAACTGTGATTTAATGATTTCATTAGTAGGTATGGTCCTTGAATTTGCAATCGCTTAAAGTTATACAAATACATACTACATAGCAATGACATCGATTAAAGTTTGTTAAAAGGATGTCGATATTAATAATCGTCATAACGGCATATAATTTTCGCGTATCTCTGTTTTCCGGGTTTTTGAAATTCGTGGCCCCGTTATGTCGGTGCCCCCCGTTGGGCGCCAAAGCGTCTGTCGTGTGATTTGTGGCGTTTCTCGCGGCGTTTGAGTGCCAAATTCGTTAACTGATCCATTTTCTGTTGCAGGCGAGCCGTTCGATTGCCCGGAGCGGCTACCTGTTCGTGGCTCCGGACTGGGACTTCTCCGTGCCTCTCAACAGGACCAAGGTAAGCACGCATTCTCTCCATCTCTCGGTCGATCAAGGCTGTTGTGTTTTCTTCGAAGACTTTCGGCAAAAGTTAAGTTTCAAGGTTGTGCATTCAACCCGACATTTAGGGTGTAGTGGTCTCGTAACGAGCTAATTGGGACGTTGTAGTTATGCCCACGCCGTGGGAAATAAATTTAATTAGACAAAGATTTTTTTGATATTTTTCAATCAGTATTGGTTAACAACAAAGCATGAATTTTTTATAATGGACCCGGCTAATTGCCGACATGTCCTTTTTCGGTACGTCGGTAGCTCACTATGAGATGATTTATCGCATGTAATAATAGGTTTTGTTTATCGCTGGACGTGAATTTATTATGGATGATTTGGTCGCAAAATTTATAGATTTTTTGGAGATAAACTTTCGGATAATTAGTACCGTTAGGTAATTTTGGTCGCGATAGATTTTAATAATTTATAACAAGGTCAACGCACTAAAAACTCTCACTTCTGCGAAAAGTTTTCTTTGTCTGCATCCCGGCGTTACGTTGGTGTTGGCGTAGGACGATCTTAGGACCTTTTATGTTCATTTTCTCACATTTATCGGGCATGATCTGAATATCTAAACTCGTCTTCTAGACGTCGTATGATGGAAGTTTCCACAAATTAGATTAGTCAGTTTTTAGTTCAATAGCCACAAGGTCAAGGTCTGTTCAAAGTGTCTTATTCGCATCTCCAGTTTCACAAGTTCGGAGGATTTCGTCTTAGTAGTTCAGAATTCCAAAGGTGTTTCGACGAATTTTTGATGTTCTCATTTTAAATTTCTCAAATGGTATCTCATTAAATATAAATTATTATCTCATAGTTTTCAGAATTCTGACGTATGTTTGTAACCTCAGAGACGTATGGAATTCCTGCAAGCTGTGAAGGTTACTCTTGTAATTTAATACGTAGGGAAACTTTCAACTTCAATAAATTCGACCTTTTATAAATTTGGTTTTCGTTGTTTACAGCAAAAACCCGCGCAAAAACACGTGTTACGGGACCAAAAATTGCAAAAATAATATTCATGAGGTTATTCGATACCTACAACATGAATTTAAAAGGAAAACTCTATTTTGTTCGTGTCATAACCTTGCATTCACCTATTCGAATAATTATAGTCCATCATGATTTCAGTTGTCCCAACACCAAATGTTTGAATCATTTCCTACATGATGTCTAATGTCCGTTCACTTTTTTTGTTTTGGTCAATTCATCTTCATCAGAGCAGATCCATGTCCCTCGTTTCCTGTATTTTTCCGCTGAATTTAACTAAATGTTCAAATCGCTTTAAAGACTGGTGTCATTCGCGTTGTGCACAAATATTCTGTAATTACGTCTAAGAAAACAGGAACCTTGAAACACAGATAATTACACACAATCTTGCCGACATTTTTCTATTTGTTCATGTAAAAACTATTAAACTACATCGTAAACATTGAAGCGATTGTTTTCGGTTGTGTAAATCGATAAGTTTTCATTACATTTTCCCTACACAATGGAATTTATTCAATGATAAAAATAATGTTGATTTTATGTTAAGATGAAAGGAGAGCGCGTTTTTTTCCAAGCCCTGAGACAGCTTTAGAAATGTTAAAAAAAATATTCTGATTGACACTTTGGTTTTTTCTTATCGTTTTAGTATTTGTTGTTGTTGCATTATATCTTGTATTAATAACTAAAACGATAACATCAAGTTTTTGATAGACACTATTTTGAAATGTCATTCATTAATTAGATATTTCAAACCTACTCAGAACTCATAAGAAATATGAGGCAGGTTATCATGGAATATGTTTGTTTGATAATTTTGCGCCTTCGGTTGATATTAAGTATATAGTTTAGTCTAACTATGATTTATAGGCTCATTTCAACAGATGGCGAAAGATCGAATTACAAAAGGTAGAAAGTAGATACATAAAATCGAAAAACGAATAACAAATTAACAATTTTTTTTGTCTTGGCAGTAGAGTAGTCTTTAATTAAAACCTCCTTCAGACTATACATTTTTTCAACCGGTTTCACCTTTTTTTCGTCTCTCACATTTCGCAATTTTACCTCATCAATCATCAGTAGTATATTATAAAGCTAGAAGAGAAGATGCTCCCTTGAGGGGCGCTCCTTGCGCAACACCATAGTACTTACACAACTATTGCTTCCTTCACACGGGTCCATTACACTATTTACATCGCCAATTAATTAATGGGAACGTTTCACATTGTTCTCGTGATCCAGTTTTCGCGCCACACAATATGTTATAATAACAGAAAAAAAATGTCCGGATGTTGGCAATCAGAATATAATTTTGCTAGTTTGGTTCGGTAATTGTAAAAGACAGGTTGTTGCAGTTGAGCAAGAACACGATGGCATTCGTGTGACCCCGACTATATCTATGCGTTACGTAACGGAGATGCTCCTTCGACTATTATAATTTTTAAAGAAGAGTACAATCACCGAAGGAAAGTGGTTGGTCGATGATAAATTTCTATGTAAAATTTTGTTATTTTCACACGTTCTTGGTGAATTTTTTTAGTGTTTGATTCAACGAGATGTGGACGGTTTTTGCGGTTTACGGAAAATAAGATGAAAAGAATTTTTATTTGGTAATTTGTTGCCCTTGATGGAATTGCAACAACATTTTTTTAATATTTAATTGAAGATTTAAAAAAAAAATTGGTCGTAGCATATTACAAGCTAAAATTCTACGACTTCTGAATTTCATAATATCATACATTTAACTCGTTCTAGACATAGTGCATAGTAATCTGTTTATAATAGTGACTAGAGATACATGAACTCTTGTGGCGAAAATTTGCCTCCAGCTGCCCTTGGGGGGCAAAAACTAATACTGAAGTGATATGCTGTTGGATGTGACTAGATACACAGTTGTGCGAATGTGGTACTTACTTTACTAGTATCGTAATATTCTCCGTACCTGCATGTAATCGGCTGTTACTCGATTTATTATCAGAGTTGTGAAACTCACTTGTTTGTTACTCACCCTTTTGTAACAAATTCGTAGATTAGTTATCGTTTAAAAAGTGTATTTTTTTCACCCAATCAGTGGAGTATCATTAACTTATTGTCAGAGTAATAAATTAGTTTACTAAAGTGAACATAAATATCAAAAAGATGCACTTAGATTTATTTGGTCATATGAACTAGTCGATGTGCGACATGGATAGCAAAAAAGTGGTTGATTTCGTTGCGATTTATTAGTCAGTGTGCAACATGATGGATGTTTAAGGCGTAGTAAGGTGTTAAATTGGTAAGGGCGTTTTAAAAACTGACCAAGAATCTATGAGCATTACCTGGACAGTTAATAACTAAACAGTTTTGCAAAAAGAGTTCTCCAGTATTTAGTTGAAAAATTGCGATTATTAACCATAGAATTTTTGGTTCTCAAAACTTAAGGATTCGAAAAGGTTTGATGATATTGTGACCTATTCATTCTGAGGAAGACGCCGAGTACGCGGTTATTAAAAAAGATATAGACTTGGAACTTTTTAACACATCAAAAAGAGTTGTTTTGAATATTCAAAATTCATTTACGGTTTTTTTCGTGATCGTTTTTCTTCAAAATACCTAATAGCAGCATACATGTCTAAAATTAGATATCCTATTTCGTTGCCATTATTAAAGTGTTAGCCTTCGTCGGCGCACCAAAGGCAATGGATGATATTCCTTTAAAAATAATGATTTTTCTAGAGTGATAGAAGTAGCTAATTTGGAGCAGAATCTAAATTCGATTATGTAGCCTATAATTCAACCGTGAATTAAATGCCGTGCGTTTTGGAGGTTCTCGCTATGTATTAAAAGATTGTCTCCTTCTCAAAATTAGCTTCGCTATTCAATCAGTTCAAGTGAATTGTCTAATTTTTAATGGATGTGATAATAGGAAACCTATATTTGTCAATGAGCATCTCTGTAAAGATATTTGCAATAGTTGCTTAATACATTAAGGGGAATTTCGATAACATTTAATTGAGATCGATGTTCAATATAATTGGTGAGATAAAATTCACCATGTTATCATGTCATTTTGGTTGATTTTTTGTTCTCTTTACTGATTCCAATTGATGTAATATCTACGAAGTTTAACGAGTGTCAAGTCTTCACTTTTAATGAAATTTTGGTGTTATTTCTACTAAATTCATCAAAGTGCCTTTCGTTCTCTATTAGTGCTCCGTAGGTATAATCAGTACAAATACGTTTTGTGACAATTTTATTGTTGTTGAACCTCCGTTACTCTTGTCGTAAATTTCCACAGGTCATTTAACATCCAGAACTAGAAGAACGTGTGTTTTGTGTAGTTCACTATTTTATCCCGAGTAAACTTGAAAAATGTTTATTTTTCTAACCCACTCAAGCTCGAAAATATTTATAAAACTCCATGTTCCGTTTAGCATTTCTGTCTGATATAAATCCTACTTATCTCTCATGTCGTACCACTTGTTCAGAAGAATTGTTGATTGGTAAAGAATGTAACCGGATTCTTATGTCATACCTTAAAAAAGTAAGCAAAATGGATAAACCACGAAATTTTGGCGCCAACTTTTATGACCGCACGAAGTTTGCATACGAAATCTGTGTTACGCGTTTTTTCACGTAGTCCACTTCTTTAAAATTCCGATCGAGCTTGAATGTGTCAACTTTTGATTTCGCGACAAGTTCTCGTGCTTGGAATTAAAATCGGCCGAGTCCTTGAACTTATGTCGTTTTTTATTTGCCATGTTGGCAACCGTCGGTTCATTACAAATTGTCAAAATACCTTATGCTACTATCGATCAGTCTTAGGGCAACGAAGGTTGACAGGCTCCAATGGCGGTTCGTGAATTTTGAAATCTGGTAAAAGTTTGAATGTGGCAGTTAAGTTTTCATCACTTTTTGTACAGTTACGAGGCCAAATTTTTGACGTCTTTTCGAGCAGTCACGTACGGTCTCGGCGCGGCAGACACCGTTAGAAATGCCGTGCTATAAAGAGTAGATATGAAATAATGGTACGACAATGTAGTATTGTCGTGCGTCTTAATATGGAACGAGATTTCGCGATTTTTCACGCTTGTGTCGATCGCCATCAATGCATAAATTATTATGAAACGGTTAATTGGAGCCGGTCGGTACACTGCAAAAGTAGGTCCTCATGTTCCGTGTCACAGAGATACGAAAAAGAGACGATTATTATTAGGTACGATCACCTGAGGAGAAGACGACAGTGCAGGAATTTTGGGTTTTTCATTTTGGCGCCCAACGGGGGGCGTAGATTTAGGCGCTCATTAGCACACTAAGCGTGTTATTATCAAGACAAAAAACCCATTTATATGCAAGAATGTCAGAAAACTAGGAAGATATTATCAATCTATTAAGGATAGACATGTTTACCCGACAGTAAGAGACCTATTGTTGGTATGCATGCATAGTTGTAAACAGAAACGCTTTTTTTTCGTAATGAGCACTTTCAGTTGAATTCTTTTTGCTTACTTTTACTTGTGTACTATTCTTTTATATTGTACTACTTTGTTATGTATGTAACGTTCATAATAAGGTTGGTAGATTTTTTGTTATGCAGATTGGCCCAAAAATCTCATTTTCATTGCTGATGTTTTATGTTAATGCGTTTTATACATGACTCGCCAGCTTAACTCTGAGCATAAATCATCGCAGGTGTTCTACTTTTTTTTAAAATATAGCCATATTTATACAAGTTTACGAATTTCAAAGCTTGTTTTACTTTTTATAATTGAGTAAAAAATTACTGCGTCACTTCTATAGTTAACTATGCCAGAAAGTTTTATTGTAGGCTGTACAATGATTTGGAAGAGATATGTGGGATAATTAAAAATTTGTTACACTTCAGCAACTAAACAATGAAACAGCAAATCGTAGGTCGCATTAATACAGTTCAGCCCAAAACATTCAATCAATGTAAGTTCAATTTGTAGTATTAAGTGAGAACTAATAGACGTGTAAGCTGCAATCATTAGGTTTTAGGAGTATTGATATATTACATAAATTTGTGGTCAGTCTTCAAGGAATTTTTTTACTATACTTCAATGAAATCGCTAACCTATTGTCAACAGGTTGTTATGAAATCAACGGGTATTTAATTAGTGACCACTCACTTGCAGACCAAAGTTTTTTGTAACAACAAATTGTTCAGAAATGATACACCAGATAGTTTACTTTTCCAAGGCATGATTTAAAGAGCTGATTGCAAATTTAAATGTCTTAACAAAATTTATTAAAAAAATAAGTTGATTAGAAACATTAATCGATTTCATAATTACCCTTCTTGATTGAAAATTGTTGTTTGAAATAAAAATTTTGAAATGTATTAATTTACTTTTATAACAACGCAAAATATGTACATTTCGTGCTTATTAATGTAACTAGACAAGTTAAAATCGTAAAATGATGGCGGACATTTCTTAGAACTTTCATCAACATATCCTTCGGCAGTAATTACACAGTGCAACAAAATTGCACTTAATCGTGCATGGAATTTGTCTGCTGGAATAGAAAGAGAAAACAATTTTTTTTACGTTAGTGAAGTTGAGCTTTTTTTCTGAGTGACAATCACTGAACGAATGTATCTATACTTTTCTCGTACTCTAACATATGTGTGTAGTTAGAAAAAAAGTTGGTGTACTGAGAGTAATAATATGCTACGTAAGCCGCACATAAAGTTTCCATAAACTAATTATACATTTTTGTATAAATTTAAAATTAAAAGATAATTAGGTCAGTGAAATCTAAAATTATTTGGGAGATCTTAGAAATAAGAATGACTGCCTTAGAAGCAATCATCACTTTGAAATAAAAAATAAAACTTGTTATCATTACAGTGCTCAAACGATAATCAAAAAGAAGATTGTTAAGAAAAATTGGTGCTTTAAATGATTTTTTAGAATAAAAACTTGTTAACATTTCCTTTAATCGCCTCCTTGTTCTTTTCTCCAAGTCTCATTTATTTTCTACATGAGGGCAAAAAAGTAGCCAGCAATTTTTAAATTCGTTAAATGAATTCGTTAAAAATTGAGTAAGTTGTTCTATCTTATTTTCTCGAGTTCTGTAACGCGTTCAAACAGCGTTTTTAGTCAGTCTTCAAGGAAATCCTCTATGGTAGTACTTCTCTTTCTACTCCAAATGGCAGTATCCATGTTACAAAATCTTTCTGGCTGTGTCATTGAGGGCCATGATTTTTTAATGTTCTTTTTGAGCAACAAATTTATGCTTATATTAATTTTTTTAACTAGGACAGTATTTTTTAGTCGATATTTAGCAGCATGAAACCTAAAGAGTACTTTTGGCTCGCTATGTACCATAAGATCAAGGCTTTTTTAATGGATTGTTGTTTATTATTTTTACTTACAAATACTTTTTTAAGAGATAGAGTATAACCAAGTACTATAATAATTAATTTACTCACTTTTTTAACTTCTCTAACAAGATTTCTCAAGTTCTTAATTTGTTGGGATATTTGGCCCTTTTTCATGTTACCTTTTTGTGGTTTATTTACCAGATATTATGTGATAACAGGTGCACCAAGTCGAAGTAATTTGCGCTACAACACAATATTTTATATTTAAACGTTGGCCTTTTACCAATTTTCTTTTCTTGAAGAAAATGCGCAGTTGATAGTCATTGTTATTATTGGAATACGCTCGCAATGTATAAGGTTTAATAAAAGTACAAGACTAAAGCTGAGATCATCAGTTAAACCCACATCTTATAAATCTACAATTTCCATAATTACATACACATTGCTTTTTGTACATAAATTAGTTTAAATTATGGAAATTGCTAGAAATAAGTGGGGGAAAGTTATAACTTCAGGATATCACCCTCTTTGTAAAACGGCGGACAAACCTACGTAGATTTATTTATTTTATTATTAAAACTGTTGATATACAAGGTCGTGTGCGATTTTTTGTTGCTCCAGTTTCATTTCTGTTTTTGTTTACATGTAATGGCTCCAAATTACAACTGTGTTGATAATAGTCTCCGGCAACTGTTTTGGTTCAACCAAGATTCATCGCTGAGGAATTTTTGTGAAAAAATCGTAGTTTTGAGCCAGTAATATTGATAGCGAGCATTTTCATTCATTTTGAAACGCTAAAACGTCCAGCTGTTTTTAATGAATCACAAAAAACTGGTGCTTTTTATGTTATCGGTACCACCTCGCTAACGATCACATCCTGCTAATTACCTGTAAAACACGCAATCATTTAAACTAATTTGCACCGAGCGGAAAATACCTCAATATATGATACAACATTTTACGCCAATTATAAGCAGATCACGCGACCGGTCGCCGTCTTTTGTTTTTAATTATGCCTGTAATACCACAGCATAGTCCCTTCGGCATGTCAACCGTTTATGGTTCGGCTCTATTTGTCGTCAGCCGACGCGAAAGTGCCTTTTTTTGTATCTTGTTCTTTGCGCGCGCGAAATTTCACCGCTTTCACATGAACGTGTAAAGACCACGCCGAAATGGTAATTTCAGAGTGGTCAAGAATAATTCCGTTCATACGTCTAGTTCAATGCTCTACTTATTATGAATGTTAGACTAAATATTTATGTTTTAGAAATTTATATTTTTCGCGAGCTATTTCAATTATGTTGATGGCAAAACGTTGTCGAGTTATTGGTCAATAAAAGGTGTTTAGGGAATGGGAAAAATCCGCAGTATTCTAAGCGTTTCTTGACATTGAACACATTAGTAACAAACGACGTTTTAATATCTAATTCAAAAAAATCGATCAAAACAACGATCAGTGGAAGCGTGAACTAAAAAAAAATATATCGTGTGTAAGTTATAAATTATACGTTTGCCGTTTTGAAAGAATGTTAAGTTGTTGCCTAATCGGGATGTTGGACGGGTGGGCTATGCTTATTAAAATCGCTATGTAGAGTGACAGCTTGATTTGAGACTTTCATAATTGCTTTTAGTCTAATGTCGGCTCCGAAAATGGTCGGTTTTGGCGACGTTTTTTTTAAACAACTTCCTTTTTTGGTTATAGCAATAAAAATATGGCGCTGAAAGATGATAGACGGAATGAATGAAGTGTATAGGTATCGGCTATAGAGAAAAGCACTAGATACACCAGCTTGAGTATACAAATAAAAAGTTTAACTTTCCAAAATATCATTACTCTGTGACCTAGAGAGTTGCTTATAACGAAAGATAGGTCGAATTTATTTTTCGATAAAACATTTTCATAACGGTAGATTATACAAATGCACAAACATTAGTTAATATAGTATTAATTAATATTTGCAGATAAACTAGTGGAATTAATAACGAGAATCAGATTTTTGGTCACAAAGAATTACAGAGCTTACTTAAATTTGAGTTAAAATATCTAAATTCTGCTAAAAAATAAACATGCAAATGATAGTAACTGATGCAAATTTAAACTACAGCTTATATTTGTTTATGCTAAAATATTTAGTTAGTAATTGATAAATTTGGTGAACCTTTTTCAACAACTGTGCTGTAGTGACAGATAACCAAAGGGGGGCAGATAACATGACATAAAAAGCACTTTTAGAAGTAACGACAAGTACATATAACCCAAAAATCATTTCAATAATAATTGCGCAAAGTTCGAAACAAGTGTTGCGCTGAAGATATCAAGAGATAGTAAACGAGTTACTAGGAAATCTATAGTGAAAGAGCAATTAGAAGGACAATAATCCCTAAGACGAGAGAAAACATAGCTGCAGCATAGCCGGTTATCACCACGTGTTCATTCATGGAGAGAAAGAAAAATCCGAAGACAAAAAAGAGAAAACCCTCCATTCGGATCGGCTGTTTATATCTCCACTATATTATCCAGTTTATTCGCTATAAATGGTTTCCATTGATTTAAATCATTAAATCGTGCGTTTCGTTGTACGCTAAGTGCTGCAAAAATTCTCACTCCTAAATCTGGTGGTAGTAATTTCTCTGTGCGGGTCTATAGGCTAATCACTGTCGATTACCATAAAGAAATCTAATTGGTCGTTGACTTTGAAGTGGTCGCCGCTGTGCTCCTAACAGCTTTATTGCCGCGATAAATTCTCCAATTAACTCGACAAGTTATCAACTTTTTCGTTGTTGTTTTGATTTATGACATGGCGGAGTGTCAACAGAGAGCGTAGTCTTTATTTTAATAAACCCACCTGGAACTTGGATCTTCGGCGTAAACAAACATGAACGATTAGATAGGGGGCCATGAACTCGGTTTCACTGAATGAAGTAAGGCGGGGTCCCCCTTATAACAATTCGGTCGGAATGATACGTTTCCGTTAGTGAAAGTGGACATTATTTAATTGGCAATTAATTGTGCGTATGCGTGCAACCATGGGGAAATTTTCACCAACGATAACATTAATTGATTGGCGATTTAACAACGACAAGCGAGTCATTAATTCACGTTCAAAATTCACTTGGACTGAATTGGGGTATAATCGATCCGTTACGGAAAGATAATTCGATTAGCGGGACTGCATTCGGTGAGAAAAACTCAACAGATCGGGGAGATAGCGGCGTTAATGAGCATGCGAAACTGACACAACATAACTCAAAAATGCCCAACGTGATAGGAGACAGGACTTCAATTAACGAACATCACTGTCCAAGAAAAGGAATCTAAGTTTTATTGCATATAATTTACTTTTAGACCGATAGCTTGAAGGTAAACTGTGACAGTTTATAGTTCGGAAAATTTAAGCACAAAGCAAACGACTAAAGTACTGTTACTAGAAATACATTCTAGTACAGTACTGAGATCCGTTTACTGATGTACAAAAGGCTAGTTCTCACATTACAGGGTTAATGTGAGAGCTAGCGTTAGAGTTACAAGTAAATGATTCGACAGACTGTGACCAGACTGTAAATGAAAAAATCTTTAAATTAATTGGGCAACCGTTTTTGAAATGCCACCATGGATTTGGTCAATCCAAAACAACAACGGACAAATAAGTGATCTAAAACAAAAGACAGTCGGTGTCTTAAGTAAAAAAGACGTATATATCTTTTAATTTAAAAAAAATACTGTTTACGATGTGAAAAGTAATATTTTGAGGCACGATAATTTCATGAATGTTTTTTTTTGTTTTGTACGTAAGAAAACGGGTTATTTATTTGTAATTAGTGAGAAAGAAGTGACCTGCAAAAACCGTAAGTGAGCAAAAACAATTGCAGAAATAATAAATCCTTTTTTTTCTTGCTTATGATGGGAGTACCGTTGACCATTTTTTAAATTATATTCCAAATAATATTTAATTCTTATTCATTCTTTTAATTTTTTGAATCAAATAATGCTTTAGAAGTGTTTAGCTAGATACGTAAGATGACTTAGAATGCTGCAGTTGAACGAGAATAAGCATTTTTGCTTTCTCTCGGAGACAGCCGGGTAATATAGTCTACAATTACTAGCTTTTTACGGTGACGTCTGAGTATGCTTTCTTTATCTATTCAAGGAAAGCAAATTGAAACAGAAAATCTTCAATTGTTTGGCATGTTAAATTTTAAATGAAGTTACATGATTGCTTTTGTTAAATAAAATATGATCAAAATAAAGACGTAGGTTTAACAGTCTCGTGTTTTGTTTCGTGTAATGTCACCGCAAAAAGGATAACGTATAAACACATCTAAGCTCATCTATGGATTATATTTTAGAGAAATTTCAAAAAAAATATTTGTGTATAAAACAACGTTGAACTTAATCGCTCTACTAAGTTTTTCTTAGTTAATTCTTAAGGAAAAATTCTGCAAAATCCTAGAGCGTTATAAAAAAATGCTTATTTGTATGGGGAACAATTCTTGGCGTAATGAACTACAACACAACACCAAAACTACCTTTATAAATTACGAGTATGCTTTCAGGATTCTCATCGATTTACTTGAGTCAACAACAGTACCTGCAAATTGACTATTTAAAAATAAACCGAGTTTATCGAGAATATTAGAGAATCATATTCGTTTTACCATTTCAATTTTGTACGGGTATTAAAATAAATGTTTTTTTTTTTTTGGTGATTCTTTTTGGGTAAATTCCATAGTACCAGCTTATTACCCTTTATTTATTTTTTCCGGTCGACTTGAGTACGTTTCCAAGTTTCAGTTAGTACCTACTATAAGTTTATCGACCCTTTGCGTTTAAAAGTTTTAATTTTAAATTGAAAAAATTACTCACTCACTTGCTGTATTTTTGTAATCGCTTCCGTCGGTTGTATTCTCAAAAATACATCAGCAGTTGTCATCAGACACGACTTGTTCATACTAATTGGGTTACGGAACCAACCATATTTTTTTTTTTTGAATCCAAAGCGATGATAATGAACACCCTGCAGAATTCTATTGTGTTTACTAAGCCGATTGGAAATCAATGTATGCTTGAATTATCCCAAAGTTTCTTTAGCGTTTTTGTATGTTTTGCACATGTCAAATAGATTATGATCGATAGACGTGATAGACAACAAAAAGACACCGAGGTCGGATCGATTAATCAACTCTAATTGCGACTAAAGATCGAAGATTCAAAAAATAAATCCACGCATTATGGCCTAAATCTCTCAAAGGTGCGGCAATGTGTTACGGTGTTTCCTTTTGACATACTTCCTTAAAAGGTGCTCCGTATGGCGACTATGCGTTTTGTATCTATTTTTTTGTGTTTTTTTTTTTCAATATATATTTTTTTGCAGAGATGGCAGCGTCGCTGGTTCGTGTTGTACGACGACGGAGAGCTCAACTACTCAGTGGACGAACATGTAAGTATAAAATGGGCGACATTTTAACCTCTCCAAGGGGCGTAGATTGGTATGGAATTATAGACTCTAGGTTTACTAGACCGAATCGTGGCACCCTTGAAGAAAAACTAAAGATTCCGAAACGTCGCTGCCTATAATAATTGTTGCTTTCATCAAACGTGAATGACCTACTAAAAACTCCCATCAGCGACATGCCGCAATTATATAATTATAGATGAGTTCGACGACCCAAAGATTCATTATTTCGTAAAAAGTTGTCTATCGGAAGTGAGAGGAAGTTGGAGTGTCCTTCCGAAGTAAAAAATTAATGATGAACGGAAGAACTTTCACTACTTTGAACAGGTGACAGTTTATAAACGGTCAACGAACTGATTTTTATTGGCGCCCAGCACGTGTTTTATAAGGGATGCTGTTGAATTCACATTGTTTTCTTTGAGACCTCAATGTAGCGCGCTCCTTGGATGTAAACATGCATGCTGCATGTCTATCAACTGAGGATTACGAATGTAATATGTAAACGGCGCCCGTTCGGGTTGTTGACTTTCTTCAGCACACACATGCAGAAGAAGTGCGTAGTTGAGGTTGGACGATGCACTTGCAAATTGATATCTCGTTTCCTTTCTCACACGTATCGTTGCTGCTGCTGCTGTTGCATTTTACTTGGTCTTTCTTTGCGAAGAGATCGTGGGACAAAAACCTCCCCGTTATAAGACACCATAGAAATGCCGCCATGAATAAAATATGAAAACGACCAACCTATAAATGTTTTAATACATTTGCACGGTGTTGTTGTGTTACTGAAACGGAGGCGACGATGCGGGACGGGTTGAGAACGAGGAAGCAGAATGTGAAGGAAGTGAATGGGTGAGATTTTTACACCTGTTTATGCGCGGAATGAAGAAGACGGCTGAATGACCGTGTCGACGGATAGAATAGGAAGAATCGAAAATAAAAGAGGAAAGTAGGTGGTGCTTTAGAAGCATGTCACCGGATTCGTCTCTTTTAGAACGACATAAAAAGTTGATGAGAGGTCGTCAAGTCTAGTTCTTCATTAGCTAGTTTATTCTTGGTTTTCGTAATTTTAATTCTTCTTTTCTAGCCGGACACCATCCCTCAAGGCTCCGTGGACATGTCCAAAGTTCTAGAAGTGACTGGTGCTGAACAGGTCACCGGTCATCCACATTCTCTCGCTCTAACGAGTCCTGATCGCGTCACCTTCGTCAAGGCGGCAAGTCGTGAAGATGCCCGATGGTGGGCTGAGCTGTTGGCGGTGTTTCCTCGACGTCACAAAAGAAACGCCACATTTCCCGGGGGAAGAGCGTCACCCAGTCTTCCACAACTCGGACGAAGTGCTTCTCCACAACCTCCAAGACCGAGACATTTGTCTTGTAGTGGACCTAGTCCGAGGACGAATTTCGAAACTCCTCCTCTAAAGGAGGAACGAGAGTCCCCTCCTAAAGAGGAACAGCCCCAGCCGAGGCCAGGCTGGCTCCCTGAACCCACAGGGAATCTGCCTATAGAGACGATATCTAACCCCATGAGAAACGGTAAGTGTTTTTTTTAGGTTTTAGACAAACTGGAATTACGTTTCCGTAATTTTTACCGTAGTGGGCATGCTTGCTGTAATCGACATGAAATTATGCATACACGAGTTAGCATGAGCTATTTAATTTGCATATAAATTTGTAAAAGTATTCCTAGTGGTAAAGTCTACGACATCGTTGAATGGATCGAGTTTTTTTTAGTTATTACGCTCCTCCCGGGCACGCCTCGACACGAAACAATCGCATTTTTCGGGCTGCGGCAAAAACTCGCTTTCGGTATGAATTATAATGTTAACATGTCGAGACGACCTCCAGATTAGGTTCAAATCAGCGGCGCCCAACATGTGGCAGTTTCACCTTAAATGAGTTTGATTAAAAAAAAATAGAATATCAACTAACTTTCTTTGTTTACATTTACTGTAATAAATTTTACAGAAACAAGCATTAAAAAAACAGTATTGCAAATGTTGTTTTTTATATCACTTTAAATTGATATGGTTTTTAGTAAGTGGTTCATTATTAACTAATAAATTCGTACTAAATACGACAAAAAAGAATTCTCGCAATTCGTTTTTGAAACTTCAAGTATATCGTCCCTTATCCACTAAGTGCCGGTTGAGCCCCAAACATCGTTTAAGTATATGTCCTTGTTTAGCCAGTAGGTCAATTAGAGTCAATCGCGAAGGACTATTACCTTAATAACACTTATCTGATTGGATTTAATCGCGTATAGTATATATCAGCAGAAAATACACGGATTAAGTCGGATTGTTTTACGGCTTCTTCTGATGGAAGACTTACCGGTTTTTGATAGGGATGAGCTCCGGTTCGAAACCAGAAAAGTGCGGATCAGCAGCACCTGGAGTAGTCTAACACGTTTAGATTTTTATAATCGGAGAGTTATTTGCTCGATGAATGGCTTTCCGGGAGGACAAAAGTCGTACATGCCGCCCACCTTGTACACCGCGCGACCCCGAAAGTGCTGTGCATACATGACCCGAACATGAGAGTAATAACCTACAATATTTGCTTAGATCGTCTGTCATTTCCAAAGATCATCGTAGTATCGGAATTTTTCGGTCGAAGAAACAAAAACACCGTCACGTTTCGAGGAAAACCAAACGAATAAATATACCGGGGGTCATGTTTGATCGATTACGTGCGATTTTTGGAACCAACAGGTAGCCGTATATACATAACGGATCATCTTCCGTGTACCACCAGACGGAAGATATCGTTGGTGAGCGAAATGGAAACGTCACAAACCGCTACTTTACGTCAAACCACAGAAAAAAGCCAAAATCGATTGAATCAGACTTATTTTGTGCAACAATAAGACGTCCTGATTAATGGACGCTTCTTTTCAATATGATACAGTTAGACGGCGAAATGTTAGTGGGTTTCCCTTGAGGCAGTCCCGGCATGATGACTCGCAATTTAATTCCTCAGAGTGGGCTAGAAACAAATAAAAAACATGCACTTTTCCAACCCACTCTCCTAGAAAAGGAATATCTAATTAAGCTCAGCCCGAAATAATACTTAATTAATTATTCAAATATAAAAAAAAAATAGATTGGAAGTATTACACCTACACTATTCGAACAAAAAAAATTGGTGCTGGCTTGTGATTTAGCTAAATTTTCAAACATAAAAATAATATAATCAGGCCAGCTGCAGCACTATTAAATTTCAAAATAATATTTTGTATTTAATCATGAATGATTGATTAGTTTTTTGTAGCGGTAGCAACAGTTACATGTTTGTTAAACTGTCAAACTAAAGGTGATATTATTTTGACATTTGGAGAATTTGTTTTGGTTCTCGTTTATTTTGATTTATATTTGTATTTCTTTAATATAGCTTAGTTTGAAAATTGGGTCAGTTTTTCACCTAATAAACTAATGACGAACGGTCTTAATTATTAACTTTAAAATTGCGTTATCGATTTGGTCAGTTTCATCAAAATAGTAAATTTTCAATCGATAATAAAACGAGTACCATAAGTACTATTTCTTTTTGAATATTTCCTTCCCAGCCTTATTAAAATTTTTAACGTTGATCAAACAATAATTATTTATTAAACAATATTAGATTACAAGCATAAGATCTTTAATTACTAGATTCTTGGCGAGTTTTGACTTTTAATTTAACAAAAAATCCGCCATTTTGTATTGTATATAATTAAGATTTTAAAAAACGACAAAATTGTCGCAGTTAACCCAAGCGATACCGAATTCGATAAAAATATCGTCATTGGTTTTGCTCTACCTGATCTTATGATTGTAATAATTAGAACCAATTAAAAAATTGATTCGACTTAACGTTTTTTGACATTTCTTTTCAATTCACATACCACCGACAAAAAAACGGCGTCTAATAGGCCTTGCATTTTGTAGGTGCTTTTGTCTTTCGAGTTTGACATTTTAGAACTGTTTTGAGGATGAAGTTAACAATGACATCTAACGTCAAACTGTCATAGAAACGCTTTAAAATATCAAACAGCTACCAACAGATCTTAATTTTATGAGTCAGTTTTGTTTTCTATTATCAAAAGTCGTTAATATAGTTTCAACTATAATCTTAAGCTTTTGCTTTTGTTTTTGTTAGAGGGGATTTATTTTAAGAACACACCTCATTCCTGTAGTAGTAAATATGAGGCAGTTTACTTTTGTATACAATTTGCATGGAGTTGCGGTTTATTTTATAACGCTATTAAATAAAAACTGTGGGCAAGACGGTTTGACAAGGAATTTCTTCCTCGGGAAAGCTCTCACGTGCGTCCTTATCACTAGGAAATCATCGCATATCATGATCGAATGTATTGTTTTGGATGGGAATTACGACTTCTTCTTTTCTTCCTTTTTAGATTATCTGATGAGCTCTGGCTCACCTCCAACACGCGACAAACTGCGCTGTGACGACAAAGCCCGGGCTCGTCGCGATTGGAGGAACGAAAGGCTAAGGGATATTGCAACAGCTTTAACGGATCGCTCTCCGGAATCTAGCTTAGCGTTACCTGCTGAAAGCCTTCTGCACCTAAAGAAAGTAAGAAAGAAAACCAATTTTTATTTTTGTATGGTTTTGACACTCAAATCTTTAGGGATGGTTGTGGCTGAAAAACGTAGATGGCGAATTCGTGATGCGTTGGGCAGTACTTTGCGGTCCAACTCTAAATATTTACCAAGATCAAGATGAACAAAATCCGGAAATTATTGTCGAAATGTCGACAGTTACCGGTTATAACGAAGTTCCAACGACAAGCAAATTCGGTTTCGAAATCAAATGGGCGGGACCGACGTTAGTTTTGTATGCCGTTACGTCCGGGATACGTTCTAATTGGTTGCAAGCTTTGAAAAAAGCGGTTCCGGCGCCTTCTACGTCGGAAAGTCCTACAACTCCGAGGTCGGTATTGTTCTCTAGCGATGAAGAGTACAGAACTGCGTCGGAAGGAGGAAGACGAGGTTCTGAAGATTGGACTGAATTACCCCCGTCACCGCCTCTTACAAGAAGTTCGTTAAGTAGGAGCAAAGTATTGAGGGTGAGACCAAAATTACCCAGATGTCAGTCGCGGCAGTCCACTCTGGATAGCACGTCGACCGACGAGTTGGATTGCGTTAAAAGCGTCGAGTTAAACAACGAAATTAACAAGCAAAACGGTGAAATTAATGATCTTCAGAAGCAGTTGGCAAAGTCTGTGGAAGAAGTGAGGTCTTTAGAGGAGGAAATTGCCAGGTACTGAACTCCTTCATATTTTCTTTCCTTATTTTAATATAACTTCTATAGGTTGAAGAAATTTCAAGCTGAGGCAGTAGCTCAAGAGAAGAAGGCTAAAGAGATGATGTTGGCCTTCGAACGCACCGAAAAGGAACTAAACCAAAGAAACTCTCAAGCTGAAATCAAATTTACAAAAGAACAACGCAGTCTACAGAGGCGATTGACGGAAGTAGAAGATTTAGTAGCTAGTTACGACGAAAAATGCGGCGCGTTGACACGCGAACTTCAAAATAAACAACGACTTCTTATTAGTTTGCAGGAGGAGTTAGCAAGTACAAATGATCGTTTGGTGCGATCCCGCGATGAAAACGACAGATTGTTCAAACGGGTGCAAGAACTAGAAGGTCGAACGGGGAAGCGAAATATTCGATGTGATTCGCTGACCGACCTGACAAATATAGATCTAGATGTAGATATAGATGAATTAGGACAAAATGAAATCAAGGAATATTGTCTAGATTTAAGGGGACGATTCGAAAAGGCCGTTTTGGAGATACGTGCAGTTAAACGAGAATTAAGAGATGCGCACGAGAAATGTGATAGTTTAGAATTGACAAATTATAGTGTGCAGAATAATTTTGAAATTGCAAAACAGGAAAGCCAAGCTGAAATAAGTCTGCTGGTTTCTAGGTTGGAACATTTGACGCAGAAGCTAAACGCTGCTGAAAAACAGGCCAGAAGCAAGTCAAAGAGCGAATCAAGAGACAAAAGGAGGTCTTTATCACTCAAAGGTGAGTTAATTTATAAACTTAAACTGGAAACAGATTATATATAATCTAAAGATGCAGAAATCAAATACAAACATTCAACTGAAATTACAACCAACTAATTAGGTTACAAAATATTTCCTTCAGAGGTGTCATTGCTCCTAAAGTACGAGTATCTATAAATAAAAGTTTGTTACAATAATTTTATTTGCTTAGATAGGATAAAAATAAAACCGTCAATTAAAAAGATACGTGCTAAAATATTCAATGAGATACCTTTTTTCGTTTGGGCTCGATTTTCGCATCGTTTTTTTTTTTTTACTGGAGGTATCATTGTGATGTTTAATTGCGAATTATGTACGAGACGTAAATGGTTCCGAAATAGAAGACACCATTAAAAAAATAATTGTAATAACATATGCTTATGGTAAAGAATATAACAGGTATGCCGATGGGTCCCGAAATTGTTATATGGCCTTTATTGTGCTTATGACCGGTCACTTATTCACTATCCTTGTCGTACACTTATAAGTAAATCGGCCACTTTTTGGCTATTCTTGTTGCACTGCAACCAAATCAGAATGCAGGTTCAGTATGAATGTGTTCAATAAATGCCTAACGTAGATTTTTTTTTACAGGACGCGAAAGTTTCTCGATTAACAAAGAAGTGGAAGACAAGGTAACGGAACTCGAAGCAAAGATTTTGGCTCTTGAAAAGAGTCGCAACCGCCGCAGACATAAAAGGGAACGCAGTAGTGAACGCAGCTCGCCAATCGATGAGAAATCGTTGCGCCGACCGCGTCGCAAGAGCCTAGATAGTGCTACGTCATCTGAACCCATGAAACTTTTAATGCGATTGAGTACTCTTGAAAATCAAGTGACCAATGTTAATGCCTCCACTGAATCTCTTAACATCACTCCTCCACCAACGTCGGACAATCTAGCTAAAACAAAAATCGAAGAATGTTTGTCGCAGGTAGCTCTTTTGAAGACTGTCCTCAAGAGATCCCAAGAATTGATGAAAATCGAACAAAATCTAAATGAGCTAAACGATATTATTGAAGGATTAGGAGGTAACGTCACAAACGCAGAAATGGGTGTTATTAACGCTTCAGCCAATGCTGTGGTGAAACAGTTACAAAATGTTTTATTGGAGAAGTTGAAGAGTTTGAATGAGAAGAAAAGAGTTTTAAAAGAGAGCAACCAGTTGGATGGTCAAGCAAGGCTAGAAATACTAGCTGAAAAGGTTGCCTACGAAAATATTCTAATTGGACGAATACAGGAAGCAATGACGACACCCGCCACGGGCGAAGTAGCCTGCCAGCGACTAATACATAAAGAAGTCAAAGAAACGGCTCATTTAATGACTTCGTTACAGAAGAAAATAAATGGTGGGGTACAGCGACAACCTCCTTTATGCAAAACGAGCGCGGAGTACTTATCACGAATATTAGCGAAATGTTTGACAACCGCCGTCAATGGAGGCTTATTGTGTAAAAATTTCCTACAAGTGCACGGACCTTCAATGGAATATCTCCAAAGAGAACGAAAGAAAATTGAAGTTCTATTGGAAACGTACAAAGTAACAAAATTACCACAGCTGGCCGAAGCGTTAGCGCTAGAGACGTTGGCTATAGATAAGAATTGTCGCTTGAAGAAGCTCGGCGATGACGTCATTAATGATTTTAGTAGAGCTACGAAGGACATAGTGAATTCAGAATTGATGCAATCTGAAATCAACCACGTTCTTCTAAGGGCCGCTCAAATTTACCAAGGTCATATTGACGCCGATCACGCGTACTTCTTCACGTTCTTTGCTTCGGAAAGAGCTGCTCTCGAATTGTGGTCTGATTCCGTGGGCGATTGCTTATACGAAGAAATGAACAAAAACATCACCGAACTCACTGATGTTTACCTAAATCAGTTGAACAAATTACAGCGTCAAAACTGGAGAAGACGAGTTGAATCCGAACGAAACGCACGTCCTTCAACTACGCTGTTACAAGAATTTGCGGATATTGTAGCTCATAAAGCGCTTATAGACGCGAGAATGGATGTGTTAGGCGGTAAATGTAGCGCATCTGGGACACAGCTCACGGCGACGGCGTCCTTAAGTAGTTGTATAGAAAATGACAGTTACTGGGACTGTCTAGAAAATCAGTCGGTACAAATAAACCAAAGTGTAGAAGCGGAGTTTCTGTGTATGATAGATAGGCGTAATAAAGATTGTTATGCTCTTATTGGGCAACCAGAATTAGAAGAAGTACTAGGTTATTTGAACGATTTGGCGGACGAAATCGGCGAGTTGCAGAAGCAGGCAAACGTGCCGATCGACTGCGACGATATTGTTGTGAGAAACTGGAGCGATGTTTGCTCTAAATGTAGAAATTTAAGGGATAAATTGGAGGAGGTGCGTCGAACTCTGAATAGGAATCCACGCAGATCAACGTCTTTCAGAAGGTAATTCAGTGTCAGCACTTTTTTCATATCTTATAATGATAAATGCGATTTACAGATTAGATTCTTTGGAAGATCATCGGCCGGTTTATTTAGGTACCGAGTATCTGACGCAGGTTGAGAATTTACGCGCCGCCTATCGTTGCGCTCTAGCCTCCTGTAAAGAGCGTCACCAAGAAACCGATATCGAACAATTACAAGCCCTGTGCGAACGCGTCTTGTTAGCCATGGAACAGTGGCACCGACGGACAATTCACGAAATGCGTGAAACGCACGCACAGGAACTAGAAAGGTTACGACAAGAAAAAGAACAAGCTCTAGCTGAAGAAACACAAGCTACTTTGGCTGCATTAGACGCGATGCGTAAAGCGCATGAAGCAGAAGTACAAAGAGAAGTGGCCAAATTCAAACAAGATTACGCTAGACAGCAGAGAGATGATATTTTAGATTTATCTGAAAGATTATCGGTCAAGTGCTTGGAGGCGGCGGCTCTTGAAGAACAATTGGGTAGCGCGACAAGGCAGTTGACACATGCGCAGCAGCATATACTACAGCTAGAGCGGAACCCCCAGCTCTCACCCATGCAGGTCTGTATATGAAAAATTCCCTAATTTCTGAACTAACGCTGATTGTGTTGTAGAACTGAAGGTGTGTATCCGTGAGAAGCGAATTTACTAGTCCTAACAAGCCTCATACGTATACCAGTATATTTTAGTACAGTACAATATCATCACCGTTGTGTACAGATCATAGCACTTCTTTATTCATTTTTATTTCATATATTACCGTTATTTGTTTTGGTTTTTTTTTGTCATGAGCGTTAACTGTTCGACTTTCTATTATTTATTTTTTACCTCATCAACTCTGTATCCAATGTTATTAGGTGTACAAATGATTTTAGCTTTAGTTCTTTTTTGTAACAGTTTATTGTTTATACATGTGTTGGGTTTATATGGAATGTTTATAATTGCAACAAATAATATAAAATAAGTTATGATTTTGCGCTGCATTTTATTCTTAATCCTGTCTCCATTAGGAGATATTTGAGACGATCACAGAAAAAAAGAAGCATTGATTCTTATGACTTAGAATTGTAATATCCGATCACACAGTGGTAGAAATTGGCAAAAAATATTTTTCCTTGAAAACTGAACGCATGTTTTAAGTCGTTCTCCAAATGTTGCTTTCGTGTTTTTTTCCAATTTCCACAAGTAGCTTTAGCGTCTAACTAAAAGCTCGCACGCTCACTTGCTGCCAATTCCCCTACAACTCAACTTAAGTAAGTCAATTACCTTTTCAGATAGTAAACTTACGGGAATTCCAATAAACCAACCAGATCCTGCTGGATTGCTAGTACAAATTCCTGTTCGTCGAAGAATAGCACCACCGTTTGTAGTGGCCCATACCTCACTGCGTCCAACACTAACGTGCTTAAACCCAGTAGTGTTGGGTGCAGAATCTGAAAGATAAAGTCGAATATGGCTTTAGATTGAATTTATTACCTACTTAAAACCAAAGGGTCTGGCGTAATAGTCTGCCAATGAGTCCCTTCCGGAAATGTCGTAGTCACTTCTCTTCTCACATGTAGTCGTCCCAAATGGTCAACAGCCCATACACCGATCACATTTACTGAAACCTGCTTCAACTGACCACCGCTGGGTGGCTCGACACACATCCACCTATCACCCTCAAGTTTATTCTCAGTGATGCCTATCCTCCAATAGGCACAACCTTTTTTACCCGTGGCCCATACTAAGTTAAAAGGGCCACAGCTAATGCTTCCGAGTGGTTGGTCAGAAGTCACGTGTACCCATCCAGTTCCCATCGGAGTGGATCGAGTAACACCAGTCCGCATCATAGCTTGCCCTCCTGAAGCCAAGGCCCAGACGGATATAATACTGTCTACGTCGTCCTTAACTGATTCCAAAGACACGTCAATTAATTTCGTATGACCCAATTCCTGCCACGGGCCCGTAGTAGCTACGGCACATCTTCTATACCATCTTCTTCGTCTAACATAGTCAGTGAAGTTCTTGTGAGCATGGTAGGAGCCAGGGAAATCCACAGCGTATTGCCATCCGTCCTTGTCAACTCCTCCAGGAACGTGGAAGTCAATCATCCAATCGGAAACCCATTGCCATTTTACCGACAACAGCTTTACTTGATCTCTTGTTCGTTTTTGTTTGCCTGTTGCATCACTCCACATGTAACGATCGGTTGGTAACCCTGCCGACGTGTACCCAGTAACAGGGTTCCATCTTTGGTTTTCGTAAACGCGATAGTCTTGTGAATCAGTCATAGGATGTACATTATGACTGTCCAAAGCGCCCAAAAATCCTCCACCCCAACCTCCTGTGTAAACCCACGCGGTATGGTCGTAACCGATAGCCCAAGTTACTCCCACATTACAACTCTCAACACGCCTCAAGTGCCCCCCTACTTGTCTCCAATATAAATTTAAAGGGTCTAGAATAATTTCCGGGCTTTTGAGAACAACTCTGAATGGTTGCATCCTGCCCCAAATACTCAACATCGAAACCGAACTTGGCGGGAGACGATGTCTATAATTCGCGAATAACTTATCATCGAGGAATATCAAGAAAGCGTCTTCAGTCGTCTCGATCCGCAGAGTAAATTCTTGCCCTCGTTGTAACGGCATTTCTCCTTCTTTCTCTTCTTTTCCCCATTTTCCTTCAATCATAGAGTTACGTACTATGTGATTATCGGAGAATCGGGGATTGAAATGGAGACACGTGTTTTCATATTCGTTATGAGATTTATGTCGTAATTTGTACGTAGAATGAGCATCCAGATTGATTCCAATTCTATCAGCGTCATCTGCCACACAACCGGTGAGAGTAAGAGTGGTCCCTGGCTTAAAACTTCCATGAAGTGCAACTTTGATTGGTGATTCTTTCCCACTCAAATCGAACTTCTGAACGTAGTAATCGTTCTCTCGTAACTGATTGCTTTCTAACTGGGTAGGGTCCCAAATGTACACATCCCCTAAAGTCGTCACTGCCCACACACTCTCCTCACTAGGTTTACCCAAAGCTTGGTGTAATTTTCCGCACGTGGTGGCAAAATGAGCTTGCCATTCCTCCAATTGAGCGTCACTACTAAACTGGAACTTCAAGAGAGAGGGGTTATGCCTAGGCACATGTATAGCGAGGCGGGGACTCCCAGGTTCGCTGCAGCATTGAACACACGTGATATCATTCAAACTAAACAAATTCTTAAACAAAACAATATTAGATTAGCTCCACTTGTCTTAATTCGACTTACCATAGTACTCGCTCCATCTGGATTCAATACTGTCAACGTCCCAGTTGTCTGCACCCATTCCAACTGTAGTAAGCAATCCACGAATTGGCCACTCCCCCAACTCACTCTTGCCTCCCCCGAATGAACCCAAGACGTCGTATCCACTGCCAACTGCCAATCTTTGAACTTCTCCGTAGGCAACCTTAATTTCAATTTTTCTAATATTTTTAATCTCCACGGTTCTCCCATCTCTGTGTGGTTGTTTCCCATTCCTACTTCAGCAAACCAATTGGGGAGTTGATTAGGGTCGACGGTACACGCCCCTGCTTCTACCCACGACCATGGAGCTTCGTACTCCGCCCAACCTAGTTCTTCATCTTCTGCGAAAATACACGATTCACGACTCCCATCACTCCAAACACTTTCATCCACTTCAGGGTGAACTTCAGTACCAACTATGGACCCCACAGAATGAACAGGACTCCAAGCTTTGGGGTTTTTAGGTTGTGTTTCGTATTTTGAAGTGAGGTCACCAACAGGAAGAGATGTGGGAGCAGTGGGTGCGGAATGGGATTGCTCGTCCCATTCGGAGATCGTTGATGGTTCGCACATGCTGCTAGGGCGGCTCTGCTAAAAAAAAAGAGGATAAATTAGCATTTAAAATAATTTCTATTATATCATGAAATATGATCAGATCACCATGTTTAGAGTATGTGAAATGGAAGGTGTACAATTAATACAAATAATAAAATTAAGCATACATGATAGAAATGTTATGAATCGTAGCTTTGAAAATTGAAAAAAACGGAAAAAATGGCGTTCAATAGGCTTCAATTTTTTTTTACATATTGTTCTGATAGTTTGATGTTTTGAAAACTGGTAAAGAATAAATCAGGTCCCGAAATTTTCCGTGAACACTAAGCATTTATTTATTATGCTTGTCACTAACAACAAATTCGGCCACCTTTATACTATCCTTCTCACTAGACCAAATCTAAGGGCGCTGTTTTCCAGATTAATTATACACCGCGCTTTTTTTTGTCCCATGTGTCTCCATGCGTTACCGTATCAAGTTATACCATTTTAACATAATGCTTAATTTAAAACTAGTATAGAAACGCTCGTATGTCATAATAATTATGCTTTTAGAAAGGACACTGTTATCAGTGCACTTAAAATTTTTAAAGTCTCTTTAGATCACGGATAATAAACTTTTTCATAAGCACTTTTAAAGTCAGACAAAAAACTTTCCAATATTTTTTTTCCTACTGTTGACTTTTCTAAAAAAAAAAAACACGTTATTATCACTATCTTTATAGTCAATTTATCTACTTTGGCGAAGGTTGTTAAAAAACAAACATTTTTTTTTACACAACTATGAAGCTAATAAAGGCTATTAGCACCTCTATAAAAGCTTTAAAGGATGTTAATAAATAAACAATAATAAACTCCTTGTTAAAAAAAGTTGACGTTTTCTATAAACTGACTAGCACCTATTTTTCTTTGAATAGCTCATTATATACATCATCTGCAGCAAACTTTTTACAAAAGCTTACTTCAAAAAATGATATTAGTGCTGCTACTAATATTAAGTTTAGTAAGGCACACCTTGCGCAATTCCCCCCAAACCCAAACACAAAAATTATTTACCAAAGCGGTAAAGCTGCGATGAAACTTATCTCTATTAAGGCTAGCACTACTGCTAGCCCTACTGACTTGCAAAGGTGCATGCAGCGCCTTCCACCTCTTCCCTGTCAAATCTGACGCTCCAACCCCGCTGCGGAAGTAGACCAACCTGTCGTCCGCCCCAACTGCAAATACTTGGTCATTTGCAGCGACGCTAATCTGAGCCATCCGTCCCACCATCTCTACCCATCCGCAACCAGCAGCAAGTTCTTCACTAAGGCCAGCTCCCTCACCTTTAACGCCTTTTCTAAACCACACTTGCTTGTTCAGGGTGACCGCCCATACTGAACAAGTACCCACTGATAATTGGCTGATTCGGAGGTTGTCTCCAGGACCCCGCACTTCCACCCAAGATTCACCTGAGAGGTTATCGCGGGTAACACCTATACGAACAAGGGCACGACCATCTAGGAGAGATGCCCACACAAGACCTGTAGGGCCCACACTAATTTGATTTATTTCGCTGCCTATAGGGGTGGAAATGGGGTTCCAGCGGGCACCTTCAGGGGATTTCGTACTAACGCCCGTGCGGAACATTACCTAAAGCAAAAAAAAAAATTAATAAAAAAAAATCGGATGGAGAATGATATACTCGGTTGTGGGATGTCACCGCCCAGACTAGCATGGTCCCAGGTTCCGCCCCCGCCACAGATTGGCCACCGATTGAAATGTCAATAAATGGTTCCTGTGCAAATTCCATAATTATTACAAAAAAGGATTTCTTTGTCCGATTTCTTACGCTCGTTGCGTCCTTGTGCAAGGGGGCTATAGCACACCATGAATTCATAGCGCTATATCTTCGCGATCGTACCCACAGTCTCCTTCTTACACAACTCGTCCATTGTTTCTTCGCGGAATACTGTGCCGGAAAATCAACAGCGTACGTCCATCCTTGGTGATCCAAAGGCTGCCCATCAAGAGTAAGCTCTATTTGCCAATCCCCTTCCCATTGCCAAGCCATCGATGGCAACCTAATTTTATCAATAGAACGATCAACAGAACCATCGGCATTTGAAAAATGATATCGATCTGTGGGTAACAAACGTGATGAAAAGCCTTCAATTGGCAGCCACCTCTAAAAGCGCCAGCATGAAAAAAAAGCGCCCCAATTTACATTTTACTCACCTCATTCTCGTAGGCCTCTTCACGTACTCTGATGGGAATGTCTAGACCATGAACGTAAACATAAATTTGGTGGTCACCCCCCAACGCCCACAGAAAATATGGAACACATGACAACTTTTTAAATTCTTGACCGCCATAAGGAATTTCGCGCCACATAGAACCTGTCGTAGATAAGGTATGCACGCGTCCTTCATTATTTATACCAAAGAGAAGGGAACTCGGCATATTGGAGCGTATTTACACTAATATTTACATAAGCATAATATCACGGGTAACACCTAACCTCTTTTTGGGCTGAATGTCACTTGACTTCAAACGTCAATAACAAACAACATAAACAGATATTCAGTTGTGCCAACATATTTAAGGCACCAAGTTGGAACTGCTAAAACAAAAAAAGAATTATGTTATTCACGTCTCTTTTTTATCACATTTGTGGAAAAACTGTCTAAATTATAAAAGCCTTTTTACAAAAATAAGTTTTTCGAATTTTGCAATACTTTTTTGAAACTAAATCTCACGTTGGTGTTGACATCAATGTGTGAACTAAGCGCGGTAGTTTTGAAACGATTGAATGAAATTAAAAGCCAGCTATTCCATGCGAACATTTTATTTATAAATAAATAAGGGCATTCTTGTAAAATAGAATTGCACTAAAATTAATTTCACAATACATAAGCCGGAATGCATTAAAATAAATATCTTAATCTCGTTATGGTAAGCTGTGAAGACCATGTAAAGTATACAAGGCCTCAATACGTTCATACACCGCTGCCGTAGCATCCAAAGTCTTTGGTAATGTTTCCAACGCACGTTTTACTTCGTCTTCTGGACCACAAACTTTTAGAAGCAACTGTTCTTTGTTTGGTAATGTGTACATTGCAATTTGTGCGCCTTTTCTAATCACAAAAGGATGATACTTAGCCAGCGTATTGTCATAAGCCTCGCGGCATACAGCGCCAGTATTATCCTCATTTTTTAAATCTCCTACATTTTTCAAGAATAATCTAATAAAGTCTAAAAGACCCAATCAAACAGTGCTCATTTCCCTTAAATACATACCTAAACCTCTATGCAAACGTAATAATGTGCGACTGCCTGATGTATAACCTTTTTTATGTAACAGCTGATTGTCACGCTCATATTCAATCATTTTTTTGACAGTTTGGAAGCTATCGCTTGTTTTCTCATTTTTCAAATATTCGGCAAGAATATCCATTTTAGACTTGAGATCTTTGCTTACGAATCCGAAAACTGTCCCCATCAACGTAAAGAACCTAAAAATGACAATTAGTTTGTAATTTTGAACAAAAGAATGTCTCACTTGTTAAGTTCTTCATAACTGTTGAGATAATACTGAAGTTGAACGTCATCGTCCTCGTGCAAGGCTGAAGAAAAATTTTCATGGACCACTTTCAAGTCGAATTTTTCGCCGTTTTCGAGAGCCATTTTATGGTTTTCAAATTGATGACAGGACCGAGACACGTTGGGTTATGGCATTTAGTATAACACGCCTGCGCGGTAATATTTACGTCATTGCAAAGTTAGCATTCAAAAGTGCTAGAGGTAAATATTTTACTATTATTATTATTAAATTACATAAAACATTACAGTAATTATAAACAGTCTCAAGGCAAAGTAGATATCTTAAACTTGTGTATAGTTGTATAAAAATGTTTATTTATGCGTAAACTTAAAATTCGAGTCTAATATGTGTTGGCGTTTACTGCAGCACGCCTACGTAGTATTATTTAACGTTATTGGAAAGTAACATTCAAAAGTGTCACAGCAGGTAAATATTTTACCACTTTTATTATCTTACATAAAACATCACAGTAATTATAAACAGGCTCAAGGCAAAGTAGATATGTTAAAGTTCTGTATAGTTATACAAAAATATTGATTTATGCTTAAACTTAAAATTTGATTCTAATATTATAAAGTCGTAGAAGTGACGGTACTGACTCCATGCACAAATATCGTTGGAGGTAAATTCCTTGAAATGATATCCAATTTCTGGTAGTAACCATCTGCTAGAGTTTCGTCGATCGGGGGCGATGGTAAATAAATAAACGTGACAACAGTGTCAGAAGTTTGTTGTAAGATCAAGTTGTTAACACTGAAAAACGAACATGAAAAACTAAGCAAAAAAGGGTTTTCCACTTTGCTAGTGAAATAATACAAATCAGAGTTGTTTGTTTCACAAGTGGAAAACGCCACCTCTTGTTACCTTTTTAAGTACGTTTCCATGTGGTTCCCATGGGACTCTATAACGTTGCTCCATCCCGGGACTGGAAATAGACTTGCCATAATTCTCAACTTTTTCAATAAGAAATGCAATTTGTCCACGTGGGTTTGTCCATTGGGGCTCAAACTAAAGCAAGTTTGTTTTGCTTCGTCACAAATACACAATCGCAGTTTTAGACGACTCCAAAGGGGCACCATATTTACAATGCATGCTAACTGCATCATAAACAGAGATGTTGTGTCAAATGCATCATTCTCGCCGGGATTCAGGAAGTTAATAGGCCAGACATCGATATATTTCTTTGTCCAATTCCTGTATAAAAAAAAGATAAGTTTTTAGAATTCTCACTTATTTTTCCTACCTTTTGGTGTCTTTTTTTAGTTTAGAGAAGTTTCTACACAAACACAAGTTTTTGTTCATTTTGAGCACGTCTGCCATCATTTGAACATATTCCAAAGGCTCGAGTTTGCTTTGAGAACTTAGTGGAAACACGTCATTTCCAAATTCCAAGTTATGGTACGAAGAGTCGCTACTTTGGAGAAAATCTTGCTGACTTTCTTCGTCTAAAAATCCCAAAATTACAGTATTCGGTTTCATGGCACCCATCCCAGATAGTCGTGCTAGATGTCGCAGTCCATCCCTAACAGTGGGAGCTACTGTTAACTCAACAAACGCCTTAACTTTTAAGTGATCGATTAAGTTCAACCAATGAAGTTGCATGTCTAGTGTTGGGTCCGGCCCTGGAAGATCTGGATCTCCTTGCACGACATGTCCTAAAACGTAGAGACCACCCTTTTTCAAATCGTTAATAAAGTCAATGAGAGGACACGCCGATCTTGGACTGTTAACCAGGAGTAGCATTTGCGGTCGCCAGAATTTAACGTGATCTTTCCGCGAATCCAAGAGAAGTAAATATTTTCGTACCTGATGAAATATAAGCGCTTGGGAGATACTTCCCCAATGTGCTTCTTTGGAAGGAGAAAATAAATGCAAAAACATAACAAGAAGGAGACAAAGAAGAATACTGCAGGCGGCGTAGATAGGACTTATCACAAACATCATAATTAAAGTACCCAACAGTCCTAGTAAGGCAGTGTGCCACGTGAAATATTTAAAAGCCGGACGGAAATTGGGAGCACTGGCGAGTTCGAGCCCTAAACACGCTAAATTCGTAGCGAGGTAGCTTAGTAAAAAAAGGACGGAATTGAGTTGCGCGATTATGTTGAGAGAACCGATAAATAAGACGAGTTGAACAAGAAACCAAGAAACCAGGACCGCAGCGACAGGATTTCCTTTCCACGTGCCTTTCGGTATGAATGACAATATCGGTCCTAAAATTAAACTGTAAATAAAAGTCTGTCTCTATACAAGTTACAAACCAAAAACGTTGTCTTTGGCTAAGGCTTCTAAAACTCGAGAACCGCCGATGACGTTGCTCAGGGCTGCTGACCACGTGGCTGTTAATAATCCAATGGCAACACTAGCTGGGAAGGCACTCACGCCCGCCATAAATAAGTAGTTGTTTTGCATTAAATCTCTTGTACAAGTGAAGGCAGTAAAGAGTGATACAGTCATGTAGATAATGAGAGTGAAGCCTACAGCTGACAGAGTCCCTCTGGGTATAGATTTTCCGGGGTTTTTCAGTTCTCCTAGATAAAAAACAATATTAATGGAAATATTGGGAGCATTTCGTGTTTAATGCAAGAATGGCCTAACCTGATCTAAACAATCTTTGATCATCCGTTTGTAAATGCTTTTATTTAAAAACACATCAACAAAATACTGACTAATTAAACTGATTCTACGTATACCACATCAAACAAAAAATTCCTGGATTTGTGGAGTATTTTGTTAAAAAATACCACCAAAATAGTTGAAAATTACTGGGAAAATTGTAGAAACTTTATGAAAATGCATATGTACATGTCTACAAAAGTTGATTAGTTTTTATAAATACAGCCAAATACTATTTTAACAACGTATTTATATAAATAGTTATGAATTCGATTATATTTTTTCATATGAGGAATTTTGTATTATTCTATTATCACTCACTATTACTTTGTAGTTGTCTATTTTACACATTTGGTGGTTTGTCTCGACTTATTTGCACTTTGTTGAACTATGCGACTATAAAAAATTGTATACATAATGTTTTGCTTATCATGTGATCCGATAATAGCGTTTTTAAATTTAAAATACATCGATAACTCTATAATCCTAAAACGTCAACTGTCAATTTTAATTTTTAAAGCATTAAATGATATGCAGCAATAACATGCTTTGAAGACAATTCTAGCACATCAAAAACAATTCATAATAATAATAAAAATAATATATATTCATGTTAGTGCTTGTGGTTACAAGCTTACATAGTGTCATATTTCACTAAAGTATAAAGTATAAAGGTATAGAGAGTACATAGTTTGTTAATAGTTCTTTATCAAGTCTTTAAAGTCTTGGATACTGTACAGAGCGTTTACCAATAAAATGTATTTTAATTTACTTTTATAAGTTTTCAGATCTAGTTTTTTTATAGAGCTTGGTAAAGAATTATACAGGTGAATACAATAATAACCGCTACTGTTAAGGCGAAAAAAAGTTGGTTTGAAAAAGTGCCTCTGCCTGGTGGTATATGTAGGAGTCGTATATTTATCAGTATTCGTGTGCATAAATGCATAAAGAGTAAAGTATGTAGGACATAAACGGATGGTAATGTTAAAATTTTTAATCTAATAAATGCGTCTCTACAAGGATCCTGATATTTAAGGTGAGCTAGCAACCTTGTACATTTCCGTTGGAAGGCAAATACTTTTTTAAGATGGGATGAGTGGCCCCATACCATAACACCATATGTTAGTAAACTATGTATAGTGGAGTTAACGCTATCTCGTCTGAAATATATAACAACTGTCTCAGGAGGAAAAGTTTACACGAAGCTTTTTTTAAGAGTTCAGTAACATGCGACTCCCACGTTAGTTTGCTATCCAAATAAAGACCAAGAAATTTAATTGGTTCTGAATTAGCTGATTCTCTAACAGAGAATAAAATTTCCTAAATAAAAGAACTAACAACCCGTAAAAAAGCAAGGCCTTCTAGACGCCGTTTCTTTTATAACATCGCATTTAACGCGTGTGGGTATGAACAATAAACTTAATTTTCTACGTGGTACATCTAACAATGGGTTCCATTAAAAAAAATCATAAAATACGAACCACTCATGTTGGCACCTGCCATAATCCCAGTCACTCCGGAAAACAGGACCCCGAATACGGAAGCAAATGTCACAAATTCACCTCCGGCAGTATAATCCTTTCCATAGTCTGACCACAAATTAGACATTAACGTATCAGTATTTAAACCAGTATAGTTGTTTGAAACATTAAAGGTAGCATTCTGAATCAATGTATTTGAATCTGGCACAGGAACTAGTTTTGGTCCTTCATATAAGAAACTGAAAAACGTAATGCCCAAGCATGAACACACTAAAGCCAATATGAAAACCGTCGTTTTAGCAAACATTGACGCTCCAATTAAACAAACTAGAAGGTTCAGTGTGTTGAGACTAACGCAATAGAGAAATTGCCACCAATGACCATCAGGAATCAGTCCTTTTACTAAGTATCCAGAAGGTCCAAAGTTTTCAACTAAACCTTCAACACATCCAGAGATACAAAGTGCGCTGCTTACAATGTTTGCAAGGAAGAACAGAGTACCAATTGAACCTCCGAATTCAGGGCCTAAAGTTCGACTTATCATAACTGTGTTTGTTAAGAAAATATTTTTTCTTCATATTTGCCTCAGGTTAAGTTACTACCAAAGGATACAATAAGCGCCTCCTCCTTCCACCGCTCCATTTGTGGATATCGCACAAACTGAGGAAACCGTAAATATCAATATAAGATAAGCGATGAAAAATTGTAGTAAAGTCACCAATAATCCCGCATTGCCAACGATATATCCTGCAATGAATCATGATAGTAATAAGATAACAAATGTATTTACATACCCATCCGCAGAAAAATTAAGGCAGAAAACATAGACAATGTTACAGGACTAAAAACACCCGCAAATGTCCCTAATGTCCTCGTTTCAGAGTTATCAGAAAATGAACCAAATTCTACATAGCTAGGGCCAGAATCAGCGGAAGTTTGAGAGTTGTGTGGAGACAGAATCCCTGCAATCTTCCTAAAAAGCCCAGGATTTCGCCCCACCAAGGGGGTTTTGTCGGCAACATCAGTATTATTAGTTGAGCCTGCCTCTGGGGCTAACATTGTCACCTCAATCACAGCACTTTCAGGAGTTTCATGTGAACGTCACAACAACGATCTATCGACAATGAACTGTGTTGACAAAAATTGACGTTTGGCGGATGTTTAGCTGTTAAGAGGTAGGGATTTTATAAATGTCACTAATTATCAAAATAACCAAAATCCACAAAAACGTGACGATGCATACAATTTAAAACAAAAAATGTTGAAAAGAAAGAAAATTATTTATGATGAAAACAAAAAGCATAGAAACAATACTGTGGCTTTAATTTTTTTAAAAGCTATACCACGTTTATGCAACCAACATAACACTATAGTTGTCAACGTCAAATGTCAAATTGACAGTTAAGGTTATGTTTTTAATCCAAATTTTGTATGTTATGTGAGAATATGGCTGAGGAAGTAGATTCTGAAGGAGTTACGGACTCTCCTAAGAAAGGTAAAAATTTTAGTTACATTTCATGTGAATAACGAGTAAAACTCAGGTCCTACTCTTTCCACCTCGACTTCAAGTTTTGAAGCTTTGGACCCACACGACCCAAATCTTAGCCGTTTGGCCACGACAATGTTTAATAAAACGTCGGATTACCTGTACGGAGAGTTAACTTCCACCCTCGATGATTATCGTTTGCTTGAAAATATGAATCGGGCCACAATTACTAAATACTCTGACATGAAACACATTGCCGCTAACGTAGCAAAAAGCATGAATGAGTTAAACGAGAAATGTAATTTTTTCATGTTTTATTTCGATTTTTTGATTTGTGATTTTAGATAACTCCCTTCAACCCTACTTGCAACAGATTGACCAAATAGAAGACAGTGTCTTGAAATTAGAACAGGCAGCATACAAATTAGATGTCTATTCGAAAAGACTGGAAGCTAAGTTTAAAAATTTAGAAAAACGATAGTTAAGTCATTGGATGTTTGTTCTTTTTCTCATCATTTATTGCCTCCTGGATGCGTTCTTTGATTCGACGGATTCGGAGAGTGTCAACGCAATCAATGAACTCGTTTACTTCACGTGCGCAGTCTAACGTACAATTTGGGTTGCGTTCCAGACATGTTAGCAACTGTTATTAAGTTAGTTAGTTTTATTTTACATAAAATCTTACCAGTTCTCTGTTTTTACAATAAACTGGCACTTTTTGCGCCTTTATAATTTTGTCAAGTTTATCCACATATTCGTTAAACGCTTCTTGTGTTAAACCATTCTGCTTGCTGTGGGCGTCATCTAAACACTTTAATTTTAAAATCCATCTTTGTTCAGACGACAGATTCTCCTTATCATCTGGAATCCGAACCTGAATGTCTGAATTAGCATAAATTTGATTTTACCATTTAGAAATTGATCGGCACACTGTCTTGTGACCTGAAATTTTCCAATATCACATCGCTCACAAAAAAAAGTATTACCCATAACGAGGAATTTCAACCAAAAGTATATGACTTGTTGAATTTTGACATGGTAAAAATAATTTCATGGTAATGGGATAACTGATAGTTTTAAAAATGCTGTTTTGTTACCCTTGACCTATGCGGTCATGGCTGAGCCAGTGAATTAAAGCAACATACAAGCAGAAGCCGCAATTTCCCCATGACGCGGTTTCATCCATATTAAAAATTCGAAGAAATCCACTGAAAAATGTTTGATTCGGTCACGTTTGATTTATTATAAAAACAATTCGTTTTACGTAATCATAAAGTAGAAACCACCTGTCAACAAATCAATTAATTTGTTTACTTGAGCGAAAATTTGGATGTGATAACATCATCACAACTCAATCATTAAACGAATTTTACAGATCGCAGTCGACTTTTATCATGTTCACACAAAACCGCACATTAAATCAGTAGCAAATTGTTCATGCAAGTATCTGTTTCAGTTAATGTATTAATTAGCTTATAAAATTTTAAAAACTTATGATTCGAAATACAGCCATCTCTGGTAATGGTGGGAGTTTTACGAACTCATCGTTCTCGGATCTTCTTCAAAGTGACCAAGGACATTGAAGATTTTTTTTATTCAAAAATATATTCTAGTATCCGTCCCGGAACCACTTAATATTCAGAATATATCATTAATTTTCAAATCGATAATAGTCTGATGTTTATGTAAAAATACCGGCGCGATCACGTTTTGTGGCGTCCTGTAATTATCAATTTTCCCATAGGAGGCAGTTGCACGATTTCCGACAGGATACATATTATTCACGTAATTATGTGTGTTTTATGTTAAAAAAAAATGATAGAACGCAACGAAATTTTGTTAACGGTGTACGTGTTTTATTAGTCTATCAAAATTTAAAATCACATTTCAAGGAATTTTTATAGAAATTAAAAAAATGGTTATGGAGCTAGTTATTAGCCCCGCTGTCGACTCCTCTCTCACAAATAGTGACTTACCGTGACTATGAGTAATTTAAAGTAGTTTATCTAAAATTAATGAAACATAAAAAACTATTAGTTTAATCATTTATCTGGTGCTTAATCCAACCTTTTAATTTTTTTTTTTTCAAATTTAGTCAAATACTGATATTTGGAATTATATTTATAGATTTTGAAAAAAACCCGCTGGTTTATGATTATAAAAAACTAACTTTTTGTCAAAAACATAAATCCTTCGATTGAGCACTAAATAAACTATTAAACTAATAGTTTTATTTTTATTTTATTAATTTTAGATAAATCACTAAGAAGCACTGATTGTCACCGTAAGTCACCATTTGTGACAGAGAAGTCGACAGCGGAGCTGAACTTGGTCCATGACCAATATATCCTTATAAATAATATAATCTTAAAATTTGGATTAGTTAATTAAATTATATACATTCTACGACAGTTTAAAAAAATAATTTAAATGTCTATTTTTTTCCACGCCTCTGACTATACGTATTCCCTTAATTAAATGTGTGATTCTCTATATTGCCAATGTTAAAGGGAAATAGTTTCCTTTTGTAATTTTTTTATTTTTTTACGTTAAAAAAAGACTCATGTAGTAGATAAATATGTCACAAATGGAGTGGACTACGAAAAAGATTCCAAACAAACAAATTAAAAGTGATCAAAAGTCAACATGATCCTAATGACGATTCATGTACGTTTGACAGGTAGCTGGAAATCCATAAGGACCTTGTTTTCATCACTTTTCATTTGTATGTTTGGAAATCTTTTTGAACTCGACTTCTTTTGCGATGACTTACTAAATCCAAAATTAAAGTCTTTTAAGCGAAATGACAGTTAAAGTATCAGAAATTGTCTTTTATTTACTATCAAATCAACTAAATCTTAACAGGTTACGTCTGGAGAAACTTTTCCTAACTGTAATAATTTAAAAATTGAAGGCGCGGAATTCAAAAGCTCACACTGTGAAATCCATGTTTCAAATGTCCAACTGATACTTAAACCGAAATTAACTCTAAGGTAAAGAATGTTCTTTAGAATAGTCCCGGATGAAATCTTCTGATTTAAATGAAAAATAAAATTAAAACTACTGTTGAACTACCAAGATCTAATAAGCACAGAGCAATTGCGTACTAGATCTTGGAACATGCGGTATATAGCATGTTTCAAATTTATTAGTCATAAATACATATAAAACAGAAAAAAAGCTCGGCATATTTTAACAATTATGTAATAAGACATTAATTTATTACTACGGAAAAAACTCACAAATTGTGTTGAGTTAAGTAACATAATTATTGGCATTTATTAAATTACACCGATATCCATACATTTTATGAATTGTTGTCAATTAACTCCCATCTGTTAATTGCTATTGTAAAAATCAAATTATGGAAAAACCAACCACAAATATAAGCATTCCTTTCTACTTGAGAATAAAAAAACGAAACATTTGTTGTTTTGTTGACCAATGTTTTTTTTTTTTAAATTTGTTTTAATGTTAAGAAAAACTTTAAACTGACGTCATTTGTCACACGCATTGTTATTAAAAGACCATCAATTCTCGCAGACGTAACTAGACTGCGTCTTTGATGAATAAGTCTTTGTTATAGGCATTAACTTTTACAATGAGTTTTGTTCGTTCGTAATTACCTGAAGGTTAAAATTATTCTCACTTGCTCATCTCAATGCCGCATCAACAACCTATTAAAATTACGCAGTTATGAATCAAACAAATGCAAATCCTGTTCGGAGACTGTAAAATCAACATAAGTTAATTTACTAGGTATCAGTAATCGTCCAATATAGAAATTTAGTGAATTGTTTGAGAAGCACTGACGGCTCATCTTCAGAGAGAGGGAAGTTTACGGATTTAGCACGTATAAATAAGAGATGATAGCGAAACGAGAATTATTTGTTAATTTATATATCAAGGAAATAGTGTAAGAACAGTGCCGAAATGAATGTTCCTTTATTAATGGTAAGTTTGTAATTTTACATCCTTCCTAATTGCTGGAAAAAGTTTTGTTGGTTTTTTAAACGTCACTACCTCATTAATTAGAAGGACAAATTAAAATGATCATGATCTTGAATTATAATAAAAATTTTTACTAGTCTAAACCGGATGTTTCGTAACGAAACACTGAACTTGAACTTACCAATTACCGCTTTTTATAATTTTAGCTTGCATTTTGTTGCGCATTACGCCACAGTTATGGGGAAGAAATCAGATTGCTTAATTTAGATCCACCAGAGGCTCAACAATACATCGATAAGCAAGACACAAGCCTTAAATATGCACCAAAAATTGAGTCAAATGTGCCTGCCGTAAGATTTTTGGGAAATGAGCCTCATAATGTTCAAGAAGACATTTACTTGGCCAATCAGTACCACGGTCAGGATGGTCTTGGTGGATACTTGTATGGATACTCAGTACCTGATATAGCTAAGACGGAAAAGAAAAAGGCGGGGGGCGATTTAAGAGGTGCTTACAATTATATTGCTGGGAATGGACAAGAAATTAAGGTTTTATTTCTGTAGACTTTGTTAACTTTATTTTACTTTTTATTTTTTAAGGTGGAGTATTGGGATGATGGTACCGGTTTCCATCAAATTGACAACGTTCCTAAAGTTCTTCCTCAGCAGATAGAAGATACTCCTGAAGTCAAGGCTGCCAAAGAGGAACATCAACGCATCTGGAATGAACAAGCTGAAAGAAATTCTAGACCGATTGAGTAAGATTTTGTTTTTACCTGGGAAAAATAAGCAGGATTTTTTTTTCAGGAATCCATTTGACAATAATTTTAATTATGCTCAAGGACCGGCGTCGACTCAGAATCCATCTCAACAACTGGTTAATCAGTACCAACAGCAAAAACAACAGTTCCCAAATCCTGGCCAAAATGTCCACTATCAAGGAGATCAATCGCCGCAGTATCAAAGTCAGTCGTCGCAAAATGTGAATAAATACCAACCAAGTGGTCAGTTTGCTGGAACTGGAGGCGGACAACTTGGTGGTAGTGGAAAATACTCAGTCGGTCTAGGAGGAAGTGGACAATTGGGAGGTTCTGGACAGTTAGGCGGTGGACAATTTGGTGCTTCAGGTGGAGGAAATGCTGGACAATATGGTGCTAGCCAGTCATCAGGAACTGCTGGACAATTTGCGCAAGGTACAGGTGGTGGAAGTGCTGGACAGTTTGGTGGAATCAAACCTGCGGGCGCTGGACAATACGGTAGTACTCAATCAGCAGGAGGTGGACAGTACGGTGGTAGCTCATCATCCGGTGCTGGACTATATGGTCAAGGTTCAAGTGGTGGAAGTGCTGGACAATTTGGTGGAATCAAACCTGCAGGCTCTGGACAATATGGTGGTAGCCAATCATCAGCAGGTGGACAGTATGGTGGGGGCCAATCATCCGGCGCTGGACTATATGGTCAAGGTTCAAGTGGTGGAACTGCTGGACAATTTGGTGGAATCAAACCTGCAGGCTCTGGACAATATGGTGGTAGCCAATCATCAGGAGGTGGACAGTTTGGTGGTGGCCATTCATCCGGCGCTGGACTATATGGTCAAGGTTCAAGTGATGGAACTGCTGGACAATTTGGTGGAATCAAACCTGCAGGCACTGGACAATATGGTGGTAGCCAGTCATCAGGAGGTGGACAATTCGGAGGCGCTAGCGCTGGACAATATGGTGGTTATTCTTCATCAGGTAGTGGACAATACGGTGGCAGCCAGTCTTCTGGCGGTCAATACGCTGGGAGCGAAACCAATAAGCAATATGCAAGTGGTCAAAGTTGGGGAGGCGAAGGTGAAGGCAAATACAACGAACAAGAAGAAGAACAACAAGGTCCTCCAAAAGGATTCTTCTACAGTTTTGACTACCCTGTTGGAATTATCGTTCAAAAAGATGGTGGTGCCATTCAGAAACGTGAACTAAAAGACATCTATGCAATCAATAAAGCCAACTTTGAGAAACAGCTCCAGCAAGGACATGCAGACAGAACTGCTAGGAGTTCGACTGGATACTTATTCATCTAAAGACTATATTTAATTCGTTATTAAGTAATTTATTAAACAAATTTTATACAAAATAAATAATGTTTTGGCACTATGAGTGTTATTATGGATACACAACTAAATTATCTTCTGAAATGTTAGAAACATCTAAATGTCCTTCACCCTTAACTGGTATAAATAAGAGGTATTTCATTGGTACAGGTAACGGCCTAGGTCTAAATGGAGATGTAATTCTATTAAAAAACGGGAATTGTTGAATCCAGTTTCCGAAAGCTTGACTGAAGTTCATGAAACCTGAGCTCAAGCCATTCCCAATAGCAGATAAAGTATCCGGCACATTTACCTCTATTGGAAAAAATTCGGACGATTGAATCCAACCACCAATAATATCCTGTCTTGGAAGCTTACTCGGATGATTCATTGGAATATGATCCGGAAGATTCATTGGAAGCTGACCCGGAAGATTCAAGATAATCGGAATGGACCTAGAACAAACCAACCGTCACTTCACATATTAACTCTGCACCTATCAACCTTCCAAAAGCTTGGTGAATGCACACAATTACAACAAAAATAAAACACCTCATCGTGTGACTGCAAAATGACTGACTCGCGAAGTTTGGATCTCTTTCGTATCGAAAGTGGTATAAAAACATTAGTCCCCTTAACCATATTCTTATGCTAAACGCTTCGTTAGCCCACCATTTCTGGTGAAAATCAAATAAAAAATAGAGGTGAGACTGTGTCATATTATGCGTGCTCGATGCGGGTCACACTCCGATAACGGAACTCTTGCATTACACAAGATCGACGTCAAACTACAAGTCAATTAATTATCTTTGAATACCGTTGCACTCACCTTAAGAAGAAGTTGCTTGCGTATTATTTCCGGTAATTATCTCGAAAAATTTTTGAGTGGTTTCTTCGAGTTCTTCGTATTCCCATGGATCTGGTGTAGTAGACGAAACTTTTTCTTTCTGTTGCACCGATTGTGTTACACTTTCGGTGACCAGAGGCTGATTCACTGTTAATTGGTCTGCTGGTGATAGAGTATACACTGGTTTTTCCCAAGTCGGTGGTCTGCTCAAGTCTTCATAAACATAATTTGAATTTTGAGTTTGTATTCTTTGCACGATGTATTCGATGATTGGGGGAAATTTGCTCACGGTACCGTTATTATTACTATTCCAGAATAATTTAATAATGTTAAGAACAAGTGCAGGTCTTTGTTCGTACGAAAACACCAATGAAAATATACAAATAAATTGAAGTACTTTGACAGAGAACATCATTGAAACTATGTGTATGAATAACTGTAAACAAATACGCTATCTCTTGAAAGTATGTTGGTTTAAAGTGGCACAAAAGTCCCCACAAGGTTTTAATGCAAACTTTATTTATTACAGGAAAAATCCGCAACTCGTTAAAAAAATTCGACGGCTAACAAAAATTGTTTGTTTTGTTTTAGTCGAACAACAACAAAAATAATGTAAAATTTTTAAACATGTAAGATAATAATTGTACTTTGATGGATGTTTAAGGGAAACAAAACATATTGCCGGAGGTGCCTTGAGAGCCAAAAAAATTGAAAGTTGTGCTCTCAACAGGTGCGGTAAAATTGTCGGTCAAGTTTAGAGGCGGTTCTTCAAAATTATGATCTAAAAGAGAATTAATGATAAATCGTATCTGTGGTAATACAATATGAATGACAAACCCAGTCCATCAAATTCAAGCTCTAAAAATAAACATATATATCACGGTTTATTTATAACTAAAGAATTACCATTCATTTGTTCCAAATCACTTCCAGTGGTAGCAAAAGTAGGCAAAGTAAAACCATTTCCGGTGCCATCTTCTGTGTCTTTTGTCTCCTACCGTCATAAAATAAATTTAAAAAATTAAAGACTACGAGACATGAATGAATAAACTCACATCGGATATTTCTATAGACATTTCATTGTCGATTACTTTGTTTTGATTTAACAACATTTGATTTTTAAAGCTAAAGGGAGCATTAAAATTTTCAGCTGTTTTGCCCGAAGGCATTTGACGATCCTCCATTGTGAATAGGGCAAACTTCTTGATATCAGTTCGTGGTGATCCTTGCTTCTCTACATTCTGAAAACTAACAGCCTTTTTCTTGGAATTAAAGAACTTGGAAATATTGTCTTCTTTTGTGTCGATTTTCTCAACATTCTCTCGATTCGTTGGTTTTAAAATTGAGAGTATACCAGTTTCTTTCGAAAGGTGGGGTTGGGTAGCTCCTAAATCTCCCAGGTTTTTTGTTACTGATGATCCAATTGGTAATACTAGTTGATCATCATGTTTTTGAGATGACGAATTGCTACGCTGGGAATGAATTCTTCTTTGTGGGATTTGAGAATTCAATTTACTTTGCAAGCCATATTCTGACATTTGAGAATTCATTTTATTCTGTGAGATACTTTGAGACTTGACGAGTTTACTCTGAACTTGCGACTGTTGTGATGTAGATGGTGTGTCATTCTCATTATGAATCTGTTGTGAAGTTTGACGTGATGGGAAGTTGACAGAAGCTGTTTGTGAAGAACTACTTCTTTTTGTTTCTTTCTTCACCGATAACATCATATCTTGCATTTTTTTTCTCAATTCAGGTTTGGATTTGGTAGTCAGCACTGATCTAAGAGGTGGTGGTTGCATTACCTTAACATCCAAAATTTTAACTTTGGACTTGTTCTCATTGAAATCCACGGTAGGTTGAGGTAAAGCCGTCAAACTGCAAGGTAGAATATCTTCATTCAAGAATTTTTTAAGCTTATCAGTGTCGTTAGATTCTTGTGTTATTTTTTCAGCTGAATTATCAATTTTTGAAACGGACTTGCTATTCATTTTCAACTTCATTTCGTAATTCCTTTTCTTTTCTTTAACTACACGAAGCAGTAAGACATTAAAATGTTCAATTCAAAGAATCTTACCTGTTTCAGTTAACTGAAGATGTTCTTTTAGTAACTGCTGTTCTACTTTTTTTGTCTCGTGTGCCTGTTTCTTCATCAGTTCGCTTTTGTGATATGTGACATAAAAGTCAGCAAAACGGACCACAGTTTTATGAAAAATCTGTTTTTGAATTGTATTAAACTGTCGTCGACTCTTTTCCAAACTTGCAATTTGAGCATCCAGTAACATTTTTTTAACTTCTAACTTTTGTGTTGCAATTTGTTGGTTTTTCAAATCCTTATAAGACTTTGACGCGTTTTCATAAATAGTCCTATATTCTTTCAGCTCATCATTGTACTTTTCCAACGTTGTAGTATATAAATTTTTAAACTTATTTTCTTCTTGAACAAGATTTTCTTTCAAGGATTCATGCATGAGAACGGATTGTTCGGTGACTTTTAATGTTTCTTGTAGGCTGAATGTAAAAATAAATACTTTTATACCTTAGATTTAACTTTTTGAAATAGTTCTGTTTCAGCTTAATTTAAGAATGATAATAGACGAAAAAGTGCTCTGCCATCCTTAACTTACATAGTAAAAATTTATTTTGTGACTAACATCCCAAAACTGAAAATTTAAATTGTAGGTGTTTTGTAGGAATGCCAAGATAAACTGTACTCAGTTTGAATGAAATCACGGTTATAGCAATTAGCCTATTGTACCAGTTCTAGTTTATTATTTTAGTTGCTGATCCTATACTAATATTTTCCACAAACGTCTGAATCGAATTTATTACTTACGTGGAATTAGTCTTGTCAAATTGAGCCACATAATCATCTAACATCTTGCTTTCTTTTTGCTTTTCTTTAATTGCCGCTTTCAAACTAACAATTTCACTTTTGATCTTTTCAGTTTGTTTCTGGATACCTACAAGTAATCTTCAAGAAATGCAAACATTGAATGTGATTTCATACAACTGCTGTAAGCTGCATTTTCCCAAATTTTTATGTCACCCTCACTCACTATAGATGAAATTTGATTTAAGAGTTGAAGATTTCCATTTTTGGTTGCGTAAGACATGTTTTTAGGAGAATTTAATGTACAAAACGATAACAATTACACCATAAGGTGACGTTTCAACAATAGAAACAAATGTGAAAATGACAGTCTGCATAGCCTACCTGTGTTTTTCGTGAAATTCGTTATGGGCCAATTGTCACGTACTGACATTTTCACTAAATTTTGATAGATGCTCGTAACTATTTAAAAGGAAAAATATGTCGTACCCGATGACGTAGTATCTACCTGGTATTTTTAATAAGCATCATTTTATTTCTAAAAACTTAATTAAATTACAGTAACAGATGGAATGGCAATTACTAGTTTTTATTCACAAGTCAATAATTATGACTTTACACTTTTTTTGCCATCTGGGAAGTGTGCCTTTATCGCAAAAATTTACTTCTCAACCTGTTCGAAAATACCTATTTTACTGCAACTGTCATTTCTAAGTGTAAAACGTTAAATTTATGTGATCGTGCAGGTGTTTAATTTTACAATAATATCTGACGTGACATGGAATGCACGCCCCTCGAATTAACAGGCGACTGCAGCAAAAGTCACGGTAAACAATTTGCAGGAAAATGTAAAACATGAAAAAATGTTATTTTGCCACATTTATGTTATCCAATTGAGAAAAAAATGTCAGTGCATGGCCATTTTGAATTGAAAATTCGTTATCTGTGTAACAAAAAATAGATGTACGCAAATTTATTAAAATGCAGTGACGGGTTCAATAATACATACCAAGCACAGTTATATCTAATAGAAAATGCTTTCTTTTATCCTTGAGGACGGTTATAGATTAGTAAATTCTATTGGTTGTTAATAAATCTTGATTAAAGCATGATTATGAATAAACAAGTGTACAAACCTCGGCGGAAACCAAACTAGTCTCTCTAGGAATAGTTTACCTTGGCTATGTCCTCCTTAAACAATATCTTTTTCTCGGACTGTAATCTATTATTACTACTTTCTGTACAATTAGCAAATTTATAAAAAAAATGTGTTCACTATGCTTCTTTATTAAAATCTTATGTCGGTTAATCAGAAGTAATCTAATTTTGATCATTTATAAACATGAAAGTCAGGAAAATGTACGGTTACTGCCGAAGAGATGTTGAAAGACGAGGCACTTTGTGCCGAGTCTTTTAAGACTCTGAGGCAAGTTTCAACATTTTCCTGACGAGAAATGTACTATTTTTTTTCTGAAACCGTTGATTTTAAAATAAAAAATTACTAATTTTTAATTTAAGAAATAATTTTCACAAATATCAAGTACGTCAATTTTTTTTGTTTGAATTATTGAATTGAAGTCATACTTTTCTTTGACGACGGCAGGGAATGGACTTTCCCTACCGCAGTTTTCGCAGGGAAATGATCAAGAAGCTCCGGTTTCAGAAAAAAAATGTTTAAGTCATTTTTATAAAAATATATTAGGTGTTTCATTATTTTTGTTTAAAAAAAAAAAATGCAGAAATATTGCTTTTTGAAAAGCCTCAGAAGTCTGTTTAATTTCAGTTTAATTATATAAGTTGTTTGAAAATTCAAAGTTTTTAACTTTTCTCCAAATTTTTTATAATAAAAATTTAGACAAGTTGATGTAAAGAAAAATGGTATTGAAGTTTCTTTAGTAGAATTTTTGATCGACATAATAGAAAAAGAATACAGCAAAAGCACTATTTGAATAATGAATAAGTTCGAATAAGATTAATTTTTAATTCCAGATTTTTCATAAAATTGTACTTTTGACGTACGTTTAACGCAAAAATGCTTTTAAAGTTTTTTTGATAGGTATTTTTTTTTTAAAACAAACATCTAATAATTTTTTTTGTAGGGCGAACTTTTTAAACTTTAAGCTTTCCTTAATCTAAGTATGAGTTAAAAGCCTTGTTATTGTGTGAAAAATTGATCTACGTTTATTCCAAATCACAACTGTTACTTGATTTTGATCGTTTTCTTTTTTTCATAAAACGATGTGTAAAATATAAATAGATAAAAATTGGCAATTTCACTAGTAAAAATAAACAACGTGAAAGTGTGTCTACCTATATTTGGCACAATTATTTTTTGTGGTTTTAATTATTTCAATTTTTGCAATAATTACGCTTGTCTTCAAAGCATTTTAATTTCGTATAATTATAGTCTACCAAAATTTGTTGACCCAAAATTTCGTTTTTAATCAACCAATGGAGCGAATGGACCCGAAGGCATTACTATAACGTCCAGGATAAAGGTATAGTTGATTTTAATGTTTAAAACTACGGTATACCGCTTTTTTGTAATATACTGTGATTTTTTGCAATATGTTGCAGTAATAAAAAGGACAGTATGTATAGTATGTTGTTTTTTATGCAATGCCACAGAACCATTTTTTTGGATATATCGCAAAATTGCGATCAACTGCACCTGGAAACGAAAGTATATTTGGTTGCATCATTACCACTTGTAATTTCAGCAAAGATATTGTCATTATCGATATTAATCGTAATAAAATTAAAAATAAAATTGAAAAATATAGGTGGTTGGTGTAGATTTTACTCATTTCCATAGTAAAAAAAAGTGATTTTGAGTGATTGCTTAAACAAATAAATGAAAAAGGTTTAACATAAGCGTCTTGTATTCTAGAAAAGGTAATTCGTAAAATTTTGTACAATTTCACAATTTCAACATTCATAATTCAAAACTGTCGTTTTTGATAAAAGCTGATATCACTTAATAATGACGAATTACTGCTTCAGACTGACATATAAAATATCGCTGTGATTACCTAGTGCTCTGCCGCACTTGGTATATTAAAAAATTAAACGCATTTCTTTGTTTTTGTTACGTGCTGATATTAGCTATAATTTTAGTTATTTTTCTTTTATATCCATAGAAAAGCTGTTAAATTTTGATAACCATTTTTATGATTTTGCTGTATTAATGGGTTTAAATAAAGGGTGACCTTTAGAAACAGAAATAACGTAGTTTAAACATTCAAAAGAGCAAAAAAGTGTCATTCTGCATCTTCTGAACTCCTGGGACTCACATTTCGTTTTTTTTTTATTATATAATACTATTTTTATAGCTTCCAAAAGTTTTTTATTTTAGTATAAAATATAAATTCTTACAGATTTAATTTCTGCTTGGAACGAACTATCTACGCAAAAAGAACAGATAACTAAAAAGTTAATCAATAATGCTATTACCCAGTATTGTATACGACCTGACTGAACTCAAATTAAAATTAATTAGTTTTCTGTTGTACAAACAGCATTATATTTTTGACAATAGGTTTTAATAGCAAATATTTAAAAGACGTCTTGACATAAAAGTTAGAGCTAGCAACAAAATTTAAATGTCAAGTTTGCTGGTTGCTGTTTTTAATCAATAAACTTTACTTTTTATGCCTTAAAAGTTTGGTACAAATCAAAGTTTTTACTGTGAAAAAGAAAATAAAAATAATCTAACAGAAAACGGATGTAAATTCCAAAATATCGGTAACATCAAGGTCAACTTTAGCATATACATCATTCAATACGAAATCCACATAATTTTTTAACACGGAATTTTGATTTGCCGGTGAATTTGTGCAATATTTTTAGTTTATTAACTCCACGAGTATCACCGAGTAGAATCCGAAAGGTTCATCTACACGTGGTAAAGGCGCTGTAGTCGTCGCCGTCGACAGCGTTTTTAAGCAGACGTCTGTCGTTGGAGCACACAAGGTAGCAAGAACTGTGCGAATTCATAAAATTCCAGTCAGTTGTCAAGTCCAAGAAACGTATCCAAAAAAGTGAGTTGCATTATTTTTAAATGTATTAAAATTTATATTTGGTTAATTCAAAATTTCCGGGTTTTGTTTTTATTGGTGCCTGATGCAATGTTAATTTAATTTCATAAGGCTGCTTAATAACGCATTATATTTTGTCGATTTGATGTATATGCCTTTTTTAAAATATTTTATATTTTATTTCTAATATTCTAATATTTCCTGGTTAGAGATTTAATCCATATTATTCTAATATTTTCAATGTAGGGATCACTCTTTATTGCATTTATAGTTATTGATTTCTTCTGATAAGTAATCTCTCTAAAACGAAAAAAAAGCTGTACCACATCGGTACATCGGTCTTTTGCCGGTGTCACGAGATTGTAAATTATCAGTTTGGTAAGTTCATTTATTGACCTTGACTGCTAGGTTGGTAAACTTGCTTCATATTGATATAATGTTTAACGCGCCAAATTTAATCTGTTTCAGTGTGTGGAATTTGGGCCTTGTTCCATCCCGTTGCAGGAAACATCCTTTTGAAGAATTGTGCTGAAAATTTTATGAAAATAGCTCATCGAGGACCAGATGCATCGCGCGTGGAAACAGATACTCGTGTTAAAGTCGGTATTTGTCTTATCATATTCATTATATATTTATCATTTTTTTGCAGAACTGCTGCGTTGGCTTTCATCGTCTAACTATCGTTGATTGTACTTATGGAATGCAACCGATGAAACTGCACAAATATCCAATGACCATTCTATTATGCAACGGTGAATTATACAACTGCAAAGAAGTATGTTAATGATTCCAAGAATCATATTTGGTAATAATGATTTGTAGATTGAGAAACAGCAGGAATTCAAGTATGAGACTTTCTGTGATGTGGAATGTATTACCCATCTTTACCATAAGCTTGGTATTGAAGGATGCGTTAAGAATTTAGATGGGGTTTTTGCCTTCATTCTTATTGACATCAAAAAACAGAAAGTTTTTCTTGCAAGAGATCCGTACGGGGTTAGACCTCTTTTTAAACTCACCGGTACTAGTTCACTCTTAGGCGTTTGTTCAGAAGCCAAAGGTAGTACTGCTTGCTTATGGTAGTAGTTTTGTAAGATTTGCCATTTTAGGTCTGATTGGTCTTGCAAGAGAACAAAACGGGGATAAAAAAATCATCGAGCCGTTTACCCCTGGTACTTTCGAGGAGTACGACATCTTAGAAAATGGCGGAGCCAAATTAGTACAAAGGAAAACCTTTCATTTGCCAGGCGATAAACCTTCTTTCCACCCTTTCATTCTATATGAAGAATTAAAAAGCGATCCTTTGGAAAATATAAGGAAACTCTTGACAATGGCTGTGAGAAAACGCTTGATGGCTAACAGACGTCTTGGTTGCTTCTTATCCGGAGGTTTAGACTCATCTTTGATAGCCTCTCTTCTCGTGAGAGAAGCCAAGTCTTCTAACCTTCCCTACAAAATCCAAGTTTGTTATATTATTGTTTCGATGAGCTGTGTCCTATTTTTAACATTTCTAGACTTTTTCTATCGGTATGAGCGACAGTCCTGATGTCCGCGCTGCCAAAGAAGTAGCGGATTTTATTGATACAGACCACCACGTAATTACTTTCTCAGAAGAAGATGTCGCTCGAGTTCTTGATGATGTTATTTACACTCTCGAAACGCCGGACATTACAACTATTCGTGCTTCCATTGCTATGTACTTGATCTCAAAATTTGTCGTTGAAAACACAGACACCACGGTGTTGTTTAGTGGTGAAGGAGCTGATGAAGTTTGTCAGGGCTACATTTATTTTAGAGATGCCCCAAGCCCCCAAGCAGCTCATGAAGATAGTCTGAGATTATTAAGAGAAATATATTTGTTTGATGGCTTGAGAGCAGACAGAACCACAGCTGCGAGTAGATTGGAGCTGAGAGTCCCATTTTTAGATTTACAGTTTACTAACTACTACCTGAGTTTAGATCCGAAACTGCGCCAACCGAAAGATGGTGTTGAAAAATACATGTTACGGGCGGCTTTTGATAAAATGGGGTTACTCCCGGATCGGATATTATGGAGACATAAAGAGGCGTTTAGGTATTAGATTTAGTTATACTATGTAATATTAGTTTATGAATTCGTTTTTGCAGTGACGGTGTGGCGTCTAAAAAGAAATCACTTTTCCAAGTTTTACAAGAAGTAGTTGATAAAAGAATGCCAGAACCGTTTGATCAAGCAGTTGCGAAAGAAAAGTATCCTCACTGTACGCCAACCAGTAAAGAGGCACTTTATTATAGGGAGGTTTTTGAAAGAAGTTTCCCCAATGCTGCAGAGAAATTTGTGCCGTATTATTGGATGCCTCGATGGGTGGAAGGAGTCACAGATCCATCGGCGAGGTTTATAAAGCATTATTCTGCTCCACAAAAATAGATTTTTTATGCACATGTTGAAAGCATTTAAAAATTATAAAAGAAAAAATATCAATAAAGTTTGATTTATTTACAAGATATTTTGTAACGGACTTATTTTGATATTTTAATGGAAAATTGTGTTGTCACAAAGGTACAGACAAGATATCTGCGGTTTACACAATTAAGATTCTCAAGTTGCTCAATCTGAAACCAATATTTCTGTATAAATACTTTTTCAATAATAACTGTTTTCGAAAGTGTTGCTAAGTGACTTCCCCGTACGTTAAAATCTATTAAGTACTAGTTGTTAAAGTAGCTATTAAAGTACTAGTCCGCTAAAATGACAATTTGCCAATAAGTACCATAAAATCAAATTCTTAGAAGAAAAACATTAGAACCAGTGTAACTCTATTATTTTAAGAACTTAATTCATCATCTGTTTTAAAGGCGAAAAAGAAAACAAAATAGTTAAAAGTGAATTAAAAACAAAAGAAAAAATAATGAAAATAGAAAACAAAAAAGTAGTAAGAGGAAGAGTTCAGAAATTTTCTTTATCAAACTAGACAATCTTGCAGTTGGTAAATATCTTAATTCTACTTTTGAAGAATGCTAAAAGTAAAGATTTTTTTTAAGTAAATAAATTCATTTGGTCTGCGTAATGTTAAACTTTAAATTGTTAAAATGCAGGTAAAATGGGTTTTTATCGGAAAACAGAACAGAAAATGTATTGCTGTGTGGACCGAGAAAAGTTATGAACTTTTGGCTGAAGAAATTAGTAAAAGAAAGAAGAGAATAAAGATTTGAGAAGTGCTTCAAAAGTTTGATGGTTGCAGAAAACAAGAGAAAAAAGGCCATCTATAAAAAACACAAGTGAAGATAAAGATGCTCATTGAAGAAATGGGAAGGAGATTTGAAAAAAAACACAGTGAGTGGCAAAAAGACAGTAAACAAAAAAGAAGATTCAATGAACGCATTGATTAAAAAAACAAAAACAAATCAGAAAGCAACAATAGAAGACTTTAATGAAAGAGAATATTATCCTAGTGAATAGTTGCATAGAGGAAGATTTAAATGACAGTACTGAAGAAAGCTAAAGAGAATAGAATTTTGTTAAGGATGGTTTTATAATTTTGGAGGTAACAGAAGATAAACTATTTAAAAAAGTAAAGATGTTAGAAAATGTCAAACTCGTCAAAGTAGAACGGACAATCAAACGCCCTTTGACTATTTTTCATCAAAAGAAGATTTTTCTGAATCCACATTTCTGTATGTTGAAGAACTAAATTGTTGTAATCTTTGATGCCAGCACTCTCAACTAAAACGTGAAGAAAAATGAAAAAAAAATGATGATTTTGTTACCGACCAGTAAGAAGAGAATCGACGTTGATACAAGGGGATCGATGCAATTAAGAAAGGTGAAGATTTTTCTGTGGTTCTAGCTGGGAATACAGCTGAAGAAGAAAATATTCTGTTTTTAAGATAGGTGCTTGAATGAGATGCTAAGTATTTGTGTTTGAGCGGTGCTTTTTAAAGACAAAGGTACAAGGTACAAGGTTAGGAAGACTATAAAGACGAAAGGGAAGGCAATAAAGAGTCCGAAGGAATGTAAAGAAGAAGATGATGATACTCTCTCTATAGTTGCATTGAATCTAGAAAAGACACAAGATGTGGATTAAATAAAGGAAGAAAGGAAAGACGGATTTAAAGTAGCAACAAGAAGCAAAAAGTTGTCACAAAACATAAATATAAAAATAAATGAGAAATTTGACAAGCCAATGGTAGCGAAGAAAAAAAAACAAGAAAAGAACAAATAAAGTAAAACGAAAAGTGGAAAGATAATTTATTACCCAAAAGTAAAGAATACAAACGAATAAAAAAGTATGAAAAGAATTACCCTAAAAACATATTAAAGTAAAGAAAACAAGGGCCTGCCTCAGGTCAGCAAGAAAACATCAAACTACAAATTTTCTATATTAAAGAAAAATAAAGAAAACGCTAAAAATAAAAAGGTACTTCTTAGTCAGTTTAATGAAATAAAAAAAAACGTATTCGTAAAAAACAAGAAAACTCTAAGAAACTTGCAAAATTCGAATTTGTTAATCATCATTAGATGTTAGCATTAATTAATTCTATCAAGTATGAAGTTAAATTTTTGAATTTTTTTTGAGATAGAGAATTATAACTAAAGCGGATTTCCATAAATTCACACACACTAACAAAGTTTTTATGGTTTTTTGGCTTCGTAATTGTACATTTGGGTAGAATTAGACTATATCAAAATGTCACTGGCAGTTTAAGCATTTTGATTCGATTTTGAAGCTTTCACTGTAAATTTAATGTTTATATAAAAATGTTTATAACGCAATAAAATTTTGAAAGTTACTAAATAGACTGACTAGTCTGGTGTGCTGCTTATAAAATTACTTCTTTCCGATAATGCAACACAAAACAATTTAATTCTTTCCAAAATATGTAATTTTCGTGCCTTTTGTCGATTCGTTTGTTTCTCATTTCTAATTTTTCTCCTACATCCGCCGCAAGTGTCGCTGTTATTAAAATTCGGCAATAACCTCAGGTCCTAAACGTAGTCCGCATTCTTTTCTCTCTCGTCGATATAATTAATTAAGCAAAACGGTGGCAATTAAAATTTTGGTCCTAGTCTCTCTGCAGTGTAAATTCCTGAACGAAGAGCAGCCGGCATCGGTTTAATTTGTAACTTTTATGATGATTCCGAAAGTGAGAACATAGCAATTTCTAAATTAACTATCGCAAAGATTGACGAGCGGGGCCTCCGAAATTAAATCGGCCAATCTGGGGTGCAAGCAGGTTCGAGGTGCTCCTGCTGGTGGTGGTGGTGCGATGGCAGCAGACTGTACCGGCTAAATTGGTTTGTGTGTTTTTATGACTGTGTTTTAGTGCCGGCCCCGCGCGCGCCTTGGATTGCTATTGGGTTAACAGGACGAAAAGGACGGGGTCAATCGCAAGGAAGCAAAACGAATGCCTGAAGAAAAAATATTAGGTAGAGTTCTATCTTAAAAAAAATAAAATCTAAAGTGCCAACTTTTATTGTTTAAACTGATTAGGAATTGCAAAAATTTTCTACGAAAACAATGTGTGGATTTTTTCTTAAATTTTGCAGTGTTTTCTCTTCGCCAATGAGCACAAAATAATTCTTGCTTTGTTTATTTATTGTTCAAATTAGAAAAAAAATACTACATCTCTGCCAAATTCGTTAGCATTTTTGAACATTTTGACTGTTTAATCTTTTTCACAGTTAATTGTTTTAAAGCTAAGATGTTAAGAGAAATAGAGAATTAGTTGGTACTGTAGATATATAAAGTACATTTAAACAAATAATGGCAATTTTTTATACGAGCTTAAAAAAAATGAAAAAGTTGTTTTTGGGCTAAAAATATTGTAACGTATTTTTTTGCAATTTATTATTATTATTAATGTTTTTATTTTTAAAGTTAAAAAATCATAAAGTAAGAAAAGAATCAGTCAAGTTTTTTTCAAAATGGCACTTTACCTGTTTAAATAATGTAAAATCGTCTGGAAGCGCCAGTTTTTTGTCTAAATCATTCCATCAACGGCTTACTGATGTGTAGTAACAATTTTCAGCCGCAATATTTTTAAAATCAAAGCAGATCGGGCCGCTGGTCCGTATCCGTGATGTATACCCTCTGTATATTTATAGTATCGCTTTCACCTGAGACGTTTGGCGCAGTCGGAAGGGTCGTTGGTGTGCTTTTCCGGCTTTTTTTCCTTTAGATCGTGCTCACTCGCTTAATAAAATAACGTGGGCGATGAAGCGTCTCGTCCACTTTCGCTTTCGGCGTTCCTTTGTGCATGACGCCGTCGCTAGGTGTATAGTGCGGGCGTAGCGCGGCGAGAGGGTGCGAGGGTGTAAAAATAAAATAAGAAAATTCAATCTAGTAGCCCCTACGCAACGTTTAGCTTGCATGCGGGAGTTCGGGGACCTAGGGGATTCGGGTTGTGTCCTTGGAAATGTCCTTGAAACGCGCTGGATTAGCGTCAAAAGTCACAGTTTTATGTTAGAACATAAAAATTTAGACAAAAGGGGGCTAAAATTGCTGCGGTTAAAAATTTTACAGGATTAATCCTCTATCGAAGTTTCGAGGCAAGGGAAAAAAGATAATATATTTGGCAGCGGCGTCGACTTCATTTAAATGTGAATGCGAATAGCCTTTCAAATTCTGCACAACGCTTTAATATGAGATTCGTGAGATGCGTACATTCCTGCGGTCGGAGCTGGATGGTGCTCTTCACTGGAACTATTCGACGGAGGGAGAAGCGAGCAGGGGTTAGTTCGAGAAAATTTGATTAGCAGGCTGAAACTTAAACCGATATAAAAATTAAAATACATCGATGAAAACCAAAAGCCATAGGCGCACCAAGAGACAAATAAGTTATGAAACATCACCTAAAATTTGCGAATGACCGGTTAGCAATGTTGCAAAAATATTCGTAAAATTTATTTTGTTCTTCCTATTAGTTTCGTCCCTGAAGGAATTTTGCGTACCATTTATATATTTAATTTAAATGCTTAACGTTGAAAATTAAACGATGTTATTATATTTTTGCCAACTATTATCCTTAGTGGTGGTGAGCCCGAGCGGTTCATAAAGGCGGTAAAGCGGATTACCACCTTTATGAACCGCGCTTATGAAATTCCGAAGCCAGGAACATTAGTTGACACCGATATTTATTCAGCTGGATAATAATGAAGATAATAAAAGGATGTTTACTTTATGTAAAGTTACTTAGAAAACAGTCAAAAAAAATGCAGAAAATAAAAAACTTTTTTGAAAAAAAAGAAGCATTTTATTTTTGTAAACAATGAACTAATCTATTTCTTTTACTAAACTGTAAGTAAATAACTCTCTGGTTCAGAAACAAACGGAAAATGTCCAACTTTTCATGAATCGGAATTATTTGTCAACTTTACGGACTTCGGCATTTAAACCCCACAACTGCAGTAAAAACTAAAATTGTACTATTTTGGGACATAAATAACTATTAATTGGTATTTAGTAAAAAAACTCGGCTAAGATCCCCAAAACTAGAGTCTAGATGTATATTGATTTTTATGATATCGTATTTAACATTTCCAGGTCGCAATTTGCGTAGAAACCGAAAATAGACTCTAAAACATTTGTCATCTACATAGATGTCCCTGACATTTGTCGTCCTTTGTCCAAGCACCCCTTCCGTCCCTCTATAAAGTTTGGTCTCTATTCCATCTCGTCCCAATTAATAATTCGTGTAAAATTTTGCACTTCCCTTTTATCGCTAACCCATCGTCTTTATCTCGCCTTATTTTACGTCCCCATAAAAACAATTATCCTCTTCTGCAGAACAGGTCATCGTGGAAACGGGCGTATGTGTTAAGAATGCTAGACGATAGTGGCTCAGCCATCCCATATTCGGGCTGTGATCCCGTTAACCTATTAAGACGATATACTGCAAAGTGAAAATGTAAGGTGTAGGACGTGTGGCGGCGGTCTGGGGCGATATAACGTATAATCCCCGAGGGCACCACCGTTTAAGGGAAGCCACTCACTCCGCGCTTTCGCTATCGAGAAGAGCTGCTGGCATGACAGACGGGCCTATGCGGTCCCATTCACCGGATCCAATTAAACTATTACACTTCTCTCCTCTGGACGGCCCTGCACATCAAGATAACGGCGACGCATTATTAGTGGGTTGACCTGGCGCTAGGGACGCGTAATATCAAAGGGACAGAATTAGAGCCGGGCTCACTTCATGCCAAACATTCTTGACTACGTACACATACTCTGTTGGGGCCATTTTACAAGATTGTTGATACAGCTTTGCGGACATTTTCGTAAGAGAAGAATTTTCACATTTGGACACCGACAGGATGTCGGAGATTTTTTCCAACTTTTATAAAAATAAACAAAGTTTGGAAAGTACGTAAAGTTTGTTGAGTGGTGAAGTAATATACCAAAAAATAAAAAGTAAAAACCTATTTTATACTTATTTTTTACTTTGAAGAAGTTCACCTTATAAATTTTATTATGACAAAATATTTCAACTGAAATCCAATAAGTGACTCAAGCTTTCAACGTGATACTTATAAACAAGCAATTTATGTATACATTCTTGACTTATAAAAAAAACTTCTAATTGTAAAGATTATAGACACAAAGGTACTCGAGCATTGGATTCATAACACCCTATTATGATTCTTTTATCCCACGATAAACTGTTAAAGGATTATTAAATTTTTTTGGACCCTTAGAATCATTCGGATTATTTGTATTCTTCGTGTCGCTTAAACTTGTCTTCGAACCTTCCATTCCAGAAAACATTCTTTAGATTTTTATTTCATTGATTTTCTTCAAATTTGTTGGAATTTATCAAATTTTCTGTTTTCTCTAATTGTTTTTAAGTTTTGATTTTATCAAGATTTTTCGAATTTTTCATTTTAATTTTTTATATTTTTGTAATCGTTGTTTTTAGATTTCTGGAATTATTTAAATATTTTAAGTCGTAATATTCAATATTTTTCTATTTTTGTAGATATTTTATAAGCTTCTATATTTTCTGTAGTTGCTCCAGATTATAGATACATTTTGTATTGTTTAAATTGTTTTAAATTTTTCAGGTTATTTTGTATATGTTTGCATTCGTTGTTATGTTTTAATTTTTTCAATCATTTGATAATTTCGAATACTTTTTTTTTGCATTTTTAAATTTTTTTTTTGCATAGTTTTAAAATATCTAAAATTTTTTGAATTTTTTTTATTCCATTTATTTTTTAATTTACAATTAGATTGCATTTGTAAATTTTTTTTATTTTAATATTTTTATCAATTTCTTAATTTTTTTCAGATTCATTTCACCAGATTTTCTATTTTGTTCAGGTTTAGACTTTTGATATATTTTTGATTTAAATTTTTAGATAATATTTTTTTTTTGGTTCATTGCATTACCTGGATATTTCAAATGATTTAGTCTTTTTTTATTTTTGTGAATATTTTATTTGTCTTTGAATTTAGACTATTTAAATTCGTTGATTTTATCAACAAATTTTTGATACACTTTAGATTTTTATTGCATCTTTGTCTTTACATCAATTTATTTTATTTTTTGCTACTTTTACGTGCTTTAAATTTTAGTTTTAGATTATACTTTCTGTATTTTTATTCTGATAAAGGTGTTTAAATTAAATTATTTGGATTTTATTCTAGCTCTTGCAAAATGCAAGTTTTTGGATCTTTATTAACTCTTTCACTTTCTTCAATTTATTTAGATTTTTGATAGGTACGTTCTAGAGTATTTAAGTTTTTCAGATTTAAAACAAGTTTAAAATCTTTCTGTTAATTGTCCTTTTTGGATTTTATTGTAACGGCTGGGATCTTGGTTTCTCGAACTTCTTCGAATTTATAATTTTTATATTTTTTCTACTTTTTAAAGTTTTCCGATATAATCAAAATGTAGATTCTTTAATGTTATCAGATTAGTTATAGAATATTTAGATTTTTTTTTTGTTTTGGATCATATGTTTTTTAAGGACAACTTTGAGATGTTGTTTTTTTAGACTTAAAACTTGAATTTTGTAGATTTAGAAATCTAGATAAAAAATCGGTTGTTATTTTTTGTTTTACTTTTGATCGTTTCAATTCTTTACATTTTTGGTATTATTTAGTTTTTTGAAACCTGAACAGTTTGGATCTTCCAGGTCTGTAGATTTCTAATGGTTTTTAATGTTTTTAATTTCAGCATCTTTAAATGTTTTTAATTTATTCAATTTTTGTTTTTATTAGTTTCTCTATCTTTTGGATATATATTTTTTACCTTTTTTATTTTTTGCATGTATTTTTTAAAATTTTCAAATTAGGGTGAATTTTTTGAGTTATAATATTACATTAGATGTTTTGTTTTCCTTCGTCTTTTGAAATTTTTAAATGGTCGACATCTTAAGTTATTTAAAAAAAAATTATGTTTAAGATTTAGTATTTTTTATATTCATTAATTTTTTAGGTTTATTCGATTTTTTGTATTTTTTTTTGCTGTCTTTGTTCTCTAATTTTTTGAGAACTTCGAGAATTTTTCTAGATTTCTAGAAATCTTCTAGATTTTCTAGATTTTCTTATGCAATGTACAATAAAGTACAAAATTTTAATCTACATGTAAAATAATGTATGGTATGCTTAAAAGTAATATGCTTCGTTTATTTAGAACCTGAGGTTCAAATTTTAAAACTCGAACAAATTCTAGAACTGTACACAAGATTTGACCAAACTTATGTGCTGTACCAGTTAGGGATATTTTTACAACTTATGAGTTTTATGCATTGTGTTATAGACAATTGACAGCCATGACAAAAATGTTTTAGCAAACAGCAAAAAGTTATTTGTTAATTTATTTTCATCAAATGTAAATAATTTTTTGATAACTAGAAATTGAGTAGCTATTTGTTGCTGATTTAGATGTTACAACTGATAAACGTGAAAGTTATGTATCTTTACACTGATAATTTCTTATTAATTTACACCTACAATTTGTATCAATTTAAACATAAAACAACCTTATTATGCAAGTTTGTTTGTATACCTACGATACATACAAAATTCTACATCTGATTGCTCTCACGAGTTTTTTGCAACTGACAAATTTTAAAATTATCATTCTTAATTTTAATTTTTAGCCGCAACTGTAAAATAAATGTCACTTTTTGGCCGACAAAGTGTGCCAAAAAATGTAATCAAATACTTAAAACTATTATTTATTTATTTATTGATTTAGGTTATTAACTTATTATTTATGTATTAGCATTTCAAATAAATACATGTCTATATCAAGTTAAAGGTAACAAATTGTGTACGTACAAGATGAGACGTCAAAGAAAGTAAAAAGCCGTCACTCATTGAAAAACGCAAATAAAAATGCGATACGTGCCTGCCACTCTACACTCTCGCTGTTTATACATTTATGAATTTCTGAAAAACGTCTGAAAACACATAAAAATTTGATCATGAACGAAAATTCGACATTAAATGTTGGTTTATGCCAAGATTTTTCTTGTTATATGATTTCTGAATTTATTTTTAAATACTTTGCAAATTGTGATCTCAAGTATATGCTCTTTTTACTGTTGGTAATAAAAATGAAATAATAGTGATAGCCGGGGGTAGAAAAGCTCCCATCTGAACCACGTCTAAGATGGTCTTTCCTTCGACGTGCGAATATTTATAGTCCCCGGCGAAAAACTTATAAGAATGAATCAATCTATTCCGTTAAAAAAGCTATCGTATCCTAAAACCCCGATAAGACTTTACAAATTCGACCAATAATAAATAAATCAATAAATAATGCAAAGCAGGTGAAGAGAACGTATTAATCCAAAAGAGCTCATTGCCAATAACCCGCCATAACCCCTGAGCCGAGCCTCTATTATCCTTGTAACGAGTTCGCGTAACTTTGACCCAGATATTCATTCGGGAAAAGAATGAGATAAAAATCGTCTGGCCTTTAAGAAGAGGAAAGTTTGATCCATCAATATTGCACGGCGCTTGTCAATCATTGGAATGTATAAATTCGAAAAAATGTGAATAATTAAGGCTATAAAATTGACACGCATAGGCGAGAGCATGCCAAAAGCAGGTCCTTCATCTTATAAAATATTCAGGATCGTCTATAAATATTGACGAAAGTGCGTCCCCGCTTTTTTCGGAGAGTTTTATAACAAGTGTTTCTCTTTTGCATGCGAGACTCATATAACACGTTGATAAAAAATAACACGTTCTTTATCTACGAAGTAATAGTGAAATGTAATGCCGAATAAGAAGGACTTTACGACTGGACCCTTGTAGAAGTGGGCCAGAACGCGATATGGGGGCTAATGCAGTAAGCGCTTTTGCAATATGAAAAGGCTCGACCAAATCTGAAAGTTGTTCCTGCCTTAAAAAACATTTGATTTTTACTTTTTAGTAACTCAAATTTGCACGGATACGAAAAAGATTAAATTACGTCGTTTGCTTAAGAAAATGTTTAGAAAGATATTCAAGAGAGGTTACTTTGTTTAACTATTTTTCAGTAACTTAATTTTTAAATTTGCATTTAAGTTCTAAAAAGTACACCAAAAGCAAATAAAAAATGTTTAAAAAACTAATACTTTGATCGTGGCGTTATGGAAAAAATGGTCACAAAGTAATAATATTAAGTTAGTTTTAGTAAGTCACTATATTTAAAATGTTGGAACACGTTCTTTTAAAAAACACTGATACACTTTGCAAATTGGTCAATTTGTTTCGAGCTTGTTCCGTCTCTAAGACAATTTACATCTCTTCTTGAATGATTCCCGCTTTACTCGTTTTGTTTGGAGTTTGTGCAATTTGCACTAGGACAAAATGTATAAACAACTAAATAATCTTTTAAATTCAACTTTGTTTTATTCAAATTTAGAGAAACAAAAAATTCACTATAGAGTATCTTTCTTTGAAATAACTTAGTAATGAAAATAAATTCAGAAATAATTTAAACAAAACAAAAATTACACATATATGCGTTAACAAATGATGATAATTATTGATACTTGATTTCAAGTAATCAAATATAAAACTCAAATTTTCAGGCTAACGAAAAAAATTCAATAATCACTAGATTGTTTGTAAAAAAGTTTCAATATTTTGTAGTAAAATTGAAATTGCCTATTATTTTTTACTTAGGTTTAGGTTTTGTGTGTAAAGTGTAATTTTTTCCATAATTTCTTCCAAGAAAAGTTTATTTGTAGAAATTATGTAAAATTAATTTTAAAATGTAAGAAATTGAGTATTTGGTGATTTCAAACTACAAAAACAAGTTTTTCGTGAAAAACTAAAAAATTGAAAAAGTAACACAAAAGTGTTACAAAAGAGTAAACTAAAACAGTTACGTACTCTAATGTCTAAGTTTGATTAGTCTAATAGTAATTATGGCAAACAATAATTTTGGAACATGTTTTGTTAGTTTCATATACTCCTCGTGGTTCCATTTACCACATTTACCACACTCTCGCATGTCTAATAAATGTTTTTCCTTGCATGCATGGCAATACCAAGCAGTTTCTATTGAGATTTTAGTCGTATTTCGTTTTCTTTGACCTTTATGAAATTCCTGTTTTTTCTTAAAAACTCTAATTTTCTTGATTATTTCCTTGTAATCAGTATTTGGTGTTATCTTTGGTTTCTTCTTATTAATAAATACAAAGTTGTTGTAAATAATTTTTGCATGAATTTTTAATTGTGGGCCTTATTACCCTGCGGGTTGTATTTACACAAGGTTTGGTCCCTAAATAAATTGCCTTGTTTTTTTTGCAAATGTAGAAATATGTATTAGATAAAAATAATAGATATGTTCTAATTTTTAATCATTGTCTTTAATTAGATCAGAAATATATTGAATAAAATGAAAATTACTAATTCTAGAGGAAAGTAACTAAATAAAAAAAGTAACTAAAAAATAAAAAGGTATTTAAAAATATATTTTTTAATGTAATTTTACTCAGACATATGTCTTTAGATAACAAAGCAACTGTCTTATATTTTTATTAATTAACTACGTTATCACAATTGAGCTTTAATCAAAGTTGCAAAATAGACACTAAATATGGAACAGGTACTCAAATATGGGCTATAGGTATAAATTTAATGATTTTTTAGGAAATAACAATAATAAACGTTTATATCAGTAGTTTATATCAGTTTTAAGTTCTATAGGTTCAGTTTTCAGGCTTAAGCGTTGCAAAGTGCTTTTAAAGTACCCATTTTCCTCTGGCCAACTACTTTTATGACTTTAGCCGTTTGCTTTTCATCCCAATTTTTTCTTGTTTTTTAAAGGTTGTCGGCGGCATTCTGAAAATAAAAATTAATACACTTTAAAAACAAATATCCATCATCTAAGTACTAGTACTGTTTTAGCCCATATCTAGGACCATAGCATAGCCCATATTCGAAATTTTTAAGCTAAATAAAGTTAACCTCATATTTTACAAGTCATACACCATAAGCTATTAATCAAGCAAAAAACATAAAATTAAACATATATTCTATAAATCAAACATATAGTTACAGCATTTAGACCTAATTATCATCACAAAATAACATACTTTTACATACCTTAGAAAATTTTCTAACTGCGACGAAACAAGAGGGTCTCACCTTAGCGACACTTCGCGCCATAATGACGAGATGGAATAATTGCGATGTTATGCGATAGAAAATAGTCGTTTGTATCATTTTTTAATTATTTGTTTCCGAGAAATGCTACTAGCCCATATTAAAGCACTAGCCCACATTTAGTTACTCTCCTCTATTAGTAAATTCACTCAAATTGCTAGAATAGGAAAGAAACTTTAATTTTAGAAATTTTTTAATTTTATGACTCAATCTTAATTGTTGCCAGACACAAACACATGGTGCTAAATAAAATCCCTTTAATTAATTTTTATGTCGGTTTCTTCAATAAAGAAAAAGTAAAAAAAAGCATATTGTTATTTCAAACCATACTACATACCACAAATTCTATGAAATACACAAAAACAAAAAAAAAATTAAAAATTAGAAGTTTTGAAAAAAGACTACAAAAATGATGGATTAGCCAGTTTTAAATACAAAAAATACACTAAAAGTTTTCATTTTTTAAATTTATGTCTGTATTAAACAAAAAATATTCTCAAATTGGACGGGTATCTCATTTTTACATTGTAAAATGCTTTCCAACATATTTGTAAATATTTCAGAAAATACTCAAATTTGAGTCTTAAATTTTTTAAACTTGTCAAATAAAACTAGAAATTCGACAAAAATCGTTTCAAAAATCTTTGCACGATTGTAGTTTTTGGGCAAAATCTAGTTTCATTAATGTGCTTACGAGGTAAATTGCTTTTCACTTTTATTTGTTTGTTTTTTTTTAATTCTACACTATAGGAAATTATTGATCTCACATATTAAACAATATTCTTGGGTTAGCAAGATTGCAAACAAGTCATTCAAAATTTTTTCAGAGAATAATTTGGTGCTATATTTATGTTAAAAATATTTATATAATCCACCGACTGAAACTAAAATTAAGATGAACTAGAAAATGTGGTAAACTAAATTGTTATCAAAAAATTAAAGGGTGTAACAAAATAAACTGTTAAACATTTAGATTGATTTTATTTCTAAAGAAAAAAATTAGAAATTGTTAGGACAAATTAAAAGTTTAAACTGTTTGAAAAAAGTAAACTGGTGAACATTTTGTTTTTGATTATTAAAAAAAATAGAATTTGTTGATAAGGATTGAGAAAAAAAAATTAAAATGGGTTTTACGAGCGTATTTAATTTATTGCACTTTTTAAGGAAAAATGTGGTAACATAATAATTATCGAAACAAATATTTTCAGCTACTTAAATTTGAAACTAAACGCATAAACTGTTCACTACCTGTGTTTTTTTTTTTTTGTAATAAACTCGATATTATTGTTCTTAATGTTTTGAAAAAATAAGCTGATAATGGTTAATGTAACTTTCCTAGTACAACTATAATATGTATTTTTAGGTCAATTCAATCGACATCAATTTTTTTTTTTAAATCGCTATAAATATAAATAAGCATTGTCTAATTTTAGATAATCACATTAACATTTTTTCACTTTTTGGATAAAACTTAGTGGATTTCTAGAATCTGAAATTAGGCACGCAAAGCAGATTAATTTACTGGAAATGACAGGCGGTAATTAATCTTCAAAATGTTAAATTATTATAGTTGTACGAATTTTTATTGGAAAGTTGCCTAATTTGCAACTTAAATGCATAAATATTTTAGCTTTATTGGAAAAAGAGTCAGTTCCGACCGCGTCATCAATAGTTAAGATAGGTGAAAATGTTTGCTAATGAAGAATAAATTTTTCATAATCAGAAGGTATTTTTAGAAAAACAAACAAGAGAAAAAAAGTGTGTAGGTTTAACGTTGAAAATTTGAAAATCAAAATTGAATACACTTGCAAATACGTACAGTTAGTTAGAACGAAATACTGAGTGAAGTTCAAGTAACAAAACTGCTAACATTATAAGAATAAATATTTATGAGACAATCTCGGTAAATGTATTTTCTCATTTGTAAATGGGACAGAGGAATTCTTGTTTTAAATATCGTAGCCTTTGAGCAAAGCTTTCGTGAGAAAGGTAAATAAAAATGTTTGCAAAATGGCGAAAACACTGTTGACAGGTTTAAATCCGTAGAGAGTGATGATGGTAAGAGTTATTTTGTTAGAAGCAACGCCTTTGATTTTTGGAATTTTCTTAAATTCGTTTTCGGAATCCACCGGTCAGTCCATCTGGTCAAATTGCGCGTCTGTCCACCCTCCCCTGTCTCTTAATGCATCCGTCCATCACAAACAATTTAAATCAAGTAGAAGAAGATAAATATTTGTAAAGGAGAGTGTGTAGCTGTGGAACTTCAAAAGACATGTGACCCACGCAGAGCTTATCAAACCCTGGTCCGGCGCTGGCTGCGAATTCAATTTCAATACGCGCTCTCAATCATGCATGGAGTGTGTGGGGGGCGACTGCGGAGGGAGAGAGTGAGGGCGACGGGGGTGCGAGAGTGAACATCAAAGTCCTGCAGGCTCTCGCGTCCAAGACATAGTGCCCCGCCGCCCCCGCTCCCGCCGCCGGATTGACGCGCCTGCCACGCATATACTCAGCTCACGCATAATTTAGACGCGCGGTTGCGAGAATGGACATCGCCCGAGCTCAATCAATACCTCAGATCCAGGACTACATTACTGCCTCCGGCCTTTGCTGGTTTGCTTTGTGGAACGAGTCTAGGTTGAGACTACGACAGATAGATGGATGTGTTAGATAGACTCCCTTTACAAGGGAACTGGAATAACAACGGCCTGATGGACTCGAATTTGCGTCTCGTTATCAATCGGGTCTTCCGGGACGTAGGAAAAAGGAAAAACAAATACAAAATGGACGATGAGAGGCTTCCGACGATGAAACTGCGTCTTCTACGGGTTCTAGAGACATTCTAATTAAGAGCTACTAGTTTACAACGTTCCGCGTTCCAAACACTATGTCTTTTTGTAGCACGTTACATTAAAGCAGTCCCTATTGGTCAAAGCTTTAGACGATCTTATTTTCTCGATTCTATCGAGATTCTAATTAAGCTACACGCTCGCTCTTCAAAAGAATCATTTCTTGTCTTCTCTTTGTGATCTGTCATATTAAAATGATTCTTGCTGGTCGATGCTCCCTCTATATATCAGTTGCTCGGATTAATACAATTCGGAGCTTCTGGGGGCTATTGGTAGAATGATTCGAATGGGGTAGAATGAAACGTAACAACTGGACTGAAGGTCTGATGGTTTTTCGCTCTATTGCTGGAGAACTTCAGAGTCATCACTTTTGCCTCGGTGTCTCCATTTTCTTTGTGTTTTGAACGGGAAACATCGAATGATAATTCATGTTTTGGGTTCTTAGTTCCGGATTTCGTGAACGCTCAAATGCTGATCAGCAGTGACTTGAGATTTTCTAGAAATCGTAGATATCTAAAGCTTAGAGACTATGACCATCTGAAACGTAAATTGAAACTAGACAGATAAGCAGAAATATTCAAAATTCGCGTTGTCATGAGCACGACTTATCACAATAGCAGCTCTTTGTTAAAAATTTAAAACACATGTTCACTCCTTACATTAAACAAGAAATTTAAGGCTGGTTTTGTGATAACCAAACATTTATTTCACACAACTTAAGATTTCACAAATCATCTTTTTTTTGAAAAAAAAAATTATAAAATAACTGGTAATATATATATATATAGTAGGACTGCCCATAAAGATATATATCATATATAATGTACAGAATATTCCAACAGTTTATGGGCAGTCCTACTATATATATATATTACCAGTTATTTTATAATTTTTTTTTTCATATATATATATATATATATATATATATCATATATAATGTACAGAATATTCCAACAGTTTATGGGCAGTCCTACTATAGACAATTTTATAAAACTAAATTTGATTCTGAAATATAAACTTGATGTCTACAGCAAACGAAACGAGCTTTAGGACAAAGTATTTGAAGAATTTTATAAATTTTTTTTCGAATTTTAGAGCTTTTCAAAAGATTGATTTATAATAACAATTGATTATAATATAATAACTTTAAATATATTTTGGATATTTTTATATATTTTAGACTTATTTTATATTCAATATTAAGTTTTACGAAAATTAGTCGCAGTTTAATAAAAATTGAAACTTTAAATTACACATAATTTAGAAATTTTTGTAATTTTATATATTTTTGTTTTATACATCAAATAAGTAGTATATTAACTTATTTATTAATTAATTACATAAATGTTGACCTGTTTAGAAAGCATAGAAATTTTTATTCTTTTTTTTATTGTGGTCACATATTTTTTGTTTGTTAGCGTTTTAAAATGCTTTAAATAGCTCAGCTTTAAGCATGTTGAGGTTTTTCAATTTTGTAAATTTACAAAATTTTAAAAATTTATTGTTTTATATTAAAGTTATAGATTCAACACTGTTTATCTAATTTTTGCTTTTGTTGGAATTTGAGACCTGTTATAATATTTTGTGGTGAAAATTTAGTTATTTTTAAACTTGATGTTGATATTTTAAAAATTTTAGCCATTTTTTTTTCAATAAATACTTTTCAGCTAATTAAATTTTGAGTATTAATATTTTTTTAATTTTTCAAAAGTTTTACCATTCAAAATTGAACATTTTTACAGTTTTTTTTTAATTATATATTTATAGTTATTCACTTACTTTAATACAGTTTTAGTTCGAGTCTAATAGTTCCTATTTAATACAAAAAGTTAAATTGATTATGCCATTCGGTATACGTTATACGCTCTGTATATACAGGGCTTTCATAAAAGAATATAGCATCCAAAGTGCTTTGAAAAACAATAGAATTGACCACATTGTCGTAATTTGCCGCTCACCTCAAATATCAACGTTTTTAGTCCTAAATGACATAAAGTGTCAGAAAATAAAAAAAATGAAGTTACAATATTTTAATCGAGATTATTCACGAATGTAAATACAGAGAAATGCTATTTAAAATTGGCGGAATTTGAAACTACTAATCGTCGTCCAGCGTAGACGCTCAACCAGTTATTTCAAAGGGTTGCATTGCGAATGGAGACGACAATTGTCAACAGTGTCAAATTATCCCTCGCTTTTTGTGTTTACGTTGCGTTTCTTTTTTCCTGTGCTCGATTTTTCAGTTACTGCTTCTTCATTTATTATAAACAAAACAGTTTTTTTCAAAACTCTACGTGTGTCGTTATTTCACAAGGTTAGTCTGAGTGGTCAAAAACAATTTGGAATATATGGTTAGAATTTTTTTTTACATTTTAGCAATGGGTTACCCAGTTGAGCAAAATACGTTTATCGTAAAAGCCTATTATCGCAATGGGTCTTTGGTAAACGGCGAATGGGTGTATTCAATTCAAACCTCTAAGGATGAATATTTGGCAAGATACCCAGACATTGAAGTTCAAGAAGCTTCTCTGGTGGCTCATATTCACCATGTTCTAGACAGGTTTAATATCACTGGAGATGTAAAAAAAAGAGAAATCGACAGGAAGACCGCAAGTTTCAGACGAGATAGTTGACGATTTAAGGGTGCGTCTGGAACAAAATCCCCAAACATCTTTACCAAAGTTATCTTTACAATCTGGAGTACCTTTAACTACGTGCTACAAAATTGTTAAGAAGAGGTTGCATATGCATCCATATAAAGTTATGACTGTGCAAGAACTATTACCAATTGATCCCCATAGACGTGTTCAATTTTGCAATTGGTTTCAACAAAATATGAATGACAACAGGATGTTGGATCTAACCTTTTTTAGTGATGAGGCATGGTTCCACCTGTCCGGTTACGTCAATTCGCAAAACTGCAGATATTGGAGTACTGAAAACCCACATCTTTTTCTTGAGACGCCTTTACATCCTTCAAAAAATTGGAGTTTGGTTGGCAGTTTCTCGTAGGCGGATCTATGGACCTGTTTTTTTTTTCATGATTCGGTAACTGCAGACTTGTACCGAGACAGCATTTTAGAACCATTTATTGATCAATTGGATGACGAAGAGCTACAACAGGGTTACTTCCAACAAGATGGAGCCCCAGCGCATATCGCCCGGGCCACATTGAATTATTTGCAGCAATTTTATGATGATCGAATTATTAGTACCTCACACCTTTGGACTTCTCCATTTTTGAATATTTGAAGGACCGCGTGTTTAGACGCCACTTGAACAATTTAGAAGAATTGCAGGATGAAATCATTCAACAATGTAATTTAATTAATGGACAAATGTTGCAAAATATTTTTGAGAACATGAAGAGAACAGTTAGAAATTGTTTAGAAAATAATGGTGAACACTTTCAGCATCTTTTATAATCTTAGTTTTTCAAATATAAAATAAATTTGTTCAATAATAAATTATTAGCCCCTTTAGAGTATGTAACCAAATTTACGTTTCATAAATAATCCAAATCCTGTTCTGCGAAAGGCGGCACATTTTTATTTGATTTCAACGCCAACCACGATGCTATAAACATTTATGAAAGCCCTGTATAGAAATTTTGCACGCTCTGTATGTATAGAAATATTTTAAGCTTGTAGAGTATATTAAGATTCCTACATAAGCGAACTCAATTTTTGAAATTTTTAATAATGTAGCAATGAGATTTCGGCTATAGATTGTTGGAACATTATGTATATTGTATATTTTTTCAAATGTTCACAAATAGATCTTCAATTAAGTTTTTTTGTAAGTGATCTAAAATTAGTCTTGCTCACCAATTTCTAGAGATAGAGCAGTGATAATATATTCGTTTAAATTAAGATTTTGTCACGAAATAATATATTTAAATAAAACTTTCATAAGTGTTGGTCTAAATAATTAATACAATTAGTCTAAAAAAATAATAACTTGAATAAAATAAGGAAAAAAAAAACTAATTAAAAAATTGACTGATTAATAAATTTTTTTGATTAAAATTTGATTAAATATAGTACTGGTTCAGATGTCATTTTAATTACCAACGTCAAAACATTTTTTTTTAATCAATTATGATCAGTGTCGTAAGTTACATTAATTACATAAATTTCTACTAGAGTTGTTTTTATTGACTTTTTAGTTGTGGTTCAATTAACATAAAAAAATACTTCGCGTGCATTATTTCCGGCGAAGCTAATTTCTAGGCTTAAAATATAAAACGAATATTTTATGAATATTTATTATTCAAATGAAACTTATTGTGATTAATTTGTTGAACAAAAGTTTGTCTTGATATAAAAACATTTGATTTGGAATTAAATTTTTTCTGTCGTTTATATCTTTCACTTATCTGTTAGCATCTTTCAAAAGATTTTCCTAGAAGGGGAACTATACTAGCAAAAACTGAAACAATAAAAGTTTTTTTCCCCAAATATTCTATCAAAAAGTAGCTGCAAAAGTAAAGGTTTTTATTATTTGCTTCACGCATACTTTTGAAAATAGAAAACACATTTTTCACATGCTAGTAGAATAAAGAGCTTCTTTGTTACAAGATTTTTCGGTAATCTGCAAATACAATAGGATCGACGTTTTAAGCAATTAAATAATTAACTGACTTTTTCTTCAATGTTAATCAAAATTGATCGCACTTAATTGTTGATAAATTTTGTAGTATTTTGATTTATCTTTTTTTCAGGTGGTTCTTTATCACCTTTTGTCAAATTGCGGAATCCATCTTCTCCATTTGTTCCCCTCTACGTTTGTGATTCCGATTGCGGGGGGCGTAGTGCCCGCTTTAAATTTTGATTTGGCGTTAATTCAGCACATTTTCTGGCACGTATTCGGGGGCCGTATGGGGTGGCTCAACTGTCATTTCGCTTTGTTACTTTAGGTTGGAAGTTGGCGGTGGTGGTTTATCCGGGCTGAGGGGAGATCTCACATTGTTCGAGTGTTAAACGCACTCTCTCATAACGGAGTGTTAATTTTTTAACACCTGGTCGGTAGAAGTTTCAAAGTTGATGCGGTGTCTGACTGATTTCAATTCTGTAGAATGGGGTAGAAACGTCAATCAAGCCGGCGTTCACGCAAATTCGCGAAAATGAATTTTTTAGGACCCCCTTTAAATAATTTACTCGAAATTATCTGCGTGATTTGTTATTGATTGGAGTTTGGGGGGCGAGTTTTTTCGTTCCACGGGTATTTTCCTACGTATGAATGTATAAGTGGCCGAGTGTCCGTTCGCGAGGCCGCTAAGACTGCGGGGAGGGCGACCAGGATCGATAGAGCGCCCCCTCCCCGCACTTTACACTTCCCGCAGGACTTTCACTCTCCGGACTCTGGACTTTCTCCTCCACCCCAGTACAGCGGCGTGGCATGATGCATATTCAGGTAGCAGGAAGGCAGCAGGAACGCTGCACTTACGCGAAGATGTGCCCCCTCGCGGTATCCAAACGATTAATGACTTCTTCAGAGATCGTATCAACGAAGGGTTGACGAATAATCCTCTCATTTTTACATAACGGAAGATGGTCTACTAACACCGAAACACACTTAAGAAAAAGGACATCGTCTTCCAAACAAATGGGGGAGGATTACATCAGAAGATCTAATTTGAATAGTTTGGGAGCAGTTGACATGACAACGTAATTTAACGCTTTCAGATGAAAATCATTATAACTTTTGACAGGTTCACTCTACGAACTCACCACGAAAGCAACAAATTTCTGTTGTACTAATGATGATATTAATGTAAAAGCTTAAGAGATTCTCATATTAAAAGAAAGTATTTTCAAACAATTTAATTCGGTCTTATCTTTGTGTTAAAAAAGGCTTAAACTTTTATCAAGATTTTCTGATTCAAGTCCACGAGTGCTCATTCGTAGGTTTCACTATGAATTGTTGGTTTGTGAGTTTGAACATCTCTTTTTCTGAGTTGAATATGCAAAGAAGCGACGAGCCACCCCTGACTGAAATGACCAGCGGCCGTGGGCTTCTAAACTTCACAGTGCGAGAGCTAGAGTGAGGGGTGAAGAGAGCGGACGAAGGGGCTGTAAACTTTCCCTTCTCAAAGATCAATACCTCTACTCTAGTCCGGCGTCCAGCGGGTAGCTTATACTTGGACTTGATGTTCGTCCTGCTGAACGGTTCTCTCCTGCTGTCCCTGCTGTTCTTCCGTAGTGAATTATGCAATGTTCCGACGTAGCCGCTTCTTGCTGATGGACAGCAGGAAAACGCGTCAAGAAGGACGTCTCCTTTCGAGTAATTGCGGCCGGCACACAGCTCCCTTAGCAACGTCGTCCTGAAGGATTTCCGTTTAGCGCGAGTCCTGCAGGACCGCTGCCAGGATTGCGGTAACAGGCTTGCATGAAAATGGAGGAGAGTGAGAATCCTTGTCCCAGCCTTGCATGTATAATAGATGCGGTAAGCTGTGGAGGGCGTAGGGGCGGTCTACCGAGGGGATGAAACGGAATTAATGCTAATGCTGAAATTATGTTATTAATTTACAACCCCAATTATCGGCGGGGTGATTTCCGAGCGGAAAAATGTCGTTGCGAGAGTTGCGATGGACGTTGGAGGGGTGCTGGTGGTGTGAGAGATAGACGAACTTTGCAAATAGATTATATTTGTAGGGTTCAAATGCCTCTAGAAGTTTGGAAAAGTTTAAGGATATCAGTGGGTAAGGTCAGGTTCGAGTTGCTGGAAAACATCAAAAGTTTAGAAATGAGATATGTCAGAATTCTGGGTTATTTTCGGGATTTCCGGACTATCCCTGTTCCATCAACATCAAGCATCAAGTGAGATTCTCATGCACATCTTTCTTGGTACTTAATTTTTGTTAGGGCCTTACAAACTCAGAAGGAATTCCTTTTACAATATCGTCTTAACTACATTGATCGATTAAATTTATTACGTATATAATTTTCTAATTTAGGACACAGGAAGACTATCACACACACAAATTGTGACAAATTACATTAATCAATTTAATAAATGTTGGACATATTTATATTGTCATTGTATAAGTTTAATTGCAGATATTTAAAACGTAGTTTCTACACACTTATTGTTGATACGTTATTTTAAATTGAAATTTATTTTAATGTTGTTGAAAAATTCTAAAGAAGTAATAAAAAGTTTTGGTAACGTTAGTACACAATTTCTACTTTCTATTCAAATTCCCAAAAGTACAAATTCTATTCGATTTCACAAAAATGTTATTCTAAAAGAGTATTCGAAATTCTATCGGTTCGTATCTAAACTAAGTTCCAAAATTTGTTCCTAAACAATTTAACCAAACATTAAACCTAATTTAAAGATTTTCTTTTTTAATGGACTGCTTAACTTTTTTAACGATGTAATATATATATCTAATAAAAATTAAAACAAATGTCTAGGAGCGTTTACTGCTAGTTTTTCGCATAAAAGTAAGACTTTCCAGCAGTTTTTTACATAAATTTGGACTACATTTACGTATAAATTCTTCAAACATAATCACTTTGAAACACAATAAACAAATTATTGTTATGTAAGCATTCATATTCACTTTTGGCAAAACTAAACAAAAGTTTAAGAAAGGAGTTTTTTCTTAAAAAAAAATTCTCACCAATTTTCGACACAATTTCGAAACTATAACAGCAGACAGAATATATTTCGCAGTAGAAAAAAAAAAATTGACCAATGGATCATAATGAAAAATTTCTACATTGATTTGTGTAATATATATAACAATGCATTAAGAAGAAGTACTTTTTTTAGAGAAGATTAGATTTGATTTATATATTTTCGACGTTTTTACAAGTAGCAATGATTATTACATTTGATTCGTAATTAAGTTAAATTATCTAATTTGTAATAATCAATATAAAGGTTCAACAATTTTATGATTTTGACAAATTCAGGGTGAAAAAAATAAACTTAAACTTTTTTTAATGTCTTTAAAACCAGAACAATATAGATCAAAATGTATTTTAAATTTAAAACTAAAGATATAATTTTTACACTATTAACTTAACTAATGTGATTAAAAATAATAACATATAATTAACACAAAAATATAGATTTATTAAAAAAATCTTAATTCTAGTTTAGATTTTAAAAAATCTGATTTGTAATAAATTTTTGGCAAATAAATTTTTATGTTTGTTGAATTATTGTTTGCATAAATTTAAAACAAAATATAGGCAATTAAAACATCTAAAAATGGTGGATGCGCCGGGATAAGTTAAAACCGCATAAACACATAAATTTAAATAAGAAAATGTTAGTTTCGATACACACATTTTTTCTACTTGTAAAAGTAGAGCTAACAAAATTGATCGAAAGTTTATTTGGCTTTGAGATTCGACAAATGCTGAAAGCTAAATGATTTTATTGGCATCCATGAAAAGTGTAAACATTTTTTTCGTAAAGCGTTGAGATGAGTTTTCTAGGTGTGGGATAACTCAATAAACAATGTTTATTTATTGATGAAAATATTTGGTTTGTGCAGTTAGTTTACAGTCTTAAATAATATGCAGTAATTAATGTTATGTTTATGTTGGTCATTAAACCGATCGATTTTGTAATGTTTAGAAGGTAATGAAATTGTGAAATGTGTTGGTAGCTACTGTAATACGCAATGCTGTTATTATTGACAGGTTCTTTATGAGGTTCTGTATAGTCAAACGGTAAAACTAACATATAGTTACTAGTACTGGGAAAAATTATAAGAAGATATTTTTTCATCATCATTTGCAGATACAATCGATTTTAAAAGGAAAAAAACTGAAACAATAAAAGGTTTAGTGTACTTTCTTTTTTTTATTGGCCCATTCGTTGACAAACAATAACCTCTTTCCTCCTATTAAAGTAAATTGTGTCGACTTAGGCAACCCTTTCGGCACCCTTTTCACGTTAAAGTGGGGGGCGTTTCGTAGTCGCTTATCTGTTCCCCAATACAGTGCACTTGTTTTTTCCCAAGGCTCATAATCGACTGATTAGAGTTCCGACTATAAGTAACAACCACGCGCTGCCACCTTACAAATTGATAAACAACCCCCGATATCCGTTATCCTTTTTCGGCCACGTTCCGTGCTGTGTAAATTATAGCAGTACGAACCGAGATTGCGTTTTTGCAGGAATAAAGCCGGGATGTCAGGACATAATTTTAAAATAACTAGTAAATTAGATGTCTAAAGGACTAATTGTACCGTTTTGAGTCGACTTTGGCAGGTACCAAGCAGTGTTAGGCTACCCCCGCCGATGGCTGCTGAACCGGAAATTTACTTTTAATTCATTACAATTTGTCAAACATTCCAGCGATCATTAATTCATTAAATCGACAGCAATCGGTGAAGAAAAATCACAGCAACACGGCGCAACGGAAATTGGCAAAGTTTTTTTCGCATGAAAATTTTACTTCCGGCACCGCATCGTGATTGTGGAGTTAATAATTGGGGTCTAAGTGACGTGCGTTCTTTTTCTCTTGCACGCAACACCATAATATAACTGGCAGGCTTCAGTGTTGGTTGGGTTGCGTGCACGGTAATAAGTAGGCGCTTTTTGAAACCGATACCGGACGATTTACACGGGCTTTAGACACCGACTGCTACTGTTGATGTTGAAGAAATGTATTGTTGCGGGAGATATTGATAAAACGGATGTGCTGGTGATTAACGAGGAACCAGTGACAGAGGAAGAAAGGTATCTTTCACTGCTTGTTTACTTGTTGGTTGCCTTAAATGTCCATTTTTATTTATGTTCCGTAAATAAAATAAATCTCAAAAGACGCACTACCTACTTTTGCTAATTGCACTTACCGTATTTACTTCCGTTGTTTTTAATCTTCGTTGTTGTAAAGTTTTGAAATTTATGATTTGGAAAACGTAGAAAAAATTGATTGATGCTGATACAACAGTAATCTGACAAGGAAAGTCATTGGCGCTATCAAACGTGTTTAATCTACACTCGTCACAAATTTTAACGGCCTTTTTCAATTTTTGCACCCCTGGAATATAATCCATAATTTTGACAACGTGGTTAAGATTATTGTAGTATTATTGTAGTAACTTACAAACACCTATTTTGGATGTTAAAAATGCTTTATACAAAATTCTTAAATTTACGCCAACAACAAAAATGTCAGAAATCTTTGTGAATAAATAGAGCATTTTTTAATTCGGTATTGTTGTTACCTTTATTAATATACAAAACAATTTGAAAAACTGTACTGAAATTAACTGAAAAAAAAATACAAAGCATACCACCGTGTTTTTTTAGAATTTTTCGGAGCTTATTTTTAAGCTTTTAATAATTATATAAACTCTAAGCATTTTCCATCATGTATTGGATAACGCTTATTTTAACGTAATATTTTAAGAGGCTTATAGTTTTAGCTCTTTTGTTATGAAAATACATACACTAAAGTTAGCGTAATCTTTCAAAACTCTTCAACTAGTCTTATTTTTGACGTTGAATTTTTTTTTATGAACAAAATTGGAATTTTTGGTTTAATTGTATGGATTAACAGTAAAAATTTGGTTAGGTTATAATACAAATTATTTATCTAATTTTACACTTTATTAATAAGTTATAATACATATCACAATTAATAAACAAATTTTATAAGTGGTTCTGTCTTTCGTATCTTGTACGATTATTCTTTGCGTTGCATTACTTGCATAAAACGACTTGCTTTCATATTAAAATTTGCAAGTGTTCTTTATTTCCAAATTTTAATAGATCGTATTTCTTATCCTTTTTTAGTCTGTTCGTGTGAAACATAGACATGTTTGTTAGATCACAAATTTCGCATTATTAGGTTAACTCTTTGCTTATTTATTGTTGAATAACAGTTGTTTGATGACGCACAAAAATGATCCATGTGTCGTAGTAATGCCCACCACTTAGGGCATATTTCGCATGCGCAACAATTTCAAATTTGCCGCTTATAGTAACGAAGCGGACAACTGACACGACTGATTTGTTTCAACGTCTATTCACAAAAAATATCTTCTTATATGATACACCATGATAAATTAGACATAACATCAATAATAACATTAAATTATTAGTGTAAAATGTTAAAAAGACAAACCAAATCGATGAAAACAACTTAATAAGTTTATCAAAATTTCTCCATTACGTTTAGCCAACCTGATAATGATAGCAAACAAACTTTTAGGCTTCGAAATTCGATTATATTAACTATAGATTTCTATTCTTTTCCTGAGTCTCATATTCAAAGGCATTTATCACGATGAAAGCTCAATCCAATCCGGTTAAATCTGGTATTAATCCAAAGAGCGTGTCGAAATCTGTAACTCCATAAAACAAACATGTCAAATTATATTCTAATCAATGCAGTAGTTGAAAAAATATAAAGGCAATTTTTTGAAATTTATGATTTTGTGTTCTACTGAGTTGTAATATTTATGATAAAATCTGAAATTTTCAGAATTGAATTATTAAATTTATACTGTTTAATTTTTGTAGGATCTATTCTAGTGTGGCGTAACATAAAAGAGTTTTAAATTTAGAGATAAAGTTAGCAAGTTTTATAAACAAATAAAAATTTATTTTTTTGTTCTTTAAATTAATTTTTCGATCCAAACCTCAGCCAGTTCAGATAAATTACTAAGTGGAAATGTGTGTTTGCCAAATTTTATTTTAAGTTGTGCTCCATTTTTGTTAATATAAAAAAATATAAGAATTTTATTAAATTAGAATCATATTTGCTCTTGGATATATTGAAAATGTTGAACATAGCATCGTGTTGTTACAGTTATAATATGCAGGTGATATTAAAATGATTGTAAAAATTTGAATTGGTAGCAAGATTCAGCAGTTGCAAGAAGTTTTCCTATTAAAGGAATTTTAGAAAACTCGTTATCAAGTTAAAAATTTTAGATTACTGAAACCGTTACTTGCTCATGAACGGAGGCACGACGGTATGAAAAAACTTCCGCAAAAGTGTTGCCCAATGCAGGCTTGAATAAAATGCCATAGAATTAAGTTCTTGCAATGGTGTTTGGTTTTACCCCGTATGATTGTTGCAGTACGTTCACTTAGATCAGAAGTGACATTGAATACATTAATTGTTTCATGTAGATAATTCCACAAGAAAACGTGAAACGGATTTAAACTACTTGTTCTTTGGCGACCGCGATTCTAATCTCGGAATTTGAGTAGTTTGAAATAACAAAAATTAAAAAGGTCGTAACCCATGTAAATACCACGGTAAATTACTTGACACTAACAGAATTAATTGCAAGGTTCTCTACCGATTTATTCACCTCACTGATAACCCTGCGTTTTTTTGTAGTTTTTTTTTTATTCTTTAATTTATATCCCTACAATGCTCGGTGGAAATCTAGTCAAACTATGGGGGGTAATAGATATAAAAAAAATGAGATTTCAAGAAAATTAAATTAAATTTTACAGTCATTTTAGTTGTAGATCTTGTATATGGATCGGATAGTGTACAGAAACACTGAATAAAATGTGAAAAAATTTCCGTTTTTCAATCCCAATTCTATAATTTTTAAAAAATGGTGCTTTTTATTTTGTTTTGACATGGTTTCTATATCTGATGTATATAAAAGCGGATGTTAAAAATAGGCCACTTTGTAACCTATATTATTCATGAGGAATACGGAATTGCTTGTGGAGGAGATGGTCTACGGAAACGGTCTCTTCTAGAGTTGAGGTGTAAAAAAAATTAAAACAAAAAATTAAAAAAGTGATCGAAAAGACTTATTAATTAGCGAGTGAATTTGGCAATTTTTTTTATTGTTTTCTTCACTTTTGATTTATATTTTTTTAATAATATTAGATTTTTTTTGCGCTATTCACATTTATTAACTCTATTCAGTTTGATCTGACACTTTGCAGGGTAAATTTTAAACCACAATTTAAAACTTTTTTTTCTTGCTACTTTATAGGTGGACTGACTTCTTATCAATTCATTCATTTTCTCTGTTATTAGATTTTTCAGTTTTTTCTCTTTTTGGAATATACTATTCTGGATTACATAAACTAATTTTCATAACTAACTGTAACTTTCAGTTATATCTTCGTTATAATTTGTTCTTGCTTAGGTATTCTCTTGGTCTTTTGATCGAACCCAAAAGATTTTCAGATTTTTATTTTGTGTACTGTAAGATTTTTTCCGTCCAAACTAGGCCAATTTGTCATTGCCAATGTTTTTTTTCTTTGGATATCGTTTTCCAAATTGCTTTTATCATAAAAATGGAAAATTTCTCGCCTGAAAAGTGTAAAAGTGTTTTTTTTTTATTTAATCCAATAAATTTATTTTTTCCTTATTATAAAGTTATTTTAAGTTTCTATTTTTTTCAAGAAATTGGTTCTGCCATACTTTGGTAGATCAAATATCTTTCGAATATTTAATACATAATAGTGTATATTCAAAATATTCTAATTTTATTTTTTGTCTTTTTAAACTTCTTTCTAAAATTAGTAGTCTATTTTTTGTGCATACAGATGCATATCAATTTCAAAATTAAAAAAATAAAGTTTTATCTATTATATTTTCTAAACATTGTAACATGTTTAGTAGTGTTAAACTTGGTGTTTTTATATTTTATTTATTTTTATAAAATTTAAAAAAAACTAAAATATGTAAAATTTGTGTGTAAAATTATAATTAAAATTAAGTGCAATTTGTATGACAATAAATAAAAAAAAAGCCAAAAATAGTTAAAGCTTTTTTTTGAAAATTAGAATAAAATGTTTAATTAAAATATTTTAAATTATTTTTTTTAAACTTCAATTTCTCATTCTCAAACATTCGACCTTTGTAGAGTTAGTTTAATAATAAGGCTATAGATACATTACATACGCTATGCGGTTTAATTATCATATTGATATCGAATATTTTCTTGATTGACACAAAATATCCCTTTATACAAGAAAGACACCTTGTGATATTATTTGCGAGTAAATGCACCTTTCTTTTCTTTTCATCGAAAACAATTTCTTTCAACCATCGCACACCAAAGTGCATCGAATCGTCAACGTCATTCCCTTGAAAAACTTGCAAAACCATTAACAAAGCATTGACATGTCTTTTATTCTCACTGCATGTGGGTGGGTCCTCGCGTTATTCGAATTGTGAACTACAATATAGAGGAAACGGACAATAACAAAAATCGGCTTTTGTGTCGGTATTTTGCGAAAACACGCCGATATTGCATATAAAGGTGACTCCTCTCCGAAACTGAGGACATCCGAATCGTAAATCATATTTTTTAAAACAATAAAAATTTTAATGCCTTTTTCGTCTAGACTAATAACGCTGTTAGTTATACCGCGAAATTCGTTGTTTTCGATTTGTCCGGACATATATAGAATGATCGTAAAAAATGCAATCTTTTCAAACCATTTCATGAACGAATCCTTTCAGGACAACATGAAATGCGCAGCCATCAAGTTATCGAGTCGTCATGAACAAAACAGGAGGAAAATACGAAAACAGACGACGAGTCCCACATTCACAGGTGAAGAAGGCCACAGGTGCCAGTTAGCATCTTTTTTTATCATCTTAAAAAATATCTGTTTGTTGTAGCTATTCTTTTCCGTTTTCAAGACCAAAAACTACCAAATTATCCAGCTCTTCGACTTTAGCCATCACCAACATCAATCTTCCAGATAACACTCCGTGCTTTAACACCGGTTCTTCGCTCGACAGATGGTCACAGAAACGTGTACGGTTAAAATCAGCCAAAATTTCGAAAACCCCTACTGAATTCGATAAAGAATTTTGTTACGAAACATTAGAAACTGATTTGTCTGATCTTCTAAATGATTCAGAGGAACTTCCGCACTCTCCTAACGGTTCTTTGGATAATTTACAATACGAGGTTCACTCCGACATAGAAAAACTGTTAGAAGAAACTCAAAGAAGTGCTCAAGAAACCGACAAGAACCAAAATCACCGGAGAAAAAAACGGAAAGACAAAAAGAAGGCTAAAACTCTCAAGTTTTCTAAACCTTCGAGCCCTCAAACAGAACAAGTCATTCGAGTTGATGTTACGTCGAATATTTCCCCTAATGAAGATAAGCGTCGAATTGTTGAAGACAGGAAACCTCAAGAAGAAGAGAAAATTGAAATGATTGATGATAATAGAAATGAGTTAAAAAGAAATTTTAAAGAAAGCACAGACGAAATGTGCGACGAAGACTTTATTGTTAGATGCCGACAGTTGGCGTTAAGGCAAAAAAGAAGATTGCGATGACAAGAAAAAGCCAAGCTTAAAATAGTATTTTTTTCAAAAAGGCTTTTGCATGATCCAAAAATTTTTAGCTTTTACGAAATTATTTCAAACCTTAATTAAAACAGACTTCCTCAGTTTTTTGTTTCATGGTTTTGGAGAATAAAAACGAACTGGTAACTTTACTCACTTCAAATTAAAATTGTGATACATAACAAAATTATTTAGAAATTAACTTTACGAATTAAAATATGCCTAAAATGAATTGTTATTAAACGTTTTAAACCAGAGTCCTCTTTCTGTGGATATTATTTCTATTGCTTAAAAAAACTGTTGAATTTACGTGTCAATATTCCTTGTTCCTTCAATATGACATGATCGATCCTTTTAGTAGTAAGCTTTGTTTTTTTTTTCAATATTGGCAGCTTTGTTATCTAGTTTACACGAGAAAGATGTCAACAAGAACAGCATAACATTTCAATTAATGCCTACGACGCATTAAGTAAAGACGCATTTTAAAGACTTCTCTGTCAAAATATACTTTACGGACTGTACCTCAATTTCTTACATATTGTATATTACATTTTGTTAAAGGGATCGGCCAAAAAATCTTGTATGAAGTTCTGCTGAAAAGACAATTTTTTGCCTCGATCAATTTGCCGGTTTCGTTGCGGTGCGCGAAAGAGCTGTTCTCTAAACGACACTCTTTTCAAAAAATCATCGTTTTTACGGCCTTGTTCTAAGGTATGAGTAGCTATTGTTAGTTACATGTTTGGATCTATGCTAAAAATGTGAAATATTATTTTCAAGAAATTAGGAAAAAGTCTGTTTGATTTAACCTGTGGTTCACACAACTGGTGTACGCAATTTCTAGTGGGTAAACGATATTAAGTCCAAAGAATTTATTTTATTATTTGGTGCAGATAATTAATGTTCAACTGTGAAAAATTCTTTCTAATCTCAAACCCATTTCTACTTTGTACAGACATAAAAAATGTTTACCGAAAATAATAATAATTCGATATTTGTTTCCGATCCTTCTGATAACAAATTCCAATGCAATCGTTATTAATAAAAAACAACTAAACTAAAAAATGTTCTCTTAATGACACGAAGATATCTCAAAACGTGATAATTAATTTGGTGTCATGTCGCTGACAGCTCCGAGATTTCGTCGTGATAACGTCACTATGGAAGAACACAATCCGGTCATATTTTATTGCTGCTCAAACGGTTGACGTAAGTGCAAACTTTGTTGGGACTCAGTTTTTGTCGAGTTGTATACAAAAATGAATGGGATTCATCCTTTACCTTCATTGGGAGTTGGGAGAGGTCGGGATCGAACTTTCAGGACCGGAGCCGTCGCGTGTAGGGCTCTACTCTAATAATTCCACGCTCCATTCCGCATTTTTTGCTCCACTTTTCGTCTTTTTGCGGGAATCTGACCTAATTACGGTTTACCTGCACAGAATGCGCCAGATTTGTAGTTTAAGTGAAACGATGGAAATAGAAATAGTTATAATAAATGGCATTGTCTTATTGTTTCATTAATAATAAATAATATGCAGAAATTTATTGCTTCATAAAAGCCAATCTAGCAAAGTTCTATTAAATATTTCATTTAACCGAGATCGGTCTGACTGGTGACAAAGCCTGCCAAGCACGAGTTACTAACGAACTGTACTAGGTATTTATTTCGTTTTGACAGAAAACTTGCTCTTTCCTTCTTCTTCTGAATGCTGAAAATTAAAATAATTTGACGTGTAATATAATATATATTTATGTAAATAAAAGTTTATGGTGTTATTATCTGGTTTTTATTTTGTTTTTATTTTATATTGATTTATAAGGCGTCTACGTGAGGTGCGTGCAGTAGCTCAATCGTGTTAAAAATTGCCATCTTTAGTTAATTATCACTCACTTATTAACTAATAAACTCATAAACTTTTAAAAATTTTAATGCTAGAATTTGCGAAGCATGAATCACATAAATTTTAAACATTCTAATCATCTACTATGCATGTAGGTCCGTAAATATATGATGGTTGAAATTTCACTCAAAAAATAACTCGTATCTACTAAAAAATTTGAAAGCCTGAAAACACAAAATTTCAAATCTTAATCTAAACTCAAAAAAAATCTGAACTTTAGAACGAGAAATAAGAACATCGAATTAAAATTCAAATCTACATATCAATTTTAAAAATTACAATAAGAATTCTGTATCTGGGAATTAAGAATAGAATCTTAGAATCTACATTTTCAACTTTAAGAACTTCAGTTTTCAATTTTCAGTTTTAAAAAATTTAAAAAAAAATTAGTCTGCCATGTGAAAATCCGGAATCTGAAAATTTAAGATTCTTAAATTTAAGAATCTACGTATAAAAAAATGTAACACATTTTATTTGTAGAATCTTTACTTCTAGAATTACAAAAGAATATCTAATATTTGAGAACCAACAAATTTAAAATTTAAAATGTCAAGATCAAAAAATTTGGAATCTGGAATTCTCAAATAAAAAATTCTGAAGATAAAATTCCTAATTATAAATGTAGGGCTATAGAACTTTAAAATTGTACACATTAGTCCATTTGCTTGAAACATATAAGAAGACAGAGTAAAATTGAGAATCATGAACTCTAAAAATCCAGAATTTGGAAGACCAAAAACATAAAATCTGATAAAAAATAAGTTTTTATAAATGTACGATTCGGGAATTTAGGAATTTAGAATTTAAAAACTCAAATATCAAAAATTTGAAAATGATCCTTACAATCTTTGAGTCTAATTGAATCTTTACCACTTATTAAAAACTAAATATTAATAAAGCCGTGAGGAAAGATATGAAGAAGGAGAAAAAATTAGTACGACGCATCGAATTGTACTGTTCCTTTATTAACTAAAGTAGGTAAAGAATAAGGTTGGCGAAGGTAAAGAACTTGGTTAAAAGTTTTGAGGTTATTCTATTTGCTTATGTCTGTCAAATAAAGAACAGAGTCGTCCGCTCTCCCTCTCGAAGCACTCTTCCGTATTCCTGACCTTTCCGATGTCCCTTCCGCTTTTCTTCTCGTTTTGGTCGGAGAGAAGTGTAGTCTTATTAATCCCGGCGGTGTTCCGCGACCCAAATCCTTTAAGACAGGGCAAGGGGCGGGTCGAAGGGTAGCGCCGAGCGCAGCGGGTGCATCAGCTTGGCGGTGCCTGACCTACACCAACACGACCGCGGCCACAGTTACTCAAGTTTACACTTTTACATATCAATAGCAGGAAGTTAGGTCGAACCGCACCGCACCGGGACCCGAGACCCGGACTTAAGAAAGGGAAAGCGCCCGGATTCAAAGGATTCGAGAAAGGGTAAAGATCAGTCGGCAACCTGTTACGTATATACGAACGACGGATCCGCCCACGACGCTCTCTTTCACTCCGGATCTTGAGGACTCCTTAAATTGCTTGAAATTAATGGACGATTAAGTCGCATTCACCCGGCGTCAAGATTAGCCTTTGAGGCCATTTGTCAGAGACATGCCGGATACGGAAGGATCATAGACGGCGTCGAACGACGACGGTCAGATGAAGCGAACGGATTAACAGAGTGAATGATGTGGCAACGCTGGTCAAATGAAGACAAACATGGCCGGTCCAAGATGGCTGAACACATACTTTCATACTGTGAACGTATAACGAAATTGTATGTTGTCCAATCAAAACGTAGTGTTCATACCAAGTTTATTAGCATGCAATCTTCAACACAGCATGCAATGTAAGAGCATTCAATACATGAAGATAACAAGATAACACCATATTAATCTAACACACGACAGTTAGTTTTTCCGTATAAGCTTAGCCTCTGGCCTCGTTCAGTTGTTGAGTTACCGTGTTCATTCCGCTATTTGAACACTTTTTTACAGACTTTTAGTGTTTTTTAATGTTATGATACTACCTTATTATTTTATAGTTTTTCTATTCATTCTTAACAGAAATACCTTGATGAATAACCAATTTTAGTAGAAGGTAAAAATTGTATTTATAAAAATCTGAATAAGTCTTTCATTAAGTAAAATTGTCTTGTAAGTTGCTTTGAAAGCTTTGCATTACAATAACCTTACTGTTGCTTGTTAACGTAGCGTTCCCGTAAACAGATTACAATGAAATATGTAGAGCATGCATAAAAGCATAAATCAAACAAATAAACTAAAACACATCCTGTTCTCGCAAATTCAGTTGCACCCCTTAGCGTGGCAAGTGTCGCACCGGGAGGGTAGTTAAGTGACGGCAGCAAACAAGGCAACAATGATAACATGATATGAGAATAAAAGTGAAAGCAGCGGTGTTCGCGGGTCGTCGTCGACGCGTCGCTATCAATGAATGCCGTCGCGACTGAATGAAATGAAGAGGGGCAAAACTGGAACATTCTCAAACCACCGCCACCGCCGCAGCTACTTTATCTGCTGGTGTAGTGTATTTATTTATCCTCGTTGTCAAGGAATCCCGACCTTTCTCAACACGACCGCCTGCGATGTTTCTGCTACTTACATTCCCCACACTCGATGTGGATTTATGACGTAATTACGATCGACATTTTAGAGCATTGTTATCAATACGAAATCGATAGATGGCTCTGTTTATTATATCTCACATGTACATCACACACGAATGCGTATAAATAATACAGATTTTAACATTTTATTTTAGTGACGCTTGCCGCAAACTGGTCTTTTGTGCTTCGTTGCGTAATTCGTAGAGGACGCAAAGGGCTTCTAACAATTAAAATAATTCCTGTTGTTATGGTTGTAAATCAGACCAACGTCCCGTTTTCCACCAATAATAATTACAGACGACGTTCTCTGCGATATATTTTCAAATAAAATTAGCCGCAAGGGCATAATTAGGTCGAGGTGTCTCTCAGGGCGCAACCTCATTTACACCTTACTTATAATTATCTGTAAAACCCCACGAGGGCCCTTTTGGACCTTGGTCACTTTATAGACAACCCTTACTGCGCTAAATGCTAGTTCGTGCTCCATTTAAATCATCCCTTATTTGCATAGGAATAACTATAGCGCTTTCTGTCAAAAATTAAACTGCCAACAACCCCCGTGCGAAGAAAACATTTTTTTGCTAGTAAAATATGATACCGTTGTACCGCTCAATTAAAAGAAAGTGGCCTAACCGCCTTTAAAAAACCAAAAAAAAAAACTGTCACGTGTTTGCATTTCTCACGGTTTCTTTTCGGCCCCTTTCAAATTCCCATAATATATTTAAAATGGGTCAATTTCACCCCAAACACCTCAATTCCGTAATGGAGCTAAATAGTGGATTTATAAGTTAAGTGTGGGTCTTCGCCGAAACCGCATTTTTGGTTTCTCTTTCTCAATGTTTTTTGTACTTTTTAGCGCGCTGCACGCTTCCATTCATGGTGCCCTACATTCATTTACATAATGGGTCCGAGGGATTCGGTCTTTATGTCGACAGCCTTGACCATCTTGGATTGTTTGATCGGGAAGAAGAGGAACAGCTGCAATTATCCGACGATTTATTTTCGCTTTATGGCGTCAAATATTTGCCGGAGAAGTTCCCGAAACGGCGTTTCATAACGGATTTTATGCTTTTCATTGGGTGAATATGCGCATATTTTTCAAGTTGGTCTTTTTTTCCGCTGAAGGGGACATAAGTCACGGTTCACCTTGAATAGATCAACAGACTTTTTTCAGAAAAATGACGAAAAAACTAGTGAACTAGAAGAATTAGAAGATCAAAAGTCGCACCGCGAAAATAGAGAAGCAATTAATTAATAGCGGCCTTGGAAAGAACACAAAGACGTTGACGACGCGTTAGGTTGTTTGTTGAAAAGGAGACTTACTTTGTTAAAAAATAGGAAAGCAAATTTTGATGGTGTTTAATATGTTTGCCACAACTTTCGGATGATACAAAGTGAATACCAATTTTTTTTCTTTCTTTTCCACTCATTTCATTGTTCCTTGGAATTTTATTAATAAACATCCTTTCACTTAATTTACATAAAGTCAGTTTGTATTATTTTTGTTGTCGGGTTCTTTGTTCGACAAATTACACCTGAAATTTTATTAAACATATAGCGTCATTTTCAAACCGGTGAATGATGTTTTAGCAAACTGCAGTTTCTTTTCTCGAAAAGACATAAATTGCTAATTTAACTAAGTGAACTGGCCTCTACTAAAACTAGCATAACTACATTTTCTTAATTCTCTGTTAAAATCAGAATAATTTCACAACCAAGAATAAACCACTAACTAACGTAAACAGCTAGACTGATTGTCTTTTAGATAACTTTTTTTAGCTTTCAATAGTATAGGAAATAATCATATTTAAAGTAAAAAAGTTTAGATTTTGTAATAGTATTACGAAAAATAGCACGTAAGTGTATATAGTGATTAATTTTCTTATGTTCATAAAGCTGTTTTTGAAGTTCGGCTTAGTTTAATCCATGTAAAACAAACTAAGTTTCGATGCAACCCAAAATACACATCCTCTCAACTACAAAATTTTAATTGTTAAAAGTGTCTTAGGGTTTTAAAGTTTGCAACAAAATCTAAAAAGATATTTATAAAAAAGATTAATGTTATTTGAATATAAAAAAAATGTTAACACTAGTGATTTGTGTTGTCTAAAATTGTCAAACATTAAATCTAACGAATTTAGAGACCATATAAGGTTTAAAAACTTTCTAAAGAAATTAAAAATATGAATTTTAAAAACTTAAAAAACTTTTAAAAATTTTTATTTAAAGAATTAAAAAAATATAAAGATACAAAAGATCTAATAGGGATCTCAGAGAATGCAAAAAATCTAAAAAATATCAAAAATATAGAAAATGTAAGAAATTTAGAAAAATAATGAATAAGTGTATGTGTAATGAACAAAAATTAACAAAGAGAATGGACTTGTTTTGTTTTATTTGTTTGTTTTTAAAGGAAAGGTTAGATTCAATCCATAAAAAAAAAACACTCAAAAAACAAATAGAATCTAGAAAGTATCCTAAGAAGAATCAAGAACTATAGATATCCATAGATTCAAACAAATATAAGTATTAAAAAAAATATTTTACTCTTAAAAAATATAAAAAGTATACGGTATTAAAGATCGAAAAACTAACTAAAATTTTTAAAAAAAATCACAATATTAAAAAATCCAATTTAATTTCTTAAAAAAAACATGTAATAAATGCAAAAGGTACCAAGAGAATCTCGAGAATCTTAAATTTAAATACAACAATAATATAACAACCTAAACTACATAAAAAAATTCGAAAAATTTAACACAATTTAAACAGCATAGAAAATTTACGAAATCTAAAAAAATTGTTACAAAACGAATCCAAGAAATGTAAGCAATCCAAGGAATTGAAACAGTCCATTTAAAACGAAAAAATCAAAGAAGTTTATAATTTTACAAAAAATGCAAAAGTTAATTATTCATTGATTATAAAAAAAATATTAAATTAAAAATTATAAATTATTATTAATAAATCAATCGAATACTTCCGAGACTAAATAATGCACGAAAATAAATAATATTTTAAAATATTTTAACTATCTAAAGAATTTGTTGCATATTTTTGTAAATTGTTCATTGTTAATGTATTCCCGAACAAACTGAATTGGCCATTTTAGAAGGTGCACTTTGGGTTGCATACAAACGTTAATCTTATTAAACTACAGATAACACTGCTAATTTAGTCAATTTTTTGAAAATCAAAATGTCGTGTTTTTTGAAATCATCTCTAGCAGAATTGGCTTTTATTTAGATTTGTTTGATCGCATTATAAAGTATGTTTTATCGCACACTTTCGTAGCGGCACTTTATTTCATTAATAAAATAAAGTTATACTTAATGCCACAACAAATGTTATTACAGTACTATTATAGTTACTACAAAATTCGAGTAGACTAGTTAGATTAGAAAAACGAGATTATAATAGATCAATTTTATGGCTCTCAGATGTAAAATTCTAACATAAAATTATGTATGCAATTTGTATCTAAACAGACTAACTACACAAATAATCATCACAGAATTTTGGAAAAAATCGCAACATCTTTTCATTATAATGAGTATAAACAAACTTTTGAAAAAAAGTTTTTGAATTTTTTAATTGTGTCAGTCAAAAATGTTAATATCTAAAGAACTAAATTTGTGCAGCAAAGTTCAATGTTGATTTAATTTTTTACTACAAAAAAACTTGCTAAAACTAGCTCCATCCACCGGAAATCCGCATTGTGAACCTCCCCCTTTGTCCGTCTCTGCGCGAATTGCGTGCGGCACTACAGGTTTTTATCTTGGAATGTTAATTCTTTTCCTGTCGTGAAATTTTTCCCTCTACGCACCGGCATTGTTCCAAAATTTCGCTTTCATTGGTTCTCCTATGACCACATGCAGATGAGTCATAATCACGATGATCAAGCCATGAGAACGACCTTGACTTAAGCACAATTTTAAGAATTCTTAATAACGGAAATCGAATTTATTTTTCACGTGGCCAACAGGAAATGCTTGATACGCCTCTACCTGATTTTTCACCTGCTTGATTGTTTTAATCCGACAGGTGCCAAATTACCTAATTGCGGAATATCCTTCTTGGAATGACATGTGCTCGCAATTTTCACTATATTTAATAATAAAATTTTTTTGGGCAATAAGCGCCATGCGAAAATAATTGGGGCAACCAGCGCCACTTTTTTGCGAGAACTTAACATGTGGTCTAATTGGAGGGCTCGCGCCACTGAATTCAAGGTTAGAACGTGGTTTTTAGATATCTAATTAACAATTACGATGGTTTATCTAAATCACCTACAAAGTATTATGTGGTTTTGATTTCCCGTTATTTTTTTGGCGTATTTTGTACATATAATGGGTGGTAAAAAAAATTGAGGATAGAGAACACCAACGAAATATTTTTCATATCTTTGCTGAAGACATAAACTAGTCACGGATTTCTTCAAGAACAAGTTTTAAATTTGTGACATTTGTATTTTCTCACTGAACCACTCTGACATGAAAACTTTTAGATCATATGTCATATCAATTAAATGGTGTGTATAATGTCGTTAGCGATTCAATAAAATGGCAGATTCCCACAATTTCTCATTGCATCCCTGCGATCATTAATATAAATTGACACAGGACCATTAAGGCAATTGTACCAACCCAACGGTACGAAAAAGTCGAAAAATCTCGTTACACGTCGATTAATCACGTGACTCGAGTTATTTTTCCAGCCGTTGTATAATTTAATAGAGCAACAGGTTTGTTGCGGGCGCTTGTGACGTCATAGGGGGGTGTGAGAGGGTGGCAAGGTGTGGAAGCGCATCTAGTCTTCATAACAACTGCACAAAACCAGCTTTCAGAAATGGAGATTTACAAAATGTACTATTCTTTTAAAAAACGTTACCAAAAAACTAGAATCTAGTTACTTAAACAAAAATCCAATGCCGTCTTAGCAAAACCGCCACGTTAGTTCACCCACGGCCAACGTGATATGTGACTTCCACAAATACACATGCGATAACACGAAAACATTTGAACGAAATCGTCGGTATCGTGATTAGAGGAGCAGGTTTTCTAGACGAATAGTAGATTCTACCCTCAATTGGTGACCTTGAAGCAAGATGTTCTTCGGGGTTGCAACGAGAGAGGATGAAAGAAAGAGACGGAGATGGATACAATAGGATAAAAAAAGATGGATGAACGATTTTGGAATTTTTCACGGTGTACATTGTTACAGAAATGACCGCGAAGAATTCGAGGTTTTGGCTGTTTTATCTGGCGACTTTCGGAAGTAGATGTTCAAATTCGGGAAATTGGGAGGACGGTAGTTGGGAATTTTGTTGATAGTTTGAACTAGGCAATTATTGACCCAATCTTTTAGTTTGGGTTGTTAGCATAAGCTACTTGTTTTTTATGCCAACAGCGGGCGATGGTCACAAAGGCGGAGAGGAATGTTGGAAAAAGAATAAAAAGATCGAAGTATAAACAATGGGTGGAGAATTAATAAAAGAGAACTCCATCTGCGAAAAATTATAATAAGGTTGATTGGATTTATTGGTTTAGAAAAAAATCTAACTGGTAACATCCAAAATTTATTGCACAAAAGAGAACAGAACAACTATAGAAAATAAACGGTGTAAAGTGAAAACTGAATATCTGTTTCAATCCTGAACATTTGAAATTTGTCATAGACACTTACCTATAACAAAGTAATTACCAAACATTTGTTTTAGGTATACAAAAACACTGCAAAAGAACATAGTAATAATCAACAAGTGTTGAGCAAACATGACATTTTGATTGTATCGATATCAAAAGATTCAGACAACTTGAAAAATTGAAAGTCACGACTAGGTGATATAAAAAAAAATATATTTTTTTTAAATTTCTAAGTTGGTACAGTTATTAATAAATGTATCTTAATCAGGAACGTTTTAAAATCCCATTACTATAGCTTTTAAATTACAAGAAACGCTTAATTTAAGAAATTTTGATTGGCTCAAAAAAATTTTCTTTTAATTTTTTTTGTATATTATTATTTCTTTAATAAAAAACATTTAATAATTGGCTTTCAAATTTTAATGTTATATGATTGAAGCTACCAGATTTGAAAATTTAATAAAAAATTGGAAATTTTGAGTTCGGTAAACTTTCCGGTAAAATTTATAATTGTATTAAAAATAAAAACGTTCCTTAATTTGTTGTAAAAATGTTTCTAATTTTATAACCTTAAACTTGAGAACGAAAAAAAGGATTTAAACAAAAATTTAGTGAAATAAGCATCAAAATCTTTTGCAAGCAGAACGTCTTACTTGAACACCAAAATAAAAATGAGAAAATCAATTTAAGTGGCAATTTGATTTTGTGAGCGTACATTTGAAATTATTATTAATTAAATTTAGCTGCTGTAAATCATTTAAAATTTGAAATATAATTTTACCTCAAAAGAGGTCAGTTTTAGCTCTCAGTTTGGAAAAAAGTAAAACCCTTAATTTACATATTAACACGATTCTAAATACGGAAGCTCAAGGCTGCATTAAGAAATTTTAGAGTACATATTGGCTATATTTTAAAAAAAATAGAAACTTATAATAGTATATTAAAATACAAGTTTGAGAAAGCATTGATTCCAGCACGCGTTGGCAATTCTGATGCGAGCCGCGTATCGGCGAGTGGAGAAACAACAAATCCTGGAAGAGCTTTCTGAACGCGTGTTTTATACTATTTTTTCTATTTTGCACCACTTAATTTTTTTTGATATAAAAGAAATAAAATTTTGAAATTGAGGGAATTTTATCAAGGTTGGGTACAATGATTTAATATTATTTATTTCATAACAAGGTTAAGTTATTAAACACATTGCTCACATTCACATTTTGATATTTGACGTTGACGTTTTACGACCATGCCGCCAACGCGACTAAAATACACCAACCGTACTAAAGTATCCAAATTCTCAGTAACGAACCCAAACGGGTGCTTTACTGGCTCTAGTAACGACGCAAGATAGAAAAATACAATTTTAAGTCTTCATTCATTGCTTGAAAGTTTATGGATTCTCTTTTTTTTTATATTTTTGTGAAAACTGTTATTTACTGCTTGTCTCTACTTTTTTTTTAATTTTCTTGTCTTTAAAGATAAACTTTAGACGTGTAAATAAAAAAAAATTCTTAGATAATCTAAGAACCCAAGAATTAAAAATATTATAGTTCAAGACCTAGTATCTGAGACTCTAAAGTTTATAAATTTTGTTATAAAAATTGTCTCTAAAAAAGCCCCAGATTTAAAAATATAAGTTAAGAAAAAAGAATTGCCAGTTTAGATTCTAAAAATTTTACATCAAAATTAGAATTAGAACCTCGAAACTAAAATTTTGAGAATTTGAAAACCTAAAAATCTAAACGTGTAGAGATAAGCTCTTAAATCTTTGATTTTGCTTCCAAAAGTCAGATTTAAAAATTTTGAAATAATTTTGGACTTTAAGAACTTAAAATTCAAAATATGAGCATCTAGGATATAGAATATTTAAAATAAGCTTCAAAAATATTGTTATGGTAAGAACTTCAATCTCAGAATAGAACTAGATGACTGAGTTTTAAATACTGAAAACTGAAAATTCAAATAAATTTTCAAAAAAATAAGTTGATTATTTTAATTACTTTATTAATTACTTTACTTTAAAACATAATACTACTTAGCTAATTTTAGAAAAATTGAAGGGATATTGTTGGCGGGTGTAATATCGTAATTGATATTTTTTATTACGATAAATATATATATATATATATATATATATATATTTTTAACAAATTTTGAAAAGTTGAAATATCGCTCTGAATGGTCTATGATATAAAAACTTGAAACATGAAGTTTAAAGACAATTATTAAACATTGCTTGATTTAAAAAGAAATGTCAAAATTAAAAATAAGTGACGTCATCACGTTTCCCAAAATCTCAAATTTTCAATTTATAAACGTAAAGCTTATTTATTAAGAAATAAGAAGTAGGAAGCTATAACCTTTTTTGTTTTTTTTTTTTGTCAAAATTATTATATTGTTATATCAATATAATATTTTATAACAATAATGTATTAAGAGACTTTTTAATTTAACATATGTCTATATGTTGCATATGTTTACTATTTATATTTTGAATTAAAATTATACCGTATATAAATTCCCTTATAAAAATGTTGACTTTTGACATGCTTGACATCTAAATAATTTTTGTTTACATATAAATAACGTTTGTTATTTATATGTGAACTTAGTTGATTTGTTAGATCATATGATCTATTATAGCTACATTTATTAAAGTAAAAAAACAATAAAAGTATATTACATTTAATATTTATACACCCGGTTATACGTAGATACTAGATTTTGCTATCTAAACTTCATAATAATTGAATCAAAATCGTATGTATGTACGACGAAGGTCGTATTGCTCTTTTTAAGATAAATTATTTTTAACAGAATACTATTTTGGTTTTAATTACAGTTAAATTTAGTAAAGCACGTTGTAATTGACCTCAACTGAATTTCAAATCTGTTCTAAAATCGTTTACCTGTACAGTGTATTTATTTTCAGTTGAGGTTTTTTGCAGACAAAGTCAAAAACATTCTATTTTGATATATAGCGTACAAAACAATTTATAAACCTGGTTTTATTGCTATGAAACTCAATGATTTACCTACAGGATTTTTTTAATAAATGATTCATCTTATGGTAATTTTTATAAGCAGTCAACGAAATCGATGCTTCCCAACGTTTATTTTTCTTATTATCATTCCTGCTCAGTCGAAATTTGAACAAGGACATATATGAGAATAATTACTAATTGAAAATCCTTGACTTGAGAAGTAGAGTACCGAAAAAAATATGTATCATTGTGTCCATTATAGTAGTATTTTCCATAATGGCTTGTTTTTATTGATAGTAAATAGTACTTTCACAAATGATCCGCCAAAATCAAATGTCACGCAATCCTAACATCCTCGTATGGCTTCCCACCTTTTCCCTCCTTCTTCATCCTTGTCCAATTATCCGTGCACACGCTAAGCCCCTTTTTAGCGAATTACTGTCCGATGATTGCAGCGTCGGTTTTCGTATGTTTGATGTTAATTATGAATGAAATGAGCGCCATATAATTAGATTTTGCGGCAATTCTGCGAACTTTGTATCACTGACCGCTTAACCTTCCACCGCCCGCTATGTCCGGTCTCGACACGTCGATTTTTTTTCTTATAGTCCCGTGTTTTGTTATTTTTATCGCGATTTAAAACGTATTAAGCAGGATCGCGCCTCGTTATGGTGGATTTTTATGTTGGCGAAAACAACCTAATATAAAAATGATTGTCGTGGGAGGTTCGGCAGACGGCCAGATTCGTGTCTAATGCCCTTATAATTCGCCCTTGCTAGCTGGTAGTGGACTTTCTCACATGGAACTCTATGTCGAATTCCATTGATCTGGTTCTTGAGTGAATCACGGAGGAACCTGAGGCAGTGGGCCAAAAGTGACCTTCAAAAATTCATCGGGGGATTCAAGAAAACAAAGAGTAAGCGGGGAGACGAATTCACGCGCTCGTTCATTCTTGGTCCAGTTTTTTTCTTTCTTTTTTTTGTTGGAGGATGGGTGGTCAACCCCAAATGAATTTGTGGTGAAGGGGAGCATTGCCCCCGAAATTTGGAACCTTGGGTGTGTGGCGTGGGCGGTTCAAGGTCACTGGGTTGGTAATTGTTGCTATTGGCGATCGGAAAAAAATGGATAAAGAAGTGAACTATTCGCATATTTGTTCTATAGTAGGTGATCAATGCGGCCGGTTCTTTTATTCCTTTCGGTATTTTTAGTGTTGTCTTCAGTGCACGTGTTCACGTAATTAATCATTGAATAAGAATGTCGAAAAATTTGGAGAAAGATTTATCTAAAATTATTAAAAAAAACTGTTTTTTTAACGCCTACTATTGCTATGAAGAAAAAAATGACAACAACAAAAAAAAAAGAAGGACAAATCGACCAAGCACGTATAAGAGAACATTTATATGGTTGGACCAACTCTCGTGTAAAGAAGATATTTTTAATTATTGTACAAATAATGACAATATAATACAAATGTATTACCTCTTTCGGAAACAAGAAATTCTAGGTGTTTCTTAGGAAAGGCAATTTTATAAACTATAAGAAAACCAAAAAAAAATTTTGGACAATTTGGATGCATCGAATTCAGTTTTATCTTTTTGCTTCTTCTTCTTTATTATTGTGGCAAATTTTAAAATTTTTAGAGGAACAAAATATACTGTCCAATAACCAGTTCGGATTTCGAAAAAACTGTTCTACTAGTACAGCAGTTTTAAACTTTGTATCGAATATATATAGAAGCTTTGAAAACAAAAAACTTTATTTTGCTCACCTGCTGGACTTAAGTAAGGCGTTCGATTGTGTAAACTATGATATCCTTCTAAGCAAACTTTTGTACTATAATTTTCATCCGTTGAGTACTAAGTTAATCTTGTCATATTTAAATAATAGATCTCAATGTGTTCGAATTGACTCTGCTTTTTCTGAAGCTGTCAGCATAACTCAAGGAGTTCCTCAAGGGTCCATACTCGGACCACTTTTATTTTTACTCTATATTAATGACGTTCCACAATACATGCCTAACACTGATATCAGTCTATATGCTGATGATACCATCGTAAGTAATGAAGTAGATACAATGGAAGAATTTTATATACATAAAGACCTCTTACTATATGCTGCTCAAGATTGGTTTGAAGACTTAGCTTGAATAAAAACAAAACTGAGACCCTAATATTCACACTAAAAAACCTTCCTAATCTTGATGAGTTTAACAAACCAACAAAATATCTAGGTATTTACATTGATATGCACTTAAACTGGAATGCTCATGGAGAATATATTGCAAACAAGATCTCAAGAAACACATTTTTACTTCGTATGATGTCAAATAATATTTTATTGCAATGATTAAAGGTTGCTTACTTTGCCTTAGTGCATTGTCATTTAGAATATGGAATCATAATATGGGGTCATTCAACGTCCCGACACAGGTTGTTTAGGTTACAGAGACGAGCAATTAGAGTAATAGCAAATTTAGGGTATAAAGAGGATTGCAAGGATAATTTTATCAAGCTCAAAATTTTAACCTTGCCTAGTTTGTTTATTTATAAATGTCTAGAATATCTCATAAATAACTAAACATTATTTACGAAATTAAATGCAGGACATGAATACGACACCAGAAGTACAGACATTGCATTTAGAAGTTTCAGATTATCCAAGTCTAGAAATGGGACTCAATATTATTCTATTAAATTTTATAATTAAATTCCGTATAATTATCGCAACTTATCAAATAAGATTTTATTAAAAACACTTCGCAGTTTTTTATTAAAGAAAGCATTCTATTCACTCGATGATTTTTTGAATGATCCTCTTGTAGATCTATAGTTCTCTCTCAATGCTTCTTTCTTGTTTTATTATATTATTTTTATTTTATTACTTTAGTTGGTATTTTATTAAATAAGCCCTGGATTCTATATTTATATTAATGTAAACTTATGTAAATTAACATATTTTAAATGTTCTTAGTAGTCTGGCTTACGTTTTTTTTTTTTTGACTGGTGTAAATACATTATAGCTTGTATTTTGTCACGAATAAACTATACTATACTATAACTATACTGTACTATACTATACTATTCTTTTATACTCCCCGAGTAATTGTTGTTGTGATTTTCTATGTATAATAAACAATTTTACAAATGCTGCAATCAAATTTTCTACGTATACAAAAACCGATTTTGACATATTGAATTGATCATTACCAAATAAATGATACACCAATTTAGTATCACGTCAAGCTGCCAGAGTTAGACAAAAACCTAGAATCATAGATTTGGAAACGATCAAACGTGTGCCTCTAGAACAGGGTGGGAATATTCAATCACTTGGTTATGCTCTCAATGTTAAATCTCTTAACTAATGTTACGAAATTGAATATAAAATTATTGAGTGGTAGGCACATAGCTATTTATAAATAGTTAAATTTTTGTCGACTATAGATTTAAAGTTGATTATGAAATAAATAAATTTGTTTCCAAAATAAGACACTTATTTCCGAACGGGAAAAGTATCTTTTATCCTTAATAACTATTTTAAATTTTATAAAATCTCTAGATTAATTTTTTTATTACTTATTTGTAGTTATTATTTCTTAAATTCATTTTTAAGTTTTTGTGGAAACCGAGTAAATCTAAACTTAAATTATTTTAGATTTATTTTAATTGCTTGTGTTCTGTTCATCTCTTGAATTGTTTGAATTCTTTGTTATTTTTCTATTCTTTGAATTTCCAAAATTTTCAATTTTTTATTATCTAGATTCCTTACATAGATGCTTTAGATGCAATTTATTTTTTTATTTTTTTAAATTTCTTATTAGTGTTTTTGTTTTTCAGAAGCAGAAGAATTTTTTAGTTCATTCGAACTTTGAGTATATTAAAGTTTTTATAGTCCATATTTGTTTTAAGTTCTTAAAATTTTTAAAATTATTTAGATCTTTTATATTTTTAATACTGATAATTCTGTGATTGGATCATTTGCGTTGAGACGATCGAAAGAATTCGTGGGGAAAGACAATTTGAAAAATCCAAATAATCTGAAATTTCCAAAAAATCTAAAAACGACTTGAAATTTAAAAAAATGTGTGCCGAAATTGTACATAAGCTATTTTTGTTTCAAAGTGTACAAAAAAAATAATAATAATATCTAGAAGATATGGAAAATTTGGCTAATTTTAATTATATTATTATATTATATTAATTATATTCTAAACATTCTTTAAAAAATATAATAAATCTAGAAAATCTGAGATTTTTATTTAGCTAATGAATCCGAACATTCTCAGAATTCTAGTAATTTTAAAAATGGATGGAAAAGTAGACATCTCGAGAATTTAAAAATTAGAACAAAAATCGATACAAATTCAAAGATTTTTAAGCAATTTAAAAAATCTAGCATATATAGAAAATCTAATAAACTTAAGAAATTTAAAACACCCGAAGAATTCAAAGAATATAATTGTAACAGACATTGAATGCCGTTGTCTCATATTTGATATTTATTGAATACAAAGTTATTTAATATTATTCTAAAAATAATCAGATTATACAATCGAAAATACCAAATAATTTCAATAAATTCACATTAAATTTTGTTAAAAAAATCTACGTTCTTCTTTATATCTCTTTTCGATTTGTATCTGGATTCTTTATATTTATAAAATTTTTAGATCTTTAGAATATGTTGATCCGTTAAATTTTTCAGATTTTTTTCAATACTGCATATTTAATCCTTGAGCTTTTTATCGGATTAAATGATCTAGTTACTGTTCTGATTCTGAACAGTTAAAGGCCTTTTTGTCTTTTTTAGGCACATATAAATTAACAATGCACTCTTTTTGAACATTATAAAATGTAAGTTCGTAACAAATTTTAAAAACTTAGACCAAATCTTGTGAAGAAAGTTTTTTAATTTATTATTTACTTAATCGCTTATTCTGAACAAAAACGTACCAAGCTTGTGAAGATTAATTATACACTATTAAAAATTTAATTTGTTAAATTTTGTTAATTTCCGAAACGAAAAGTAACATGCTCACGCATTTTTCAGTCATTTCTTTAATTAAAAACTTTAAAAGTTTAATTTTCTTGAAACTTTTATCAAATCGCTGTAGTTATTCAATTTTCTCTTTCGAAGATATACACAAAATCAGTAGAAAGTTTCATTTGTTTTCTTGTGTTTGGTAAATATAAAATGGCAGTTAATGATTTTAAATAAGTGTGCGAATTTTGACATTTAGGGTGTCTTATTTCCTTTGAAAGGCTCGTAAAATTAAAGATGACCGCCATTAAATGTGATTACCGTCTTTTATGTCGTAAAAACTGATGACATTTTTAAGTGTATCGACAAACTATTGCTCAACCGGAAACATCACCGCAGCCGCAAACCACCCTTAATTTAGCAGCACAAAACGAAAATTAAATCAAATCAACCTGGAAGGTGTATAATTTTTTTTTTGAAAGGCGCGCATTAATCTCTCTGCAAGCCGAAATTATCGTTAAAAAATAAAGCCCCCTTTTGATCCTTTCGAAAAACGCTCAGACACGTCTTTGAGCAACGGCTGCGTCTCTTGCAACCCTTCAACATATGTCAATCGTGCAAGTAGAAAATAGTAAAACACTTTCAATAAGAAAATAACCCAGATGTGGGGCGTACGAGAATTAAATAGAAACTGTTGCCTTCGGGGTCGCAAAATCGACGAAAATTACACACCTCACGATTTTATAACGGATTAGGGGTGCAACTCTAAACTTTCCATAATTGAAATTTGACTCTGGGCGTTTTTTTTCGGGGAAAATTTCACGATTTCTCAGTCAGGTTGCTAAGTCCATCTGATTAGGTACGAGTCGTTATATGACGGCGGGGGGTTGGTAACACTGTTCGAACGTCACACGAGATGCTTCAACTCACCCTGGACATTCCAGTGGACCGGACAGAGAATGAGGATAGGGCTTTTGTACAAGGGTGGTGAAGTTGATGGACGGACACTTGGCAACGCAGCGTGGCGGCTTAACCTGCATCTTGAGGAAACTATTGTGCTTGTCAATTCGGACTGAAATATTGCAGAATGTGCAGTTTACATTTTGCCGGATTTCAGCTTTGTTCTTTTAAATTATTGAGTTTTATTTATGATGCAGGAAGGTTACGATTGGGATTTAGGTAGAATTGATTTTTGGTTCGGCTTTAACGAACATCAACAGTATAAGAGAAAATCTTTCTAAAACTAAAAATTATTGATAGGTATTTTACAAAACAGATAGTTAGATAGAAGACCGCCCGTTCTTGTATTCATAGTGCTTTTGTATGATAAAAAAAAATATGTGTGGCGTTCTTAGACCATTATTTGGCAAGATACATAAAGAGCAACTACAAATTTATAATTTGGTAGTATCTATTGATAGTTTGCCAGTATCAATAGATTATGGTGATATAAATTAATTACCAACATTAAATTTTTACAAAGTTTTGCATTCAGTTATGACATGAATTTATAAGCAAAAATGGACAACTAATTTAAAATTTATACAAATTTTAGAAAAGATTGAACTAATTTGGTAAAGTATTCTAAGCAACTCGTCTAAGTTTCGTTTTGAAATAAATAATCAAAAAATAGATAAACAGAACAAATCTAAATAAAGGTCACTAAGATTTATTTCTATTATTATAAATTATTTTCATTATCTTCAGTTACAACAAAATTTTTACAAATTCAAGAAAAAAATTGTAAAATTCCAAAATTTTAAAAAGACTTTTTAAATCAATCATAATTATTATTTTCTAAGCAAATGTGAAAACATTCTGTATTAAGTAGTTGTGTCAACAACAATTAATAATATAAAACCTAAGCAATGTAGACATTTTTTATGGTTCAAAACTACATGCCTTAAAAAAAGCAAAATTGGAATTAAACTGTTAGTCTAGCTCGTTAAAAAAAAAATCCAGTGTATTTTATCAGACAAATTTATCTTCAAAAGTTGAGCAAGAATTCTCAGAACGCAAATTTAAGATTTTAAGACTGCAACTTAAGATTAAGCCATAAATCTTAAGACTAAAGATTTACTCTCAGTATGTTTCAACGAAAATTAATTTTTCGTAAGAATTGACTTACGGTTGTCAAAGATCAAAGAAAATGAAGCGCTATGGTCACAACTTATATACAAAAAAATGTAAATGGTTCAACTATTAGTTTATCATAAACTCTTGTCGATAATCATTTTCAAACCATTCATAACTGCATGCTGTTAAACTGTTAATAAAATAAACCAGAAACCTTTTACAGTCTCATAATCAGATCGCGATAAGCAAAGCCCAGCCCAGCCCAGATAATTCTGTTTGCCATTAAGTGCAATAAAGTCTTGCAGCAGACTGGAGGTAAAGGTAAGAGTCATAAACCAACTGGAGACCATACTTTCTAGCTCTAAACTAAGTGCAATTGACAGCGTGTCATAAAAGTAAAAGCCGCCCTTGCTTCAAAGAGCCGACTTGCAAATTCCATCGCGATGGTAATAATTTTTATTGATATTGCTGGCTTTACCCCAAGTTGAAATTTTCTTATTAAGAGATGAGACACGATTTTTCAGCTCGCACTACTACTTCCCAAAATCGCACAGGAAACGTAATTCTAGACTGCTGCAAGTGCGCTAAGAATAGACTTCCTGTGAAAAAAATCGAAAACAGGTCGCAGGGGGGTGATAATAACATGTTTGATGCTTTAATTTTCTTTATGTTGGGGATGTGGTTGAGTTTTCAATCGAGGTAAAAAATTACGTCTTTGTTGAATTGTAAGGGTGGTGACCCTTGGCGTCGACGAGGTGTCCGGTTTGGAAGGAGAAGTCATAGGTCAAGAGGAGCACGCGATTTTAAAGAAATATTTTTATTAAATGAGTTTTTTGCTTAGAAAAAAAATAGGACAAGTGGAACATGAAAAACGGTCGTATTATTAGACTGCTTGATAGTGATAAATTTACCTTACATAATATGATACCATAATATCAGTAATAAGACGAAGAAACCAAAAAATTAAACTTGACTAAAAATTTTAATAAACTTTCCAAAATCTTATTTTGTTTTTGGTTTGGATTGACAATAGAAACTGAACTGTAATTAGTTTTTAATCTAAAAATTCCTAGGTTCTCAGAAGATTCTAAAATGATTCAGTTGAAAATCTTTCACATTATATTTAAATACTGGATTTAAAAATTCGAGATTTAAAATCGAGAATTAACCGTTTTTCATACAAAAATATTTTATATACAAAAAAATATTAAAAAACTTTTTATATACAAAAAAATATTAAAAAATATTTTACATACAAAAATATTTTAAAAGTTTATTTACATTTTTTGTATATCAATGTTTATTATGACAAATTCTCAGATCTAAAGTTTTTAGAATTTAAATATTAAACTGTTAAAAACTAATTTTAAAATTCACACTTTTATAACCCCTATTCTTAATTTTTTGTATATTAAATTTCCGTATTTTTATGCTTTTGAATTCGTAGTTTACCTGGTTTAGATTTAAATTAATACGGATTTTAAATTTTAAAAAACTGTGTTATAAAATATAAAATTCTGTGATTCTAAATTCAGCAATGTTTAAAAAAAAGGTCATGAAAAATGTTTTACTTGCAAATCTATTTTTGATAGTTTTTTTTTCGTCTAAAAAATTGAAAATTTAGAAAGCTTTCAGAATTTTGAATAATTTAAATGCATTAGGGCTTAATTTTTAGTCCGTTTAAATAATCTTAAATTTATACAAAATGTTCAGAATTTTGAGTTTTTAGTAATTTTCGTTTTTATAAAAAATAAATAGGAAGTTTATTTTTAGAACTTGTAGTAATGAAGATCTTTGAATTGTTTCAGCATCACAATTTTTTATATAAAAAATGTAACATTATAATTTGTAAGAAATTATGAGCATTAAAAAAATTCTAAAATCTTATTTTTTTTAAATACTTTGAGAAATGTATTATACAATATTAAAATCCTAGAGAATAAGTTAATTTAACTTTTAATAATTAAAAAAAAAAAAACTGAAAGCTGGTATATTTTAACTTGTGGTATTTGCGTTTGTCGGAATTTTTTGGATAAACATATTTAATAACTTTTTAAATTTTGATAAAAAGTTTCAAGGTTTCCACAATCTTAGAACATATTTTCACGAACGAAGACTGTATTTTTACACCTATAAAATCTGATAGTTCTTAATCTCAGTAGAAAAAAAATTAAATTGCGACTGATGGATTATTCAGATTCTTTTTGTTCCATATTTATCTTTTACGAAACGGACCACGTTCGGCCTTTGTAGTGATGTATAGGTCTAAAACTTTTTGAACCGTTTTTGTTTAAAACCTATTTACAAGTTTTACAAATGACGTTAGTACATGTGTTTTCAACCCTTTTACAAATCACTTTTGTTATTTTAGGTAGTGACCTTTAACCCCCCAGGGCATCATCTCGGTCAAGCGGAGTCATAGGTCAGGTGTCGCGTGCAGGTTGCAAGCGAAACCGGATATGTGCAGTCCACCAGCACCTGCACTTCCTCTACTTTCGCAACCCCTGTTTGTCAACCCCTTGAAAATCCCACGCCTCGTCTTGTGTGGCATCGAAAACTGGCACATCTCCTGAGATATTGCAAGTCACGCCTGCGGCAGATGTTCACTTGTTTGTCGACTCGAAACAACTGCATCCCCGAAGATCCACCCTGTCTTCTTTATGCAAATAAACGTCCGCGTTTTTATTTCGCGCACTATATAATTCTGAAATCGCATATCAGACAGTGTGAAAGGGTTGCGGTCGGACCTTCGAGGGTAGGAAACCGCACACACACAGTGGGTGGTGATTTGAACCACAGGGTCGCAAAAAGTATATCGTGCTTATTTTTTTCCCGACCCCCGAGCAACAGGTTGCCGGTTGGGACCGTGATTGTTTTGTTTTTATTTTGCGCTCTGATGCTCTTTAATGTTATGATTGCCCTCTCATTGGGTAAAATTAACGGCGTTGCACGGATCACGGGATGGGGGGTGAAGAATTAGTTAGCACGCGGGACCCATGAATGCTTTTCCTTCGGATTTTTCGAAAGAATTGCTCGTTTAGGTTCAGGGTATTTATTGTTGTTCGTTGTGGATAACTGAAATTCTGTGGTCTTTCATTCATTTACACAGAACAGCTGGATTTGTTTGTTTGAATAACATGAAATATTGTTTAAAATTCATAAAATGGAACTATTTTTTGCCACACAAATATAGCTATAAAACTTTCTCTGCGCAGTGTGTTCACATCGAAAACGATTAAATAAATTTGTATCAACACTTTTCCAAAAAATATCGATAATAATATTTTTGCGATCAATAAGTAGGTGAATAAAAACTTGAAGTGTTTAAAGCGGGCCTCAGAAAGATTTTAAGGTGACTGTATTTAATTTTTATTCAAATGTTAGACAACTACAAATGTTAATTAATTGTATGTACTGAAGGTTTGGCAAGTCTTTTGTTCCCATCAGAATTTGAGTTTTTTTAGGTCAACTGTATTGAATTACGTTGGCGCCTGGGTGCTTCGACGGTACACGTATATTTGGGCAATTTGCCCATTTTTTTTGAGAATCGTATTGGTTGTATCAGTTATCGTACTTTGATTTGTTAATTTAGAAAAAAAGTATTTTGCTGGGATCTTCTAAAACTGTAGCAATTTGCTTCAATTTTAAATTTAACCACCTTCCTTTAAAATTCCTTGTAAGTTTGAAAACTACGACCATTTTCGACCTTCACTCCTTGGAAACCATTCTATAATCAAATCCAAACAAAGCAACTTTATTTTCGTTTGTGTGTACATTAGCACCCTGTAAGAACCCACAAGTCATTAACAAGTCACCGATTGTTAATTCTTCGTTCAACACTGGCGCTAAGACTTTTTTCGTCACCCAAACTCTTTGATTCTTTTCTGGCAAATCAGTTTTATTTTCAATCTCGGGGTAAATTCCACCCCACATACGCTTAAAACCATCTGATTTATCACCGGAAGTCAGGTAATGAGCTAAAACAGGTGGCGCGCGGCCTAACCTCATGGGAACAATGCTTTCCTCTCGAATGCGCAGCCCACGCTCACGATCCGCGCTCTGATTTTAATTGCAACCACCGAAAAAACCCAAAATCACTAAACACGGTGATTGTCGAGTTTACATGTGTCACGAAAGACACTGATTTCTCGAATTTCCGGCTGAGGATAACGCGATTAAAGCGTCTCGTATAAACGGTCCAAATTCTAATTAAAACCGAACTTTTTCGTGTATCATGGTCGAGAGGGTTGCAGCTGCTGATGTTTACAGACATCTGAACGTCGATCATACCCTTTGCAGTTCCCACGTTCAACCCTTGTGTGATTTGAGTGTCTTCCTTCACCCTACTTTACCGGAATCGTTCCGCAAGTATCTGCACTTCCGTGTTCTTTTTTATTTTCGGGGAAGTCTAACGATTTTTTTGAGATTTACAGCGCACCGAATATGATCTGCGACAGACAAGGTAAAAAAAGCAATTAAGAAGAGAAAAAGCTTAGGACTGAACAAAGAATGACATAAACAAATAAACACAATAGCGTCATCGGAGGACACAAATCAAAACGCATTATCCGAGATGTAAAAGGAGCGAGCAAGAGAAGAAGATGGTAGACGAAGATGGCAAGAATAAGAAGTATTGTCAACACATCTAAGCTTCCAGGTGCGTACACACAGTCGGCCACGCATTTCTTGGCCGTAGTGAAGAAACTTTCTGTCCAAAATAGCCAAAATTAGATTTTGTAGGGAAATCAAAAATAAAACTAAATCAATTTGTGTTCTACTTCTCACTGCCTTACTTAAATTAAGTCACTTCCATACATCGGGGTCTTTTTTCTCTTTTTGGTCATTTCCGTCATTGGAGATAACAGCGATGAATCGGTTTAATTAAATGGCAGATCGGATCTTGTCTGACATGTGGAATTACCTCGGTATTGTATGAGAGTGGCTTCCAGGTGGGTATCTAAAGATTTGCTTACTCTTCACTGATCTTCCATAAGACCTTAATAAGAAGACGCGAGTTCCCATGGTTTAAATTGCAGGTTTAACAGTGGAACAGATGAGTTATGGATGGATGCAACCACGAAGGGGCTAAATTGACAATTTTATGCTTCGGTGTGTGCACAGGAGGTACTTTATGAGATTACGTCGATGTAACGTCACTGATTTGCTTTTTAACGATTTACAGGAAGCAATGATGGTATTTGTATTGATTTTAGACGTTGTATTTAAATTAAGTATTGTTAATTTCATATGAAAACAATGATGATACCATCATTGTCGAAGCAGGCTTTGGAATTTGATAGGTGTTTGTAGCCCCGTTGTATAACAAGATTGACATTTCAGAATTGTCATGAAGATTATGACATATTTGCATATCAATTAATGTTAACCTCACACTGCCAAAAAGACACTTTGACACTTATTTATTTTGATCACTAACTAACAATTTAGAAAGTTTTTTTTAGTAAAATCTGTTCCCAAACTTTTTTTTGAGAGTATCGCAAAATGTTGAGAAATCATGCAAAAACTTGGTTATCTTTGAAAGTTACCAACAATTTTCCATCTGATAAAATACAGGGATTTAAAATACTAATTAATTAATTATTAGTACTATTAATTTTAAATGCTAGGACTTAAAATTTTTGTTGTTAGAATCTTAGAAGTTTTCATGGTAAAGTAAGTGAACAAGGCTAATAAACAAGACCAGTTTATGTACAACTTGTTTACAAAATTTTGCGTTTTATTGCTTTTAAGAGGTTCATTTATTTTACTAGTACCATGTAAAGTGCTACCTTTTAGCTGCAACACCATGACATAAAAAGTAAACACATTTTATCAAACGAAGATAAAGCTGTCACAAGAGTTTTCATCGATTAACGGCTGTTGAAATTATAATAGCTTTCACCAATTTTAAAGTAAGATCAACGCGCTTTCAATTCAAATAAAGAAAAAAGATTTAAAAACAAAAATAAATTTACATAGTTTTTCACCATTTTCAACAAATGGTTTATTTATTTTTTATTTAATCATGTAGAGCTCAAAAAATTCAAATTAATTTCATGTAAGTTACATATAATTCGAGAAACTTCAATTAGGCACGTTCATGTTTAAGATTTTAGGTTTTCCCAAAAACAGGATGTACAATCTTTTGATAGCAGATTTTATAATAGTCTGCATTTTAAACATATTTAAGAATAATTTAAAAAATTATATAAATTACTATATAAAAAAAACAAAATTCAAATGAAACTTATAAAGAACATGTGACAATTATTAGTCTCCATAAAAAAATATAACAATTTGTGTTTCAATTGCGGCGGCTGAAGTTTCATTTTTATACATTTCGTTCAAATCAATGTTTTTATTTTTAATATTGTTTCGTTTCCGTTAGAGAAAAAATAGTGTGTTTTATTTGTGAAAAATTCCTTTTTTGTAGCTCGTCTGAAATTTCCCTGCAAGTTCAGAACAAAAAGTGCTAGCTACTATTACGTTCGATTGCAATATAAAGTCTCTTTATGGCATAGTTTGCGTCTATCAAGTGACACTTTATAGAACTAGTAAAATAGCATGATTTTATTTTATAGTTACTACAAATACCAGTAGTTTAGCTGGCACTGTTTAAAAAAAAGATGTCAAAACTGATCACTTTTGTTTAGGTCAGATGTAAAAAAAAACTTTTTAGATCAATCAAACATAAAATTTTGTATGTAACCAGACTCGTGTTCTACGCGGTTTGCTCATAAAGTCTTACCTACAAAATTTTAACTGCTGGGACAAAAACAGTTTTCTTATTGAATTATTTAGCTGGGGTTAAAATTCTTTAAAACTTAAAAAAAATATGGTCTCCACTAAAAAAAAATATTTTCTACGTCTAATACAATCAGGTATCTATAGAAAAAATGTGTCATGTCAGGTGATGTAATGATTTTTTTTTCTGTTAAAGCAGCTAAGAGGAAAGTTTCAAAGTGCATTTCTGAGAAATAATTGTTCTATCAATGCAATAATCGAAAATCCTTATCTCTTATCTCTGTTGTTTATCAGGTGATGTTTCTTCAGACATCTCTTTTTACATTTTTTTCATCAGGTTTCTTCTTGAAGTTAAAAAAGTGTAAACATCAATTTTAGGTCTTGATTTCACTAGAAATTAAAAAAAACTGCTTTAATTAAGCTCATGCATATTAGGTTCTCCGGTCGTTTATTTACGACCCCCTTGTGAACTTAGCACCTGCTTCGGTCATCAATAAATCAGTTTCTATTTCTCAATAATCAAATTCAATTTGATGTTGACATTGCGTCGTCGTTTACAAAAAATACGAATTTTTTTATATGTTTCGTAAGAAAAACACGACATGTAAAGATAAAACAACAAACAAGAGCAAATTTTTTAAACATTCAACTGAACAAATTAATTTTTTGAGAATTTGACTGTAAAAACTCTTACAGAAAGCAATTTTCAAAATATTTACATTTAATTCGTATTAAATCGGTCGACGGGCCCGGAGGCCGTCGCTGTCGAGAGTAAAGAGGTTTTATTGGCAGGAAAACGTTCAAGTTTCGGAAACTTTATCATAAACTTTTTACGTTCGGTGGCAATTAAAACCATCTGAGAGGGATGATAAAATTTTTACGCGAAAAATTAGGTTTATGGCGACGAAAATATGTTTCAACTTACCTTTGGGACGACTGTTTGCTTTTGATTGAACGATCGAGGGGAATGAAAGTCGTTGTAATGATTTATATTTATTTGTGTCATTGGTAAAGTAACATAATAACATTTATTTAAAAACTTAGAACTAACAGCTGTAACGTATCAGGAAAATATACAGTATATAAACTAATGAACGTAACTACTACATACAATCAGTCTTAACAAATAATACACGATATTCTGCATACTCGACTATATGCTTTGCGCCAAAACAATCTTTTCAGTGTAAACATAACATCACATTCACATAACTCTTCAACAGAAACAATCGGCCTACGAACATATTTGGTAACTGTCCTTAAACTGAAAATGGCGCAGTGAACGAAGGAGATTTCAAAATGAATTGCACTAAGTCTTAGAATAAAACAACATAAAGCCAGTAGCAAAATGTTGTCATATTTGTTCCATAAAAATATAGCAAAATTTTGCTTCATAAAATTTGGCACAAGATAAAATCGTTTTGTCAACACACGACCCGTTTAGGGTTGGGTGGAACTAAACAATAATTGGCACACAAATTCATCAGCTTTAACTGAGGTAGATTCGTCATGGAAAAAATATAATATTACCTAACAACGTAAATATGTACACAACGACTCACAACTCTTATTACATCTTAAAAAACAAATATCAAAACTTGCGTTGTAACATTATTGCATATTATTACTTCGAATTTTCTATGAACCACCGGAGCGGTTCGGTGTCCGGATCGCTGACTCGGGAGTCCGGAGACCGAGTCGCCGCCAGCTGGGACTATAATGTTCTGTACTTTTTCTTATTTTATACATCTTTAATAAACTTGATCCTAAAGTTTGTACATCCACGAGATATCAATTATATAATCTGATATAAATATTTATATCTATTATAACTGAGATTCTGAGGTATTGCTGTTTTGAGTATTGTATCGTCGGACTCGAAAAAAATACTTGAGCAATTACTCTGTTTGTGTACTCTGTCATCCTTTGATCGTCACATTTATATGAAAAAATATCTCCCGAACTGAAATATCAAAAATAATATGTACAAGATAGAACGTCATTCAAAATAGTTACAACATTTAAGTAGGAATGTGCCAAGTGACAAAAATAAAAAATTGCTACATACACATCAAGTGCAGTCGATCTAGAGTCCCGGAACGCGCACTTTACTTCCCTGCTTTCCCCTGCGTCTTCCTGAGATGCGTTTCACAGTGCTTCAGCATGTGGTCCTTCCGGATGAAGCCCTTTCCGCACGTGTCGCATACAAAAGGCTTTTGCCCCGTGTGCAGGCACATGTGCCTTCGCAAGTCCGTCTTGTGGTTGAACTGTTTCGGACAAATATCGCACTTGTGCGGCTTTTCTCCGGCATGCTTCGATGCGTGCTCTTCATGTTCTTCCTCGCTGGAGAAGCGCTTCCCGCATCGCCCACATTTGTAGGGTTTGTCGCCGCAGTGGAAAGTCTTGTTGTGTTGGGTGAGGTAGCAGGCTTTGTTGAAGGTCTTGTCGCAATCGATGCACTTATAAGTGCCAGGTTTGCTGATGGTTTGCACGGTCGACGTTATACGGGGGCTACCAGTGCTTTCTTCGTAGTCACGATTTATATGGGCTTTTTCTGGAGACGGCGGTGAGGGGAGCGTCAGGGGATCCGTCTCTGGGGGCGAATAGGCGACGAGCTCGCCTGGGGACAAGATTATTGTTACAAAATTTGACGTAAAGACTGCATTTTGATAAAGTGACAGAAATGTATTTCATTTAACGAAAAATAAAACAAATTTAAAATGATTTCAAAACTGATTTTGTTTCAGAAGTTTATTTGCATGCGTCTCTAAAGAAATTTTAAGTTACAATAAAATGAATCAATTACTATAATAAAGTAACTCAGCAAAATGCAAAAAATTGCTACTTGTTATAATTTATAATAATAATAAGTAACTTATTTTATCAACATCAAATTCGTGATATGATGTCATTAAGTTAAAGTTTTTCTCAAAATTAATTTAGAAATACGTTTAAAAAAAAACTGTGTCTATACAAAATATACTAAAATCTACACAAAACAGTTAAAAAAACACATCAACAAATACAAAAAAACATATTATCCGTCACCAGTTTGTATGTTTTAATAATAATCTTTGGTTAAAAAGAATATGAAGGCTCGAAGTTGCACTTTTAACATAAATAAATTTAATTCTACAGCAAATACTTTGCCATTTTTTCATCATAAACCATATTGAAATAGTAACTTTTCACAGTGGCTAATTTAAGTTTACAGCAAATAAAAATACATGCGGCAACATTGTTTTTGAACAGATCCGTTTCTAAAAAATTGTGATGCATCGCCAAATTTGCTGAGATAAATCTTTAGATTTAGATTTTTTCTAGCCTTTCGATTATTTTTGAATGAATTGCCACTAAGTAGGCCCACGTATTTTGAGATAGTTTTTATAGGTACATTTTACATAGAAAATAAAATCAACACTTAAAAATTAAAAGTAAGTACTAGTTATTATTATTAGTTATATTGAGTAGCTCAAAAAAACCTGTCTCTCGTTCAGAAAAATATAAAGGCCTGAATTTACACTTTTAAGAAAAGTTAGGTAATAAGATTTTACTAATATTCTATTACAATTATTTTTAGACATTTGGAGATGAAAAAACTCAATTTTACGTGAAAATACAAGTTTTTTGATCAGATTTACTTTTACGCTTATGTTATAGTATTATTTCTATCGATTAAAAAAATGGCTAAATATATCTAGAAAAAAAACACGAAAATGTTGCCGGACTTACACAATTATGCATATATATGTATTATATTTTCGTAAGAAGTTTCTTGATCCTTCCTTGATAAGATTCCAATCAATTCCTTGAATTTTGGAAAACGATGTATACATACTTATTAGTACTTTTAGCCATTTTCGCTGTTTGAACTTATAATTTTCTATGAAGATATTATATATTTTCTTACCTACAATTACCAACTAAATTTGTCCGTGATTTTATTTAAAATAAAAACCACAGAATAGACCTTTTAAGAGAAAAAAAAGAAAAAAATTACAAATACATAATTACATTTTGTTTTCATGCTTTTGAAAGAGATATCTATATTTAGTGTAATAAAATGAAATTTCACTATAAAAAATCGAATGTTTTTTTCATTTGAAATTTATTTATAAAAAAATATTTATAAGTAAATGTATGAAACTCTCTAGGCAAATAATAATGCAATTGCATTTTGAGATTAAAAAAGTAGTATATATTGTATGATCTAATTGAAATGGTGCATAAGCTGAAATTAAAATTTGAATGTTTTTGATGCCCTGCTTGTTTCGTCGTCTCTTTGACAGTTTGACGTTAACATTCATTAACAACTAAAGATCTTATAGTAAACAGTTTTTAAATACGTATAAAAATGTAAAGCCATATTACACAATATTAATAGATACATAGGTATATTACACAAAAATTAATAGGCATCGATAAAAAAAAGTTTAAAACCAATGAATGGAAAGTCTTGAATTTACATGTTGATCACACTTAAGTAACAACAGACAGCTAAAAAATAAACAGTAAAAACTAAATAAGGATAAATGGTCTAACTTTCTATTCATTTAGATAAATCTTTGTGTGAGTATTTAGTATTATCATTTTTTTAGTAAATTACAATGTTTATAATGGAGTAATATGAATAAAAAAAAATTAAACCTTTAATTGGTTTTAATAGATACATTTAATGAAATCAGTCTGGAAGACTGGAACGACGACATTATGAAACGACTCTTTTGCAAACGTGAATTTGAATTTTATAAACTCATTTGGCAAAATATATTTTACGAACTAAACACGATTTTTTAAATTTTTGCATCTTACATTTTGTTTGTTTCTTGTCTAGTCTTGTTTAAAACCTCGACCTCTTTAAGATATCATTGTCTTTACGTCCTCTTACATAAATAGTTATTTTATAAAACCGTCAGCAAAAGTTAACTATCACGTTGTTAGGTTGAGACAATTAATAGAGTAACAACTGCATGCATTTAGCTATCCGCCAAATGTTGATACCTCAAGCGCGCAACGTGAGTTTCAACAATTGGATTTGAGGTTTACAAAATTTTGCATAAAGTAATAAATCAGGCTTCGGAGTGTCGAATGTTTGAACACGTACGTAACTATAATGCTCAGCTATTTTATATATATATATATATATATATAAAGCAATTTTTATATACATATATATATATATATATATATATATGTATATGTATATATATTCACGCATACGCTCGCGTCTTAACTGGCGTGATTCAGAATCGAAGTATAACTCTTTGGTTGGCTTGATAAAAAATTAAAAATTCAACTTAATAAAATCAAAAAGCTCCTTTATAAAAGTTACGCTTTAAAAATTGTCATTTAAAGTAATGTCTTTACAATTAGATGTTTTATTACTTTTTTGATTTAGAAATTTCAACTCTTTATTGTTAATAATCGTATCGCATTGAGTAAACTATTATTAGAAGTAAAATTTTTGTTTTGGCACAAAATAAAAATTATACTTTTTTGTTTTATGCGGGAAATAGTCATTATGTTATGTAGCTATGCAGCTTTTGTTATTATAGAAATAAACGATTCAGAACTTCGTAGACAACTTTAACTAAATAGAATTGTTAATAGAGCCTCGTCGTAAATATAGCTTATTGTTGCAAAAATCTAATATGAAAACAATTAAAATTTTAATTAAAATTCCCGTAAAGTCGATTGTAAATTACAGTGCACGTTTAAAGAAAAAAAAAAAGAGAAAAGTTTCAACAAAAAAAACTGCGTATGTAGATGCTGGAAAAACACATATTCATATTTTAAAGCTCTCTTTTTCTAGTTTTAATGATTTTTGTGTACATTTTATTTCAATTTAACTAAAAGTGTATTTGACCAGAATAATATAAAAATTATGTTTGACAATAGATTTTCTAATTGAGTGTAACAGTGCCGTAAAAAATGTAAACAAAATATCTTACCAGCACTGGTCATGGAGCCGACGATGAGTTCTTCTTGGGCCGGTGCTGGATCGGCGACGGTGAGGACAGTCAATCTGTACTCGTCATCGTCAGTTTTGTACATTCGGGTGCGCGTTTCCGTGGTCTCATATGGGTCGGGATAATAGAAATAAGGGGCCGTTGCCGGTCCCCCGCCCCCCACGTTCGCGTTGCCGTAGCTCATCAGTAGACCGTAGCGATGAAACTGCGAGAAACTTGGCAGCGGCTGAGTCTCCTGCTGACCGACGGCGTCCTGGTGACCGAATTCACCAGTAATATTGAGGCTGCTGGTATCCGTAACCTGCGTAACGTGGGGGGCCGACCCGTTTGGGTACATCTGGAACTGGGGGCTGGGCTCGATAGGCATCATATGCCCCATGTTGAAACCATGCGTCGGTAGCAGGCCCCTCGAGTCTAGGCTGGTGGGTGAGGGGCCTGCCTCCCCGTTTGGGGGACTCACGTTGTTATGAGACATGGGCGGGTGGTTGGGCATCATCCCCGGCATGGGCATACTATTGGTGTCCTCCTCCGCGGGACTATTGTTCTGATCTTCTTTGCTCGTGGATTCACGCGCTGGGTGATGGTGGGCGCTAATGGGCATAGACGCCGGGTCCGGCTGACCGCTGGATTTCACCGCGTTCTTGTGTAAAGTGGTGTTATAGTGACGTTTTAGGTGCCCCGAGCTGGTGAACCACTTGTTGCAAGCGGTGCAATTGTAGGTCTTGGGTCGGCGGGCCTCGTTCGACTTCCAGTTGGCGCTCTTCGTCGCCGGGGACACCGTAGTCTGGGGAGGATTATTGGGCACTTGTGTGCTTGAAATCACAGGAGGATTAGCCTGTGACGGGAGATGCTCGAAAGGTCGGTAACTCTGCGGCGTCATGACATTCTCTTGCGACGTGGTCGTCACGTTGTTACCCATGAACTCCTGGTTGTGCATGAATATCTTCTGATCTTGTTGTACAGGCCCATTCATATATTGCTGTTGTTGATACATTTTTTGAGGTGGTGACCAAGTGTTGTTAAGCAGCGCCGAGACGGAATGTGGGTTAGTGGTAAGCTCGCCGTTCTGGCGCTTTTCTTCTTCTGGGTACACTTGATGGACTTTGTGCGAGTCTAGGTCAAGAATCTCGCTCTGGGCGTCCTCTTCGCTTTTAATCTGAGCTTGCTCGTTGTTAAATAAGAAATGATTAGAGTGATAAGCGGACATCGGCGTCGGGGGGTGCGCCATGTTCTGGTGCTCTACGAGCTGCGTCGCCGAGTCGCAGACAAAACCGCACTTGTCGCATTGTTTAGGGCTCGGAGACGGGGTCGGTTGAGGTGGATACACCGGACTTGACGAGGACACCTGCGAGTTGGCCTGCGACCTGTCGTATTGTTGATAAGGATGGTACCGATATGACATGTTTTGCAACCCTGTCGGTTTATGCATGAAATCTTGCGTGTATTGTTGATTTTGGTTCTCCATGCCGAAGAATTGCGTATCTCCAAAGTTGGGGTAGTTATTCGCATAATGCGAGTTCGGCGATGTTGTGCGTTCTTGTTTTATTTGGTAATTTTGGAAGTTAGGAGAGAAGGCGGAATTGTCGTGGTTTTGGTACGGAGAAGAGGCGCTTTGATAACTTTGCGGGGTAGGAGGGTGTCCGAAAATTGTCTCGGGGGTGGTTCGACTATACTCGGGGCTTTTCTTGTTCATAGAATCTGAACTATCGGCCGCGGCAATAGTATTATTTGGTATAAACTCACGTTTGATGTTGGCTTTCGTGTTGTTGTTGTTGGTCTCTTCCGAATGCGACGTTGCCGCTTGAGTCGCCCATTTGTTGAGAAGGTTTTCTTTATGATACTGGAGATGAACTTCTAGGGACTCGGCCGAGTTGAGGCACCGTCCGCATTCTTTGCACAGATGAGGGGTTGTCGGTGGAAAAGGCTGTTGCTGCTGCTGCACGCCACTATTATTGCTGGCCATCGCGCACCAAAGTTTATCAAAATAACAAATAAAGTTCAAAAAACAAAAAATACAACAGTCACTCTTTTACTATCATAACATTCTTATTCTTATTCCCGGTGGCATCATCACATTCGAAACGTAAAATAAATCGCGCTCGTTTGCAGTTTGCATCACTTTCGGCAAACCAAAAATAAACAACGAACGAAAAAAGAAAAACAGTCTATGTGTCCGTTTAGCCCATTTTATGTTGTGGCGTCGTCGATCACGAAATGGGACGTCGGCGGGCCCATCATAGGACTTTTCGTTGAGCGAGTGATTGTTCTTCAGCGCACTGTTCGTAGACACTTGTGATATCGAATCGCCGCACCAAACTCTTGCCGGACAAAACACCGACTGCTGCTGGTTCCTCTCGAATTCGGAGGTCCAACGTGCTATGCGTGTTTCGCAAACTCGCACAGGCCGCACCGCTCCGATTTCGACCAATGGCTTCGTCCGTTTTAATGCGTTTGGGGTGGTAGGGGGTAAGATGCTGCATTTTTGAACATTGCCGGCTTTGGATTATGACGCTTATGCTACGCGTGGATTTCGCGCTGCTTACGACAAAAAATTACTTTATTTACTACTTATCATTCATTGATAAAACAAACTTTATTAATCACAGTGTTTTGAACCGTGAACAAATTAAATAAAAACTCAGACACTGTTCAAATCTCTCAACTTTAACATTTTAACTTCCGAACGTATGACCCAATTCGAGTTTGTAAAGCTAACTTTTAACTTTCAACCATTACTATATTAACTTTAAAATATCTCGAACTGACTTTGCTGCTGTACTCTCTAAGTACTGGCAACTAGACATTCATTTAGGTAAGATAACACTGTGAGTAAATCACCTTTTCTCGGTAACTAATAAAGTTAGTCGGTGCCGGTAAAGTTAAAAGCTTCAACTGCACCACAAAATCCGTTTAAAGGAAAAATCACTGGATAACGTAGGTTCATAATCCAGTCTCTGGGATCTAATTCTTCTTATTCGTATAGGATTAACAAATACACTAAATTAACAAAGTAGAAATTTCTTCAGATTGTTACAGATTTTTATTGGAAAAATCGTTTCTACACTTAAACCTTTATTTGCCCAAAAGTTAAAAACCAAGCGTTCCACTAAAACACACATTTTTTTAACAAAAAAATGTCAAAATATAATATAAAGTGCAAATCCAATTTATTGAAAAAAAAAACGTTATTAAAAGAAATTTGGATTAAAACTATTCATTGTATTTGTTTAAGAAAAAATTCATATAAAAGTACTTTTCGATTTTAAAAAGATTTGTATCAAAGATTATTATTCGTAATTTTTTATAATTCATTTTTTAAGTGAATGTTTTGGAAAATTAAAAATGTATTAAAAATAAATCTTGCCCCAAGTGATTTCAGATTTTCTAGATATACCTTTTGGTTTTTGTTATTAGTAAAAATAATTCAGTTTATATACTTATAATTCAATATACTAGTATTACTAATACCATCAAAAAACTGAAAAAAATAATCCCTTAAAGAAAAAACTTTATCAAAATAAATGTTCTATTAAAAATTCATAAAATGTAGTAGTTAATTTTTAATAGATCAACATTTGTCACCAATTTGGCAGATATTAAAACAAGATTATTATAATTCTTATATAAAAAAAAAAAACAGTCAAATTATTCAGCTGAATTGTAACAAAGACTGTAAGATTAAACTGATTAGTAACTGCTGGATTTTTATTTAGAATCGATTATTATAGGTCATGAAAAACAATCAGTGTAAAAGATGCAAACACATATATTGTCAATTTTAATGAATATATTGAAGTTTTTTTAATAAAATGTAAGACCAAAAGTACTGCTAAAATTGAAAAAAAAGTTGAGAAACAAATTATATGAAATAATGCAATTTTATTACGAATATCTTACACCATTTTTACTGCATTAAAAAATGCTCCTATATGAAAACCTTATTTGCTGATTTACATTTTTACCTTTTTGTACTTTTATCTGTGATAAATACAATACATCACATTTTTATAAAAAAAAAACAAGACACATTTTGATTCTAGTTAGAAAAAAAACAGTGTTTTAATTATTTTTTAATATGTAATTTAATACTTTCATATTTGGAAATTTCTACCTTTTCTTGATGAGGAGCAATGATGAAGAATTGTGTTTTCCTTTTCTGAGAATACATATGCACACTTTTTTCAAATATAAAATTTGACCTTGTTCTATGATTGGAACCTTTGTAGTCTATCGTGTGTAGTATGGAAGTTTTTCCAAACCATCGATCTGGATGTTCACATTCACCTTGACCTTCACAATCACACATGATATATTCGCGAACTCTGACTGTTTTATTTCCCGATGAATCTCTGTCGTGTTGTGGTTTCAGCAATTGCAATTACCCGCACTTACCTCTGGAAGAAAAACGCAAAAGAAAAAGTTGCGTTACGTGCCCGGAAAACTTCCTAAATAGATTTCCGAATTTCCGCTTGAAAAAGTTTCTTTGTCCTGAAACCCGTTCCGTGAATTAACTAATAAATACGCTATCGATTTAAATAAAACGGATTCGACATCTCTCATTATAATAAGAAAAATATTTTAATCGTCCGTATACAAATAAACACGAAAATAGCCAAAGGCGCACTTCAAAATACCATGACGTAAGCTTGATTCGAATGCAACATGCAATTTCGGCTTTGCAAGGACAAAAGTGCGTTTACCTCGTCTTAGACGCTCCTGTAATTAAGTAAACGTGTTCTGACCGAAAAACGGACGTCATCAGCGCCGGTATGGACCATCGTGGCATCTAATTGCTCCATTATTATGCGCTAAAAGCGTCTTTGTTATCGAAAAACCACGAATTTAGATAACATTAGATGGTAATCCGAGGCCTTGTCAAATATTCAAAAGCTTATATAAGCGTCCGTCAACAAGCAGCGACCCTCAAAATGTGTCATATGACTGAGAAAAGATAGAACTTGACCCCTTCGTTGCGAAGTGGCCCGTTAAAAAATAGCCGCCATTTTAAACAAATTGCGAGCCATTTGGTAGACAAATTCAAATGATTATGTGCAAAGTCAAGGTGAGAGTGTTCGCCTTTTTCGGCGTCTGAATAAACTCTGATGAACTTATTTTGGTTGTTTTTTTGTTATTTTGACCAGACGGAGTCTGCATGCATTAATTGCATCCTGAGGCATTCTCAAATTCGGCTGCTGCATCTTTCAAGGTCCAGTACCAGCATTGTCTAATCGGACGTCTATACTTCGAAACTATGTATGAGTCACCTAGGAAAAAATTTAAATTTGTGGGATCAAAAACCATATAATTGGTCTTTGCTCATTTCTTCAGAGAAAAATATGATTCCCAGAAATTAAAGATTCACTTTTCGAAACCCACCAACGTCATTGAGGACTTTTCACCCAGTCATCCTTCCGTAAACTCGCCATACCACGAAACAATCCATAGATATGTTGTCGCGCAGTATAGGGTATTTTTTCAACCTTCCCGTTCAAGTGTTGGTCACTTCGCTCTTTTTTCGCCCCATTGCAATTTTACATCTGATCAGCGTTTATTATATAGTCATTACCAGTTTTCTTCGCCAATAATCCACTCAATAATAGTAAATTTCGATCAATTTAATCATGTATACGTATTGTACAGTTATCATCCTATCACTCTACCGCCCTTCCCGTTGCGTAAATCTTAATGCAGGTGTTCGGTGAAATAATTAAAGTGGGTTAATAAGGCGTAAATTTCAGTGGTGGAAAAAATGCTCGAAAGGTAATTAAATACGGGGCAATTTACGAAAAAATCACAGCTGAATCTAAATGGCCTTCTGAGCAAGATAACATCTATCTTCACGGGCTGGCGCATCCATGGATTTCTTTTGTTGAGGGCCGTTATTTTTAACCCCCCGCACCTCGCCTTAATGGCCCTTCGGCTATTTGGCAATAGTCCGTTTTTCAGGTACTCACCCCAATAAAGCGGCACATTATTCTCTTTATTTTTCACCTTAAAACGAAAACGTGGACAGTGATGAGAGGAAATTTTCGGATTAGGATGTTTTCGAGGTGGTGAAATGGCTAGAAGGGAAAAGAAACGCAAAGTGGGTGAATTATAGCGTTTGTTACGCTTATAAATTTAATTGAAACAGCAAATTTTAATTCGAAGTTTAATTAGATTTAAATAAAATTTTATAAACATACTTACAAATGACAACTTAGTCAACGTAATTTTGACTTATTTTATTGAACGGTATAAAAACAGATCAATTATGGTTTACTTAGTTATATATTATCATATCAGTCCAGTTTAGTCGATTTAGCTAAATTAATGAATTTAATTAATCTGATTTTGTCTCAGCTAGTCGCATTTAATTTAATTTAGTACAGCTCGTAAATTTCGATTTAAATTTAAATCAGATTTAAGTTCCTTAAGTTTGCTTAAGTCTAATTTAGTCCATTTCGGAGAAATTAATTCGATTAAGTCGAGTTTAAGCCTAAAGTGTTTAAATGTATGTTTATGGTACTAATCTAATTACTCATATTACTTAATAATACTAAATTATTAAACATTTAAAAATCTGCATAAAAATGCTTTTGTTATTGTTAAGTTTAGTGTGATATAGTTTGAGTTGGTCTAATTTAGTCGATTTAGCTTAATCTGATTTCGTAAAATTTGTTCCCTCCAGGAGGTTAGTCTTAGAAATAATTAAATTACATATTTGACATTTTAATCTTGTCATAAAATAAAATTATCATAAAGATTTTGTTTTTTTTTTACTTATCGTAGGCAAATTTTAATAATAAATATAATAAAAAAATATTGTTGTTTATGAAATTACAGAAAAAATAAATTTTAAAATAGACATACTGTGTAGGTAGAGTAATTGTAATTTTTCTGTAAACAGGTAACACATCATTTCACGTTGGAGGTATAAACCTAATATTAAAGTTTTAATCTGTCAACTCAAAATAATCTTATATCAAAAAATTATACGTCAAAAATAAGAATTTAAACTACTCGGAAATCTCATAGAATTTTTGATATGGTAAATTTATTTGAAATTATTTAAATTTAATTTATTTGAAAAAAATGTCTAAAAAATCAAAACTTAAATAAAAATAATTAGTATTTAGACATTTAAAAATCGAGATTAAAAACATACTAAAAATTTACAGTTTAATTCATAGTTTTTTGTAGTGATAAATGATGCTTTTTAAACAATTCAAACGCATTTCTCTGGTAACTTTAGGAACAAATTCTAATCCCATAGATATAGAAACTTTTTGGTAGTTTTGAAAATTTTTGGATATTTTTTCAGAAGGAAAATTACTACATGATCAAACGAAAACAAACATTGCTCGTTTTATATAATTGTTTATCAACTATGGATGTGTAAGAAGTAAATTCTATAACTTTAATGTCTTTAATTCATTCCTAAGATTTATCTATTCGTTAGAGTGTTTGCTAAGTCTTTAAAATTAAGAAAATTACAATGCGTCAACAAAATTAGTACCACATAAAAATTAAAAAAAAAAATTAAGCTGAATAAAAAAAAAATTCAAAATTGTATAGATAGATACCTACCGACAATGTCAAGTATGCTGCTTGTTGTAGTCCACTACATTTTTTTTTACCTTATAGTACTTTCAATTCAAAACATTTTATCTAGTGAAGTTTTATTGTACAGTTCACTTTGATGATACAAATTCTGTTAAAGAACGTTCTAGAATTGGTCCTTCGAGAAGGACCATTGCCCAGCAAGTTCGTTATATGGTGTTAGCGGTCAGAACACCCCTTCTATTAAGTTCTACACACACCAAATCTTTGACAGAGAGCTTTTGGTCCACTGATTCGCTCTCAATCTGCTGAGAAAGGCAGAGCTAACAAATATGTGAATTGTTTTTATCATTGTTTAATCATAAATTGGGACAAAAAAAAATAAACGTCTAAAAATTTTGATTTTTAACTACTTAAAAAAGAAAAACTAGAAACTTATGCAATTTTCCTGCTTATTGAAACAAATTCTTAAAATTTAGAACTATGCCACGGACCAATCTATTTAGTACCTTAACTATAAAAATAAACAGAACGTTGAAAGTTACCAAGTAGGTATACATTATTGTGGTATTATTTCTCAAAATTTAAAACCTTGATGGTTAAAAACATTTTAGATATTTAATACATAAACACAAATTTTCATAATTTTAAGAATTCTGACAGGTAAGACCCAGCAACACTTTTCGCTTTTAAAAATTTATAGTCTTTTTTATGTTAGAAAAAGTTAAAAGTATATATAAGAAACCACGTTCTACTTTGACAAGTTGTCGGTTTTAAGCTGGGCATATATGTTATGGTAAACCCAATAGATTTCAGTGTACACTTTATCTGTGTGGTAACCTATGAAGAAGTGCTACAAAACAGTTATCTTTACAGGGTCTGTCAACACTTATGCCCTCCCGCACTCCAGTCGACTGTACTGGTCTCAGTTTGCCTGTACAGTTAAAACTGGCAGGTCCACCGTAACGTGTATACCTGGCTTTATTTTGATTAAAAAAAAAAACGATTTTTAATATTTTTAAGATGTGACAAGATTTTTTAACAGTTCAAAAGCCTTGTTCATTTATTTATAATTTTAGAATTTTTATAGTTCTTGTTTTTAAGTATTAGCCACTGTTCAAAACTAACCTAGTCATTGGCGCTTGTTTCTTGTTGAACACTAGTTACATCACAACACAAAAAAAAGAAAAAACATAGCTCTATTCTATTTACAGCTAAGAAATTTTAAATATTTAGTAGTTGTAAAGTTGAAAATTTCTACGAGGTAATTTTATAAACTCTAGCTTTGGTGCAGACAGAAACTTTGACATTACGTTTTTTAAATTTAACCAAAGTTTTTTCCTCTTGTGAAGTTTGGCTCTAAAATTACAATATGAATTATTGCAACTTAGACGTTGCTAATCTCTCGTCAACTAATATGAAACTAATGTTAGTAATAATTGATTGTCGCTGTTGTAATCGCCACACTCCGTAAATTTAATGTTTTTTGCGCCATTTCCTCGTCTCAAACTCGCAATCTTTACCCCAAATGTAAAATTAATGACAAAGTAATCCAAAGACAGTAATTATTGATACAGTCGACGTCATTAAACGACCATGGATAATCATTAGCTTTCTAATAAAACTGTCCAACTCGCTCACGAATAATAGTTATCACCTTTTGATAAGCCTAATAATTTCCCGACACTCATCTTTTCATTGCTTTTATTACAAGTTGAAATGACAAATCTGACAAAGTTTCCTCTTGACGATAAGACAGCGTTAGCTCAGTTCAACAGGTAAATATTAGCGTGATATTAAAAATGTGCCGCCTTTTCTAAATCGGGGCCCCTACAAGCACAGCATCCAACACTTAGCCATCATCAAGGGATTCTTTTATCTCTTTTTGTCGCATTAATTCCGTCTCTTTCCACGCAGCGCACAACGAAAAACTTCATGCGTAGGTCAGGGATAAGAATCTGTGCTATTCTTCCCGACCATTAACAGTTAGATTTAATTCAAGACACGTCAAATTATTTATATTAGCCATCTCTGTTCGATCGAGGCGGAAAAAAGTGGAGAAGGACGAGAGAATGTGGATCTTTTTACGCGGTGCTACGAAAGGATCGACTTGCTAGATTGACTGGGAAGGGTGCTTCGACAAAGAGTCGTAATTTTTTTTACGCTGTTATCGAATCAATAGGCAAAGTTATCAGCGGCCTTTGACCTTGTTCAAGGACTTAGATCATACACAATAAAATCGGAAAAATCAGGAAAAAGGGTCTGCGGTTCGTGGGGTCACGGATGGAGTACGAATAACAAAACAAATAAAAGCAGAAACAGGATCTAGAAGAAAAACTAAAAAGCAGTTCTACGGAGTATTATTAGCTAGAGTAATTTATTTAGTTACAATTTCATTGTTATATGAAGTTGTTTTATTTATGTAAAAAATAGAATTGAAGAAAAAAAATTCTTTGTGTTTCCGCCCGGGATCGAACCGGGGACCTTGTGCGTGTGAAGCACACGTGATAACCACTACACTACGGAAACTTGTAAATGTTGATAAATAAAGTGTTTGATAGAGTGTGGTGTTTTGTTTATTTGCATCTAAGCAAAGAATGAAGATTAATATTTAATTAAATAATAATTTAATCAAAATAAAAAATTTAGTTGAATAAGATTTAATTTTAATTTAAAACGTGTTTTTTTTAGTCACGCGCACAAAATTTGATTTTTTTTGTAACTTACATAAAACTACCTACTAAGAAATCAAATTCTTGAAGAACAAGCAGCGATGAAGATAAAATATAAATTACTATCACTTTGTTCTAACTTCACCTGGAACAGCCGAAACATACAAAAAGTTCGTTTTAAAGAACAATCGGTTGTCATATATTTAAAAAATCGACGTAGGCTTAGCGTTTTTCTATATGTTGGTAGCACTGTTACCTATCAATGTTGCAGAACTAAAATGAAACATATTAATAATGACATAGAACCTTCGGTATAAACAGGTTGATTTTAATTTAAATAGTTCTGCTTTTAAAAAAAAATCTATCTTTTTTTGTGCATTCTCCATTTTTTTAAATTTTATTTTATAATTTTTTCTTAAGTTAGCTACGGTTTTAAAGTTTAAATAAGACATGCTCAATTTTCATAGTTAAATGTGTTAAACAAAACACTTTCTGTATTGTTATTTGGTGTTATTAAAACTGTGCATTTAACGTATTAAAAGAAGTGTGAATTATTTAAAAGTTTTTACCCTGAAAGGTGTAGGTATAAAAAATGCCAACTCAAAAAATTCGTTAATAATACTAATATTAATCCTAATTCCTAAAATTTATTCATACCATTTAACTATACCAAATTGTAGACAAGTCTATGGTTGCATTTAGAAAGCAAAAAACGTTATTTTATAAGTTTGCTTTTGTTTAAAAAAATACATTAAATTTACAATTAAAAAAATTTAAAATGTATTTTGGTATTTTAAGATGTCCACATTAATTCTGCTTCAATTTAAACACTAGAAATTAATGAACAGCTGCTGGTAAGTAAATTTATTATTTGCTTAGTAGAATAATGATACAGCTTGGGCAAAAACGCTTTAAAAGCGTATGTAAATATGTACTAGTTCCAAATTTGTAGTTGCCGCTAGTGTATCTGCCAGTTTTGGTTTGAAACTAGAATATTCTTCTGTTCTATTGGCCAAATTTTGTTAACTTGACAGGTGATTTGTTAGAGTAAAGGGCGGTGTTATAGCCAGGTGGGCAATTTAAACATCGCTAAGGGAAGTGTACAGTAAAAAGTTTTGTCGTCGTACCCACCTTTACCCTAACTTTTTGTAAGGGTCAGCAGCGCCGGCCGTGGCAAACACATGAAGCTTGTGGTAGCTTATGCTACAAGTTAGGCTTAGGCTACGCGAATCCTCTTAAAAATAAAGCAAGTCTTGTATGATATTTTTTTTAAATTTATTTTCTTACAATTAAAAATATTTTTTGAAATTTTGTGACAGTTGGTGCTACTTTAATTTCAAAGTCAACATTTAAATTTAAATCAAATGAACTAAACATTGTAATTTTTCGCAAGTGAAACTGCTCAAGATGAAATCTTCTGCATTTCGCCATAAATACGATAGAGCAGAAATGTCACTTTTAATTTGTTACCGATGAATTCTAGCTTAGACTTGTTTAATGTGTGTCACCAACCAAAAAAAAAAGTTTATAAATTGAGGAATTGAGAATGGTCAAAACAAATGTCTTAATAGCTTATTTCTAAGTATTATGTTACACTGACTCTAAAATCTAGGAACTTTTTTAAAAAAACGAGTTTTTTTATATTTTTTGTTTTTTAATTTACATAATGCATTTTCTACGAATATAATCAAATTTGATAATTTGATACTTTAGAATTTTGTTACAGTTTTTGAAAAATTTCAAAGTTGACATTAGAAATTTTAATTAAGAAGACTAAACATCATTCTCATTTTTCCCAAGTGAAACTGGAATATTAGTGTTGTAAGATGAATTCCGAAATTTCGTGCCCTCCGCTATAAATAGAAAATGCCACGGTTAATTTGCTGTTGATACAAAATTTCTGTATCTGACCTTAAGCTCACACTAGAATTTGACATTTCGTTTAATGTGTGTTACCAACGGAAAAAAGTTCCTAGATTTTAGGTTGGTTATGGCTTATTAACGCATTCTTTTGAAGCTTTTTTACAATAGCAAATTAAAAAAAAATGTATTTTTATCAAAATTAAATGTTCAGACTTTTATGCTCAAACTTTACAACAATATATTTTTTTAATTTTAAAAATTGACTATAATACTTATTATTATTCAATGCAGAAAAGTTTTGCTCTTTCTTACAAATGTGTTGTTCAAATGATTCATTCTATTGCTTCCATCGCAAGTAACAAGATTTCACAAAATTGTTACAAATACGATGATATTATTTTTAAGCAGTTTTGTTTTTAGTAATTAAAGTTGGCAATAAACTTAAACAAATTTAGAAAATTGTGTCGTGTGACAGCTAATGATTTTTTTTAGGTTGGTAACCAATTTAGAATTTTATCTTCGTTTGTCTAAGTTTCAAGTTTAAATCTTAAAGTAATGTTTGCAACAAAGACTCATCGATAGTGATGTTACAAAAGGAGTAAAATAGGAAATCTTTTCAAATAAACAAATAGAATTGGTAACCAATTTAGAATTTTATCTTCGTTTATCTAAGCTTCAAGTTTAAATCTTAAAGTAATTTTTGAAACAAAGATTTATCGATAGTGATGTTACAAAAGGAGTAAAATAAGAAATCTTTTCAAATAAACAAATAGAAACTGAACCCCACATAATCTCTATAAAGAATATTTCTATATTTAAAGAAAAAGTGATTATATCATTATTTGTTTTTTTTTTTTTTTTGTACTGATAATAACAATCAATCAAACGAATCAGCTTAAAAAAGTAAAAAAATAAAGTTCAGCGCATTGATCAAAATTTTCAACCCAAAAAGTAACTGAAAAAATATGTCAAAAATTATCGAAATTGTTTATTACTCATAATATCGGTCTACAAAGTTTCCTTCAATCTATTTTAATCACATTGTATTTACTTCTAATTTGGTATAAGAACTAACATTTATTTTTGACGTTCTGATAGTTACACCCGAAATGTTTAGAAAACTTAAATCTGGCATGTGTTGGTGGCTTTTACTGAAATAATTAGACATTTGGCGACACCTAATAAAGATATATAATACATATAATAATTATAATTAGACTTTTGACATGTAGTACTGCTGCAAAAGCATCTAAAATCTTGAACCCTTCAGTTTTATCTAGATCTTCATTATTCAGTATTTACTTATTTTACAATATTTTAGAATTTAGAAAAACGGTGATATGAAGAGTGTTATAATATAAATAGCACCTCAGATCGACCATATACATTCGAAAGCCTTTGGCGTGTAAATGTACTTCAAGTACTCATAACGCCCACCTTCAAAGTTTTATGTGATTTTCGTAAAGAAAAGTTAAACGACAGTTCGTTTCATTTTTTTAACGTAATTTTTTGATATTATCTTTGCAGAGCATTTTTTGAAATCATTTTGTTTGCTTTTGGTCGTTGTTTGTCGATTTATACATCAGTTTTGTCCAGAAACCAACGATTATTTTGATAAGTATAGGCAACTAAAATTATTTTTTTCTCAAGGCTTTAATAATCATGATAAAAAAACTACAAAACATTTTAAACGGTTGTCTGACACTTTTGATCAATGTTAATGGATTTACAATTGACGGAAAACATTATAATAGTCTCATGTGTTAATAGGTAATGATCAAGATGTGTTAATTTCCAAAAATATCTCGATCATTAACTATGGGGTGTTCATTTAATATTTTGGTAGTTCTAGCTATGGAATTTTTTTGTTTGCATGAACGCATGTCGTAATATCATGTCATTCTTTCTGTCAACTGTGAATTTGAGCTGTTACTCGGGTTTAATTGTATTGTGCGTTGTGATCACACTTATGTATATTTCAGTTATTTTTGCAAAAATCAGTTGTTTCCTGGAGTTATTTACGTTGTTATAATTGCTCAAGTCTTACTATCATTTAATAGTAACGTTTTTGTCCGTAAATGCGACATACGTTTTCCAAAACAAATGATTTTCACAGATAATGCTACCGGATTATTAAATGAACACCGATAGTTCCCTTGGCTCACGTGCTAACATCTATTGACTATTAATTGTCTTTATTAATACAGCAGTTTGTTAAATAACATCTTTGCAATATTTCAGTTGGCAGTATGTTTACGATACATAATAGTAGTAGAGAATTTAATTTAACGTCGATTTAAATAAAAAGTAAAATAAACAAATAATGGTATTTTAAATATTTTGAAAACTGATATCTTATTAATGGTTTCAAGTTATCTTATTCTGTATATGAAACCGAAACTTTCTTCAAACTGTCTCTAAAACGGAGTTTTAGGAATTAAATATAATTTTTTTCAGTAAAGTTAAAAAATGTAATGAAACGTCAATTTAAATCTACAAAGTGAGTTACCACTTCCTGTGCAACTATTAAGGTTAAACAACTATATAGTTAATTATTAAAATATCGAAATATTATTTTTTTGCTGAAATTTCTATCCAAAAAACTCAGTTTGAGCTAGCCATTTTCTTTAAAAGTAATAATAAAAACTGGTCTCAATCTCATTTTATTGCAAGTTTTGTTGCCTAAACCCAACACGGTTTGCTCCTATTTATATTGTAACGTTTTCGGGTTAAATGGCGTGAATAATTTGAAACCGGGCACTTACTAACTAATTTATTTAAGCAGGCCTATATACAAAATACACTGTTTAAACTATTTGCATTCTTTTGTGACTAAAGGTGGAGATAATTTACAGTTTTTTGTCAGTCTAATTTGGCTAATAATAATTTAAATTTTTTACTCTCAATTTTTCTCCGCCGCTTCTACATGGTAGTTCAATATTTGACAAGAATTTATTTTTAAACGGCAAATTGTAAAGGTTTCGTTTGAATTGAAAAAGGAAAAGTAGAGCATAATCAAATCGAACATTATTTTTGTCATGTTCATTACTTCATTACTTTCATGAGACACATGTCAACAGTAACATCATTGCATATAATGAAGTTTAACCGCAAACTGCCATGAGAGACGCTATCAACACAATTAAAATCCCAAAGCTTGCCTCGACGCCGTTTTTATTCGATCATATAGTAGTTATTATCCATTTGGATGAAATAATGGCTCTCATCGCACATATAACAACTATTCAGTGACTTTGTGGGTATTGCTTCGATGCTGTAGATGTATTTCTCTCTTTACTGCACTCGTTTTTCCTTACTTGTTCAAAGGCGAGGACCTAGAGAAAAATATTGTTACAATAAATTTTGATTTAACTTAGCAGGAATAGAAAAATTGTAGTATATAGCGTTCACATACCATAGTTGTATTTTAGAAACCCATGCGTAAAATAAAACTACCGTACTAGTGCATATATTTCAGTTTTCTTTAAATTTATTTGTAAAGAGGAGTCCTTCATTAAAAACCCTCTGAACAATGATTATAAACCTTGGAGGCCACACGTGTTTAACTTACATGAAAGGCATTAATTTAGCATTAGCTGGGTAGCAGGCAAGTGTACAGGGCGACACTGGACGAGAATATATGGCGAGTAATCGCAGGAGGCTGTTTAGTATGTGAAACGTGTAAGATGCCCAGGGCGCGCATTTGCGACTCTCTCCTGACCTCCCAGCTCCCCTACACCGCAAGGGGTTGATAATGGATATATTGTATCATCTTCACAGGCTCGATGGACATCTTACTCACATGGGAACAGGGACACCTTACCTATCCATATAATATCGAACGAGATATTCCCAACTTGTCAACGTTGATAATAGAGGTGGGACGGGGCATTTTTCTTACATTACAAATTGACGCATTATCGGAAGATGCACGAGGAGGAAACGTCGAATAAAATAGTAAAAGAAACTCTACCGCTATATATTATGCACGATGTGTCAAGCATTGATGTTTGACAGATACCCACAGAATTATAAACACAAAATTTTGCGTTTTGTGCCTTCCACGCTTATTTAAATTGGCACAGAAAAAGTGTAATTTAAATTCAAGCCGTCCCGCCCCCAGAAATAGTAAAAGCTTTTATTTCTTAGACAAACAGTGTTTCGGATGACTACCAAAACCTTAACACATAAATAAGGGTAAGTTCCCTCCGAATAAAAATCAACTCTTGAATTATCGAATGCTAGCGTTTGTTCGGTCGTTAATATTTTTAACGAATACCATTTACGTGATTATTTTAATGTCTCTATGATTGTTTCGAAAAAAAGTGGATTTTTTTCGGGAGGGCTACAGATAGAGAGACAATTTGTCACTCACCCCTGCACACACACGACTGGTCTTCTGGAACTAAAAGAAAGAACACTGACTAGAATATTCAATCAAATCAACTTACCCGGTTCTTTTATATCATCAAAGTAGTCGCAAAATCCCAAATATGTGACCCCTTTACCGATCACACACTAAATCTAGAATTTAACGTTGTTACAACTTTGAGGGGATTACTGAATTGCGCCTTGAATATCGCTTTTACTTTCAAAGAGACGTTTTCGCACAAAATCGACATATTGGACACGTTTACGAAGCGAAAATGTACGCCATTTCCTTTCCAACGCTTTTAATGGCCACATTTTTTCAAAGAGAATAAAGTCTCATTCTAAATGACAAAAAAATATACCTCTAAATCTTAAATCTCAAAACTTGCATGGAGGCTGCCCAACCAACTACCGTCACATGTACCTAGAATTTAATAAGTTAACACGTTTTTTAATATCTTAAAACTTTCAAAAAAAATACCATGATTTGAAGACAGAAAATTTCTACATACTGCATATTTTACCACGCGTTTTTTTTAAACTAGATAATTTCCCGCGCTTTTATCTCAAGTCTCCAAATCTACAAGGAATTACTGTTTTTTTTTACTTTTTCGGACCTATTCTCGTCTTTTAACCATCACCTTATCGTTGCACCCTGTATAAGAGATATTATTTCGAAATTGCGTACTTCCTCATTTGCAGTGACAAAGCCAGAACCACGGCCGTCGCTATCCATGTTATAAGGGTGAGCGGCTGCGACCCCGGAATGAGGAGGCACCTCGCCGCCAACATGAGACAATGAGATAGTGTTACATACGGGCCGGTAAGACCTGGAGAGGGGCGGGGGTAGTGCGTGTCAGCACACACACCCTCCTAGGCCTCTAGATCAATACCTCAGGGCAGCGCTGGACCCAGGTCCACCAGCCTACTTTACATTCCCTTTCCCTCACGCCGCCCCCGCCGCCTCCTGCTTGCTCTTGCAAAGCTCAGCGCCGCGAGAAGTGCAGGGTTGGACTAAGGAGCTGCCGACAAACAACGGAGAAGATTTTTAAGGCGTTTTAAGAATGAACTGACAAGTTGATGAGACAGTATACAGAATAAAAAGTGGGCAGACGTGATAGATGTTTGGGTCTCACTTTTACTATAAAGAGAAACCAAAGTGAATTAAATAAATAGTAGGAGGTCGTAAGTCGTAATCCAATAAACGGGTCGCTAAAATAATCTTTCTTCTTCACAAGATTTTGGTTAAACTTTGTCGGAATTTCTTTTTGATAAAGATTTTTTGACACAAAAGGAAAGAATGGGAACTTGTCATGTAGACATTTTCTTTATCAGCAATTATCTGTTCGGACGTTTAGTTCTCAAAAACCACATTATCGTACGCCAAAGTCCACAGAATTAAGAAATCATCGAATTTATTAATAGAACTGCTTGATAAATCATCGTTTATTTTAACTATTTTATCACATGATCAATTAAAAACAGCGATCAGGCAAGCTTTAGAATTTCACAGTTGTTGTAATGATTGTGTCAATGATGCTAGCTTTGTATATAAATTAGTATGTAATCTCAAACTGTTAAAGAGCCCATTTGACGTAACAAGCAGAGCTGCCAACAAATTTCAAAGGTTTCTTGAACGCCGGTTATATTCGTTCGTATTAAAGTTTCTGTGATAGTATTAGCGTTAGTTTTTACCGAATGCCGTTGACTATTTTTATATTACTGTGAAATATGAAAATTTTGCCAGTCTATATATCAAGATTTGTAATTGAAATATTTATGCAAATGTTGTAGGAGCCAACTTTATAAAGATGTTTTTGTGGATCTCAAATCTAAAAAAGGCAACTGTAGGTTTTGTATCGGTGTCAAGCATCTCTTTCGCGTATTTTTAGAAATCCCGTGTCATATTTCACTGAAAAAAGTCGTAAGTTTGTGGGAAAATTCGATTATGATCGTTTTATCTTCGCTCTCCTCCCATAAATAACTCCGTTCCGGTCCTGGCATAGTTAATCTAGTGCCGGCGTATGCGGAGACGTCCACCCCCAGCGCACGTGTTGTACAAGGCCCCCATCCCCCGTTTCGCCCCATCTTCGCCCGCCACTGCCTGGACATTCTCGCACCGACAATTTATTACTTATACATACAAATTCCTCCGAGGTACCGGAACCCGATTAACAGCGTTACGTGCGCTCTTCAAATACTCCAAATCTCAACACAACATTCAAATAGAAACTCTTGTCCGAATCTAATTGTCAAACAAGGAACGTCTGATTGTATAAATATGACTGATCAAGCGAAAATAACGGGACCGTACTGCGTTACATTAATATTTACAAGAGCGGATTTATAAGGACGCACGAGACCGACGCCAAATTTTAAGGTCAGCGAATCGGTGAAGCTTTGCGATGGAATTTATAGCAGAGACCGGAAAACGCACTTACTCAAACAGTGCATTTAGTCGAACGATGCGGCAACGGCCGTGAAATGAGCAGAAAAAACCAAAAGCTCGTTTGCAAATTGGAAGACGAAGATGATTTTTTATCGGCGCGAATCAGTTTCGAAAGCAGATTTGGCGTCGTCCCGGTCATCTGTAAGAAGTGACAATGCAATGCCCGGAACCATAAATTAAACTTTAGCACTTGCTACAGTGGCCGCTAGGGGTGGACAGAGGAGATAAGACCCAGCTATATATCAGGAGATAGGCAATGCAAATTCTAACTATTCTTCAGCCGTTCTAGCCAGTGGTCTTCATTTGGAACATCGGGGCGTACACTTTACATGCTCAAGATAGAAGGGGAGGATAAAATATAGCCACCAGATTTGCATCAGGCCTAACGAGTTCGCATGATAGCCGGCCAGGACTTAACTGGACCCACTATCACTTTGCCATTCAAAGAATCGCAACGTCGACGCGAATACTAGAATAAAAGGGACACTTTCAACCCTTTCGTATCATAATTGCGACGCGATAACGCCGAATTAGATGCCGAGAGTTCGGAATGTTGCTTTTAAACTGCTTTGATTTCCACGATTAAAATTTTCATAATAAACAAAAATTCGTCATCGCAATATTGGAGAAGTTCTCCAACGGAAGTTCAACGCCAAACAACACCTGAAATTTTCCATTAGTCATTTTGTAATTACGCCACTCTTTCCAGCTCTTCAGTTAAACATTTTCATCTTGTACAAAAATACTTCCTTCATTAAATTCAATTACTTTTTCACATAGGTCGTCGCATTAATCGTCCAACATGTTCAGTGTGAAAAAAAAAATTAAAACTTTCATTTGTTTTTTCATTCTACTTTCAATTTTGATGTTGCTATATTTCAAAAAATCGATTCCAATTAAGCTATCGATGAAATTGGTTGTAAAAAACTAAAGATTTCTATTGGTGTATAAAACAGTTTAATCTGACTGATATATCAACGCAAAGTCCCAACGGTTAGAGCTACAAATATAAAATGACGTAATTTTTTTTTAATATAGAAGATTTTTTTTTACAAAATTTAGCTCTTCATAAGAGACAAAAAAATATTTGCCTTCACGGTTTTGGAAATGTTTGCCTAAATTTATATGGGAATTTATTTATTTACTACAAATAAATACAAAATCTTAAAATTCTTAAAAATCTTTTAAATAAGTATATAAAGTTTAAAAACTTTGAAAAACTGAAAAATTTTAAAGTTCAAAAAACGCCTACAATTCTAAAATGAACACTCTACAAGCATTAAAATTTAAGTTTCAGATTCAAATTTCCTAAAATTGTAGAAATTTCTTTTCTTGGTTTAGACTCCTTCGTTAAAAATCACGAACTTCTAGAAGTTAGTCAAAATGTTCCTGAAAAATAAATCTTCCTGTTAACTAAAGTGGGAAATAATTTCAAAACCAACTCTAAAAGAGGTTTTTGTATGAGTAGCTTCAAAATTTTGTTCTTCGTCAGTGTTAAATTTAATTGACGAGAAGAGAGTTTAAAAAAGACAAGATATTTACAACATGTGCATTATTGTAAATATTGTCATAGCAACAAAAATACTATGTTTATTTAAAACGTCAAAAAAATTTGAAAGTTTTCGAAATTTATTCGAATTGTTTTCTCAATATATTTTTTTTACACCAAATGAGTATTGTAATATGTATTTAGCTCTTGGAGAGGCAGAAAAAAATACAATATTAGCCGAACGAAATTATACTATTATATAACTATAATAACTATACGAAGTAATTATTTGATTAGGGATTCGATGTTGCCATGTTAGGTTTATTGTTCCAAGGAATCATTTGGAACTATAAACTTAAGGATATTTTTTTCTACAAAATCGTAGTCTATCGTGGCACTCAAAACATGTGCTTAAACCCTCGTCCGTTCATTTTGACACACCCGATATATAGAGGTAAATAAGGCTAGACAATCTCAGCCGGGTTCTGCTAGTAGCTTCTAAAAGTGAAAGATAAACTTGAAATTAAGTTGAAATTGTTACAATTTAAAACAGAAAATATTTAATAGAGCTTTAAAAACAAATGAAAAACTGTTTTAAATATTTAAAACTCATAAGTTTTTTTTTTAATTCGAACAAAAAAATCGGCTTAAAATATTTGTTGATATACAACACAAAGGTGCTAAAAATCGCTAAAATCGAAAATTTATTTGAAATTCAGACTACATATTATTTCTAAAGTTAAACAAATCTTTTAAAAACTCAATTTTAAAAAAATACCATAATATACCATATACCATAATATACCATAATGTAGTTTAATTTTAAAAACAATAATAATCTTCAAAAAGGTATGGGTTTCGAAGGTTGAAAAATGCATATTTTCTATTTTTTTTAATATAATAAAAAAACTATTTTATATAAACTTTCAAGTATAACATAAAACAACATTTAAACAATATTTTATTAAATTTATGTTTAAAAATTTTGAAAATTTTGGTACCTAGTTTTCGGACACCTTAGAAAAATGTTTCCTCGCGGTGGTCAGGATAACTCATTATATATTTATATGAAATCAAGAAACCAAATATTTTTGTTAGTAGATGAGTATAGCTCGTAATTAAACGAAGAACTTAAAAAAAAATGAATTTTTGACAAAGTTATGCAAAAAAGTACAATTTTCCGTAAAATTTACACCATGTATTGACTTGTAAAATAAGTTGTGATCAAAGAAAAAAGAAAACCTTCGTTCAATCACCAGCCAATTCTATCTAAAAAAAGGGTGCAAAACTTCAATGAGATCGGTGCATTGGTTTTTAAAATATCGTGTCCACCGACTATAAAAATGTTTTGTAACAACGCGAGTAACTAATTAATTAATTCCTCTTCTTAAACCTAATTAGAGGAACTTCCAAAGGCTTTGGAAAAATATTCTTAACATGATACACTATTAGACAAAAAATTTAAAATTTCCAAACCCATCTAATCCCTTGAATAAAAAGAAAGAAAATCATTGAAACTTTTAAAATTTGACGTTTCGAAAAATCGAAAATTGCAAAAATTTTTAAAACTGAATTTGTATTATTTTTCTAAATTTTAATGTCACTTCAACGACATTTCCAGAATTGAATCGAAAAAAGTTTGAGAGAAACTAACGATGTTTATTGTTTCTAAAAAACAGTTGTTTATACCATCTATTGTGTTAAACAAAGTAGTACACATAGTGCTTAAATTTTAAAAACATATAATTATAATAAAAAAAAAACTTTTTTTTAAAGACAAACGATTTGTGTGAAGAACAAATAAAGTATTTGCCTTACCTTCTTAAACTTGCGTTAGTCAGAAAATTTTGTTGAAATTTTATATTTGCTCATAGTAGTTCAGACATTTACCAAAAAAAAACATCAACTTTCTTCCAAATAATGCAAACTAGTCTTTAAATAAATTAAATTTATTTAAATATTTTTATTGCACAAGGCAAATTTGGTTTAAACATTTCTGTAATAAAATCTCTTTTTGTATATTTTTCGACTAACTTCCCTTCATTGTTTAAACTTCTTATCTCGTGCATGCATAAAATGGCGGATGCGCCGGTCTCGAAGGACCATTAATTACTCGGATGATACATCACGTCAACGATGTGGTTAATACCTCATGCATACACTATCAAATTGTCGCTTTTCATCCGCAACACGTCTCATAATTGATTGTTGTTGGTCGTGTGCGACTTAATTTTCGCAATCGAAAAGATGGTTCGATGGCCGATTGTTGACAAATGGTCCAATAAATCAGGATAAAAAGCGAGTTCCGTTCTTGTTTTCTGCAGTCGGCTAAACAAATAGGCTTCATTAGGTCGCGTGTTCTCAGAGTGATGGAGCGAAAGCTAGCGACCCTTTCCCTACTCGACCAACTATCAGCTTATCACGCGCTAATCACTGCACATCAATACTAACATCAGACCCTATTAAATGCTGCTAGGAGGCGGCAGTTATAGCCAAAATGTTACTATTGTAATTGAATTTGACAACGCAGGTGCGTTAGCTGTAAACAATACGAAGGAAATAGAGAGAACGATATTATGTTAGCGAAAAAAGACGGAGTCTTGTAAAGCTCCTTATATCTCCTTATATATGTAATCTAGAAATTTTGATATTTTTGGACTGTCATGAGTCTTATGCTAATAATGACATTATTTATTGCACAGATAATAATGCTTAACCTCAAACTGGTAAAAGTAAACATTGAAGATGACAGGCGGAGCTACCAACATATTCAAAATCTCAACAGCTGCTTGAACGCTTATTTTCTGCAATCATAAAATATTTTAAATTTAAATTTTTCTGAACACTATACATATTTTTATTTATTTTTAATATTTTAAAAATGCATTAAACCTATAAAGATAAAAATTACTTAAACATTTGAGAAAACAGTAAAATATAAAAACTATTAATTTGAGAATTCTTTGCACTATTTTTAATTCAATTAACAATTTTTATTCTTAAAATTAGTGCAATTTTTTGTTCAAAATATTTTTTTTTTTTGAAGATTTGGTAACATACCATACAAAATATTTAAACTGATAATTTAAATACTAAAAGAAAAAATATCAAAGCTTGTTTAAAATGCTTATATAAAAATGATTCGATTATTAAAAACTTACGCTTTAAAAGCATTAATTTAAATATTTTTAGATTTAGAATTTTCAGGGTTGTAAAAATGTTTATTTTATTTGAAATTTTAGATCTTCGTGAATCTAAATCTAGAGCATAAAAACTTAAATTTTCAAGTTATTGCAGTCAAAATTATTATTCGCATTTAAAACTTTAAGTTTTAAATTCTTTGATATCTCAGTGTGATCCTGAAAAAAAATTCCTAAATAAGTACTTATAAAAATTTTGAATTTTAGAGTTAAAATTATCAATTTCTAAAAAATTTTAATTTTAATTTTTTATTATAAAATTTGGATGTCACGACATAAAAATTATAGTTTCAGTATTTAAATTGTTTTTAAAATTTAAACTTTTTTTTTTAAAGATTACTTTTCATTTGTAGCGTCTTTATTTTGGTGCATATTTTAACGTTGGGTTGTTAATACGTAAATATTTGAGTTTAACATTAAAGATCCCAGTGAACTAATTTTAAAAAATGAATCTGAATTGTTAAGATGTGAAATGATTCTAAAAATAAAACAATAACATTAAAAATATTTTCATTTTAAGTAATGAATAAAGATTAATAACAACAATGTTAAAGTTTACTTGCGATTAGATGAAGAGTTGTTAAGTTCTTTGACTTTTCTTTTCTTAAAATTTCAAAATTTTGAAAATAATTATAATTTTAGAGATAAGTAAAATTCTTATAGTTAAAACTGTCATAACATAAAAGCTTTCTAATCAAATTAAAATAAAAGTTGCTTTATACTTTCTGTAACGTATTTAATATTGTTTTAATCAAAATTTTCAAATGTTTCTAGATCTTATTAATTACAAATATCAAACTTTATAGAAACACCACAACGTTAGTGTGATTTTTTGTAACAAAAGTTTTTCAAACAATATAAAGCAACAGGTGCTGTATCGAAAAAGAATCACTGAATTATTAGTTTTTGCTATGAACCTTATACCTTATCTTGCGTCTCCTCTTAAAATTAACCGTATTAATTAAAATACAGTGTTACCAATTCGTAAAAAAAATTATCACAACAATTTTTGAAATGTTTAATTAATTTTGTCAAAGAAAGTCTTAAATTGGAGTATCAGTATTATATGAATATAAAATAAAATTGCTCATGATGTACATAGTTATTTAGTGAAACAAAGGGCAATTTTACTGGGAAATACGGTAAACCCAAAATGTTGTTAATATTTTGGCAGCATCATCATATATCGCAAATTTTCTATTCTGTTGGATACAAAATTTTAGTGTCTCGAAAGCGTGTGCCTCAAACTAACAACATTGGTGGCGAAATTGAGCCAAACTTGATAATACCGAAGAGAAAATTTAATTTATTCTGCAAATTTTTTTCATTCTTCACGCAACTTATGCCTCGAGTTAACAATTTAGCGTTGTTCATTTTTGACCATCCTTGTTCCTCTTAAATATTTTCCTAATGTGTCCCAAGCGTCACTCTATTCATGATTTACGAACCGTCCACTCCACTTACTCATCCTCCGTCGTCTTCCTATTATTCACGAAAAAATTGAGAAACAAACGAACGCTTTGCCTCCCCGTGCGTAAAAAAAATGACGGATCGTCCACGACACTTTTCGGCTTGGGAATAGTCCGAGTGGTCCGACCTGTCGCGTCTAGGGCATTGGCGATGTGCACACAGTAGGGGAGTCGAGATAAGGGGGTAATTACGCGCTGGACCACGGCCGTCTTTAATCAATAGCACGAGCCAAGTCGTGTGTGCGTCCTACGTCCCCCCCTTGGTCCCTCCTCCTCCCCCCGGCGACACTAACTTCATTTGCATGCCTAGAGCGCTCGCCCACCAGAGTGGAATATTGGATAACCTAATGTATGACTCGCCTCTGTCGCCTCGCTCTCCCCTAGTTAGTTCCCTCTTGGATGGTGCTGCACTGGACTCCTTCGGAAAAACTAAAGCGCGCTACTGCTGACCGAAGGCTATTTGGACAGGTTCATGCTGAATACGCGATTAAGGAGAGGAACTGCGGGCGGCGAGGGGAAATTATGACAGTGGATTTACAATTGGGGTTTCGATGCTGAAGAACATTGGGGAAGTAAATGAATAAGTAAATACAAATACTTGATGTTCTACTTTTAAAAGTTAACTTTTGTTTTGAAACCAACAACGTTTACAAAACTTTTCACCTTCAGAACAAATTCACACTGCTCTACGTAGCTAAAAAAATGGTTAAATGATATTTTATTCCACGCAAATTATATAGCTGAAGAAATTTTCCTTTTAGTAAGCTCGTTAACTTATAGAAAAAAAGTAATGAAATATTTTCTTATCTGTGATGTCCGCTTTATCCATTTTTTGCAAAAAAAACTTCCAAAGCAGCTTAGAAAGAGTTTATCAAATTTTCTTTTTAACTGTGAAATAAAAAAAAGGAATCAAGTAATTAAATCTTTCTTTTAGTTATAATACAATTTGTTAAAACTTAGTAAAATTTAATACTATATTTTGAAGCATAGATACTGATACAAAAAAATTAAAAAAATATTTATTTTTCTAATTCTAATGGATGAGGCCTATTTTAATTTTTTGCACCAAGAGTTTTCATCAAAGGCTTAGACTAAAGTCTTTTTGTTAGTTCTTGATGACAATACTAATTTGCCGTAAAATTCATAATGAAAAAACAATTCGAATAAATTTCGAAAACTATCACAATTTTTTGACGTTTTAAATAAACATAATATTTTTGTTGCCATGTTGCCCCCTTGAAAAACTCTCTTTGTGAATTAAATTTAACGCTGACGAAAAATAAAAATTTTAATCTACTCACAGAAAAAAATGGTGTATATCTGTAGACAATCTTTTTTAGACTTGGTTTTGACATTATTTCCCATTTTGGTTAACTTCGAGAGCCTCATAAACGTCAACAAAGAACTCCAATCTATTTTATTTCTCCTGTTATATAAATGCTCTATTATATGCACGTTTTTAGTCTATCATGAATGAAGTTCAAAAATATGTTCTAATAACAGTTTTTATTTTTAAGATAAAATTAAGAAAGAGATCCATTAAAATGCGCCAATGAGATAATGAAATTTATTGTTAACTGAAAAAGTGATATAGATTGTTAAGCAACAGTCATGCCATGACATACATATGACTTTTTTATACTCATTGTATGGAAACAGAATTTTTCCACTTAATCCCGATGCACGGAAAAACAGTTTTCCCGCACCCCGGTGTTTTTTAGTTTCCACTGGCGGCAAGAGATATTTGTGTTAAGCGGTTGGTATTGCGACTTTTTGACAACAGCAGTCAATCAATGTTTGATACGTTCGTTCATACCGCTCGCGACTTTTCTCGGGCAGCAGATACGAAACGGCCTCCTTGGCACATTGTTGTACTTCGGGAGGGGTATACATTACATACATTCTTCGCTATCACTCATTTTATCAATTTTTGTTAATAATTAAAAAACTAAATGACAGATGATTTAAATTTTAAAAGTCTAGTAGGTAGTTACAGTAGATAAATCATGTTACCAACCCACCATTAAAAAAACACTAAGTTACTTATTTTTTTTTATTTCGGTATTCGTTACAAAAAATATTGTACCTAACTCTTTCGGAAAGAATGTTCCCGCATTCACACTAAATGCAGCACTCCTTGCAATTGTGCTGCAAACAAAGTGCTCATGCGGGAAAATTATGTTTCCGAACTTGTTAGGTAAGTAACTATTTCAAAATCAGAATGTTAGTCTGTACAAGTGTTAGAATGACGGACAGAAAAAAGAAATTAGATCCATAACCTAAAGTTTTAGATGTTGTAGAACAGAAGATCTTTATCAGATTTACACTTCTTTTATTCTGTTATAATCACACAGTGATAAAACTCTTCGTTCTCACCAACGTGTTTGTTTTTCGGCTTTCTAATGTTCGAAGCAAGCCTTAAGTCTTAAGCAAGCTTTAAGAAGACGTATCTCTCTCTACCTAATGTCTTCAAATTTGTCATTTTCACTCCAAAATACACCACCAACAATTTTCAACCTTTATCAATTTATTCAAATGATGTTGGTCAATATTAATATTAATTTGTTGTTAGTCCCATAGAAAAAGCACGAAATAGAGTTAATTTTTCCGTGATAGTTTTATGATTAAAACTGGTTCTATGTTGCATCACATTCTAAGTTTGTAGTATACAATTAAAAAATACTCTGTATGCATGTATAAAATGTATGCATGTTTTTAAAAGCTTTGAAAACAGATCTTAGGACGTGTATTACTTCCATACTTTTTAAAACAAGATTTGAAAGAAAAATGATTTTAGCATCACGTATTAGAGTAATAAAAAACCAACATCCGATAATGTAGAACAATTTTTTACTCATGAACCAAGTTTTTCTTACTCTAAGAACAAAAATCGTATTTTTGAGAATATTGTAGAAGTAAAAATCAAAAAGTCCTTTGCTCGCGCATTCAAGTTTGTACTGTAAACAACGAATAAAAAAGTTTTTCTAGTTGCTGCTTGAAAAGTTATTTATTTTATCGTGTTCACCACGTGTTTCGATTGATGTGTCATTGTAGCAAAGTCCTATAAAAGAGCAAATGGGACTAAACAAAAAGGTTAAGTTCACACCTTCCAAGAATGCAAAACTGTTGTGAAAAGTTTAAGTAAGTTTCTAGTGCTTAACTGGGTATTCCAATTTTCCCAAACATAGTTTTTTAAATAGTAAATATTTAGGTAATCAAGATGAACAAATTGATCATAGATCAGTATAGTACGCTTCTATGATAAATCATTTAACAAAAACGCATCAAAAACTGTATTTCATGTGTGGTATAAAAATAAAAAATTGTTACAAAATACACGTTGGTCAATAAGATCGTTAGACCTTTAACGTTATTAATGACAAAAAAATTACATGCGATGTGTGGAGATTTTCTCTTCAAATAAATCTAAAATGGTTTTTATTATAATATTTTTCCTTTTTGAGTTATTCTCTTTGAAATCTAATTTTATCTAAAACTTGTGCAAATTGTTTAGAAAAATATGATTTCGGTCTATGTAGAAATTTTTCACTGTTATTACAAATTTTTGTTTAAATTACGCGAGCCATATTAATAGATATATACTACGTTGCTAAAGCCCTACTTTAACAGTTTATGTATAATAGATAAAGTAGTTAGTGCATTACTACACTACTACATTAAAAGAATAAATTTAAATATCACACCAGCGTTCACAATTGCTATTCTTGCAATTTATAACAGTATATTACACACCGAGGTAGAAAGTGTATTTGTATGTATTTGTATCGAAAAACTGAGACAAGCGACGATGTTAACTTAGTATCAAGAGAGAAAAAATCTTTTCATCAAAATTTGCATATTTTTTTATTTATAATTAGTTTTGTTATAAAAATCTGTTAATATCAAAAAATTCCAAAATATTAGTTGCCTTTCTGACAGTCAGTTCAGACAGTCAGTCAGACAGTTGTTATATTTATTAATACATTCTTGAGTTTTGATTTTGACAGATGACACCACTTTTTTTTATGGCACTATTAAATTTTCTGCTCACTTTTATAAAGTTTTTTTTTTAATATGAAAATGTGAACAACTATACCCATGCAAGAAAAAAAAACAACAAATTAAGGAATTAAAGTATTTTTTTTAAATCAAGTATTCACAGCAAACAATAATATAATTAATTAATTAATTAATAATTAATTGCTTACAAAATCTGGGAACTTATTGTCAATAACTCAGACAGTTGTTATTCATTATGCACTTATTCACTTCGCAAAATTAGAATGCACTCTTCTTATTGTTTACTGTGACTATTTAATTTAAAAAAAAATTACTTCAATTTCTTAATTTCTCCTCTTTTTTTCATGCGTGGATATGGTTTACATTTTCATATATAAAAAAAACTCAATAAAAAAATTGTAATAGTGTCATTAAATAAATAAAGTTGAGTGTCATCTGCCAAAATCAAAAATTTGTTTCAAATTGATCATCTAGTGTAGAAAACAGCGAAAAAATCGAACGTCCCACAACATAATTATTTGTGCAGTTAGACGGTAAGATGTAAATTTCTGAATTCGAAATGCGCCCACTTTGTGGAATCACGTTAATCGCTTTCGATTTATTAACCTTGTATAAGTCACCTGACAATGCTTAGCAAATTAAGAAGTTCGAATCAACAACGAAACTTCTTCACAATAGAATAATTTTGTGACAAATTAAAGTCTTATGGAAAATATATTGCCATGTAAGTGTTTACTTTCAGTTCATATGTGACAAAATTACAAATCTACAGAACAAAATTCAACTTTGAAATATTTTCTTTGCCACAAACTTTTCTATCTTTTTTCTGAATGGTCCCGAACATCTTTTATAAGACACATTTTAGTAGTTTACTTTTCATTACTTTTACTATTTTAAAATTATGGATGTTATTAGTTACATTTTATAATAATAATAAAAATAATAATATATATTTATGTTAGTGCTTGTGGTTACAAGCTTACAAAGTGTCATATTTCACTAAAGTATACATAATTTGTTAATAGTTCTTTATCAAGTCTTTAAAGTCTTCGATACTGTACAGAGCGTTTTCCAATAAAATGGATTTTAATTTACTTTTATAAGTTTTCAGATCTAGTTTTTTTATATAGCTTGGTAAAGAATTATACAGGTGAACACAATAATAACCGCTGTTGTTATGAGCACGCGTAAGATGAAAAAAAGTTGGTTTGAAAAAGTGCCTCTGTCTGGTGGTATATGTATGATTAGGAGTCGTATATTTATCAGTATTCGTGTGCATAAAGAGTAAAGTATGAAGGACATAAACGGATTGTAATGTTAAAATTCTTAATCTAATAAATGCGTCTCTACAAGGATCTTGATATTTAAGGTGAGCTAGCAATCTTATACATTTCCGTTGGAGGGCAAATACTTTTTTAAGATGGGATGAGTGGCCCCATACCATAACACCATATGTTAGTAAACTATGTATAGTGGAGTAGTAAGCTGTTAACGCTATGTCGTCTGAAATATATAATAACTGTCTCAGGAGGAAAAGTTTACACGAAGCTTTTTTTAAGAGTTCAGTAACATGCGACTCCCACGTTAGTTTGCTATCCAAATAAAGACCAAGAAATTTAATTGGTTCTGAGTTAGCTGATTCTCTAAGAGAGAATAAAATTTCTTGTAGTTTGTCAGAATTATTAATTAGTCGGTTTAGAGAGAACCAATTTTGAACGTTACGTATGGCCTCATTTTTTGTACTTCTAGAGATGTGTAGTTGGAATCTATATTTATTATTGAAGTATCATCAGCAAAAAGTATAGTTTCAGCGTTTATCAGATAAATCATTTATAAAAATCAGGAAAAGGATAGGTCCTAAGACCGAACCTTGGGGGACGCCAAGGTTGACAGGTCGTACTGAAGAGTTTGCTCCATTCACAGTTACATATTGTTTTCTGTTTGCTAAGTAGGATGCCATTAAGGTGATACTGCTACGATCGAGATGATAGGAATTTAATTTATCTAAAAGAATACTGTGTGAGACACTGTCATAAGCTTTTGAGAGATCAAAACAACACAACGAGGCCAGATTTTTACTTTCAAAAGCTTGAAGTACAGTGTCACATGAAGAATTGACTGCTAATGTCGTCGATTTACTGCTTCTGAAACCGTACTGGCTAATCGAGAATAAAGTTGCATTCTCAAAGTAAACTGAAATTTTGTTTTTTTTTGTACTTCAAAGATTTTCTCTATAATAGGTATTACGGTTATAGGTCTGTAGTTGTTTAAGTCATTGACGTCACCTTTCTTAAATATTGGTACCACTTTCCCAATTTTCAATTTGTCAGGAAAGTTATTTTCCTTAATGCATTTATTAATTGCTTTTGTCAATGGAATTAAAATAATGTTTATTATTTTATAGATCACCACAATTTAAGTACAGCACTTTAAGCGGAGAGAAAGTGCCACTTTGTACTCTTGTTTCAGCTGCGATTTTTGCTACAACAGTTTACTGTACCCGCACAGAAATGTTTTCTAAATCTTGAATAACACGTTTTTTATAGTTTTCAATTTCGCTTTTAACATTCTCAAGGCATTTTGAAAAAATGAAATTAAAGTGTCTTAGATTAGAGCTTTTTTTTTAAATTAATTTCAAAGTATCTGAAGTATCTGTAAGGTTTTAAAATATCGTCTTACGATAAGTCGAACAAATTCTTAAAAATGTATTTACTTTTTACAAATTTTAATTATATAATTATATATATTATAATTACTATAAATACTAATTAATATCTTTGATCCCTAAAGTTTTTCTTAAATTTGTCAATTCAAATCTTACAATGCTTCTCAAAAAATGGTAAAAGTATAAACTATTATTCACCGATTTTGCTTCAAAGTAAACTCGTATATCTGTTGTAGAATTTGATACATATACGTATATTTTCCATATTCATATTAAAATTTTAAAAATTAAATACAGAAATAGTTTTTTTGTTTTATTGTTCTGTTAATAAATACCTACTTATTTTTATTATATGAATACTGATCTCTTTGATTATAAATTAATATTTCACTCCAAATCGCCGAAGAGACGTTGTGAGATAACAGGCAGAGTTTACCAACATACGTATATTTCAAATTCCAAACGTGCTTAAACGCCGTTTTTATTCGATCGTATGTAGTATAATATATTAAACAAGTGCTAATTGAAAAACGCAGTCTTTTCTTTGTTGCAATATGATTTTAGGAGATTAAAGCACATGAAAGATCTCTTAAAACAACAGGTTTATCAACTGTGAAATTTTTTCACATGAAAAGCTCTTTTAGTCTTTATAAAATATATCTAATATAAAGGGGTGATAAAATGTAACTTTTCTAGTTTCGGTCAGACACGAGCCGTTATTTAAAAATGTTCATAGCATATCCAAGACGCTGTAAATCCGGTGGAAAGTCCATTCACAAAGCATAACCCCGCAACCCGGAAGTAATTTCATGGTGGAACAGCCCACCACTCACATACGAAAAGATTTGCGCTAACTCTGCTCTGTCAATTTGTATACTCATCGACTCTATATGGTTTTCGTCCCATGTAAAAATTTAATTGCGTGTATCTTTAATCGAAAAACGACCGTTCCGGTGTAAACACGACTCTCCCGAGACCGTACCCTCCAGTAAAATAATTATTGATAGCTAAACCTACCGATTAAGACGCGAGAGATCAAAATTGGACTTCAAAGCGAAATTATCTGTTTATATGGGGCGAATTGGAGGCGACGAAGATCCTCTCGGTCCCACCGCAGCATTGCGTGCCGTTTATTACCCGACCAATGTACGGAAAAACTCTCACAGATAAAGTTTATCTCTTAGCTCTAGCTCCGATGTTTAGGCGGTATCCGCATGCTTTATGGCGTTTATGGCCATGTAAGCTAATGGATATACGCCGGCATTAGGGGATTTTAATTGAATTACACAGATTCTGCTTCGTTTGAATAACTATGCAACAACGGAGGAATGGAATTTATCGCTTGGATCAATCAACGTGCTGCGAAAAATCACTTCCTGCTTTCCAGAGGGAAATTACCATGGATCTGGAACAGAATGTTTCTTAAAATAGTATTTTATACAAAGTCTTTAAATGTTTGATCGACCAAACGTATGACTTGACAAGAGAGCTGGACACGAATTAATCAAAGAACCTTTGTTTATACGACGCTTTTAGTGGACATGATAGGCTACGTGAAGAAAAGTTGTCTGTCTTTGATCTAGACTTTTATAAGCTTTAAAAGCGTTTGTAGTTAAAGTCAGTATCAATGAAATGTGCATTTTGACATATTTAACATGATTAACGCACTTGAAAGAATCGAATTGTTGCAAGTGGTGGATGCGCCGGGATAACATAATTATGTTATTATTACTGTTTATCAAAAGTTAAAATTAACATAAAATGTTTTGTACTTGACTTAAAATGTTTCAAGTTTCTGGAAAGTTCTGTAATGGCTGCTTTGCTAAGTGCATAAATTGTGCAACATATTTTTTACTAGTGTCAAATCAGCTTAGCATGAAGTCTTAGGCAAGAATACGTTCTAGTTCTGTCTTTTTAGAGACAAAAACTAGCAGATGCACGAGCACTTACTACCCCGTCACAACTGTGACCAGCTCTGGATTTACGAGTCTTCCAATTGTCAGCTTTTAGCTTAGTACTCGACCAATTTCCCTGGAATAAATTAAAGTGCAACCATCCTCTCCGTTGCACCTGTTATTCTGCTCTGTTGCCGCAACCATCTCCGGAGTAAAGTAGGACTCCGTGGCCCCGGGCAACGCGCGGCTTTTATTTGTTAAGCAAATGCCCATTACACAAGTACTGTAACGCAGTGGCGGAATTTAATTTCTGTGTTGTCCGAGCGGGTTAAGTTCCGTGCATGCAAATCCGGTGTAAATTAATTATGTGAGAGAACGGGACAATTTCCGTTAACGAACTTCTATGATTGTGGATTTATCGCTGGGTCGACTTTCGAATCTTTGGGGATAAAGAAGGAGGAGGTTATAACCGAACACGTCATCGGTGGCATGTTACCGACCGCACTCCCAAAACCGGGCCTTCAGGTGGTGTCAGATTACTTCGGTCAAAACTTAGAATCTCCAACTATTTCCCATTTAACTACGAAATTATGTTATGGCAACTTTGATGATTGAAACCGTATATGACATGCGTACGGGGCTTCTACGCACCGGCCATAAAGGTCAGAAGCAACGGGAACGTGAGGAGGGGAAATTATGGACAAGGGAGGAAGGCAACTTGCGGCCAAACGTCTCGTTTGTTCAAACTAACAAATAGTTTACATTATTTAATCGACAAGTTTAATTACTATATTAAATCAAAAGTTCTCACTCTCAGGTTTAACGACCTCCGCAAATCCAAGCTTTCTGAAAAGTCCAAACATAAATAACAATTATTAACCTTGGTTGAAGCTGGGAAGACACTTTTACTAAGCAAATAAACGAAGCTAAATTATTCAGTTTAAATAAAAATAAATTTTATAACCTAAGATGTATAAAATATTTTGATATTCAATATATTTCGTAAAATTATTTTCGTTTTTCTTTATAAACATTATAATGTCAAGTTTAAACCACATGCAGAAAAATATTTTGCAAAATATTTATACAAGCAAAACAAAGCACAAATAATCTGTTGCTTGTAAAATGGAAAGCAAATTACGTAAAAGAATTTTAGGTTTTTTTCAACTGGAAGCTGAAAAATCTTATGACGTCGTGAACGAGACGGTGCTAATGGAATACTTTCAACAATTGGTATGTCATTATTTCTTATATATTTATATCACAAATTTTATTTTTTTACAGTCTAAAAAATATATGTCCAGGTGTTATAAGTATAGTATACATTAAAAGTATATATTTGTATATATATATAGATATATATATATATATATCGTGTCATAAGTAACAAATAAAAGATTTTTCAGCCAGAGTTTTGAGTGAAGATTAGGTTTTAATCTTTATAAAAAAGAAGCTCTTTATAAGTTTTATCTACAACATAAACTAAAAAAAATTTTATATAGTAACCTTTTTTGTATGGGTGTTTTTAAGGTTTTGTAAAGAAATGAAAAAATGCCAAAAATCTGATGAACACACGAGCTTTACTCTTGTAAACAATCAAGAAATAGGTGCTTTAAATTTGGTTTGACAATATGCAGCATTAAAACTATCGAGATTAAAAAAAGAGATTTTTCCTATTAAACAAAAATAACCGTTACAAATCTCAACCAACTTGAAAAAATACGTTGGGAAAAGTTTACCATTAATAAATGCACAGTACCTGAAATTAGACAATGCAAAGGAGTGTAAACCGACCATTATCTGCATTTTGCATCATCTACAACTCTAGTTGAAACAAGTGCATTATTCAAAGCAATAAAGATGCATGGAAAAATAGAACAACTGTTGCAAAAAATACATAGCGCATGGTATGTCTTAAAAAATTTGGACTGCTTGTTTAATTGCAAATGCTATTAGTTCATCTAGACAAGACCAAAAAAATTATCAACAACAGAGTTTAAAAAAAAATATCTATTGATGTAAGTGTAGTTGTTTAATGGAGCAAAACATAGATACAACCTGAGTTTCATATTGGATCTGCATTTTTGTAGGTTATCTTCAAAACTGGAAATTTAATTTTAACAAAAAATGTTTTATACTTCTTGTTGTAATTATGTTTAAATAAAGTTAAAAATGAGCAAGTATTGTAGTCATTACTCCCGTTCAGTATGTCCCGTTTGTTATAGACCTGTTTATAGACGGTGTCGCAGAACGCCCATAATACATTTTTAATAAGATTAAATCCACTAAAAAATAATCGTTAAATAATTCTACTAGCATAAATTACTTTAATGAATAATGTTTTAGACAGTTGCTTGTTAAAAAGTAAAAAAATATTTGATCTAGCAGGCAATTTAAATAGGATTTTTTTTAAATTAATCTCAAAATTAGTTTTACTTGTATCTCAGGACGAATTTCAAACGTGTTGTTGTATTATTACAACTCTAATTTAAATTTAGGACAAATAGTGGAATTACAGTCTGTTGCTAAATGAAAGACTCACTCATATTTTTCATCAATTTAGAACTTATATAAACTTATTTAGAATTTTAGCACTATACAAAGAATAAGAATAAAAAGTTGATTTTCGTACTGAGAACAAAATAGTGATCCACCCCCAAAGTCCCGTTTGGTGAAATTACATTTTTTTTCTTAGATAATGTCAAAAGTATTTATTGATATCTGGTCTATCTATATTAATTTTTTTGTCACTAAATACAATCTTTAGATCAAAAAAAATGTTCTTCAAAGACAGTATTTTAATTTTATTTATTTTACGATTTTATCTCATAATGTAGATTTAGGCGTAGGCTTTAGGCTAGGTTCCATTTCCGTGCTATATTATTTTTTACAAAATTTATCTTTTTTTTGTGACGAATATGAAAGGTTCCTTTATTTATTCGCTAAACTGTAATCTTATCGACTTCCAGATTTAGATTCCAACGAATGTGATTTGTATTTTTTAAAGAATTAGAGGCATTTCAGAATGCTAGTGCCTCAGTACGCTTAGAAAGCTTCCGTTTTAGGCCTGTTTCACTTTACAATATTTTTTTGATGTTGTAGAAAATTCTTTACCACATCATCCGTTCTGCCAAGAAGTTTTACAACATGAAGTGCAGAATAAACTGCTTTTTTTCAATCCTATATCCGTCATTTTTTAAGGTTATTTAATTTATTTACACATACAATGTAAACAATAAAGTTACAAGCTATTAGGTACCTCTATCACTTTACAATAGTTGGAAATTAAATTTTGTCTGTCTTTGTTCTAATGTATACCAATTTAGATATTTTTTATCGGCATTTTTTTACAATTTATGTGTTAAAACTAGAGCACTAAATTTGTCATGAAAATTAAAAAAAAAACATTAATCGAGGTGCGTCTATCTTTATGGAACGAACTCTATTTGCATTTGTTTTGACGTTTTGAGAAAGACAACTGATAGCAATTCAAAATGTAAACAAATTAATTGCACGATATTTTATTTAAACATCAGGTATGTTTGATGAATAAAAAAAAATTGTCTAGTAAAAGTAATTTTTGTACAGTGAAATAATAGATAGATGTTCAGTAAAAATTATAAATGCTCAGTAAAAACAATGTTACCTCAGTTATTAAATAAACGTGGTATAAAGTAATAGAGTTTCAGTAAAAAAATTAAAGTTCAATGAAAACAAATAACAAATCAGTGTGTTAATAATAAATCTAGAATTAAAAAGAAAAATGGACGCTTAATACAAATGATTGATAAGTAGTAGAACGTCTGTTGCAAAAATTACAGCACTTTATGATAAACTACATAATGGTTTAGTCGTCCGGAAAAAGTATCGTTTTACAGCCCCAATACAGTTTAAGTTTGAGTATTCATTATACCTTCTAACTAACTTCTAACTAGTCAATGGGATTAAACAGGCAGTAATAAGAAGAAAGTCCTAATATCGTGTGCCCATTTCCTTTTGCTAATTCGTCGATTTGATTTGGTCAGAAAAAGAATCCTTGGCTTTTTTATCGGATTTGAACATCGTCTTTTAATGAAAGTGTCATAAACGTTGAAAATTAGAATTTTTGTCTCTTTTGATATCGTCTTTTCTTCGATGTCCACATCTTCAGTGTTCACTTAAACATTAGAAGTCTCATTTTCTTATAGATTTTTATCTTCAACATGTTGGTCCTGAAAAGGACCGATTTGTTCCAAAGTCAGTGTTTTCCCACGGGCGAAACATTACTCTTTCTGGACACTTATAATATATATGTTTTAAAATGAAAATACAAATTGTCCAGGTAAACTTAATTGCAAATTAATGAGGGTTGGTAAGCTCAATTTCTTTAAATACGTCCTTGCAAATATTTCCGTCCACGAGATTTATAATTGTATTGTATTAAATTACAACCATCATAATTAGGATAAATTAATATATTGTTATTATTTCCTTTAACTATATTTGCTGCCATTACCGACTAAGCTCGACTCAAAAGTGTCAAACTTGTAACCCGCGGCCGTTAATGCCGTTTTGCTTTTGCTTACTGAAGTTTATAATTTTTACTGTGCAAATCGGTATTAAATACAGTAAACATTATTTTTTTCCGTGCACTTTATACTGAACAAATTACAATAACATATTGTTTAACTCATCATTTCCATTTTTTTACTGAATATAATATTTAATAGATCATTTCTAGTTTTTTAATATTAAATGCTAATCCTTTTTAATTTTTTACTGAACAAAATCTAATTTCTGTACGCTTTATTACAACCCAATAAAAATCTGTCAAGTGGACAAGTAAACCAAAATATTTTTGCAAGTAAAATTTTTAACTTATTACATTACGTTTGAATGTACTGAGATAAATATTTTGTAATTACTCAAGTTTAATGGCTTGCGAACTTATATGATTATAATGAATTTTGTGTAGAATAAGTACCCTTATAACTTATACCTTATACAACGTAGTCAATCAATAATTAAAAGTCACCATATTTGTAAGAAATGTAGAAAACTAATAGAATTGATGTGATTTTTACTTTGAAAAAATAAGCAATAAAAATTAAGACGTAGGTATATTATATTTTCAGCAAGACGCTTGTGGCCCCTTGAGCAAAAAATCTCAAGCGAATGCCTAGTGAATCCGTCGTGTTTTCACATTTCGCGAAGCACTTTTCCCAATTCGAAAATAGCACATCAATCGAACCATCCCTCACCTGTTTGTCTCCACCCTCCTCCAGAAAGATTTTTAATTCCACTAATGCTAAAATCTGTCAGATCCTCCCGTCACGAATAAATAAATAAATAAATTTTCTGAAAGCACATCGTCCGCGTGAAATTCTGCTAATTGTTCGGGGTTGCACCCCTAAAGACGCAGTCGTCAATAAATTGTCAGAGTCTGACCTTTTTTGATTAATGCCCTGTTGGCCGGCAGCTGACCGCTATAAAATAGTTTTTATGACATCGTATAACGCATGTTAGTTGCTTGTATATTTTTTTCCTTCGCAGGCACACGAGAGGACGAGATAGTAAAGTTAGGGGTTGAAATATACGTGCGCTTAAAAATGTTATATACGTGTTTTACTCGTTCTGAAAAATGCAGCGCTCTTACGGCACACGTGTCATTTTTTCAAAGGGTGGGCGGAATGAAGGTTTGAGATGGTGTACGCATATAATCAATTTCCCTTAGATCCTGTGTCAATTAAAATCCAATTAAAAGGTGGAATCGACCGTTAATCCTTCGTATACACACGCACGTGTCCGTCGATCCGTCTTCAGTATTTTGCGTGTTTGCATAAGTGGAGGGTTAGGCCAAAGGCGGGACCAGCTTGGGCTTGGGTCACTTCATCTAATGAAAATCCAATTAAATACATAGGATAGGTACACGAATTTGTGGAAGCGTTTTTACGTATTGTAACGGTCCGGACCTGGTGTCCGATTGACCATTTTTGATTAGAAATCGACGGGTAACGAAGAAAAGAAAGCACAATAAAAAATCCGATTTTGGGTTTTAAACATGACATTTTATAGTGATTTTTGACGTTTTTAAAATTTTTGCGTTTAGTATGAATGGTTTATTTTTACTGTTTTACAGCAAATTTCTCTTCAAAACCCTTAGAGATAAACTAGCAATAAATTCATAAAATACTGGTATACAATGTACAGTGGCAGCTAGACCAAAGTGGAACGGATATTGGCATAAACAAATAAATTTCCATAGAAACAATGTTTTGAGATTTGTTTTAATTTTTTGTTTTATTTGTTATTGTGTTTCAATTACATCTTAAAATATATACTTTTTTATTTCTGTCAAAGTATGGAATTCTGTCATGCGAACAATCGAAAATGACTTAGATTAAAATATATGTATCTCCCAACTTTTACGTAATTTTTATTTTTTTTTTATTGTTATTTTTTATACCTCTTGAACTTTATGATTATTTTTTATTCCCAAGTTTTATAGATCTTCCAAATTCAGTCTAAAATGATTTATTGCACATTATGGCTTTTGTTTTTTAAAATTTTTAAAATTGTTTTTAGATTCTTTAAATCTGTTAAAACTTTTTTGAAATGTTTTTTTTTAAGTCTCTACGTTAGATGCTGCGGATATTCTGAATTGTTTAAATTTTGAATTTCTTTCTTTTTATTTTATAGACTGTTTACATTTTTTAAACGCATATATTAATTTTTAGATCTTTTAGATCCTTTGCCTACTTTCAATTTATCTTTAATTATATTTTTTAGATGTAAAAAAATTTATAGACCTTTTTCAAAAAGTGTAAATTGTTAATTTTTTAAAAAAAAAAATAAGATGCTTTAACATTATTGTAGACTTTAATTTTTAGAATTCTACGATGTTCTAGATTTTTAAATTTTTTTAGAACTTCAAAAAATTTAATTATGCAATGGATATTAAACTTTCAGCCAATCTTAACAAACTGTATTGTACATATCTCTAAAAAAAACTTTTTTTGGTATGAATATATAAACAGAACAAGATTTATATTTATTAATAGAAAATAGAAAATCCCTCAAAAAAAAAGAAAAACTTCTATGTTCTTGACATGAGATACAAAAACTGAAATTTTCATTAAATTTAAATCCATTTTTACTGATGTAGTTTCTTTAGATTTTCTAAGTTTTTTAAGTTGTCTAAACTCATTTAATTTTTCCAGAGTATTTATAACCGTTGAATTTCTCGGATGCTTAAAGTCTCTGGATAATTCAAATTTTTTGCATTTTTGCATTTTTCATTTTTGTTTTAATTTTTCAGATTCTCTAAATTTATTTAAAGCATAAAGAGCTTCTGCATTCTTTATATTTTTCAAGTTGTTTTTGAATCCATTGCAAATTGGCATTCTTTGTATGCTTTAAATGTTTAAATTTTTTTTGAATTACTCCATTTCTTTGAATTTGTGGCACTTTTTAAAGCTTAGGTTCTCTTAATTTAAGTTAAAAAGCTACATTTTTCAAACCTTTTAGTGGTGTTTTCGGAGTTTTAATTCCCAGTTCTTTAAATTCTTCATATTTTTTACATTTCCTTGAATCTTTAAATTGTATAGATTCTTAAAAATATATTTTTTAAAATCTTTATTGTTATTGCAGTCTGATAGATAAATTTCTAAAAAAAATTATCCTTTTAATTCATTATGATATAAAATTTTCAAAGATTTTTGATTTCATTATTTTAATGCTAAATTAGATTATTTTTAAAGACCAATAAAAATTTATCTGAAACAAAAAATACTTCAAAATGGCTGATTATGTTGAACAGTGTCAAACTTTTGTTAAAATAAGTGCTCGTTACAAATCCGTTTCTTAGCAAAAAAAGATATAAAGTCTATAATAGTCTTCCTTATTCAAAATCTTGCTTAGATGGGCATTTTTGTTCTTTTGACATTGTTCTACCAGAGAGGTCGGTTGTGTCACGGTATTAGCTAAATTTGCCTTTAAAAGTTATTATGCTGTGATAGAAATCTAATCTAAAATGTATACTGTTAAGAACCAAAATGTTTTTCATCTTTGCATTTATTGTCACAATAAATTAATGTTGCTTTCACTTTCTTCTTCCTTTTGCGCTCAGGGCGTATATTAACTAGAAAAAAAAAGTTTAATGTTACTACTGTTTTTATTAATGGTCTATTTATTCTCTTTGTCCACAAAATGTTCCGTTCTACCACCCCTATGAAAGCAGGCTGTCACTAACTTTAATCCTTGTCTTTGGTAGTCGTCCATCATTTCAAAACCGTTGCAACATTCTAGTTTGATTAGCACTGGTTTCAGAAGACTCCTATAAATCGTTCTGGCAGTTCACGAATAGTGCGTCTGGAAAAAGACACAATTGATGTGAAAACCTAAACTTGTCTTCTTAAAAATACGAATATTTGTGATACATGTTTCTGTTTAACCCCCTTTTCATATTTTCTTCGAATTGGTTTCAAGTTAAATTAACTTAAAACTGTTACTTTAAAAGTATGACTTGTAAACTAACAAGATTTATTCACAATATCCTTAATTAGCAGTGACAAGTTTTATATACGTTTAAACGTATAAAAGAAACATCTGAAAGTAATATTTACTATTTTTTAATATCTATGCACAGGCAAGTAAATTTATTTATTAATTGATTTCATTCTAGATACAGTTTGCTGTCAAATCAAATAACAAAAATTCAATATAAAAGTGAAAAAATGAATTTATCAAAACCGTGTTGGCACGCTTTTAATTTAGCTTTTTGTAGATCCGAAGGGGGTAAATCGGCGTATGATTTATGTAAGCGTCGACGTGTATCAAAGCAAGGGAGCGGGATGGCAGTGACCAGTGGTCATCCTGACCTCTGCACTCGGCACGAGACTCTCCGACCTTTTATAAAAGGATTATCCGACTTGACCGTTCATCTCGACGTTTTTATTAACGGCCATTCACACCGTCCCGACCTAATAACATTTAATTAGCAACAACAGTCTGGATTTTTTCCTGGTTACAAGTTTCAACGGCCATTTTGTAACGGGATTAATTGCGTCAACGTATCTTGAATTTTTTGTTGGGACACCCCTTTAGTCTTATACGGGGCAGCCAAGCTCGACTAATTGTCTTCATCTTGGATGGGAGAATCATCTCCCATTCAACAGCGAACGTTGCAACGACAGGGGATGTGCTTTTGTACATGGACAGAAAAATGAGCTTTCTAATTTCATACCTTTATGTCTGAGCTTTTGTTCGCGGTATTCTTTTGAATAGATAAACATTGCTGGAGAAGAGGGCAAACTCATTTGGTGGGGATGACACGAATTTTCGAATTTTTCACGTTGCTTCTAATTTCCGGTTTCTCCGGACTGATTTTTTGTCACGACCACTTAAACGAAAAAATTCAAAATTTGAATCTGAATGGTCGAAATGTTACAGTTAAAGGGAGCATTAGACCAGTCCATGAACGAATTGAAATGTAATCTTTTTTCTGGCGTTAATGTGACCTAAATCAAGACTGGACATTTCCGATTGGGTTTTTTCAAATGTATATCAGTTCGGGGTTAGAAAAGCTTCAGGTAAAGCGAAGACAGAAAGGATTGTAACAATATAGCGTATAAATTTTAACTTATTGTTCATGAGCTTGTCCAAAAGTCCGTTGGGAATTTATGAGGGAAAACGGTACGTTATGATATACGTTTACGGCGTTTTAATACTTTTGTAATTTACTTATCGGCCCATCTTACCTTCCAACGTATATTAAAATGAACGGGGTGACGGGCTCATGCCAACTTACAAGTAACTACAATACTGTGACACGTATCTTATGACGATAGTAAATTGTATAAAATTTAAGCTGCAACACTACCAGCCCTTAAAGATAAAACATGAAAAATGATACTTCATTTACAAAATAGTTAAATCTCCTTCAAAAATGGAAGAAAGCTGACATTCTCATTCTCTTTTCAGAAAACGTTACAACTTTCTCATCTTTGTGACATTTTTATCTTCTAGCTTGGGAAACATCCGTAAGGTGACTTCTTACAAAATAAGATAAAGTGCTATCGGTTTTGTATAGAAACGAAGTATTAATGTTAAAAAATAAATAATAATTAATAATATTTTTTAATAAACATTTATATAATAAAAACGTCACTAAATTAGCTAATATTATTCTTATATTCTGTAAAAAATCCGTTTATTATTAGAATCGACTCTTACGAAAAATTCTGAATTTGTAGTATCTTTTGTTTTTATTTTTTGACAATCATTCAAAAATTTTAAATTGCTTAGTTTTTGTTTCACTTACGGACAGACAAACATGATCTAGGATGTTGCTGTCTGACACAAATTTCTATAAAATATATATTAAATATACATATATAGATTGTCCAGAATGTCGCGCACATTCTCGAAGCTGCATTATCAAAGCATCTCAAGATGTACTTGAGGTAAATAGTATAAATGAAACTATGGATTTAAGGTTTTGTTCATTATTAATTTTTTTGACATTAGATTTATAAAAGTAAAATTTGTAAAATGTACACGTACAAAGACTGTTCTGATATGTATTTAGTTCTTGGCAAGTGCGACTCTAAAATTGCAAAAAGAACAAAGCACTGTCAAAATGCAGGTAACCAAAACTTAAAAGTTTGTTTGTAAATAAGCTTAAATTTATTTTAACCATTGTAGGTTTTAACGTATCAGAATCCTTTGTTAGTTGTAATCATGTCTAGTTTCGTCTTAAATAAAAAAATAATGATTGTTTTAGTATCACCATCTCTATTAATTAAATTCTTTTTTTTGTGAATCAATAAAGTGCCTGAATGTTTGACTCTCTTAATAGAACATTGACAGTAATTACTACAGTAACAACATTTTAATTAAAATTCTCAGAGTTATTTTCCAACAGTGTTGCCCATTTTTGTTACTTTTAATTTACGAAAATAAAAACCAATGGGTTTTTTAAATATTTTTCTCCACACTCTGTATGTATTATTATAATTTCAAATACGGCATCTGATGTAAACAAATAGAATCGCAAGTACTGCAAACAAAGTATGTATTGATTTTTTACTTTTAAAAAGTTTGTTTTTATTATATAATTGATTTAACGCTAATTACATTTTTTTATGACATTAGAAACTTTTAAAGAAAAATTAGGTACTATTACAATGTTAGATTGTGTACAAGCTTTTTCTAGAATTTTCAAAACTTATTTTTTCAAGCTTATCATTTTGTAACGGTATTAAAATGTAACTAAATGATTCAAAAAAACTTAAATTAACAGTTTTTGGTTAACATTGCTTTTTTTTAGACGACGCTTTTAAACAACTTTTTAAGCAGTTAAATCAGTCCATGTAGAGTCTTAAGTTTTTTTTTACGGAATTTATGTCTAAGACAAAAGCAGTTGTAGAATTCTATTTAACTTCTTTAGATTATTGTTCACTTTGACAGTCATCCATTGCTTTAATCTTGGAAGATAGAGAAGTTGAAACTGTTTCAAATTAAAACTTGTAGCTTTTAGTTGAAGCTATTCTATTAGATTTTGATTTGTACAGTCTTTTATTTTTAGTCGAGATTGTTCAATCATCAAACTTCTTGAATATTATTGTAAAATATTACATAATAATATTGAACTTTTATAAAATCAGTATTTAGAATAAGCAATGTAGGTAGGGGTATATTATTTACTTTGTTATCATATCGGCAACTTCTATTCAATTATTAATTTAACAAGTCAATTTAAAACTGACTCAAATTAACGCAACTAATTGGTAGATAGATATTTTTAATTGTACATCTGAAATCTTATACTACAGTATCATTTTTTTTGTTGTAAACATTTCTTTTAATTAATTGTACATAAAACTTGAGAACTTTTCAATGTTGATGTTGCTACTCTTAAAATTGTAGCGCCCACTCTAAATTTATATTTACCACACATAATAGATTACTTGCAATGAAAAAATATATCTTATTCTCAAAGGACCATGCATCTAAGGTGAGAAATAAAAAGTTACGAGAGGTGTATCAGATAAAAAAACACTTTGAATATTTATTTTACTTGCTACGGAATAGTGAAAAATAAGTCGTTTCGGCGCAGATGCTTATTAAACGTGTTTTGCATTATTTATTACTTAAATTATACCGAGTGATTCAAAAGTACGACATCGGACGATCCTGTCTTTTGCATTTATGGTATGAGAATTTTCGATTAGTCATAATAGACGAAGCAAAAAGTGCATATTTTAAAAATATATTTTTTTTAGACAAGATGTTCCACTGGGACAGGATCGTACTCAACTCATTTTGTTTAAATTGAAGTCTATTTATTTTTTGCACTTTCTAGTTTGTTGGATTAAGTGCTTCAAATCTATATCTCGTTTTTAAATTTTGAATGAAAGATTGACAAGTTATTTAATTTTTTTTACAAAATTTTGAAAATGCAAAGGTTCATGAAGATACGTTTTTAGCGTTATTATTAGCAATTGAATACTGAAAATTTGAAGCAGTAAAAAACGTTATTTTTTCGTATGAGATTAATATTAGTTGATGCTATCATGTAAGATGTTCATTAGAGATTTTGTACAATATTCCAACAGTTATAACTTCATTTTTTCAAATAGGACACCTTCTATTTTTTGATATCATTGTATTTTTTTTTATTTTCTTTAATTTTTATGAATTACAAAGTATACCTAAAATTTATACAAAGAAACAAAAAATTTAAATCAAATAATGAGTGATAATAGTGTTTAGTAAAATATCCTTTAGAAGAGTTTAGTTGCTTCTTAATAAAAATTAAATAAGATTCCCCGTTCTGAGTCAAAAATATGCTATTCTTGCTCAAACATTTAAAGAATTATGGGTATTAGGTAATGGCGATTCACAAGGTCATGGTATTGGAAGTAATGGCGAAACGTTGTTTTATCGGTAAATAAAACGTAATTGAAGAAAATATTTTCTAGCCAAAAATTTAAGATCTAAGACCTACTCCGAATATTTATACGTTTTTTTAAAATCATTATCATAAAGTTCTCGGACCAACTAGATGTATGTAGGAATATTTTACCCAACAATTTTATTTGCATACATTAACTGTATTGTTTCTAAAATCCAGTCAGAGCCTACTTTTTACGAGTAATTATTACGCAGTTTTTGAATAAGTTGCAATATCGTGAAAAGTATAAGTTTTCGGTATATTTTATACTTAACATGAAAGACATGAAAGTTTATGAAAAAACAGATGTTTCATTAAAAAAAAAAACAACGAAATTATAGGTGTTCAAATATTGTACAAAATAGATGTTTCTAGTGAACACCCTGTAGGATAACATCAACTAATACTAGTGGCATATGAAAGGCCAATAATTTTTTTAAGTTTTATACCAAATTTTAGTAATCAATTGCATATAATAATGCTAAAAATGTACCTTAATTGAACAAATATGCGTTTTCAAAATTTTGTAAAAAATTAATAACTTGTCAATCTTACATTTAAAAATTAAAAACGAAATAGGCATTTAAACCATTTACACCAATATGTCAAAATATGTAAAAAATATAAGGTCTCTTATTTAACAAAAAATTGTACGGTTCTAGACTATTGAAACAACTTGTTTAAAGAGACATATTTTTAGAATATGCATTTTTTTCTTCATGTATCATGACGTATTGAAAAGTCTCATATAAATGGGAAAGGCAGAGTCAACCTCTATTGATTCACCTGTATATCTAAATAAATGAACCTTTTAACGGAAACTTGCCAAATAGTAAATTTAATTTAATCGTTATTTTCACCGACGTGTGAAATATTCAAGTTCCTCCACTACAATTGACTTGATTTTAAGTAATGTGATTGCAAATATAATACATAATTTAATTTCTAAAGTTTTAGTGTCAAAAGATAAAAAATGTCAAAGTTATTTATTAGTTGATGCCCTAGAAAATCACATCCAAGCATAAAAGAATTGAAACCATATAATTTCATGGCAAAAACCATTGTAATTTTAAAGAATTAGTTTTTTAAAACTTACGCCTTTAAATAAAAAAATTTATTTTAGACTTGTAGTTCAATGAACTAGAACAAAATTTCAATTCAAAATTTGTATTGTAACTTCTGTTCTATAGAAAAAAAAAATACTGACTCCCAAAGATCTAAATTCTAACAAATTTTTAGGTGTAATGCTTTCACACAACATTTCACAAGTTTTAGATAGGAAAAACCACCCAGTACACCTCCTATTATAAATTTCCAAAAAGAGTATGTCACTTTCGTCTTTTCATTCCCCTCAGCAATACAAATCCCAGCTTCGCGCCCCCTCAAATGAGTGTTTATGTCGAGCACAAAATAAATTACTGAATTTTCATCACTAATTCAGGCCGTCCACTCTTAAGTAAACCTCGTATAATTAAATTGTCATCGCTAATCCCGGGCCAGGGGTCATACATCACGTGACCACACGTCATGGCGTTTTCGGACACCATCATTAATTTAACAAGCACACCACCCTTGCCCTATTCTCCCAAGAATATCGAATTTGTACAAAATATCAAATTAAGACTTAACAGAACTGGTCGAATATGCCCAAGTCTCTACCTGCGAAATTCGTTACATACACGCTAAATTTGATTCCAATAGACAAAGTCCTTACAGGATAACGTATTTCCTTAACAATACGGAGGTAAAGGGTTAGAGATTACACATGAGACCCTCGCTACTTAAGATTTATAATCTAAATGGGGTCGCTGTATGAAATACAAGCTTTGTGTTCGGATTTGGTGGTGGGCTATCTGAGGCGATGGGGCGATATCTAATCGGAAACTGTGAGAAATTGTCTCTGCTCAAAGACTACATCCCTTAAAAATACAAAATCGGTTGTGTGCTATAGTTACTGAGAAATGTTCTACAAACTACAGAAGTCACACATAATGTTAAAAAGTTTTACTTTTTAAGTTTTATAAAATATTTTCCTTAGAAACTCTTCATAAATACAATAATGTTTTATTTTAGTATTATGTTAGAATCCTACTTACTGCGCCAGAAATTTAATAAATGTTGTTTAAATTCTGTCTATTAATAAATATTACTTCATTTATTTGAGATGTATCTGCATTATAAGGTAATTAAGAAATCTAATTTTATACCTTGTTTACTTAGACGAGATAATTATGTTTTAGATTAACAGATAAGAACTAGCTTAACTAAATTAGCTTATTTAATTAATAATGACGTAAATTTATAAACATTCTGTCTGTCTATTTTTTTGTTGAATGGAAATATCCATAAAAAAAAAACAATAAAGCGCCGTAGACCGCAACTATACAAAGATATTAAATCCCCACTGCCAATAATCATCAAAACGTATATCTACATAATTTGCAAAAATCCATTCATTTGAATGTCAATTTTTTACAACCCTAATCCAATTTGCTTAAACGACCACTGAATGCTTCGTTTTTCAAGAATAAAACCACCATACGACCCCTCAAAGAAAAAACAAGGTCGAAGGTGAACTGACCACCGGTCACTTACAAAGGGGTTAGGCCAAAGTTCCAATTGGGTAATTCATAAAAGAGCACGTCATATAAATTGTGTTGAAATGGGAAACTAATTATTAAATTTAGTTGCGTCATAAATAAACGTAATTTCGTTACCAGTTTTATGCATAATTGATGATGATGTAAGATCAATATGGACACCCAATTCGCCGCTCAGCCAAGGGAATGGAAACTGATCCGGATCAAACGTGGGAAAAATGCAGAGTTTGTCAAATAAATATCAAGAAAATTAGGAAGTGTTACAAAATTGATTACAGAAAATTTACACTGATTGTCGTAATAATGTCGTCCCGATGGCGAAATGTTTTTTCAAATAAATTTCTGTCCCACCTAAACTGTTTGTTCGATAATGTTATATTATGTATGTTTTTCTTCGATATTTTTTTTACAGTGTTAACACTTTTTCACCATTATATCCCACGTTCCCGTGTCCTGTCTTGTACCACTAAAATAAAATAAATTATAAATCACCAACAACAAGAGGGTTCGATAAATTCTTCATTTCTACGCGGCCCACACAAAACATCCACTTTTGTTAATTAAATTTCTTTGTTTCGAACGTTAATTTAAATTCGTTTAATTTGGCCGTGACCGGTTCGTGTTCCTTCATCTCTTTGCATGGACCAAATGAATGCATCCTTCAAACCTGACATCATCTCTTGGCATTTTTGCGGTATCTTGGCTCACGGGACATTCCGGAGGTTCCGAATACGATTAATAAATCGTCTAAGAAATTGACAGGTCCCAGACAGCAACAAACGCACTACCGACTATAGTCCTCGAAATCAGAGTGGCAACACTGAAGCGGAAAAATCCTCCAAAAACCACAGATAGTTTACCCAAAAATGTTAAAATTAACAACATGAAAAATGTGAATTTTGTCATTCAATTATGCTATTCTTACTTAATTACCGTCAATGAATTTAAGGCTTAGTCCGACTGCAAATTACCTTGATAATTCAACGTATAAAAAATGAAAATGCAAAACCATCCAATCGTTATTCTTCAACTATCTTAACGTTGTAAGCAACGCTCTTATATCTACACAATAAATTTATCATTTTTTTCTTCTTTATTGTGCGGTGTCACCAACCCCCAGCCGCCGCCTCCACCAGCGTGAGAACGTTTCAATTTCAGTTGGCGGCCTTGGCACCGCGACCGGTGCATCTAACCTTGGCCTTCACCGAGATGCACGTCTGACTCTCGTTTTTTTCCTCTTAATCGTTTTGATTTGTTTATATTTTCGCGCGTTTTTCACGGAAAAGGGCCACCTTAAAAAAACGGGTGAGCGCGTGCACCCCGAATCCACGTGGGCCATGATTTAAATCGAACCGTAGCTACCTGCGATTCTTCCATGTCCGGCACTTAATTTTGTCGTTACGGAACGTTACTATTTTGGCGCGAGTTGGCTGTGGTCGGCGTCTCAAGGTTTTTTGGCATTTGTTTTGTGTTATTTTGTTGTTAGTCGACTTTTGAATTTTGTTCGGAATCTTAACGAGTTTATGATTTTTGTTTTTTTAGGTATTTTGGGAGGTCGGGTGGAGGGAAGGAAACAATGAAAAATGATGGCGGATTCTTTAACCCCGAAATTGGAGTTTTTTATTGTGTCATCTACGAAAATGTTAATTAAAAGTACATTAACAGAAAGGGAAAACAACAAGATAAATTTAATAACTGGTTCTTGTTGCTAGAGTTTATTGTGATGAGATATTTTTAGAACTTACAACAATACAGAGATAAAAAAAATTTAATGGGTGTCGAAGAAGGTAATCGCCCGATTAAGAAAGGTTTTTATTTATGCAAAAGAGAAAAATATCGACAAATTTTAAAGGAATGATTTATTTTAACGACAACAAAGCACAATCGGTAGACGACCAAAAATAAGAAAAAAATTCAGCGTTTCGTTTTTTGACCCTCGTCTATAATATCAGATTACAAGAGAAAATAAAAACAAAAGTTGTTATTAGTTGGTTTTAAGACAGTCGGGTGTTGTTAGCTAGATAAAAACTCTAATTTAGTCAATAAATTAAATGAATTAATTTGTCACTAAATTACTGACTGATTCACAGGTATCCCGTTGAGTAAAAAGTACAAAACGAACAAATTGATTCATTGATACTCCTAATATGTTTGAACAAAATCTCTTCCCAAAATTTGTATACATTTACTTAATATACTATGTACACAATACTGATAATTTCATGAAATTAAGTTTTAAAGTTAAACATCCTGTATATGTGACCATATTTTAAGGTTGTACTATCACTAAAAAGTACTTGCAAACTTATTCTTATAAATTTTAGAATAAATAATTAATAAGAATATTTTGTTTAATATGACTTAATTTAATATTTTTTGTAGTAACGTGCTAATTTTCAAGTTTAAAATTTATGGTTTTTAGTAATAATAATAATTTGATAACCAAAATGGTATCTGAGCAGGCATTAAAATATGAAATTTGTTGGTAACCCTGCCTCTTCTCTCAAATCGTCTCTTTGACAGTGATATCAATGTTTCTTATGACAGTTATGAAATTAACATTTGAAAAAATGCAAAAACTCGTTTATTAGAACAGAGTTAAACATCTAAAAGACTACTTTAGGAGTAACGCCTAACAAGTATGGCGTTAATAAATGTCAGTTTATTTTTAACCTAAAACTGTTAAATTAGACTTTAAAAGCTACCTAAACATCGTAAGTTTAGAAGCTAAACGCTCTTTTTTAACAATAATGTCAATTTTTACAAAAAATTTACACATTCGTAACTAGTCTTATCCAATACACTTTTAAAATTGCATAAATATTATTATAAATTATATTTATTAAGCATATAAATTATATAAGATTGAAATTAATATCTTGAGAAAAAGTCTCGCGGTATACCTAGTTAAAATAGTTGATTTTAAAAGTCAAGGATTTACCGTCTAAATAGCTATTAATATTAGTCGAAATTAATTAATTGTAGCTTTTAAATAATAATATTAGTGTTTAAGAAGGATGCAGAAAATTATTAAAAAACGTTACATAAGTATATTTTTTTAATATTTTTTACAAAAATACATTAATAATCATTTGACTGTACTTTTTGTTTTATTCTATATTTAACATAGTTATTTTTCAAAGACAGAAAAAAGTGTGACTACTTTTAAAAGTTTTTTATTTTTATTTAAAACAAAAACCGTAGTTTTAATAATTTGTCCTTTTTGCTTGTAATGAAATGGAATATTTATGCTCTAATCAATACTTGTGTTTAACTGTTTGTCCAAACATATATAGGTGAGTCAATAGTGAGATATCGGTCGATCTTGCCTTTTGCATTTATGAAATGAGATTTTTCAATACGTTATGATACATGAAGAAAAACAGTGCATAGTCTAAAAATATTTTACTTTACACAGGCTGTTCCAATAGTGCAACACCGTACTCAATTCAATTATTTTGAATAAAACGCTATTTATTTTTTTGCATATTCTGATTTGTTGGATCAAACGCTTTAATTGCACATTTTGTTTTTAAATTTTGAATATAAGATTGCCGAGATATTCAAATTTGTTTACAAAATTTTGGAAATTGATATGTTTAATTAAAGTACATTTTTAGCAATATTATTATTAGGAATTGGTTATTAAAATTACTTAAATTCAGATCATTGAGGTTGTTATACAAAAGTCATCAAGAAAATATTTATCTGGACATGTTATAACACATGTCAGTTTTAAAGATGCAAAAAATTAAACAATGCAAAGAGTTTGAACAATTCTAGAACAAATCTCTGGCATTTAAAACCTCACAAACTGGAGAATTTAAGTATCCAGAAAAACCAAGAGATAAATAATCTTAATAATGCGATAATTCTAAAATTAGTTTTAAAATTTAGAAAATTCAAAAAAAATCTAATAATCTGAAAAACGCAAAAAATCTACAATGTCCAAAAACCAAAACATTCAAAGAACAGAAAAAATTTAAAGTATCCACAAGATGAAACCAAATTTGCAAAAATTTGGTAAAGGGCATAGGGAGATAAGAATGCTAAAATTGCTCCCAGAGCGTATCTTAACGATACTTTCAGGATATGTTCGTACTATAGAAGTACTTTGATTCTGAAGTTTTTAGATCTCAAAGTTAACTAGATTTTGAATAATAATAAAAAAAGGCAAAAACGGAAAATATTTTTTTTCTCTTCATAGACTAAACCGATTTAAATAAAAATTTTATGGTAATTTAATATCTATAGAGATACTCTTTTGATAAAAATTTCAATTATATAGCTCTACATTTTCATAGAAAAAAAAAATTTTTTCAAGAAAAATTGTTTTTTTTATTATAAAACTTAAATGTACAATTTTGAAAATTTTTTTTTTGAATTCCCTAGCAAAAAGTACATAAATTTTTTTTTTTTCAAATTTTTTGTAATGGTACGCCATATTGAAAAAAATTAAAAACTGTCATGTTTCCGAAAAAATGTTTTTTTCGATTTATTCTCTCTTTCTCTCTCTCTCTCTCTATATATATATATATATATATATATACATCTAAAAAATGAAATTCTGAGAACGCATTAACTGTTGAACTGTTTATTGCTTTCTTAACTTCCCAGCCACCCCGAGCACTAATAACAAAAAGATCATGATTTAAGTGTAGTTACGCTTAAACATTCCCAACGTGAATATTAATATTAATTTTTGAAAAATATTGTAATCTAGATTACAATTTATTTAACATCATCATCGCATTCTTAATTAATTGTTACGTTAATATTATTAAATAAAATAGTTTCGCATTTTCATAGAAAAAAAAATTTTTTTTGAAAAAAATTGTTGAATTGTGCAATTTTAATTTTTTTAAATTTTTTAACAAAAAATACATAAAACATATTTTTTCCAATTGTCGTTGCAAAAAAAAAATATTGCTTTGACAACAATACACACACACACACCCACACAAATATATATATATATATATAATATATATATATATACACACATATACATATATATATATATATATATATATATATATGTGTGTGTATGTGTGTGTGCGTGTGTATATGTCTTTCAATTATTTTTGACAAAAATAAATCAAATGAATATCTCAAATAAAATTATTTGAGAGAGAAATTGTTATATCATAATTCTGACGTCTTAGCTAGATGACTATTATCTTATTGAAAAACGCACCGCTATTACTAGAATAACACCACGAAGGGGTGACTTTCGATTCAGATTTTTCTGATTTAATTATAGAGAGAATGAAGTCCATTAAAACATGTAAAAACACGTTGGCTGATGAAGTGAAGAAAAATGGTCGGTTTTGTAAAAAACTTTCTTTTCAAACAATTTCAGTTAATGAATTAACTGATTTTCCAGAAATGACAAAAAAATTGAAAATCCACTTCACTGGTTCATATCAATATAAATAATCGATGTCATACCTAGCTGAAATGATGGATGAATCGAACCACATAAAAATTGAATATGTAAGACGAAAGTAATATAGTCAAAGTTAAAGTCTCATCTCGTCATATTAACAAAATGGAATATATACTTTTTATTTTTAGTTTTGATTACAAACCAAATAGTAGAGAATATATCGGAATAAATAGATATTGCTGTGAATGTGCAAATGGCAACAGAATCGTCAGTTGTTCTTCACATATTGCAGCAATTAATTATTATTTGGCTCATGAACGATACTTGACCAAAATTCCACGACCAGCTGAAGTGGTAAGCCGATTGTTTAACGATTATAGAAGTGAGCAATAAACAGTTAATGCGTTCTCAGAATTTCATTTTTTAGATGCATATACATACATCTTACATATATATATATATATATATATATATAGAGAGAGAGAGAGAGAGAGAGAGAGAAAGAGAGTATAAATCGAAAAAAACATTTTTTCGGAAACATGACAGTTTTTAATTTTTTTCAATATGGCGTACCATTACAAAAAATTTGAAAAAATATATTTTATGTACTTTTTACTAGGGAATTCAAAAAAAATATTTTCAAATTTGTACTTTTAAGTTTTATAATAAAAAATCAATTTTTCTTGAAAAAAAAATTTTTTTCTCTATGAAAATGTAGAGCTATATAGTTGAAATTTTTATCACAAGAGTATCTCTATAGATATTAAATTACCATTAAATCTTTATTTAAATCGGTTTAGTTTATGAAGAGAAAAAAAAAAATTTTCTGTTTTTGCCTACTTTTATTATTATTCAAAATCTAGTTAACTTTGAGATCTAAAAACTTCAGAATCAAAGTACTTCTATAGTACGAACATATCCTGAAAGTATCGTTAAGATACGCTCTGGGGGCAATTTTAGCATTCTTATCTCCCTATGCCCTTTAGAAATTCTAGATAATCTAGAAGGCTTCGCATTCAAAAAATGTAAAAAAAAAACTAGAATGTCTGTAGAATTCAAAGAATGTAAAGATAACAAAAATGTAAACCACTCACAAATAAATAAGTAGTTAATACTGAAATATTAAAAAAATATATAAAATCTAAAAAATAGGAGAAAATGTAGAAGAATATACAAAATTCAAACAATCCTAGAAATTTAAAAAATTCAAAGTATCTACAAATTTAAAAATTTTTATAACCTTCGACAAAACAGAAAATGTAAAAATCTAAAAAATCTATGTTTCAAAAATTCTAATAATTAATTACAAAGCATCACAAAAAATTCAAACAATTTAATGAAAAAAAATCTCAAGTATCTTAAAGAATTCAAGAAGATAGATCGAAAATCGGACCTGACCTGACCTAAAAGGAAAGTATAAAAATCCAGAGCATTACAATTTTTCGGAAAAATCACATATTTAAATGAAAAAATTAATTTAAATTAATCAAGGAATTCAAAAAACATTTAAACAATTTAAAGGTTCTAATGCATATCTTTGCATCTTTTTTAAATATGTAGCCTATGTGGCAATACTTTACTGTACATAGTCATTTTTATAATTTTTGGTGCATATTTTTCACGATTTATTAGTAATCAAACTTGAATATTTAAACAACAAATGGGTACTAAAACGTAGACTATTGTTGTTTTAAGATGTGATTTTTTTGAACGCACATTTGAATAAATCAGTTATAAAATACAATTCGACAGCGGCACATAAAACAGGCCTTTCAGGAAATGTTTCTACCCTTCCACTTCTGACCTGAAAACATTTTTTACCTTTTGATATAGAAAGTCAAGTCCTCGTTGTAAGTCCTCTTTTCAAAAATTACTAAATATGTCCCCGTGCCGCACTCTTTCCCCATCGCCATCAAAACAAGTTATAAAGTGTAGTTTACAACAGCAAACAGGACATAATTCACTGTTCCATAGCCGCTGAAATTCAAGATGTCCGAAAACCTGAAACAAACAGGAAACCCGCTATATAGGGTGAAACCACCCTGACACTTGAATTCGTTTCGTGCTTATTACATTGTCATTCCGTTTTAATCCTCTGACCAGAGGTCATTTATCAACAAGGCGAGTTTCGTATTTATGATTTCATGTTAATCCTTCATGAATACCAAAACTTGACCGGTCTTTATTAAAATATCATTACAATTTTCAGACAGGTTGACATCGTCGGTTTTTTTCTTTCCATTTTCGTACGAAAAGGGGGTAGCAGGTGGGTACAGGTCCAGGGGAAGCTGTTGCATTCATCCCCTTTGAAGGGGTGCGCGATGATAGATAACCGTACCTGACGGGGATAAGTATGAGAAAACGGGGCAGATTCTCACTGATTTCCGGATATGATTCGAAAAGGGGATGATTTTTGTCTATTGTGTTATTATGGCGGCATTGTTGAAGTTGCTTGTTCAAGTGTTTGAGAAGACTTAAATAAATACGCTCGTTAGATGAACGTTAAAATAATATTTCGTGGAAAATGGACGATGATTCGTATTTGAGGGGTTGATTAGATATGGTGCTTTTGAGCTTTACAATTTGGAGGTTGAAAATAGACGTAAAAGCGAGATTTTCAGCCTCCGTTTAATAGAATACCACTAAACTAAAAAAAATAACAAAAAAGTAAAACTTTAAAAACTAGTTTACAATTTGATAATTAAAATTTAAACATTGTTCCTCAACTTCCACTCTTTTAAAACAATTTGCACTCTAGAGAATGTTGGTACTTTTGGTATAGGTTCAAATTAAAAAAAAACTTTGAAGATTTATAGCTGCAGAACGCTTGATATTAAAACGGTTAAAATTTTTCAAAAAGGCAAAGAAAAAAAATTATCTATCTCAATTGTTTCCCAAAAGGGTGGTAAGGTCCCCTTAGAATATCATTCTGCCAATTAAATAACGTCTTCTGCGTTTCCTCAGGCCTTACACTCGAAAAAAGTTAAAAAATAGACCCTTCCACCGGAATAAATTCACTCTAACATAATAATACGACCGTTTTAATTTATAACGTCCAGCAAGTCATTCGGGGTGGTCAGCACCCCCCGAAATAAAATCTACAAATTTAGTAGGCCGTCCGACAAGCATTCAAATTGTAATTTAAAACGTATGTAACACTTTTTAGCGACCTGTAAATCATGTAAGTGTCCACGAAAGGGTTGTCCGAGACCACCCCTAAAGAGTGACCATCGCCGTCCGCAGGTAACCATGCGTTTTCACCTTTGAACCCTGATCTACCCCACACTTTCTACAATTGCAACTTCCTTGTTGTTATTTATCGTATGCCGCTCGTGGGAAAATGGGAAATCCTCTTCCCCGAGGAGAAAATACCACCTTCATCCTTCAAAATCGAGCTTTTAATTCAATTAATCGCGATCAAAATCTATCCCTTATTTAATTTATGCGATCCTGCCGACTGAGCCAATTTTACGATAATCGAGAGGGGGCGTCGACCTCGAATTTTTCTGTGGCTCCGTTCGGACTTTTGAATATTTGAATGCGTCACTCAGATTTGAATAATGAAATAAAAAAAATGGACATACGTGTACCTGGTCAATCGGAAGTGTCCGCTCGGACTTGATTAGGGTTGCATTTAAAATGTACCTAGTTGCTCTAGACAGAAGGGCTACTGGAATTGCCAATTGTTACAGTGACGGGACGATATAGACACGATAACCCTTCTCAAGATCTGCTTTATTTTTGCTTAATTCAACTATTGTGTCCACTACCGGGTCTTCTCATCAAGCGCCACTCGGACACTGGTCTGTGAGAAAATTCTTTGGTCCATTTTGACATAAAAAACATAATACACACGAACAACTCGTCTACATATACACAAGATGTTATAGAAAAAAAACTGCAAAAAGTTGATAAAATTTGTCAAAATGAATAACATTTCCATGTTAACATACATGTTAATTAAAAGACCTAAATTGCACAACAATCCTTGCTCTGAATAGTCAAAATTGTTTATTAATCCATTGGCCACCAAGCGATTTACGTTAATTTAAAATCAGTTAAACCTTTTTTAACAATTCTTTAGAAAAAGGCAAACTCACTAAATACGCTGATATTGTTTGGCGGTGGAAAATTCATTGATTTCGTGGACGACGTACCATTAAACAAACGTTGTTTTAGTTTTATAACGGTGCAAAAAATGTCACTAAATGTTTTTAAAAAGATTTTGTTAGAAACTCAATTAATAGAAATTGATAAAATTGGTAGAACAGGTTTCTAGACAGTAAAATCGCCTATCTTTATGACTTTTTCTTTTGAGATTACTACTAATAGTAGGTGTATTCTCCCACAGCTTTTCTAAGCTCTAGACTTCTATATTCTAGTTCACTGGTTCCCACTTCCTTTGGTGCGTTAATCCAGTCTTTCACATCCACCTACCCAACGTTTCTATTATGACCAGAATCTTAATAATTTATTGAGTATTTCCAATTCTTCCATTGCTTTATCAATTTTTTTTCGAGATGAAAAGAAATAAATATCAATATGTGTAGTCGTAGAACTTTATTGTGTCATGTTAAGTTTCCATCTTCAAAAATTTAATCTATGGTCAATTTCCTTATCTTAAAACTTCCGTATTTTTTTAAACTTTTGCGTATAATTTGTGCCAAGGCATTGTAGGACACATCTTATAAAACGAACTCTCTGTAATTGGTACACGTCTATCTTATTTTTGAATTAAGGTAGGTTAGTAAACTTTTACTGACACTCCTCAAATTTTTTAGATTTTAACTGGAACCCCACTTTTTTTTTCTTTTATGTTTTTTGTATTAATTGTTATCTTCTTTTCCATCTTATTCTATTAATCCGTCAACTCTTTTCTTGTCCATTTTTGTCCTATTAGTGATTGTTCGTTTAACTCATCGAAATGCATGTGGCAATTTTTTTAGTTTATCTTTTGTGTTTATATTGTCGGACGTAATTCTTATCATCTAATGCTGAGTTCAGTTGGTAGCTGCTAGATCGTTGTCTTTCCTCTTTGTAGAAGATAAACACTATGTCGCTGTTTAAATTTCTGATATTTAGATTTTTTAGATTTTTACATCATTCAAATGCCTTATTTTGATTTAAACCAGATTTTCTACTTTAAAAGTAGAATGTCTGAATTCTTTCTAAAATTTTGGATTGTTCTCGGATTTTCTCCTTTCAATCATTATGTTTTAGATAATTTCGTCTTTATATTTCTTGAGTTTTTTAGATTTTTAGTATACCTTTTGGTTTAAATTTTTGCTATTAGTCGCATAAAAATTCTCTGACACATTGCGTTCAACCCTGCCACACTTTGCAGAAATTTAATTTCAATTAAATCGTACTTAATTATCTTTGACAATAATCATTTGCCGTAATTTTAGTTGGCTTGTTTACTTAATGTGGTAGTTTTGCATGTGAATGTCTATTTCAGTGTTGATCTCTAGGTATTTTGAATTTTAGTTGTAAATGAAGGCCTTACTGCTTTTTATACTAAGAATGGTATTAATATCAGTTATAATTTTGTAACCCCCAGCATATAGTAAATAGAAAACCTTTGTGTTTACCCACAGGTGTTACTTACAAAGTTACTGATCCAGCATCGCAGTTATATATTATATACAAAATTTATAAAAATATATAAATACGAAAAGTCCAAAAATTCAACACAAATGTAAACATTTCGAAAAAATAAAAATTTTACGAATTATAGAAAAAGTCAAAAAATGAGTAATCCAGAAAAATTATAAATCAAAGGAAATCAAGGAATTCCAAAAATTAAAATCATCCAAAGTATATAACATGAGATATAAAAGAAATCAAAAAAAATCGCAAAAACTTTGAAAAAAATTGAAAAACCTTTCTAAAGAGTGTCAGAAGTAAAGTACATTAAAATCTAAAAAATTCAAGAAATATAAAGACTCAAATTATCTAAAACAATAATCAATCCCAAATACAAAAGCCGAAATAGGTACCTAGAAATTTTTACATAACGTAAAAAATTTATTCAAATCAAAAACCCAAAAAGTCTAAATATCATTTTAAAAGAAATAACAAAGAATGGAAGTGATCCAAAAGAAAGAACACAAAAAATCCAAAAAACTATTCAGTCTCAAAAATTTAAGGCGAATTTGAAAATATATGTATAGTCAGATAACATGAAAATGTAAAGAATTTAAAGCATTAAAAAACAAATAATAGAAAGATAAATACAAAAGTCTAACAAGTTTACAAAAAAGGTTAAAATCCAAATTTATAAATTTTATAAGAACGAAGAAATTCAAAAAATTTAACTTATTTTAAAAATATGTCTAAAATATTTAAATCATATTGTATTGGATATTTCAGTAACTTGTTGCGTACATCATGAACACAATTTCGTAAATTTTGGTTCATATTTTCCACTCATTAGTCACGAAATCGGACAGAGCTACCAATAAATTACAAATTCCAAAGTCTGCCTTAACGCCGTTTTCATTCGATCAAACGATATGTTATGTAAATATTACAGTCATTCATAGTTTGCTTTTGTGAGTTCGTTCTGTTTAGACTAGCTTATCTGCTCGTGGTTAAAATATTTCCTCCTTTTTTTTCTGTTGTTGTTGTTTAAATGGGCATCACCCTGTACATAAACATCCGCATAATTCAGTCTCGCACGAAACTCTCTATCGGTGCCGAAAATAGAAAAACATCGTCAAATATTTGCATGCTTTTCCCTGTAAACATCACCATTGTCGGCCGTTCGCGTGACAAAAAATATTTTATCATCTCAAATTCTCTTAAATAACCACAAACTTGCCGTTTATTGTTGCTCTAATTCAATTTAAAATCCACTTTCACCAAACAGATGTCGTTCGGTGGCATCTCAAACTACCAACGCTGACGTTGTTTAAAAAATGATACGCTGAAACTTTCGAAAACTCTTCTCATAAACAACGAGAATTATCCATTTTATTACAACAAAGTTGTGAAGAACATGTTCGGAGGAAATTATTTGAGCAATCGATAAATTCCCTGCTAGTAAATTGCCGAATTCCTTTTATTCGACGGGAGGGTGCAACGTTGCATTGTTGATGATGATGGATGCGCTCGTCTGACACCCTGAGAACTCAAGCAACATCTCTTGTTTCTAGGTCGGACCCCAACTGCACCATTGTTACAAACTCTCCTCTTGTACGGCGTTCCCTTTCTTGTTGCTTCGACACCACTGATCTATATTTTATTCAATACAACTATCAGATCTGATCGATTATTGTGGTCCGTTGGAGGTTCGGATTGAACTTGGATGATTTATATTAGGTGTGGATTCGCACAATAAAAGAATCACGAATTCAACTGTAGAAGTATTCGAAAGTTCTAAAACAACAAAACGGAATATTTTACTGCGTTCTCTTCTCGGTTTTACACTTTTATGCTACAGTGTTGTTTCTACTAAACCAAAATTTCCATGACAGTTCTTACTGACGTTTCCAATTTTTATTAATTGGTTTTTCAAACTTCATGAAAACACTAAATATTCGAATTTTAAAGTTTCAAATTATATACTCTCACTATTTGTTCCTTTATTAAATCATTTCTTTGTTTTTTTTTTTCGAACGAAGCAAACACTTGCTCAGTAGTGCCCAGTTTGGGAAACGTGTTTTTAAATTTAAAAAAAAGGTAGAATGATAATTGAACAAATTCTAAAAAATTCTTGCAAAGTTGAGAAAAAGCCATTTTAAAGGGCAAAAATTTTAAAGAGTTCAAACCGGGATTTCGCTCTCTGCTTATTGACAGTGTTCTCATATTTAATAAAATTCACCTTTCCCCACAAAACCCTTATCACGCCATAAATCTGACAAAGAAAAACTATTGAAATACCTTTGAACTCTGTTTTTATAACACGACAAATGACATCACGTTGACCTTTGTTTCTTTATTAATGGTGGACATCAAGACCGCACTATATGTCATTCTCCACACCATCGGACATACACAAAATCAAGACCGTCGTTATTCTTTCTTTTCTTTTTTTGAAAGATCTATGTTCCAAAGCTTTAACAATGCAAACTCACTTTTCGTCCTAAAATCGTTCTTTGTTTCGTCTAGAGGCAATCGAGATCTTGTAAAGACTGTTCAAACTCAATAAACTACAAACTACAAAACACTTTGATCGACGTTAGTTTGGGATGCGAAACAATGTACCAAAGGCTAAGTTGTCCTATGAGCCGCTTGTAAGGAAATGCCTAGAACTAATTGTCGTTTAAGAAATTTAAATGTACTTAATCTTAAAAAGGAATAACCGGTAACGTCAATCGAAAGCGTAGGGTATTGATTTTAAATACTTTAAAGATTTTATCAAATGCAAATCGGAAAAGGTGAGTCGTTCTCTACGTTTAGAAATAGGGCAGTTTGTAGGTTTTTCTTTACTGCTAGAATACTCAAATTTTAAATAGGCAACCAATCATTTTGAGTACGGTAGCGCCCCCTTTTTAGGGGTAGTTGTACTAATTTCCGTCGAGTAAGAAGTTCAGTCGTGTTCGTCTTCATGGCAAATTTACAGCACCCAACTTCATAGACAATCGATATTTTAACTTAATTTATAGTGGGATGTCCGATTAATTTATTTACGATAAAATGAAAGCAGTTATTTTTCTTTAAATATATTTATTTACTGTAATACTTATTATAACAACTAGTATATAGAAATGGTAGACTGTATACAAAGTACTCAATTTGAAAGGTCGATAAGTATTCAGAAAAAATATTTATACCAATTTGAATACTTAAAATATATATTATCAATTTGATTTAGCCTACAACGCCTCATAAATTCTTGTGCCAAGACAAATTTATATAATTTCTATAAACTTCAATAATTTAAAAATTGCACACGAAATTTTATTAACATACGAAAACCGATAATTTCCTAAGTTTTCATAAATATATCGATTCCATTAGTTTGAAATAGATTTCGTTTTTTTTTTTGCATTGACTACAATTAATCTACAAGTAGTACCTAATTGTTTTGTTGTTCTAAAACACTAGAAATATTAAGTTGGTATAAAACATACAAAAGTGTATGGGACAATGGCATTGTGGAGATCTTGTATACGATTATAAAAGGGATTCTTAATATAAAGTACACTTATTATTATAAATTACGGGTCGTCGCGAGAGCGCCGCCGGGAACATTCAAAAACTATATACACGAAAAAGAAATTATACAAATACCTCGAACAAAATAAAAAAAGAAAAATAAATAACTGACTTGAACCCTGTAACTTGTTATAAAAATCGTTAAATAATTTGGGTAAAAAATGGTTATAAACTTTATAAAACACAATTTCGCTACTCTTCTATACTAAAATTTATAACTATAAGCACCATAAATGTTTTGACATTTCAATGAATTCACTAAGAGCAAATATGTACAAAGTAACCAGAACTTAACTAACAGTGTCTTAACTCACATGGCACATTTAAATTTAAATCACATAGCCATTAGGCAGGGATTGCTGGCAGTATAACCATATATCACTTGAAAAATAAGCAGCATACATATTCCCCCGAAAAAAATTCAGCGCATGAAGCTATTATATGATATGCGTTTATTTTTTCAAGCCATATTATGAAACGCAGCATCAGTGCATTTTGGGGGTGCTCAAATGCGTCGTCTCGCTGCGTTTAGGTGGTGGCGGTGGCGGCCGTTTCCGGTAGTCGCTTCGGACATGTACCGGACTCGTCGCGTACTCCACCACGCTGTCGGGATTATCCCTATACACATTCTCGTAAACGTTATTAGGGCCGTAGTGTTCCTGCACCCAGTTAGAGACATTGTGTTCCTTGTAATCAGGCAGTGCGATTGGTGGATCCCTGAATCCTAGCACCTCATGAGGAGTCGTGGTAGGCTCGAGTTTGCACTTCTGAGCCACCTGCCATTTCTTCCTCATTACCCTCTGTAAATCTTTAAGAAAGTCTTTTGGGGGCTCAACGAGTTTCTTGGGACTGGAGAGTTTTGTGCTCTCGGAACGCTTCGGGGGAGGTGGTTTTTTTGGTAATGGAGGAACTTCCTGCGGCACCAAGTTGAAACTGATCTTCTTCGTAGTTTTCTTAGGACTCAAAGAATCTTGGAAGTTTACTTTACGCTGTAAATGCGGCGAACTCTGCTGTGTATTTTTCAACTCAGTCATATACGTTGGAACTCCGTAGTTTCCTGAACTTCCAGAACTATTACTCGAGGCTATACTACTTGAAGAAATTTGCCTTGGAAGCGAAGTTTGCCTCAAACTCGACCTTAAGCCGTTATTATTGTTAAAACCATTCCCTGGCAACGTGTTTGACTGTCTGTAACTCGGGGGATTCACATACGCCGGAGGTTGCGCCGTATACCCATTCGTTGCTTCGTTTCTATCGTGATTTTGTGCAGAAATCTGCACGAATTGGTTGAGATTGAAACTAACGGGTGGATTTTGTTGGGTAGGAGTGCTACAATTTGATCCTTGCGTCGACAAAGGAGGACTAAAGCAAGGAGTATTAATACGAGATTGCGTTGGAGTCTGATCTGGAGACATTGTCGGAGTGCGATCCGGGCTCAGGACGTTCGTCGGAGTAAGACTGTCCTTCCTTCTCCTTATTGTATTAGTGTCTATTTCGCCTGGTGGCGGTGGCAACGACATGAGAGATAATTGACTTCCGGTTAACTCAGTTCCGGTTATCGGCGGTAGTTCGTTCGGATTCGGTGGTGGTGGTAGACTGTCCAATGAAAGATTGGAATTATAAACTTCAGGAGGTGGCGGGGGGAGTTGGTAAGAAGGAGAATCGGTGATTACATCGCCGTTGGTTTCCGGGGGCGGTGGCAGAGACGTAATGGAGTCCGTCTATAAAAAAAAGCACATTAACAATTCGTTCAATCCAAAGTCGGAGCAACACAGAAGCGATTATATTTACAATGAAAAGCGCAGATAGCGTCTATGTTAACATAAAAACATTCTTTCCAAAACGAAAAATTCTCGGAGAAGAGTGATGCAACGATTTTCGAATGTTTATTTCTTATTTAAAAGAGTAAGTTTAGATAATAAGAAAGTTTGAAAAAACATAAAATCCATTTTTTTATCACACGAAATGAAACCATGCGGAATAATGCTATTAGACTTCAGGGCAATAAGCTTAGTAAAAGAAAATAGATCTTAATTCCTGACAGTGTTTGTGAGGCATGATCTGATTACATGAAACATCGTTAACATTTTCTTTGATTCAATCTCTGGAATCTACACACTTGAACTCCTGAACTAAAATTAACCATCAAAGCGGAAGCTACCTCATTTGAAATTCGAGTTATTTCCGACGGAAACAGATTCAGCGACTAAACTTGAGCGGAATCCATTTATTTACACGAAACAGAAAGCAAAAACAACACAAGCATAAAATAGAAAAGAAAATACCATAAAACTACTTAAGACATGGGTTTAGCAAAAGAAGGACGACGAAACAAAAATTGTTTCTGTAGAATTGCTCTCGCTTGTTGGTAGTTATGTGAAGAAGTATCCACCTTTTTAAAATTCGGGTTAGTAGGTACTCATGCAAAAGAAAAATATATTTCAAACTTACCATACAAGAGGGCATATCCACTATGTTGGGACTCGTGGGACTTCTCACTGCGCCAGCACTAGGAGGTCGTTCCCCGAAAGGACTGTTTTTATCAGCGAACGGTGACGCCCTTTCTCTTACAGGAGTCCCACATAGAGGCGTAGAGTTGCCACTTCTGCCTCCCATACTTTCCAACGAACCCCTAGTCTTGTATGAATGCTGTCTCTTCAGAGTCCCAGAATTGGAAGAATCATCGGTGGAGTTCCCAGATTTTCGCCGACTATGTCGCCGGGTAAGAGTTCCAGAGTTATTACAATTAATAGGGCTTGTAGGTAGAGGGGCTCCATCGATTTCATCCCTAGTCTCGCCTACTTCTTTTAATTGCCTCGTGATGTTAGTAAGAGGTAAGTTAGGTTTCATCGAAGGTTTCCTCTTAATCGTCCCCATAGGAAACTCTGAATCAAAAGCATTCTCACAACTAGAAGGTGCTCCATCTGACATACATCCTGAAGAACTAGAACTACTTGCTCTGCTGTGACGACCAGAACTCGCTTCACTTGGTGCAGAGTAAGTTTCGCTTTGAGTACCGTAACCTGCTTCGCTTCCTGGGTATCCTTGCGTAGGAGTAGTAACGGTACTCTGGACTGCTATGGAACTGACAGAACAACTTCTTGCGTGGGCTAACATATCTAAATCTTCTTGAGCCAGTTCGTCCATAAGCGCTCGGTAATTGTCTACTAACTGTTTACCGTACTTTGCTATCCTCATGCCGACCATCCACCGTTCTAGATTTCGATGATCCTCTGTACAGAGGTACTTGATGTATTTCGTCGATTTTGGTTCTTGGAGTCGCGGGTGCTTGATAGCGAAGCCGAAGTCCGTTGGTGCTTTGTACTTCTTCTTCCAGCCTAAGCCGCAGTAAATCTGCAAAAAGTAAATGATTGTTACCACTTGAATTTGGGTGAAAATTGTTTAAAAAATAAATAACAATAACGAAAATTAAACCTATGGAGAATAAACTGTCAGTTTGAAAAATTACACAACTAACATTATTATTTATGTATCAACGCAGCACGCGATGCATGTACACACGTGAAAAATACACTACCATCAAGGTTTTTTTTTCAAATTCAATTAAAAAATTAGAAAGTATAATATTTAGCTTATATGCACTATATTCTGAAAATGTTATCTTCCGAACTACATTCTCGTAAATTTCAGATCTCGTTATTTCGTTATTGCTTTGTATTTTTTATACTATTATTTATACTACTTCTCAATGCACACCTGGTTATTTTCGAAAGTAGCCAAACACACCAAGTCTTTGGCAGATTTCACTTTTTCTTTGGGATAATAATAGAGACCGGATGCCCGTAACACAAAGTGGTACTTCTTCCATCCTTTCTTTGAGTCCGCTTTCAAATAAAGGGGGCCTTCAACCTCCGGGACGCTGGACGAATTATTCGAAAAGAACTCTTCTAACAACATATTTCGGGAGTGTTCGTCATACTCCACCTCCTTTTTATCAGTCATGGAAAGTAGAAATTTTTCCGGCTCCAAAAACAACTTGTTCTTTTCTGGGCGTTCAGAAAAAAATATCTTGTTTTTGGAGTCTCTGGTCCACAGCATCAAATTATCCACCAGAAGTTCATGGTCCTCGTATATCCTTTCTGTAAAAAACATTTTTTTAAGTTTGATTAATTTAAAAAATATCGACTCTACGTACCCATGTAAAGTTCTGGTAGATGCTCCACGATGGCCCACTTAGGATCAGCTTCCACGTGGTTCTTATCCATCAACAGCCTTGTCACGTATGAACACAACATTTTCTCATCAACTAACAATGATTTGGCAGAACCGTCGGCCGTGAAAACCTTCACGAACAACTTTTGAATATTAGCTTCTTTGATTTTCTCCATAGCCATGCGAATCTTCTCCGCTTTGCTTCTTGCAGCTTCATCCTGAAGACAAAGATATAGATTCTGGGTGATACTTGGAGATGGCGAAACTACCTGAAGATTCTGGAGGTGCAGACTTTGGGGTTTTGATCCTGAACCGCCGCTACTTGCAGACGATTCACTCGACAACATCGAAACTGTATCACTGAAAGCGGAATCATTGTCAGGCGATTCCGTTCGTACCGAATCAGTCTTTGACATCAAATCACTATCGTCCAGTTTCAGTCGGGGGCCTTCCGAGGATGATCTGCTGTGTGTCCTCGAAAGATGCTGCGACATTTTCTGGTCTGTAAGAAAAGAATGTTAATTAAAGCCACTACGACAATTGTGGATGATGACTCTTACCTGAAAGGCGCTTGCTATCCCGTGCATGTCCGATCTCCCTCTCGCACTGAGTCTCAAGGGCGCACAGCTCCCCGAGAATGGCGTCCAGGTCCACATCCTGCGAGTCCTGGAGATTTGCCATGGAAAACCTGTAGCTGTCTATCCTCGGAGCGGTGATCTCCGAGTTCAACGGCCGCAGTTGCGTGGAGTTTGTGGGGTCCAGTCCCTGTAAAAAAACGATTTTATTAATAAAAATCCATCCCTAACCCGCGAGCTGTTTTATTCACGAGCCGTCGTCCCCAGCAACCACGCGGAATTAGATGACTTAACAAAACAGAAACATTCGTTATTCAGGATCTCCTGCTGAATTTGCATCATGTGCAGCTTTCCACTCGGTAATCATAAACAAAAACGATTTTAATAATTCAAACTAAAAAAAAAGCGATTTGAATTTCAATCGAGTTCATTAATTTCGCTTTTTTCAGCGCAATTACTACTGGAATTTAGGTGAAGGTTACGTTTTTCACGCCCTTTATTTACATACAGGGGTGGGATTTGAATAGGTAGGGTTTACTACAATTACAACGTAGTGGCGTGGTACGAAAATGCACGGTCATGGTGGAAAAAAAGATACTGGTACCACCACTCTCGTGACTTATGGGTGACACTAATCGGGGTTAGTAATTTAATAAAGAAGACATCTGCTTTTTAAGGGTGATTCATGGAATTTGTGGGCAGAAATAAGGGCGAGGCTTAGCAAAAACAAGAAAAAGTTCACAATCTTAATTGAAATTAATTTGGCAGTGGCAATCAAATTAGTAGACGCGATCAATTATAGACTTCTATACTCCCAACAACCGATTAACCCACAATATTTTTGTGTTGCCATTAAACTGAATATTTTGTTATTTAAGAGTTAGTTTATGCAACCAAATATGCATCTATGACTTTACAAAATATGTATAATTTTTCAACAATCAATAGTTTCGAATGTAAATAAAATATCCCGTTTTTTTGTACGAATATATAAAGACCGAGTTCAATATTGGCAAGTTTTTATGCCATTTACAATTTATAGTTGTCGTAAGATTCCTATAACTTAAGTAATTATGACTAAATGACATTGAGATAAATTCTTCATCATTTGAGCATAAATCACTAGAGAATCAAATCAAACGCATAAAAAATTAATCCCGTTATAACTTTCAGTAGAAATTTTCAATTCCGAAATTGCTTAAATCGCTCACTCGGGATATCTTCCGGTTCGGTTTAGCTATATCGGTGAATCTAAGACTTGTAATAAGATTAGCGCACGTGTCACCGTGGTTGCAAGCACTTTCTCACTGTAATTCACCCCATCTACCCTCTCACTTATTAAACGCAGATCAATCTTGTTTTCTTTCCACTTGGTACTGTATCCCGCCATCATATTCGTCGGATTTCCATTCAATTTCACCCTCTCTCCAACCCTGTTGTCCTTTATTATCTTTTTCCATTCCTCTTTACGACGCAATTACGGTCACCAACCCCTAAACCATCTCTTATAAAAAACATTACCTTTCCAAATTTCCACCCTTTGAACATCTCCTACTTGCTGACCCATCTAACACACTCCCTGATCATGTAAGTAACAAGTCCGAAACGCAATTACCGTGTAACTGGCACACCACACTTGAATCGAAGTATTAACCGGTAAAACGGCATGGACGGAGCGGTTCAGATGCTTCCGGGTGTGACGTCACACTGCCCGGGATCCTTTCCGCAGCCGCCCGAATCCTGTTCGGACAAGGACGAGACCGGTTCGGTTGTATTCGGAGAGTTGAGGGGATGAAAAATCCTAGAGCTGCTCTCAGAGATATATGTTGGGGTTGGTTGGCGCAAGTTTTTATGCCGGAAGGGTTGTATGATTGTATCGAGCTCGGGGAGAGATTGCAGAAATTCAATTTAGGCAACGATTGTGGTATTTACAAACTTTCGCAAATGCTGCCCTCAAGGGGGAAAAAATTTTGCAAAAGGGAAGTTGCTGGAGATTAGCTCAATCTTTTAGCCGCCAGAGGCGGTCATTATGTTACTGAGAAAAACGACAAGACCAATAGGTTCAGTGTAGTGACATTTTAAAAAGCTCGAGTTTATAGAATTGTCACGTAAAATGTATCAAACGAGATGTATTCAAGCTTACTGGCGAAAAAAATTCCATCTCTAATTTAAAGGCTTTAAATGTAGCGTTCGTCCAAATGTTCAGCATGAAGTGCTTAAACCAACAAACATTTTAACTGTTTTTTTTTTTAATTAAGTTAATATCCAGTTTATTTAAAATTCAATTACTAATTTATAGTAATTACTGACTTTGCTGTACGCTTGGCAATAAGTTCAAACTCCCCAGTTTCTAAAGAACTTCAAGTTTTCGCGTTTTTCCTTCACTTAGCACCGGTTGCTTCTCCCTTCGAAAATTTGATCAATCATGTCGATTTATAACGTGATTATCCCTTACATTATCCACCTCCTTCTCAGCGAGATACGGACCGGATATAACGGTTATTGCCCCGTCCCTTGTCACATAACCGGAAATAAGCTTTACCTTACATCAACCGGAATCTTCCCCAGTAAAAAATGAGGTTCCGAAACTCGATCAACTGACCATGACGAATGTTGTATAAGCGGATTGACATAGAGTGAAGCACAGGGTCAACGGACAAGGCGCAACAACCACTCCTAATTAAAGGGGCAGAGACCGAACACGTGTGATGGTCTAACAGTAGGAGTAGATTTTGGGGTGCCGATTATTATCCACGCTCTAACACGGGGTTGTGTGTTTACGGTGATGACGCATCTTTTTAGGGGTGAAAAGCCAGAAAGTGGCACGTGACAAAATTTGTGAAAAATGACGAACAATAAAGAGAGCAAGGGTGAAATCATAGAGTGACGCTTGGGATTCGGAGCAGTCTATGTTGTAGAAAAACAGGACAAAGTTATGAAACATTAGTTTAGTTACAACGTTACGAGTAACAAAGTTGAGTTAAATTGGAAACACGAGAGTTGGACCGCAATGGGAAAAAATAAGGAAAAAAGGTGGAAGTTTTTGCTGGTTAATCGATTTACGCGATACAGAATCATCTGTCTAGTCATTAGAAATCCCATATGCACATCTTTAATTTTTACAAGAAATACTTAGTCACAATTTTACAAGAAATACTTAGTCGCAATTTTAAACGACCTGAAAGTCACAAGATTACCAAAGTTGACGGGAATTTTACTTAATTTCCACTGCGATAAACACCAGTGGCTTAGTTGTGTAATTTCCGTAAGAAAGTACCACTGCAATTATTTAAATATGAAAAAAAAGTTTTATTTGAGTTATTCCATTTTTTTCTGACAATAACCAAAGTCCTCTTAATTATGTAACAAAGCTCCCTCGTGATACGTTTTTGTAAACACAAACACAAGATCTCTGCATTTAGGCCGCCTTTATTAAAGAAATTAGATTTATCCCTTTGGAAAAACTTCCAAGTTCAGACTAAGTTTTTTTTTATTATTAAATTATTAAAGTTGCCACTTTTCTAAGTAAAATGTCCGTGTGCCATATTCCGATTTCTAAGCTAGGTGACGTAGATTAAAATTTTTATGTTGACATGCCTGATTTTCAAATATAGTTCTCTCAACTGAAAAGTCAAATAAAATATAGTTGGCAGTCTTTACCTACAAAAATGAATTTTACGAGGATGCTCAGAAGGCAACCCATTAAATTTACTGCAATCATTTATAGTCATTTAATATTTATTGACTTCCTGATATATTTCAAAGAATTATTAAACTATTCAATTGAATGGCTATTCAATGTCACAATTATGATAAAATAAAATAAATACGCTTTGTGGAAAACAAAGGAATTATCTATTACGAGTGATAGTGGCAAATTTAGGCTTATCTAACATTTCCGCCTCCTATTAACAAACAAACATTGCTGTAAAAAAATCTCATAAAATTACATTCATTATATTCAATTTAATTAAAATCTGTCCTTACTGGCAGTTAGAAAAGAGTAACTTGTACATTATATTCTATAAACGATTGTATAATAAAACAAATGAAGCAGCGACGCGCTCAGAATTGGTCGTGTGCAAAAGGGATAGCGAGAAGGTGGCCAATTTGGTTGCTGGTGTGCAACAAGGAAAGTAAAACGGTGGCCGGCTACTTACATAATAGCATATCTGTTCCATTCTTTATCAACTTTTCATGTGATTTACTTATGTATGAAATATTACTATACCCATCTAAATGTGGATATTAAAAAAGCACAAAAAAGTGGAATCTGAGATGTAATTCTTTCAAAGCTTGTTACGATGTATAAATGTTAATTGTATCAAACAAAAGAAGTACGTGACGAGCGCCTACAAATGTTTCCCGAAATCAACCGTATATAATTAAATCTGTGTTACCACAACTATCGTAATAATAAATGTCAAAACTGACAATTATCACAGACGGAAGTGCAGCCAACTGGGCTACCGAATGGTTTTTTATTTTTAGTTCAAATCTTTCCCCACTGAATGTTAATTTAGACAACCATAAAACAGCGATAACCTATCATTACACCAAAAATTACTTAAAACAACCTAAATGGTTATAAATTTGCTAAGAGTAAAGAAAATAAATCAACCATGTGAGACTATGACAGTTTCCCATCTCCTTGACAAACATCCATCGTCTACATGAATAACATGCCTTGTATTTTTTTTCAGTAGTGCCAACGTAACTCCCGTCATATTAAAAGTCACCAACTCATGAAGTCCCAAAATAAACAAGCTCCGCCTTGCCGCAATGACACTCCACCTCCTCCCTTAAGCATCCGAATCGCGGGTCGCAGACCTGAATGAATTAAATCCGCATATGCAATTTCAGGGTCAAAATTACACGTTCTGTGTAAAATCGGTCGATAACTTGAACTGGCCGCGCTCCTTTCACGTTTCTTCTTCCTTTTTCTCGTTTTAGTCCATCGATAATCGTCCCATTGTTAATTCCCATACATACCAACCGCGGCGCTGCAAATTACATCGAGTAGATACAGGTCATTACCCCTTCCAGTAACAATTGAGGTCAAGTATAGCAAAAAGGGTAAAAAAAATCTCGTAGTGTCGATTTACCTAAATGTCAAGCATCTGCGTCTAACATTTAAATAGAAAACTTATATTTAGGAACATCTGGTTTTGGCGTTTGGTAACAATGCTAAACCGGAAGTAGGAGTCCCGGGGGACAAATTAAAGAACATCCGGTTGAGGCATACTTGGATTAAAATTCATTTCAATGCAATGAAGATTACGGCGGAAATCGCTTTTATACAAATAAATTGAAGTGTTTGTACATGGCGTACCTGGAATGAGAAATGGTAAATATAAATTGGGTCAAAGAAGGTCACATCTTTAATTCATTACTGCGGTTTAAGGGTTGTTGACGAGATTGACATGAGTAAGGGCGATAAAAATAAGGGGTGTCTTTATTATCGCCACTTGCAGAATAACGAACATAAAACAATTTGTTTCAAGGACTTGGCACTTGAGCTGGTAATGTGACAAGTTAAAAGAGATATCGTTGTGGCAACACTGGAACAGATTATGGACAAGGTTACGATGCAATAATGTCATTTTATAAAAACTGCAATTATCCCAGCCGGAAGTCATTTCGGGTTCAAATGCCACATTTTCCAAATAAACAAACTCCCCATTTTCGCAACTAACGCAATTGATGATGACAGTTCATGACATCATTATTGCATAATTCAATCATCATACATCGCGACGTTCGACATTTCCCCAAGAAACCCACCATCTTATGATTAATCGTCTGTAACTAGAGCGTAAATCTTAATGTCTCCCACGACAAAGACTGCCCTAATTCTCTTTCAATTTCTCACGTTGACAAAATGTTTTAATCGCATTAAACCAATTATAAGTTTTTTCATTACAACGGGGCGTTCAAATTGAATTTTTCTTGAGCCCTGAAGATTCCCACAGTATCGGTACCATCAGAACCACGAGGTCAAGTCGGTGCTTTAACGCTATTTGCTTGTAACGACTGTACACCACGAACTCTTTGAACCATTAAATCGAGTTCAGTTGCAACAACGACCATGGATTTAACGCGATTATTGTCGTCATGGTACATTGCCCTAATACCATGAAAAGGTGTACATGAGAGGACGTGGTGGACACAATTACAATAGGCTGTCAAGCGGAAAGATGGCGCTAAAAGCGGTGGTTGTGTAACCAATTAACGGTATATGATAATAGCCTAGAATGGAGTCAACGTTGGAATTGTCAAGATAATTAGAATGAACTTACTGGAAATGGGAAATGAAGAAATAAGACAAGGTAAGGAGATTCTAAATTTCCTCCTTGTTCCAGGTGTTGCTCAACATAGGACAATTCAGCGTTTACTCACCTCCATATCGTCTTTAAAATCTTTTTAACCTCTCTTTTACTTTTACTTTAAACACATTTCCGAGCAATAAAGTAATTTGCTGTCACCCTTAAAAATCTACGGTAAATGTAAACGATTTGTAAGCTCGTGTCCAAAATTTATCGCCACAGTCACAAAGTTGTAAATTTGTAAAATAGTAAGTCATCACCGTAAAAATCTTAATTTAAATTTTCGCGCCTTCAAGTTCAAGTTCCTAGCATTGTCATAGTGCGTGCATATTTTGACCTTATTACTGTATAATAAATCAGGTGAAGCAGCAATACGACAGGCTCAAATTTGGCCGACGAACTAATAGGCGAGGGAAGAGGATGGCAAAAAAGTGGCCTGCCATACGCACATTAACTAGTTTTAATGATCAATTTCGGGCATGTATTTTATTTTAGTTGCTTTAGTTATTTACATCAACTCGAAACTTTTCTACATTTAGTAATGAAACGCCGCTGTTTTTATGTTAGAATTTCAAGTCAGAATACTTACATAATGTAAAATTAATAAAAAAATGGACTTGGTGCTTCCACTTTTCGTCTACCGTAGTAGCCTCACTGACTCGTAAAATGGGATGAAAACTGTCTATAAAAGCTCTTTATTGCTGTGCGGACGGGGCACGGTTTAGAACACATTTTCCAGTAGTGTGTTCTCCAATTATTATAACTCTATGAGCTAAACCTTTCTTCTTAGTAAGTGATAAAAATAATATGTGATTTTAAATATTGGTCATTATCGCTCACAACGGTAGTGAGAATATAACGCCTTGAATTCTGACAGTTACATTGAAATCAATAAGTTGTGTAACAAAATCTTATCACTCTGTAGATCAACAATATTCCCTTCTCCAGCAAACACGTTAATTATAAATGACACCCGAAGAGGATTTATTTAATAGAAACGAGCATTTGCGGATTCGGCGAATACAAATGTTAAACCATTTTAAAAAACAAAAAACGAATAGAAAGGACGGGCGAGTTTAACCGCAAATTGTGATTACTTTTCTTGTTACCCGTTGCGAACAACAACTTTTTGTTTGTTTGACAGAAACAAGGCGAAAGAAAGGCAAAACGGAGGTCCAACCAAGTGTAATATATATATAAATTTTGATTGAATTACAGTGATAGGCAGTGCCACAGTTATTGAATTTTTGACCTGAAATTTCCATTTGCCGTGGTATTTACCTACGCCCCATCTGTAAAAATCTCATCCTCGTGCCTTCACACCCTAACGCCGCCCCTACCGATGAGTCACCCTGTTATTTCGTCACGGAGGGGTGTCTCGTCTAGTCGTCTGCAGCCGACAATACCCTTTAAGACCGTCGCTGACACATTTCGCTACAAATCATGTCTCCACCGGCTATTATTTAAATTAATTAGTAGAATTACCCCCTGACTACCCGCATGTGGTCACCACTCCTAAACAGCGTCGCCAACATGTGCGTTCTTGTGCAAGGTTCAACGGATTCGGTGTCAAGGCAATTATAGTAATAGACCTTTATCTGAGTCCACAACTACTTTATCAATTGGTCTTTATTGGTTTGTGGGTAGTCAATTAGCCGCCTCTTGATTTAAAAGCGCAAAACGCGACGGACAGGGTCGACGCCTCGGAGACAACCCAAAATAGAAATAGAGGGTTTACAACATCAGCGAATGTTCGAAATTAGGTGTGTTTCACGGATGGACGAAGACTCCCATCGAGATTAAAACCGGATGACAACAAAGTCTTAACGTCTTCATTTGAGTTATTTAGGCGTTTTTCCGAGTGGAAAATAAGTTTTCAAAGTTTGTAGTGGATACACGGAATGTGGGAACGGCCGTGTTTTTCTTATAATTGTTAATCTAAGGATTCTGTCTTCAGTCTGTCTGGGTTTTATCTCAAAAATGCCGAGAGCAAAGAGAAATGACCTCATATTTTTCTACATCGGATTTGTACACATTCTTACCCTTCGGTTTGTCTAGACTCGTGAAGAGTAGAAAGAAAGAATTAGTTCACTTAATTATATCGTGAGGATGCGAAATTCGCTCCGGAAACCCAAATATACTTTCGGTTGCTGGAGGGAACATGTTGACGTTTCGATTACGTGAGAAAACTTACAGAACTAGAGGAACTCTCATTAGAAAAACACGAATGAATTAGCAAACAGACCGTTCCAAAGATAGCGGGACTCTATTTATTGAGTCCACTGAGAAAATTTTTAGATATATACCTTTTAATTAAGAGTGATAATTGCATCGGATGACATTTTTAAGAGGATTGGAATTGTAAATAACCTCTATGTGAAACACAGTATTATGGTTAAAGTTATCTACTTAAGATACTCACTTGGTCTTTATAAAAGTTATTACTTCAAACAACCGGGGAGACATTCTTAGAGTTATGTCTAGACTATTTACATACCTATAGATTATATTCTGATAAGTCAGCTATATAAGTAAAACTCTCTCCCTACTTTAAAACTAAAACTAAAACTTACTACTCTTTGTTTTAAAGAGGTAACACGGTTGATGAGGCGCCTATAAAAATTTCATTGGGAAGTAAAAGTTTATTCATTACAAACAATGTTTCATAAGCGTAGGCTTCCTTTTTATGTTATCATTTTTTCTCAAATCTTAGGTTTCTCAACGCCGTAGTCTTTTTCAATTTTTTGATGTTCTGCCAAAGCTTCAATCTTTAATTCCGTCCCATTTTTACGTTAATTATTATTAAAAAGTGGGGTATCCATAAATTGTGGCAAAATCCAGGAGCCGTAATATTAAATTCTAAAGAACTCATTAAATTTTATAGCCAAAATGTCTCATTAGAGATGCTGCACGTCACTTGCCTCTCTAAACACAGAAAGCTGAGCTTTACTCCACTCTTAGTCTTTAAATTTTTCACTTTTAAAGAAGTATATAACCTAATGGCTCATTTTAAGTGGCATCATGCCTCACTAGACGAGGGAATAATCTCTACAATCCCTCTGTAAAAATTAAATATTTTACAGTCTACAGGTAAACGAATATCAACTCACGACCTTGAAGTGTTGCAAGATGTCAGAACTGGTGGACTTTCTTTAGTCCCTTTAGTCCCTTACTGCGTTATATTGATACCTCCCGTTTTATTACTGACAGCAGAAAAAATCTTTCGTTATTATTCGAAAAGTGGTCCCAAATATTTTTACTATTGGATGTCTTATTCTACCTCATCCCAAAAACGACAACGTTGCGATGAGCTTTAAGTATCTTTGTAAGAAAGGAAGAAACTAGCAACAAACGAAAATGTATATCCCGTTCTGATTGGTACCATCCACTATCGACCTCAAATGTCATTGGCGGTCCATGTTACCGCAATTGCAACTCTCCATGTTATTAGAACCGGTCTACAAGTCTGTATCTAATTAACGCAACATTATAAAATTCCCCGCTGCACACAATTTCACATAATTTCAAAAGCACTTTACGTAACGAACTACAAAAACAAGATTATAACTCATACTCGTCGTGGGGGTAGAAAGTGTTTATATTTCGTGTTAAAATCAAATTTATGGCTGAATTGATCCCCTACACAATTCGACAAACTGCATGTTTGAGCACATCTTTTGGTCGAGTTTGAACTTGATAGCGCACGTTCAGTTGCCCCATCAACTTTCATGATATTAAAATTTACGTAGACAAAGGAAACAAAAGTGTGAGACGCCAGGCGCCCGATAACACGTAATGGTTGTGTCACCACGTAAGTTCTATAAAAATGGAAAATATAGTTACGTGCAAAGAAGTGAGTGGAATTCCGTGGTGTACAACGTGCGAAAGGAACATAACAGGCGCAAAATAAAAATAAACTTAACAGAAATAGAAGCCTATTTGCCTTATCACCCGTAGGGGAGGCACGTGCCAATAGCCTACCTGAATTCGAAAAAGAACAGAAAAATCGCTATCAGAGGAAGCTCGTATCTTTAGTCGCAATGGAAAAAAAAACATACCGAATCATCGGAATCCGAATCGTCCCCTCGCCGCCGCCCCCGCCGCATCCACATCACACCCTTTGAACTTCACAGCCACCAAGATCCCATACAGGGCACTAAACGCGCGAGCACATGCTTCTCCGTGCGGCATTTGTTAACAGCCGAAGCCAACTGACTGATGCATCATAAGCCACACCGCACTGATGGGAATTAGTCAGCAGGACCGGAGTTAAGGAAGCTGATTGCGTTAATGTTGATTTTTCCTATTATCATCGGCTACCAGGAAAAACGGGAAAATAACGAGATCGTAGTGTCGGTGTTGCTCAACCTTGACATTACTCAAAGGAACTGACGCCAGTGTAAAGGATGTGGTTGCAGAATGATATTACAGAGTCCGGACCAGGACGACTAGGGTTGCGGGTGGATGAAGGGGACTGAGTTTTGGATATTTTAAGTACAGCGTCTGGAGAGGGGAGAGCAAATTCCCGAATGGGAGACTGAAGAACGATTATTGTTGAAGATTGGGACGAATCGTAAAAAGTGGGTTTATGGACATTGTCACAGATGGTCGCCAGGCTTGCTTCGAAAAGGCGAAGATCACGGAGACATTTTTATAACTACTACAAGGTCACGGAACTATTGTGTATACAAACTTGTTATTACTCGACACTAATGACAATAATGTGTTGATTAATAAAGAATGAGCATGTTGCCTCTAATTTACATCCATGGTTTAAAGTGGGACATTAATTAAAAAATGGCTACTTGGGTAATGAAGTATAATGGGCGTCAAGTACCCACAGGACGATGACGGGTGATATAAATAAAACTTCCACACGGATATAATCAACAAAATAGACTTTGATGGATAATGCCATAAAACGACACGGTACTGCTTTTCAAATACATATGTAAAATACTGCCATTTCACGGTGATAACCTGCTTCTAGTACATTAGGTGTCATCCTGTCATAAAAAAAAGTAATCAATTAACAAGAATAGACAATAATTAAACAGAAGGTTGTGATTATGCACACAATAGGTACTAAAACCAAGGTTCAAGAAACACGCAAGTTTCAGGTTCAAACAATATAAACAGCTTGTGCTAGAAGAATTTTTAAGCACTATTCAAACATATTTTAGCAATTCGAAACGCTCCAAGAGTTATAGTGGCAAATTTAAACTTGCTTGTTGGTTCACAGCTCACAGTTCACATGGACAGAAAGTTTATGACTTTAAAATTCATCGATTTATGACAGATAAATTCTTCATGGAACTATCTCACAACTAATATAATAATCATTACTATTATTATTCAAATCTTGCTTTCTTTTTAAATCCGTACAAATCGTGCCAACCTTCTTGAAGTGTGTGGCTAAATCGATATGTTCCGATAATAATTTATGTGACATAAAATAATATAAAATTCTTAGAACTCAATTATTGAGATTCTTCAGCTCATAAAATGTTTTACAACACGTCATTATTGGCAAAAGCAGCATTTGTAAAATACCAAAATAAATGAAGAATATAGATATACCGCAAGGACTTTATGTTCTCTCTAGCAATAATTTTTTGTCGTCACCCATAAAACAAGAGGTCAAATTCTGTTGGACAAAACTTGCATCATAGAAACGAGTTAATCTTGCTATAAAAATCATCAAGCATTGCAAGAGAGAATACAACCAGGAGTTGTGTTCACCCAGCCAATCTAGTTATAAGTTTGCGTTGGTTTAGAGCTGAAATGGAAAATTGGGGTTGAAAATCTCAAGATGACATTGATTAACAATTAATTTGAGAGAGAACCAGAGAACTTATATCAACTTGAACTAAATACAGAATGTATTTAGGAGAATATTTGGATACTGCTATTACTTCTCTTATTTGCTTCTTGAATCTTGATCTCAATGTATGTAACTTTACGTTTTATTCCGCTTCGTCAAGACGAAAATAATGTGTATATACTCTGAAAGGTAAATTAATTCCCCCTCTATCATTTCAAATCTCAAATATTTTACAGTGCTACCACAGTCCTAGTTAAAACAAAATAAAAACTTGATACAAGACTGAAAGTTGTAAAGCGTAGGATTAAATTTATGTCCGGACAGTACATAAATTATCCAACAAAAATTGTAGCAGTTTCTTGACTTGTGTTGCAGTAAACAAATTTTAAACTTGTTTCGATATTTTTTTACAATGGTCTTAAAGCACACATAAAAACATGCTATAATGGCTGATTCATGAATGACAATGACAGCTGCCGTCGATTTTACGACCTGTTGACATAAATATTTTCTTCTAGATTACCAACTACAGCTGCTGTCAACTAAATTAAAACATGAGCAATAGAATTTGAATTAGCTTGATTTGTCTTAGATTTTGGAAAGGTTTTTCACATCGTATAATTTTTTTAGAAACGATGACAGGTGCTAGAGCAATTCTCGAGATTTTTCAAGTTCCAAGGTCTTGGTCAAATTATTGCTACAATTTGGTTGGATTCGAACGAGATGTTTAAGTACTTGAAAGCAAAGTTGAATATTTTTCCAATGTTAGTAATAATTGCAAAATGCATTATTATATTATGTACATTTTGTTAAAACAAAAAAACTTTCCTCCATTGAATAGTTGCAGTTTCAAAACCTACCTGATTTCGCGGACTTATAAGTCAATTAGAAAGTGGAAATACGGAAAAAATAATGTATTAAACATGGTCGGAACAACTCTTTAAAAAAATCTTCTCAACCTTGATTTAGAATAACCATTATGAGTTGTTTGGATTGTAGTGGTGCTTTTGGTGTTTTTTCAGATATAATACAATACCAGAATTATTTTTAGATCTAGTTCATATCGAATTGGAACACAGCCTTATAACTCGAATTTTGTGGTCCACCGTTCAACCGCAACTTCCTTCGTCGCCCCAAACACCACACAATACACCCAAAAATGGAACATGATACAAAATATTTATTGTTGTTACTGTCGATGACACTTCTGAAAATCAAACGTACAAAACACCGACAACCATGTCTTAAAATAAACAATTCAAAAGAAGTAGCGAACCTATGAAGATAAAGCTCCGTTTCGGTTTTTTTCTTACCGACAACTTTACGAGTTCCCCTTTTCACTTACCGCCTTTTTGCCATTCTGTGGGACCTTCGGTGGTAAGACAAAGATCCGTTGTGGTCTATCTGCCTTGGACAAGCTCACCGATCTTAAAATTTTAATCTGAGTATCGTTAACCCTAACAATTTTATATTCATCGTTCTTTTCAATAGTTTTTGAGCGAAAACTACCACCACAAAACATGATCACTACACGTTAACTAGGCCGCATTTGATAATATATCATTAAACGGCACCGGTACCGCGTTACTGTTAGCACAGCGAAAGAAACTATTCTTTACGCAGCTGCTGTTCGACTAATGAAAATCTCTTGACCATGTGCTGTTAGCTCTCGAACACACCTTACCTGGTCCCAGTGGTCGTAGAAAAAGAACGAAAGTAAAGACAGAAGATTAAAAACCGCGTGTGGGGGAAAGAGACAGAACAAATCAACGCCTCCATGATCTACGTGCAGGTAAAGGTAGAAAAGCGAAATGCATCATAGCTTGCGTGTTTTTTCGGCACGTTATCGACGAAGACAGGTTGATGCTTTAACATGGCGACATGTTGAAATGGCCGCTGGTGTTGTGTATCGGTAAAGAAAATAGGGACTATAAAGTACAGTTGGAGACTAAAGTTGTTGCAGAGGTCGAAGAGATTTTTCGCTTCGAGGCTCCCTAGAAGATGGATGACGGTCGCAAGTGCGCCCAGTTCGCTATAAATTGTGAGCGGATATGAGAGTAATTTTATAATTCTGCGCTTTTGTTATATTTGGGGAGATCCCGGACCAAGGCGGCAGGGGTGCTAACGTAATGAACGAGGGGTTTTTAGGGAAATAAATTGACACGATTCGTTGTTGTCATCATAACACAGTATTTCCGAATACAATATTAAATACCGTTTAGTTAGATTGCGGAACGAAATGGTTAACTGAATGGAAATAATTACACATTGAATACGCTAAACAATGACTAGTAAATGAACATCATCTTAAAAACCGTTAAGCGCATTATTGTCAATGATTACCAAGTTCATTACCTATTCAATAATGAAAATGGCGGCGTACACGATATTTCGTAATTACAAGACCAAAAAAGGAATGTTTCCAATCGGAATTTGGCTTAATTCTTCTGGAATTACAAAATACATCTGCTAATTGAATGCTCTGTGGCAAACAAATTTATAATAATTTTAATGAAAAAATAATAAATAATGATTTTAAATAAAAATCACTGTCCTCTAAACTTCCTGCTACCCTGTTAAAAAAAAAAAACGATGCATGGTCAGTTGCAACGAAAACTAAATAACTTTAAAAATATACAAAAATGATAACGACACCACTTATCGGTGCTGTTTTATAACGAGCTCTGCTCTTAAAGGGATTTAACTGTAAAACATGCAATTTGTGCATTTTGTGACAATTCTAACAAAATATGAACAGGTCACTATTATCACATTAGGTTTTGATGTCTACACCTGAAATTAACATGTTCAAATTAAAAACTAGAGCTGCCTGATTTGAAATTAACTTTTTTTATTCGATTTTTCTATTGTTGGCATAATTAAATAAAAGAATGTACCAGGTTAAAAGAAGCGAAAAAAAAAAAGAAAAAACTAGTTCCCTTGTGACACTTAGTAGCTGCATAATAGTTAAAATTTATCATGATATGAATCACCCTCTTCTTATGCATATTTTATTAGACAATCGTGCATTTATTCCGTAATAACAATAAGTTCTTTGTCAGTTAGTAAGGACAGAAATACATGTAGAGAAACATAATGGTTGACAACAATTAATCTGTACTGCTGTTTCCATCCGGCAAACAATCTCTTCTTATCTCTTCCTCTTTTAAAACAAAAGTTAGTTTAAGTGTCAGTTTTAAAACCCCATGACTAATAGTGCCAAACCCTCAAGGGTGTCACGGTTTTTCCCCTCTGGCGAGCACGTGGCCAGGTACTGTCAACCACGTGCCATGCCGCGACTGACCCCTGGTCTCCTCCGGAAACCAATCACAACGCCTACGCCACAAGAATAAATATGATAATCAAATAACGATAATTTCATGTTCATTTATAGATAAGATGTGGAAATCGTGTCCCGAATATTAAAGAAATAGCGTTTCCTCGGCGCCATAATCTTTCTTCGTCAGTGAAACTTCCAAGTCTGGAAGTCCTATAGGTGCGTCTTAATTGGCCTTTAAGAAGGGTGGTTCTGATGGGTTCGAACAGATGTTGCTGCACTATCGGTGTCCATATGGCCCGGCAGCTGCTGAAGATATTGGGACATCGCGGGGGAGAGGAAGGAGGAAAAGAGGGGACAGGTGGCGCACGTCGAGGGCTCGTGCTAGTTTCCTCACAAGAAGTAAGAAAAAAATAAAGGAAAAATCTGAAGGTTGAATATTCCGATTCTAAGTGCATCTAATTAATTAACATTAAGCGATAGAGACCGAAGCACGTGGCTCAAGAAATCCAGTTTCAAATTTTTCAATTAAAGAGCAGGTGATGGTTACTTTTACAGGTAGGAAACAAGCTGCAGACGCCTCTTCGGCAGATGCAACGCTACATTTTGATTTCGTGCTAAGTGGACCTAGATCGGGTCAGCGAACTGGACCACGATTACGTCAGGCGATTTGCATTCTTGCAGAACACTCCGGGCGCAGTTTGTGCCAAAAATTCATGAAAAACAAACCATCACACTGTAAATTGTCGCCTAGAACGTCATAAAGGCGTTACAGACCACGATCATAACAAAAAAAAAACATCATTACTGCAGGCAATTAATAAGAAGCGAATAAAGTGCTCGTTCCAACAATACGGGTCAGGATACCTCAGGGTATCGTTGTTCTTGCACCGCTAACTCCAATCCCGATTAAATTATAAACATTCACGTCCCAAAGGCTGCAAAAATTAAATATTTGACAAAAAGAGCGTACTAACATATTTTTAATGAGTCACACACCGCTGCACCCTGCAGGTAATTAATGCTTTAAATACAATTGCTGGTATATCAACCGTTTTGTGGCAATTTGGATCCTTTCCGCTGATTAAAAATTTTATTTTGCGAATCCCCGTGGGAAGATCGTACCGATCAGTTGCTTTCATCATTTTTTATATTGTGCTGATGGAAATTCAATTTTTTACTCATTCAAAGTTCGTCAGAAGCGTTATGTGACCCACATTTTAAACTTCTCCCACACAACTTTGTATAAAGTAATAAAATATGTATATTTACTCATGGAGTGTATTGTATGGTGATTTAATGTGGTACCGCCGCTTCGGCCGAGCTTGTTACGAAGGATTAAGACCCTTTGTTGGAAGAGAGACATATGGTCTATGAAGAAGCAAACTCCCCTATAAATTGGATATAAGTGGGCGTTACCATCACTGACAGCCCCAGCTTTCGCTTTTTTACAAAAAAATACCACAAATGGTTGACGATTATGTATTTTCAGAGCAGCACATTCATCCTTTTACGATCACATAAATACTAGCGATGATTCAAGACTTCGACACGATAAATGCTTCTAAATTATCGTGACAAAATGTTAATACATACATAATAAACCACCGTGAAACAAGTATATATTTTTGTCCAAGGTAACCTAGAAACTCTGGCACCAAGTATCCTATTAGGCAAAAGTTTTTTGTTTCTTCAACGCAAGTTCAATGTTTGTTCTGTTTATTACAGTCCGCTGCCAACGATCCCATCCCACAGATTTTTTTTTTACTTTTGTATGTCGTCGCTTCTGTAAAAAGCTGTCAACGTCTGGCCCCACAGTAAAGCCGGCCTCAGACGACTGGTGTACTTGGCAAGTATACCAACATTGGTGTGAACCATCTCACAAGGACCAGTAACAAGTAAACGCGTTCACCTGAAGTGTACAATAATCCAACATTGCTTCAAAGCTGGTGGAATGAATAGACGAGAGTTGACCATACTTAAGATCCTTTTGATTTGTGTTATTTTTACCGACATACGATAGAGCAGTGACCAGTACGCACCAGTGACCAATAATTTTACCAGAAAATCACTCACACGACATAGGAAGTATACGCCAGTGCCAAATATTGGCCAAGTACATAAGTCGTCTGAGTTCGGCTTAATAAAATAAGACGTCTGACTCACTACAAATCGTTCGGAAGTAGTCCCAGTGCCAAATCACAGTCGGGATTTTCTATTAGTCATAATCACGGTCTAGCGCATCCGGAACGCGTGATGGTGACCTCCCCTAAGAAAAATAGATACTACTATTCATCTAGTGCGGCACAATTGATTTATGCCAGATTCGCCTCTTCCATTTATATGGCCTAAGAGGTTTATTAAATCTGATTAGAATGTATCGAAATATAAATTGTTTAGGTTTGATTGGAGATAAGGTTATTTCGATAATTTATTATTGTAGTAGACCATCGTGGCTAATGAAAATAGAATCAGTGCACAAGGGTTCGTGTTTGATTACGAGGTTGTTTACCTCGCCGTGATAAACTGGCCATAAACAATATTTTAGTACCTATCACGAGCCTCTTTGGGTGATTGCACATTAATATTCTTAGATAGTTTCACCCTCTGCTCACTGTCAAATTTTCTTATATGTAAATCCTACTTCCGTTCTCAGGTTCATCGTACCATTACCGTTTTCACCATTTCGTCTTTTCTAATCAAAATTTTTGCATAAAACCAACACCAACAAACACCGGACGTCGTAAATCGACACGTACGATTAATTATCATAACTGTTAAGTCCCATAACTTCAAAATCTTCGCACATCTACTTATTCAAATGTACGATGTCATGGTATTCTAGTCCGTCGTTATCTCCGAAGAACTTTTGTTTCTTGATTGGAATAACAACATCTAACTTTGTAAACCACCCACGAGAATCGTCCAGTGTTGAAGACCATCTACAATCTATCTCACTGTTGATTTAAAGTCGTTTAAACAAATATAGCTCGCCTCATTCGCCCAGGTCACTCATTCTTTATTTACATTTTTATCATATTTATGCCACTCTGCAGTGGTCACGTGCACGCGATATTTTTATCACGTGATGCAATCTAATAGTTCCATTGGTTGTTATCTCGTAAATTTGTTCGTGCTGTAGAACAATTCGCAGCTTTCTGGTTGAAAGAACCGCAGCTGCACACAAATTCGTGCATGTTTTTTGGTATATTCGTGCAAAATTTGGGAATTAATGAGACCCTTGGTTGAAGAAACGACTAAAAGGTGTAGCATAATGAGCTAAAGGCTGGAGACTTAAAAGGGGTTTTTATGAAGCTAAAGCGAGCCAAATTTTAGCTTAAGGTATCAGAATAAGTAACAGGATTATGTTGCATCTCCACGCCCCGCAACTACTTTCTTAACAGGCTATGAGAGAACAACAAGAAAGAAAATTAAATTGGGGCAGTGCTAAGCTAGTCTATTATAGTGAGACAATTTCTTTAAAAAAGTCTACAAACTCATTTAACGTGTCTTCGCAATATCGAACGCTGCGACTCCAGCTTCGTGTTTTCGCTGACAATGAAAAATGAACCCAAGGGGTTAGTAGAGACAATTTTAAATGATGTATGTTTCATGCGGCGCACATTCTAATTTAACCTCATCAAAAATCAATCGACGCCTTCATTTGAATTTCACGTTTAATTTGATCTCTTCCTCTCTATTTCTGTAATTCCTCCCAACAATACACCTGACTCCACAATTACTATGCAAAACATGGACTCCTACTCGTAGCTGACTTCGGAACTTATTGATAAAATATTCTAGAATCGTTCCATCTACTTCCTGTTACATCCGCTTGCACGACGCCAGTGTGCACTCGTAAATGCATGTTACTACCGCTGGTAAAGACGCATTTAGGTCAAAGTGAAATTAAACCTTCTCAGCTTAAATCACTCCTGCATGTGGCAAATTTGTCGACCCTGGAGGCCATCCTCTTATTACATTCGCACATTGCCTACTGTTTTTCTCCAGCAGATGTTAAAAACATCTTATAAATATTAAGCGTTCATACGCAAACATCTACATCTTAACACCCCTGCACCTGCTTATTTGCATCCAAGGGTGCACACCCTCCGTTCAAAACAAATCACCCGTATCACTGACAGGTTTCGCTCACTAGCACCTGTCGCAGGTGCACGTCGTGATTATCCCCCTTTCCGCTCGTCTCCAATGGTCGAAATTTTGTGGCAATTTGTTACAAAATCCACCATTCGACGCACCTGTTGTATAAATCTAAATCTAAACATAATTGGCCATTTAACGAAATTGAATATATGTGACGTTAATAACAAATTCTACCTGTTCCTGGTACGTATAATCGACAATGATGGACACTGGCGCCATCTATCCACGAGAAGCTAAACTCACGGTGGTGTACTACAGAAATCCTCCGTTTTGATTTTTATACAACCGCGGGAGACAATTGTTTTTATTGGACAGTCCAATCAATAAAATTCCGTGGAATCAAGTGAGCTATATATATACACGCAATTCGGTGTTGTTAATTATGTGAAATTACGTAAAACAATTGACGCTAAATTGGCGAGTTGACCCTGAGGGATTTTAAGTGACCGCAATGCAGTTGTATTGATAATTTTCGATTGGATTTAAAAATTTACCATGACGAGATGAAGGTAGTTAAATTTTAAAACAGCTTGTACTTACGATAGCTGACGTAGTTAAACAGAACGCGCGAGTTCGTTTTATTGATGTCGAGAATGCTACCGGACATACTTTAGTTTTATCTTGCATGTTCCGTGTTGTAGTGAATATAAATTAGATTTTAGTATATTAAGCTTAATATTCAAATTAATTAGTGCCGCCTTTTGAATAAATGTCTCAGGTGGCGCTGGATGTAATTGGGATTAGTTAAACTAGTTAAAATGTTGGAAATTTTGAAGTTCAGATATCTTAAATTAGCTGGGGATCTATATCTCTTGTGGACGTTTACATCATTTATGCTTAACTTTAAACTTTATTTAGACTTCTAAAAAATCAGAAAACAAATTAGTAATATTGTCGAATATATTTACTTATCAAATATTTCAAAATAAAGCGAATTTACGAGAATGATGGAGAGAACAGTAAAATGTTCATAGACATTTTGCTCATCTCCGCAAAGCCATTTTTCAAATATCTCATTGAAGACAAGAGCTACTTTCATGTCACTACGACGAGAAAAACCAACGAGACTTGCATACCTCGAAAAACGTAAAATTTTGCAATAATTTCAAAGACAGAAAGACGTTCAGCTCTAAAACATCTTATTTTACCAAGAAACTGACATCGACTGACAAATTCAGAAGAGTAATTGTTTTCGATATTTTGGACTAGCGTTTAACACTAGCGTGTGGATACTTGTCAAAATATATATATATATATACTATCGATAAGATTAGAGAATGTCCTTAAAACCAAACAATATTTTCAATAATACTATAGTAAATAATGTGATTTATCACCAATGATATTAACGAGTGAAACCCAGTCCAATCCACGAGTTGATTGAGTTTTACGACTATATCTTCGAGGGTAAGCCGATAAGTTATATTTAACACGAGATTATAATGAATACAGAAAGATTTAAAGAGCAAAATTATTTTAGATTTAAATATACAAAAAAAAAACATTATTTCGGCTGCTAATTTCAGTTTGAACTTGGAATCAGAATCGCTGTAGACCAATAAAGAATGTCGAATTCGAGTTAAGTGACATTTATGTTCTCCAAACATTATTTTGTTAATAGGAACTTTTTTTATAAATGGCAGTATTGATCCATCTGAAAGTTTTTTGTTTATTTTTTTATCCGTAACTCTTTTCACGCAACTCTGGCTATCATGTAAAAATAATCGTCAAATCTTTGAAATATAATCTCATTAGTGAAATTTTTCTACTAAAAGCTCCTATTGTCTAACATATTTTAACTTCGCAAAAGATATAAGTATCTAGCATTGTTACGTAAGGGAGATAGCAAACACCAAACTTCGCACTAATGTCATTAGAATGTTTATAGATAAGCGTATCTATCCTAACTAAAACCGTATTTTTAGAACTTGCTCTTCGATAGTATAAAATTACCACGAAAACTTGAAATCCCAGGCAAGAGTTTAATTGAAGTTTTGCTGTAATATGGTACACTTGTTAAAGCCATTACGTTGGCAACTGATGGTTATACTTTTAAGTAACTAGTCTGAAATATTGGCACTTTATGTTCTCAAGTTTGTTCAACCACAACTTCTCAAGTTAGAACATTTCGTAACTACATCCAAGTACACAAAGAACTTTTTATCTAATAAAGCGAGCGTTGGAAAAAATTAATTTAACCATTAACGCTCGATTTAATAAATAGATTTACACTTGGAAAATATTACAGCACACCCAGTAACTTTGCAATCTAGAGAAAGTTTGTTGGAATATTCACGAAACGATGAATCTATAACGAAACTTTGTCAGACAATAAAACGTCGGTTCCGTTTTATTTAAAATACTCGTAAAATATTTCGTTGGATTGGATGAACCCTCGAAACGTCACTACCTGTCTCGAATTGTTGGCATTTAAAATTCAATTATCCGTTTGTTTCAGCTTTCGAGTTATTATCGTTTTTTTTTATGGATTTCAACATTTACCAATACGTTGACATTTTATGAATTCAAAGCGTTTAACCGCCCGCTTTTTCCATAAACGAATTCACTTTGCTAGATCCTTTGCATGTATAAAAGCTCCATAAATACATCGAAATAATGGCAAAATAACGAAACAGACTCGCGGCCACTTTTAAGACGAAACTGTTTTATCTTTTCATAACGACTCAAACTTGTGGAATTTCATTTAATTAGAAGCATGGTTTTATGCAGTATTCAGTATATTATGTGCGCCCCTGTACGAGTGATTGATCGACTTCTTTATAAATAGAGATAACCACAAGCTTGTCATTTATTAATATATGTACCTTTGACATTATAGAAGTCATAAATCAATAGATTAAGTGGTTAAAATAAGCCCGTGTCTTTAGATGAAGAGTTTTAATCCAACTTCCGATTCTAACACCCTTATAATGTTTCAATGCAGCATACACTATAACAAATCCATGTCTGATGGTCGTTTCGAAGATACTGCCAGTGGGAGCAATAAAAAGTTCAAGAGATATGCATTTACTCAAGTTTGGACGTTTTCCCGAGTTTCGTAGACATCGACTTGATCTTATGCGAACTTGATTGATACTTATGGAGGTCTGAAAGTAATCCGATTTATCTTTATATCTCTTTTTACCATTTACAAATCCATACATCTGCACGTGTCTTGCCATGAAAATAACTTGACATTTTTAAATGCCAATGAACACATGCTGTTATTTTTACGATGCTTAATTATTTTCGTTTTTTGAATGAAAGACACATTGATATAGAGGAAATGTAAAATCTCGTATCTACACTAGTTTTATGGCGCATTATCCGGCCGAGGTGGTGTGGATTCAAAATCAATATTGTAAAATTGGATCTGTCGACGCTCTTTTCCACCCATCTGTCCAGAGGCATTCGAGTAATTTCGACGAAAAGAACCGCAGCTTTGACGAAATCGACTGAGGGTCTTGTGCCTCTGACAGCTGTGATGGATCAAGAGAGGAGAGTAAATACGAATAAATAATGCTCTCGCACTTGAAGCGATTGGGTTCAACCCACAAGTGTTTTCTTAAATGGATGAGCCATAAATGAGAGAATTGTTGAACCGCCTTGGAATGATTACGACTAAATTCACCGATTTCTGTTTGAAACCAGAAGTAAAATTCCAAGATTTCCAAGAATAGAGAAGTAAGACAAAGCGCATCCAATCGAAGTCAATATATCTGGTCTTTTCTGGGGTTTAGCAATTGAAGGTTTAAACGAGAAAACAAGAAGAGAAACCTCAAAGGATACCATTCGACAGGGTTTTAATTAACGGAATGAAGTGGTCATGACGAGAAATTCTGTGCAGATAAAGGAAATTGGTGATACAGGCTTTAGTATACTTGTTTAGTAAACTTTACACAACATTCAGGAAGTAGAATTTAGTTTTCAACATGGCTTGTAACGACCCATACATCTAACAAAATGAATGAAATCTGTGTGAGCAGCGACATTAAACGATAATTCAGTCAGACCGCAATTAAACGAGCCTTTTTACGTTGCATATCATCTCGAGACGTACAATGAATATAAAAAAATGACCAGAAGCACAATTTTATCATTCAAGTTGAAAATGCACTTTAAACGATTTAAATTTTGAGACGATAAAAAACGAGCCACTTGTATGTTGATTTAACACTGATAGAAGATAAAAACACATTTAAAGGCTAGAAGAAAATTTATAATTTGAATCCGTTACTCACCAACAAATCAGAGAAGTCATAAACGTTGTTACCTTCATTTTTTTAGTTGTCTCTTTTCCTTTTTTAAGACATCTGCATATAAAAGCGAAGATGAGTTTTCCATTAAATTTCCTAAAGTGCTACAAAATTTGTTTACTTAAAAAATAATGAATTTTCAAAACTTTTTATGCTATGCTTCAAAGTAACATCGAGTTTAAATAAAAGTTTAACTAAACATCGTTTATTGGAGCAGGAGAACCATAACAACCAGAAGTATACATAAAACATGTAAACCCTCCCGGCGTAGTCGCATAACGACATTGTCCACACTAACCGTTTGACTTAATTCTTACTCGGATGCAAGCTCGTTTACACAGTTTCAGTTTTTTTTAAAACATAGCTCAAGGCTCAAACTCAACTTTCTTTTATTGCTGAAAAATATGTGATCGAGCTCACCATTGAAATCATGAAGTCATGCGTTTTTGTAACCCAGACAACAAAAATCTGTCAAGAAAAAAGTAAAATATCAGAAGTGACACTTTCGTCAACACCTTTTGATACATTATTGCGCATTTTAAAACAGTTAAGCTTTAAATCTTGTAACATTGTTAGTATTCAGCTATTCTCAACTTCCTTCCAAAAACGTGTGTAGCATAAAAAGATATATTGTATTTTGGGTTGTGAATGTTATATTCGGAACAGTTAGGAGCAGATATGACTTCACGAATTTAATGCTTACTTCAAACGCAAATTTTCTTCACATTTTTCCATGAAAAATCTCTTTTAAATTGTAAAGCCTCTTTATAGATCTCTTAAGAATCAGGTTCATAATGAAGTTAAATGGCTTTAAAATTCTTTTCCATAGAAACCGATCTCAGTGATAATTAGTTAAAATTAATTTAAAGCTAAAAGATTTTTATCCTGACTATGGCATTGAAGCTTTGCAGTTGTAGGACGCATTGACAACCAACTTTCGCAAACTTTTAAGAGAGTTCCTTCAATTGCAAGGCAGTACTTATATTGACGAAGAATTTGTTTGAAAATGTTGCATAATTCAAAAATAAATCAATTCTTTGATTGTTTATCACCTTGTAAAAACTAATTAATACTTGTAAAAGAAACAATTTTCATCCGCCCACTTTTGGAATGATTTGAACCTACAGAATAATCGCGCCCACTCCCGAGCTCCATTTCAGATAACACACGAATATTTTTATATTGCAATACTTCCAGACGTTTGTGAACGTTGCATCCAGGACAAAGCCCACCATTTTCGGGTTCACAACGTCTACTATCTTCCTGTTAGCGATAAAATAATTTCTTTATGGGTGTAAACCGTATGAAATACGGACATAATAGAGAACCCTCGACGTTATGATGTAGTTTTCATCCCAAGTTTGTGTTTATCTGCATTAACCTACCTATCTCGATGTTGTTATGCGGGAAAACATTCCTAATAAAGCGTTTGTCATAATAGGACGTTTATGTTAATAAATATCCGTTTTAATTTTAATCTGTAATTCCATGACTGAAAAAACCATAAGTAATTTTAACGGCGTCGTCGGTGAAGCGATGAGTGCGTTCGGAATTAAAAATACCCGCACGGTATTTCGGGTGACAGACTTGTGATATATTAGGTATAAATTTGGAAGTTATGGAAAATTTAGGGGCTCAAGCAAGTACTTTTGCATGCGTGGGGAAGGTGAAGAAAGGTTAAAGGTTACATAGACATCTAAAATATCACGGTTCAGTTTATACAAGCTCGTAAGTTTCTTTTCAGCAGCCGAATTTATAGCACCGTATTGTTATATATATAAAGAACTGAAATAAATCAGAACAGACACAAACAAATAATTCTTTCGAGCCAAAAAGCCTTCTACCTATAATGTTTTAATAACTTACGGTTATATTTAACAATTTATTAATTGTTTTTTGCGTTTTGTATATGATATTGTACTTAATACTAATCGCCTTAAGGAAATAAGCCTTATAAAGTATCTGTAACCGTTTAAAATATTGAACGTCTGTGAAGCGCTTATACTAACGAACAGGGCCGTAGTTTCCGGTGTTTTGTTTGTGTGGTCGGCCGTAATAAATTTGATTTTTTTCACTTTTTATTTTAAAGCAACTTGTATGTTATTGTACACTGCTTTGTAGCTAGAGTAGTTCAAAGTGTGACTTTAAAATTTTTCATCTTTTTTTTATAAATATCTGCAATTTTCAAAATATATTTCAATAGATCATATCTAGAGCCAAAATAATAAGTTACAGCTAATAATTACGTTCAATTTTCAAAATTATTAAACCGTCTAGGTCATTTATCCATAGCTGAAAAATGCCAGATGTATAAGTGTAAAATCTTATGTTTTTCTCTTTCTAGAAGTTAATTTGAAATAAAGCTATCAAGTTTAGTTTAGTACGTTTGCTTGGATGGAAAATTAGTATTCGACATTCTGAAATGGTATTCTCGAATTGATACAATTTACATTGGTACGAAAACTATAAAATTGAATTGAAATCGAATTCAGATATCCTAAAAGCCTGAAATTCTAAGTGAGTAAAATTTTGATTTCGACTTGTTGCAAAAATTTTGCCAATGTAAAACTTATAGGCCTGAAAACATGAAAATGTAATAATCTAAATCTCACTGTCTAAAAATATGAATATAAGAACCTGAAAACCTGAGAGAGAAACTAAGAATTTTCAAATGCGATAATTTAATAAATATTTAATTATCTAAACATCTAATAATTAAAGTTTCACAAAATCGAAACATCTCAAAGTTTGAAATCCTGATAACCTGAAGGGTCCAAATCTGCAAATCTAAAGGCACAAGACCCACTTGCACCGATGTAGAGAATTACTTATTACGTATTTCCTAAAGGCCAAGGAAACCATTGATCTAAGAACGGTAGTGAAAGATGGTAAAAAAAATCAAATTTTGAGTAAAAGAAAACCTACAAATTCAAGAGCATACAAACCTTAGGCCCTGAAAAGTTCTTAACTTAAAAACCCAAACGTTCAAAAATCCAGATATCTGGATTTTTTTAATTTTCAATTGGTTAAATTGCCAAAAAGTTGAAAGCTGGAAATGTGACACAAAATTAATTCTCAGCGCTGTTGAATTTCGATTAACACCTCTTTGCTCCAGTTACGTTGTTAAAAGCAATCAGACAAAAATATATTCAATAACAATCAATAATACAGTTTTGAAGTTTCGTATGATATTTTGATAGATTCACCTTTTCACTCCTTGTCCTTTAAATGAATTAAGTTTCCTTCTGACATTTTCATAGCTGAAAATAGATGTATTTATTATCTCATGAAAAATATAAGATTGGTCAGATAAATTATTACGACCACTTAAATTTTATTCTTTTCCGTTTTTGTGCTGAGCAAGGGTTTGCAGCTTGACCAGTACGCCTCTGGTAACGAATGCAGATTTAAGTCTTCTTCGTTCGCTGTCTGTGTGGTTGCCCCTCACGTCTCAAAGACGAATCGTTGCAATCTTTCTCAATATCCACTAATTACACAAAATCCAAGATTTACGTTCTTGCAGACATAAGATCGGAACTTAATTGGAATGGCACTCAAGGGAAATATCTCTAATGGTAAAAGAAACGTCGTCGCGAGGGTAAACAATAAAGAATCGAGGAGTGTGAAGACTCGAGTGTCGTGTAATAATGGAAAGACATATTTCAGCGGCACAAAGTAATTATGTTATGATGAGATCTAGACGGAAGCCGAGAGCTTCGTCGGCAATTTAAATTAAGCGGTTTAGAGAAAAAGAAACTTTTTCTAAACCGATTGTTAACATATTCAACTTAAGATTCGAGCTGTGCTTGGCGATATCCCGCAAAGGAAAATTCAAAGTAGGCGTACATAAACATGCATCTTGATAAGAGGCTAATGCTCTGCACAGGCGCCGGTCGGAGAGTTCTTCGGTAAAAAAGACTTCTTTCAGATAAGAAATTGTTAAGTGATGGTGAAAGGCGCCTGCACTTGTTAGCAATTAATTGGTACAAGTCGCAATGTTAACTGATCCGTAGGAAATGTCCAAATCCATCAAACTCGCATCCCTTAAACCTGTTGGCAAACGTCCACGAAGATTTACGGGGCTATAGGGATCACTTAGGGATAATCAACCCCTCGCATCGATTTATCGACCAAGCGGAAAGTCGCGTGCCCCTTAAGTCCTTAAATTATTTATCGAGATTATTTGCTTTTGGCATGGTTATGTTATATTAAGAAAAATGCAAATATCTGACTGACACAAATGCCTGTTATACATCATAATTATGTCCGTCACGTGTTGGAGGGATGGATTTTGAGGCTTGAACCGAGCGCGTGGTGGGTGAAGGCATTTTTCAACAAGCGGTGGAGTTGGAAACTTTGACAGATTTAACATTTAATAAAATAGTTGACTTTCGTACAAGAAATATTGCGTGGTAACTTTTCAAAAAAATACAGAAATTACAGCTGCGTTCCGTTAAAATGAAATCCAGCGACGGCTGGGACAGAAATTCACAAAGTTTTGTGAAAGTTAAAATATCTCTTCCGATATATCAAATTGCAGGAAGCGGGAAGGCCGCGATGATTTCTAAGTTTTTCAGAAATAAAATACATCTTAGGTATAGGGAATTTCAAGAAAACTACGTATTGTTTCATCAATGGAAACAAAAACGCAATTTCTTGTTCGCTTGTATTTCTGAATGCACCTACCATTACTGAAACAATTAAACCAGCAAACGAGATCGAATTTAATTTAGCAAAAATTGCCAAACGCGTTTGATTGTAAATAACAGTTCTTTGTTTTTTGATGTTCAACAATTCATTAGTTTAACAAATTGATTATTTCAATCTGTTACAAACATAGTGTTTATAACGATTTTTTTTCAAAGTTTTCTATTCAATGCTGCACTAATATGCACGGTGTAGATTTTTACGAAAAGCGTTATTTCATAAAACAAAATGAATTGAAATTTAGCACGGTTTTGAGACTTCAACAAAGGAGATTTCCACAAAAGTCAAAGATTTAAAAGGAAAAAATATAGAGACGATGTGAAAAATTTGAAAATTCTGAAATATTCAGGATAACCTGGACGATTCAAAAATATGTATAAAGAATACAGAGAGTATGCAGCATTTAAAAAGAGCAAAATCTCAAAGGCACTTAAAGAAATCTAAAAATTTATTAAATAATTAAAATAATAAATAATAATTAAATTGTATTAATAGGTATTCATTGCATATAAAGAATCATTTTTAAGATTTACACATTTTTTTCAGATTTTTAAACAAATTTTAAAGCGTTCAAAATCTTTTATGTTAAAAATAATGTTTAAAATCTCAAGAAATTTAGGATATAAACACTTTTAGGCCCTTAAATTAGGTATGTACAGGTCTAGTCACGTAAGGGGTATTTCTGAATTTTTTATTACCGCAACCAGCAATACAATTCGCGACGACGACTAGCTTTATCACTAAAAAAAAAACTTGTATCCACGATTGCTCTGTCTAATTGTCTTGTCATACCAGTTTTTTGAAAAAGCACAAGACATCAAGACATGTGCGACGATCTTTTCTAAATAGACTTGAAGTATGTCTTGAAGTTAATGGAGCACACTTGGGGTTAGTTTATTTGTTATATTGTTGTGGTTGATAAAATTTAAAATTAAATTAATCATCTGTCATTTTGACGTTTTTAACCGCGTTTAATACCTACTTTGATTACTAAAAGCAACCACTTTTAATATGGTAGCAAGTGGTCAGTGCGATTTGTATTGTTGGTTGCGTACAAAATAAATTCAGAAATGCCCCTTATGTGACTAGCCCTGTATAATTTTTTATTTTGAAAATAATTCTCCAAAATTCTTCTTCTTTACAGTATTTTCCAGTTTCAATTTTTGACATTCGGATTTTTTTTTGACATTTTTATCGTTTTAATTTTTTTTTCTAATTAATACTATTTAAAAATTATATTTTTTTTTACTATTAAATTATGTATAAATAGCATTACACAGCCCATTTAGGTCCCGAGTTAAATTAAATTCAAACTAGTTAGTTTAATTAAACTATCTACGTATATATTTTTCTTGTATTTAAAAAAATATTTGGAGAAAAATACCCAAGATTTGGGATTTTGAATTACCATCTTCAAAATTCTAAGCACTTTTCATAGTTGCAGAGTTTTAAAAGCATTATACTATTTGAAATTTTGAAACTGTCCTAGGATTTTGAAACATCCAAAATTTTCAGACTATAAGTTCCTTAAATTAAGAAAGTTTAATTATTTAACACTTTTGAAGCAATTAAATTTTTGATGTTAATTTAATTTTGAAGTTAATTTTAGAAAGTTAAATATTTTACCTATTTTAGAACCATAAAAAAATGTAATTTTTCGAATTTTGATGAATTTCAAGTAACTTTTGTTAATTTTTCATATATCCAAAATACTTATTTTCTTTTTGTTACCTAGATAAATTTTGATACTACAGCTATAATTTTTAGATTGTTGAAATCTTGATATATCCAGATTTTAGCGATTTGAACCATCTGGGAGTTTTTGCCACGATCCGTAAAATATAGAAAACATTAAGAATTTACAGAATCTAAAGAATCTAAAGAATCTAAAGAATCTAAAGAATCTAAAGAATCTAAAGAATCTAAAGAACCTAAAGAATCTAAAGAATCTAAAGAATCTAAAGAATCTAAAGAATCTAAAGAATCTAAAGAATCTAAAGAATCTAAAGAATCTAAAGAATCTAAAGAATCTAAAGAATCTAAAGAATCTAAAGAATCTAAAGAATCTAAAGAATCTAAAGAATCTAAAGAATCTAAAGAGTCTATTTTTTTCCAATTTTATAATAAGTTATTATTGTTAAAACACTTGACGATTTTTCAATCTCCCAAGTTGCTTTATTGTATTCTACCATTTGTGACCTCTCATGAATCAAAAACGAAATATCGCTTAATTTTATCGCTACTGTTAGCGTTAATTTCCTCAAAGCCCGTTATATCCAAGTATTCATTAGTTTTTTCTTCCACCCTACACAAATGCACCCTAATGGTCAATTCAATGTATTAATTCCGTTACCCTTTGATAGTGTCGTGTGTCTAATAAACCCAAACTCGTCCTTCCGATGTTCGCATTTAATTAAACCCAGCAGTGATAATGAGAGAACATATTTGCAACACTGCCTCAGTGTATTCACCGCTTTCCCATTTTCACAAACTCCACAACCGAAACTCGGTTTACATCTGCTCGGAGGAAAATCCTTCGCATCATCATCGGAAAATTCCCTCGTAAACATGTTAAAGCGGTAACAAATGTTGCTTAGTGATACAGAGCACGCACAATGCACTGCATTATCTTGTACAATGCACCCCTGCTGCAACACTGTCACATCACCGTTTTATCCTGCCTCATGCATGCATCGATTGTTTCCCGGCTCCTCCACCAAAACAAAGCTCTCAATCTAACTCTAATCGCTTAGAAAATGGAAAAATGTAGTTAAATGTTCGATTCGTGACGATTATACTTGGAAATATTTATTATAATGGTTCCTCAACATGTGTGACAGTCACAAGTGTGCCTTGTTGGAGTTGTTGCGTGCGCTTGACACTATCACAAAAATGCGTGCTTTATGTGTTTGAGTTAATAATAACGTCGGGGGTGATTAGATTACGTCGAATTATAAGTGCAATTAAATTTAATTGTTGTTGCCATTATTAATTTCTTAATCCGGGAGTCTTAACGATTTCCGTTTCCGAAAAAATCATAATATAAGGATGACGCATGGAAATTGCGCTGGGGGTTGTAACAGATGAGATTTTGCTTGCAAAAACAACTCAAGCTTTTATTCATATCTATTGAAGATGGGGATGTTTTCATGCATTAGAAGTAGACGAATCATGAGCCGGCAATATCGTGATTTACGGATTCAGTTTTAATGGGGAAAATGCAATTTAGACGCACTTTTCTATAAATAAGGGGAGTTTTGGAATCAGAGAAGTTTAATGGAAGGGCAGAATAGAACAGGGAGTCTGATTCATCGTCATTAATATTTCTAGTCATTCTTGATAAATTTCATTTAGTGACTGTTTTGAGATCATTTATGGAAATTTGGATCCATGCTAAAGAAGACTATTCCAAGAATAAATAGGAGTTAATATTGGATTAAATTTATTCACACTACAACAAATCAGAAGTGTAATAAACTGTCTGACAAATTATTTGTCATTTTTTTTAAATTTATATGTTCTGTTAAACGTTTTAAGGTTTAATTAAATCTGATAAGGTAACAATATTATTATTATTAATTATTTTTCAATAGCAAGAATCTCCAACTTTTATAAAATCAGAGAAATCTATAAGTTAAATAAGGTTTTTGGGTATATAATTTTGATTTTCTTAGATACTAATTTGATCCCGAATTTAAGAATTTCGTTTTAAAATTTTGCATTAACTGATTCTAAAATTAAAAGCCTCAACCAAAAAAATTTTGAGACCCTCATGACGGGGATTTCTTAAAGTTTTTAGAATTCAGATATACATATTTTTTAGTTTTTCATATTTACAGAATTTACAGAATCAAAAATTCCTCGAGTTTTAAATTCCTTATCCTTAGATTTGAAAACTCTGGATTCTAAAATGCAGTATTAAGTATAAATTATAAAAATATGAGATCCTGATCATTTGAGTAGAGATAAATTTCTTATATTCTAAATATGTTGTATGACGATATTAGAAATTCCAGAATCTAAAGTTCCTAAAGAGATTTTCTGGTAACTCTAAGGCTCCAGATAGCAAAAACAACATAAATCTACCAAAAATATTATATTATTATTATAATATTATTCAAAATTTTCAGTTGTTTATAAGATTTTTTTATTTTTATTTTACCAATTTTTCAGTTTTTGAAATTTCTAGAAAATAAACTTCTTAAAAGCTTTGAGTTTTGAACAATTTTTGAAACTTGTACCGAATGTTCTAAAGCTTTAAATTTGAAAATTTAAATAAAACAAAGTTTAAAATTAATCACATTTCATCATTAATATTTGAAATTTTTTGTATTTTTAATATTTAGAACATTCGAAATATTTAAATTATATCAACATCGTAAAAAATTTCTGAGAGTCTTTGACAATAAAAATCTATAATTTTACAAGCCGAACCCGGCAGGCGTTGTCCTGTCTATTTAGGTATATTTATTTACCTCTGTGTCAAAAAGGGCAGACGGGCGTTTTAGCACATGTTTCAAGTGCGCTATAGACGATCATCCTAAGTTTTTATTACAAAAATATACCCTGGAACAATAAACCTAACATGGTAACATCAAATCCCTAATTAAGTAATTAGTTGGTGTAGTTGTTATAGTTACATAATGGATAATTCAGTACTGCTAATGTTGCATTCTGTCTCTCCAAAAATTAAAATAAAAACAAAACATTTTGAATAAGTTTCTAAAACCTATCATAATTTTTTTCACGATTTAAATATACATAATATTCTTATTGATTGTTGCCATATCTTGTCCCATTTAAAAACTCCCCTCGTCAATTAAATTTAACACTGACGAAAAACAAGTTTTTGAATCTACTTTTGAAAAAAATCATGTAGTGTAGGAAGATTTAGTTTTTAAGGAACATTTTGGTTAACTTCTAGAAGTTCGTGAACGTGTTAACGAAGGACTTTAAACTAAAAATTTTTATTTTCATTTTATATCAATGCCCTACTATATGCACTTTCTTGACCGTCCGTTCTTTTTGACACACCCAGTATATAGAAATAGATGGTTTGTATATAATCTAGAATCAAAAAGGCGTACTAGTGATGTATCATCAAGTAGCATCGGTAATGCCACGGCTTGAGCAATCTCATTCATTCAAATTTCGGCAAGTATCAAATTGAGTAGAAATGTCTTTCCTGTGCCTCCTGGTGCTTCAAGAAAAAAAAATCTACTATTTTCGCCTCGTACATGTTCAATAATTATGCGTACGCGAGTCGTATTTTCCGTACTCAAACACCTTGTAGAAGTTGATGTGCTGGAGCGTTATCTGGTGGTGAGTTACAACAAATTAGATAGCATAAAAACCGTCTCCATGAAAAAACACTTAAATGTACGAACTTTTATGGTGATCTGTCAAACTGTATATATCAATATATTAATATATTAATCTCAAACAGATATACTTATATACCAACACCCATTTATATATATATATATATATATATATAACTTTAACTTTAACAAATTTGAATATCCTTACAATTTCCAAAACCAATTTAAAATATTATAAACAACATTGGTCTTTTTTTCTTCACTATTAAAAGTTAACCTCAGTATTACCATTTTCAAATAAATTCCTTAGTTTAAAATGTTTATTCAAGTTATTCGAAGCACATAGAATACTTTTTTGGGTAAAATCAATATCATTTTTAAAATAAATAGAAGCTTCTAAAATCTACCATGTTTATAACTTGTGATATTTATAATTTTACAAAATTTTGAGTAGCTCACATCATACTTTCAAAAATTCTTAGAATATTACCTTTATTTTGGAGTATTGCAAGTTTTTACACTAAATCTATAAAACTATTGAAATACGAATCAGAGACTGTTAACGTTAATTCCGATAAAAAATAAAACTATTGTTAATATATTATTTTTATTTTTATTTATATTTTCATTTTCATTTTCAAAAAGCACGTGTGCATTAAATTTTTTACTCCTACATTTTGCTATTTTCCAATACCATAATTTCATACAAATATCGAATCAAATTTCGATGAAAATGAATATTTATTTATCTTCACAGGTTACTGAGCATTACAAGATTATATCATGAAATAAAGTTTCTCACTCTGTATATCAAGTTTCCAACTTTTCGATCTTCCGTGGAGTTTTCCGATAAAACTTAAATCTGCAATTTCTCACTACTTAGATTCCGTCCAAACCCATCAATATATTATAGGGAGCTCTCGCTTTAAATTGGATCTCTGAAATATTTCCGATACCAGCTATAAAATTCACTGGCCGCCAAAGAAAATTACACAACATAAAACTGCAATTACAGCAATTAATGCACGACGGACTTTGATACAAATTTCGCAATCTAGGCTCGATAAAATTTACATTAATTACAATAACACACATTTATCGTGTCAGCTGCTATTTACGACCGATTTCCTTATCGCGTTACATTTCAAGAAATGTCATTAACATAAAGGGAACGTTGTAATCCCTATACGGGACTGTTCAATTGGGATTCAAATTAAGAAATGCCCCCGCGGCAAGGTAGGTCAGTGTTATTGAAAATCCGTACATGGTGCGATCACTCTACAATCAATCAATAACTCGTTTCCTGATGGAGATGTTTATACAGTGCGTGTAACGGCTTTCTGATTAAAGTTGTATTGCATCTTAAACAGTGATTTACACTAAAGCAGCCCACAGACTGCTCGAATTTTGACGATTCATGGGGTATTACAACATGTTCGGGAGGTCATCGGTTATCTTTATACGTTGGTGTGTTTATCTAAATTGTTTCCCATTCTTATAATAGAAACGTGATTGTTTCTTGATTGAAATAAAAACAGGAGAATTAAAAGCGTAGTGTTTCAATTTATTGAGCGTGTACAGGTCGCCTAAAGGTCACCACTCATTGAATACACACGTATCTCCATCTCACCCCAACCTCTGATTGACGCGCGTCCCTTGAATCGTCTTATCTTTCACTTGAGTAAACCCATAACGAGAGTGTATCTAAAAAGATAACTTTGATCTTACGAAGGGGCGCAACCACCCTACTTTGACGTTTTGTTTATTTGTACCATCGCCGCAACATCAAAACGTCTTCGTCCGTGTCGGTCTAAAGGCTTTCGTGCTTTGAACTACCTCCCAAAGTGTAGCGAATTATTCTTTTGTGTGTTACATAATTCCCTGTGTCGATTTGAATAACCCATTAACAAGTTTTCTCCTTTTACAAGACCGTGTCGAAAAGCAGACATTTTTCAATTAAACACAGAGACATTACTTCATCACGTCAATCTTGACGACCAAAAAAGCGAACGCAAGGGTGACTCACCCTCGAATCTCGGCATTTGGTGAAAAATCCCAAAGATCCTTTATTACTTTGATAAACTGTCGCCAAGATAATTAAACCAACAGAGCCTAAGAATTAAAAAGCGACTTTTTAACAAGTTGCCACGTTATTTATAGATCTTATGGGATTTTATTTGCTGAAATGGTTCATTTAACACGAATGAGAGACTCGAGTTTTATTATATTGCTGTTTTTTTTCTACTCTAAAGAGAAGTATGTCTTATCGATTGTGAGTTGAGATAAGATGGCTCAATATAGTGACAAATTCACCCTCGCGGAAGCGAATGGCTATTGCTAGTGAGGGTTATCGAGCAATAGCTTCAGTTCTTGCAATTGTGCGATTTTGGGGGAGGTGGATGTAACATTTCCAAGGAATGAGTGGCATTTTATTTTGTTCCGCAGGGTTAATCCAAGGGAGTGGTGTATTGTTGGTTGTCTGCACACATTAATTTATTGCGGACATAACAAGGTACTTTCAGGAAATACGGTCCACTTTCCTGTGACATTATGAGAACATAACAACATACTGTCGTGTTATAAATTAGTAGTAAATCCAAAAATAATTATGTTAAGAGAAAGGACCTAATAGAAAGTCCTACTAAATGAATATATCACAAAGGGGTTCACCAATTAATTTTCATGAAATAATTATAACGTTACTTATAATCACTTATAATAAAGATTGTTTTCGTAAATATCGTCGGCTTAGTACTGTTGTTCCATGTGACAATTTTAATAATTTTAAAATTATCATATAGTACTGAAATATCAAATCTTTTGATCTTTTCATCTTTCAAAAAACTACTACATATTTAGTGCTTGACAAGATTCAATTTTCAAGATTTTTAAAGTTTAAGGTTTAAGGAATGCGGACTTTTAAAGAATATCGTTATAACATATATTCTTCTGTATTTTACAGCATCTAAGAACGCAAGAGCTGAATTTAAGAATCTTAAAACCGAGTATTCTATTGTAAGAATAACGTTTGAAAATCAAACGATGTGTGAATTTAGATTTTAGAAACTTTATTATAAATGTCTCAAATATTTAAGTATCACATCTTTTTATTATCTAGCATTTTATAGAATCCGGAAACTCAGAGTCCAAAAATTTAATATATAGAAAAATATGAAAATTTAAAAATTAAAATCTGCTACTTAAAAATCTAAAAATGTGGATTACACAACTATCCCTAAATTCGCAAGTCCAGGCACTGTTGTTTTATTAAAGAATAATAGAGATCTTTTTAAAAATATTTATATGACTTGAAGTTACACTTTCAACATTATTATATTATTAAACAATTGGAATAGTAACTTTAAACATTAAACAATCACTGCTAATTGATCATTTTTTAACAAAGTGCTATTGAGCGGGTCCGCGAATTTTAGAACATCAAATGTGATGAAAAGTATAAAATTTGAAAACCTAAGGATCTAAGAATTTGGACTTTGGATCTCCAGATTTTAAGAATTTGTCATATGAGCATGTAGGAATCTGCGAAATGAGTTCAAATATTGTTGTTTATAATCTAAAACGAAACCGACGAAAATCCAAGTTACAAGTTACAATAGGAGTCAAAAAATTCACTCAAAACTGAAATAAAAATATGTATGAAAAGCAATGAATATTTTTGTTTTTTATTTATATTTTTATCAAAACATAAAAAGTAAGATTTAGGTAAATCCAAATAAGGGAATTCTTATTTTTATCGAGTATTATTCGCGAACCCGCTTAATGGTACCTTATTAAGAAATAAATCAGGATTTATAAAAATCCTTCCTAAATTAATTTAAAAAATAATTTCTATTAAGTATATTCATACTCCAAAGTCCAAAATCTTTCATCTTAAAACTTAAAACTAAACCTAAAATAATAAAAAAAAAAAATTTGTGTAGAATTTTCAACTCGAATTTTGATTTTAATTCTATTATTTTTTCGTAACGAACCCTTAGACAGAATGTCCAGTCGCATTTATTTATGGAGCTTTCATTTAGTAACAAAAATAAATACAAATCACAAGTTATACTTTACCGATCTTATCTATCTTCCGTTTCCACCTTCGACAGTGCTAACATTCCTGTTGTTTACCGTGCAATTCGCGAATCGTGTGCAAGCCGTCTGTATGCTCAACAAACACGAATTCCTCTAAAAATGCTATCACAATACGTTACAAAATCGACCGTTAAGAAGTTCATTCACGTTTTAACAAAGTTAAAAATATCGCACACATGGCGGCACCGGAAGGAAACATATGCGGCGACATATTCGCGAATGTGTCGATAAGTGATAACAGAAGAAATGGAAATCCTGTGCTTAGACCACCAATAACGCCGGAAACGTCACCTCAATGGCGCCGAGTATGTATAGTATTTAATTGACTCATTTGTTTGTAAGTGATAAAAAAAGCACTTTCGATAATGCTCAATGTGTCCACATAGAATTTTGTAATGTGAGACGAAAGCAACTTTGAAGTAAAGTCGAGCTCTTTATTCGCTGTCAGTAGATCGCAACCGTGTTCTCAACCTCTTATCACTCAAGATTAACCGCTGTAACGTCTCGTTTTATCACTACCGGTAGTTTGCTATCGCACGCACACGCTTCTTAATCGAAAAAACCGCTATTAGCGGCGGTGGTAGAAACGCAAATAAGGAAGTGTCTTTAGCTCCGTCCCCGACCATTTCATAATTGAATTACCGCCAAACGGAGATCGAAAATTCAGATAGAGACCGTCCGAACTGACAATAAATGTTTTTATTGATAACGTAATCAAGTTTGAGTGACAGAACGCCGCATTAGGAAATGAAAACGTCAAGATGCTTAATGCTGATCATAATACAAGCAGTGTTCTCCCCACATGAACCGTGAGAAGATGGAATTCTTCGTTGGCTGGAAGAACGAACACCCTATTAAATGCGGTCGAAATAACGTCTAGAAAAGAAAAGGGTTCGGTCATGACTTAGCGCCCATTGTGTGATCCTCCCACGAAAACGACAGATTTCAGACAAACGGAGCATCCGGGAAGTTAAATTGTAGGTACCCCGCATATTAATAATATTTAGCGCCTTAATCAAATTTAATATGAAAACAACCGAAGAGCTTTGAAGCGCTTTGTCAGAGAATACAGACGCAGCTGGTGCTTGGGAAGAGGTGTATTGTTTATTATTTAGACACAGGTGTGCGCTAATGCTAAGCTTTCGTGAGGAGAGTCACAATAAACCAAAACTTAACTATTCAAAAAGTTTTTAATAATAGTAATGAGCAGTTATTCACCGATAACTCTCTTCCATAAAGAGGAACCATACTGCGACACGTACCTACATTATGCCTGAAAAAGAAACATGAGTACGAAATACGACCACAGTAGTTGAATTTAAAAGTATATTTTAAGAAAGGGCACCGCTGTTAGAAACATATTTATAGTACATGTAATCAAAAAGTAATCTTTGAAAAATGAATTAACTGTAATGCATTTTGTGGACCTATTGTAATTTTTTAGTGACATGATATGACAAGTACACAAAATTAAATTGCCTACAAGTTGCATTCCGTCAGACAATAAAAAAAAAGTATTTTATTGTTTCACCTATAAAAGCATAAATTTTTTCCGTCACTAAAATAAACTCTTTATGGACTATTAAACAGTGAAGTAAATTACGGGGTTTTTCCGATTAAAAGGTTAACAATGAGTTAGAGTGTACAAAACTCGACAGTAAACATATTTTCCGTTATTTTGGATTTGGGTCGTCTGGATCAATATATTTATCGCTAACACCTGCCAAGTCTATATTTATTTAGAAAAAGTCAATTTATTTTATTATTATATAAAGATAACCAAATATTGCAGCATAACAAACTATGTAAAACTTATCAGCACTTCACCTTACATTTAGCTGGAACTAGTTCTACTAAAGGAATGGATATTTCCAAAAGAAAAATTGAAAACAGTATAAACTGTATCAAAAACGTAGGAAGACTGTAAACGAAAGTAAAAAAAAAGAAGAGAATATATTGGTAAACAAATGCAAAGTTTAAACACCCATTTTTTTAAGACAAAACAGGCAAGAGAATTTTATCAAAAGATACAAATTGATAAGAAAAACAATGAACAAAACAAAATGATTTTCTGTAAAGACAAACAACAACAACTACTGAGAGGAAAAAAGAAATATGAAGATAAAGGTGGAATATTCCCAAAAAGAACAGAAAAAAACGAAGTGGAAAACGCAAATGAACAAGTCGAACAAGAAGAAGACATTTAGAAACAATGTGATTCTTAAAGAGAAATAAAGCATCAAAAGAAAATGAAAAGTAGGATGGGAGAATCAGAAAAAAAATGGAAAATAATTACGAAAGTTTGGATACAAGTAGCAATGATGCATAAGAAAATAGAAAAGGCCAATTGAAGTTATTCAGCTATTTCCTCAACCGTAAAGTTGTAGGAATAACAATTAATAACCGATTTAATGAAGTATCAGACAGAAAAATAATGATCGTGTCAATGTTGATTTCGAAATGATAGATCATTAATGGACTAAATCTTTACACTAAAACAGGTTGTAGTACATAATCGTGTAGATCAAGACTCACTTTAAGCAAGCATATTAAGGGCATAGACGTAAACGATCATTTGATAAGCCTGTTAAGGAAGACGCTTACCGGTACTAAGATGATGATAAATGGACGAATATCAAGAGAATTTTCAGTTAATAGAAGCTTGAGGCGAGATGATCTAAGGTCGACAACTTTATCCAATATTGTGTTAGACGCAGCAATAAAAGAAAGTCGAATTCCTACTAAAAGCATGATATATAATGAGAAAAGTCAGCTTTTGGCACATACAGAATATGTAATACAGACTAGAACAGAAAAGAGTCTCGAAAGATTAAATTAACAATTAAAGAAAGTAAAGCAAAATTTATAAGAATAAAAAATGCAAAAGGAGGAACAACAAAAAATACAGATCAAGCAAAAAAATAGTAAAGATTCAATAAGGAGATATAATGCTCGGTAGCTGATTTTTTTTACACAGATAAAAAATAATTTAGAAAAAGGTAAAAAATGGGGTTTACAAGACAACAAATTAGACCAGCTGTTAATTATAGATGAGACACAAAAACTGAATCGAAACGAAAAATACACGCTGGAACGGAAAAGTTTAAGGAAGATATACGTAGAAAATAACTTTAGGCTACGAGGAAAGATTTGCTGTATTCAGAAACATTCATAATGAATACACTGAAAGCGTAAAGAACAAGGCAGCTTGGTCATATAACCAAGCTCTGATGATTGCAAATAGTAGAAAAGGGCTTGCAAGAAATGAGAATAATAATAGAGACAAATTCAGTTTTATTAACTCGCAGTGCTAAATTTCATATTAACTATAAAATATTTCCTTGTTACACTAATTTACTACACTGCAGTAATATTAATGAATTTTATACCTACATGGCCGTTGAGAAACTAAAGAAATTTGAAAAAAATGGATAGAACTTTGATTTCAACATACATAAAGAGAATATTTACTGAAAACTTCACCTTATACTAATTGAACAAAAGAGAGACCTCGTAGGCTTTACGTAGTTATTAATAATAGTTGCATTATTATTTACCGATTTGTACAATTCAATTATAATAACATGTCAAAAAATTATTCCATTGTGATCTCAAACAACAAAAAAAAAACAGCTAAAACTAATATAAAGCAGCCTATTGAAAAAAGAATCCACTACCACATTACATGTTGAAACTTTAATCTCCAAAAAACTTTCGTGACAACTACGATGGAGCACAGAGATTGATGAGTTTGATACGAACCCCAGAAAATTTTGTTTATACGATAAATTATATTTTGACACGTTTAGTCATTAGTGATAGTGTAAACATACAACTATCGAAATATAAAAAAAACTGGTTTGTCTGCTTTTATTAATTTTTCGTCCCGGTTTGAATCAGCACTTTATAATTAATAGAATTTCATTTTAGAAAATTTTGCTTAAAATGCATTATTCCAAATTGATGAATTGTTAATTTTTAATTTTCATCAACTTTTACTGCACTTTTCAATCTTTGTTGTATTTTTAATTATTTATGCATGCTTTGTGCCACATATTTTATTACTAGTTTTCCAAATCGACGTTTATCTTAAACCTTGTCGGTATAGATAGTCAATACTTTTGAAATTATAATGAAACAGAGAAGATGAATTTATTGTTACTTTCAACTGTGATTTTTACTACCTACTTATTTATTTGAGCATTAAACACTAACCGGAAGAATTTCTTTAAGATACGTCCATACACGAAGAATGTTGTTTTTTATAGACACTTAAAAAATTCACTATATGGATATTGCCGAGAGTACCATTCGCATTGTTCTTTTCTCTGATTTATTAGTATTCAATTCGTTCTGCATCTGTTCTTCTAATGTTTCCAGTCTGAATTACGAAGCCCACAACTTTTATTAGCCTTTTAAATATGAAAGTTTTATTCATTTCAGACACAATGAGTTTTCTTAAATAAATTACACATGAATACAAAAAGCGAATAATTGAAATTAACTGATTAATAGATTGATTAATAGAATTGACATTGAGATGAAACCATTTTCGAAGTCCTCGTCGGATTTAAATACGATTTCTTTTGCAACTTGTTTTTGCATTTGCAAACCTCTCTTCCTGCAAAATTCCTGCGGTCGTATGTGGCGCATCTCAATTAAATTCCGCAGACCGCACATAAAAGTATTACGACGGACGCGGTGACGAAAGGATCGTTTTATTCCCGCGGAAACTCTTCATAGTCGCGTAAAACCCGATTTCCATACAAGACTGTTCGTTAAGTGCTTCCATAAAACAGGAGAATGCACAAAAGTGCAATCATCGAGTTGCCAAGCACGTCCTTGTCTGTGCTTGTTGGATGTATGAGTACTTGTCACATCCTAGAGGGATGTTTGCCCTTTGAATGTGTAAACAGCAAGGACGAGTGGACGTGAAACTAGGGTGATTATGATCTGACAGGACTGGAATTCTCGTGACGTTTCGTGCTTTAAAACAGTCTGAAAACTGGGGCGATGCCATAAATAAAACGCCGGATTTGGTAATGAGGGGGTGGAAAGAAAAATCGACGTAATCAAAAAGAATTTAAAGATATGCGGAAGGGAAGCGAGGGCGGCAGTTCGAAATAAATTACACACACATTACGGTATATGTAATAAGTTTGATGGAAGGTATTAAATAGACGATCAAACGCTAGTAAAATGGGCATATTTTAACGGTCCAATATGTCAAATAAAGCTCTAATTTTATTTGACTGCAGTCAATATTTTGGCAGATGATTCATAAGAAATGTTAGGAAACATTTCGAACAATCTTTTTCTTGTAAAGTTATGTAAAAGTTACCAAGAGTCAAATTTTAGGTTTTTTGAGTTTGCAGCCTAATTATTATTATCCCATATTGACTGACTCCTTCATTAAAAAATTTTTGATTTTAACATAATCTCTCAAATGAATGACCCATCTCATTGTATTATAAACTGGAAACCAATATGCAAAACCCAATCCCCTGCCATGGCACATGACTGACACCTCCTATCCATTTCAAAAACTCCAAATCCGGCGGACAATATCCAAGATAATGAGTAAAATTCCAACACCAAACCAATTCCGATGATTTATATACACTCCGGCTGGTACTTTATTAAATTTCTGCCACGTAATGTCTGTTCCGCACGGTTTTCTTCCCGATGATGTTTGAACAGTGGCAATACCGTAAAATTAATGAACTTTCCAGTTCAATATTAGAACTAGCACTACAAAAAATTACACTCAAGGAAACCACCCTGCACGCAAATACCTGCAGGAACAGCATGAAATCGTTCCTCAAGTCGACTACTAGAATTAAGTCTGATTTATCGCAATGTTTCTGCAGTAACGACGACGGGAGATTGCCGTTTTAACGCTTTGAATGCGCGAAATTAGGGAAGAATGGCAAAAACTTACCCCCGATAATGTTTTCAGCTCGCCCAACCATTCATTGAGAAGCTGTTCGGGGTCTTCGGCGTCGGAGTCGGCATCACCAGCGTCGTTCTCGCCCAGCTTGTTCATCTAAAAAAAAATTATAAGTTGACAGTGGATTTAGAAATATTGTAATTAAATCTTCTCATAATTAAAAAAAAATAACGCTTTGACTATCACTTTCAGATTTTTATTCAATAATATCGAGATTATAAACATTAATTTGTATTCAAAACATTGGATAATTGGAACAAATATATAGTAATATATTGTGATTAGCATGAAAACAAAGCAGAATCAACATCATCAATAATTAGCTGTCTGCACCTAAATAAAAGGGCATTCAACCTTGTCAACAAATTTAAAAAATTACAAAACTCAGGACAATGAAAATCTCATATATCTTGCAATCCTTCCGGTCTAAACTAACCTTTGCAACCCAAGAAGACTGCAGCAATATCCTTTGCAGACCGCAAATAAGGCATAGTTATTTGCGGTTTCTTAAGCCAGGAGATGCAATGAATTAGGGTCAGATATATGCTTCTACAAATTGTAGGTGTGGCTTTAATGTTATTTATAACAAGAATAATTCACCTGGAGATGTTTTATATCTTCACATTTGTACTACAGTTTAACAATTACAAAACAAAATAATACAAAATATGTAATTGTCTTATGGCTCTCTGGTAAAGAGGTTTTGCGCAGATCTTCAACTGAATGATTTACATCTAATTAAACATTGGATATGCTTAATAGTCTCCATTGGAATATTGATTGCCTATTTAAAAACTAAGTGTGCAAAAAACTGCAAGCTTGCAAGAATAATTGGCTAATTCATTACAAAGCGAGTTAAAAAATGTCAGACATGTTCGTGGTAAATATTAAAATAAACGAGCAATAAAGTTGACGTCTAGGGCTCCATTTAAAAAAAACGTGCTTTAAAAACAAGCCAGAAATGTTACAACAAATTTAAATTAATTATTAGAAGGTTCCCACCTCTCAGCTTGACCTAATAATAAACCCTAAAAAATGGAGAAGTATGCATCATATTTTTTCTACTTTTTAGTTTTTAATACACAATTAAAGCAAGAGCGAACGAAAAGTGGATAATCAAAACTAAACTTTATCAAACATAAAAACTAAGAGACTTATATTTAATAAAAAAATTAATTCTAAACATTTAAAAATTCTAGATATGATACTGTGGCAAGCATGAAAACTAATCTACTTTTAATTAAATTTTAAATTAATTACCACTATTTTAAAAGATCCCAAAAAGAAATTTTAAAGAGTTTAAATAGCTTTCACTTTCACCCTCATTGGGATAATTAGGATGCTCTAATAATTTTAGACATTTTAAAATCTTAAGACATTTGGACTTTAAAATATAAGAATTAATGAACTTAATGTTTTATATACTTTTTAAATTTTACATTTCATAAATTTTGAATTTTAAAGATTTAAGTAAAATATCGAAGAAATAGACATTTATAAATACAATTAAAAGTTTAGAAAATTCTTTCGATTCTTATGGTTCTGAAAAATTATCAGTTTTGAAGATTTTTTTAAGTTTTAAAACATTAATAAATACCAAAAAAATAATTTAATTCACTGAAGGTTGAATTCTATATTTTTACCTTAAATTGTAGATGTCTGTAATTGCTGTAATTTATTAAATTGAATATTTTTATTTTTACGTGATCAAGCTGCTGAAACTATTAAATTGGTATTTGGAATATTTTTAAAAATTAGGCTCCAATAACAACAAACTCCTCATTTTCAACTAACTAACTTTTACTATATTTTATACGAATTGGCAATAGGATTTTAGAAATTTTAAAACATTTAGGTATAAATAAAAAAAGTTTAGATTAAAAAATGAATTCTGGAAATTTCACATATTAAAAATTTAAAAAAAATTGATTTGTTCCGATTTATAACTCATTTTGTTGCCCGGACCATTATTATTTACCACAAATTAATTAATTAAGTATGTTTTTTAAGACACATTCAGTGCTGTTGTTATCATCAATTAGAAGTATAAGTATAAAGAATTTGACCATTAGCAGTATTCACAAAGTACAAAAGCAAATTTGTTACATTTTTTATTTGTTTGAATAAAATAAGCTGTATGCAATATATTATTTACTTCGTGAATCCCACAACCCGATCAGACCCTTCGTAGCAAGCTATGTATTTACATACATAAATTTTAAAAATTCTAGAGTTTAATAACGTCAAGACCTGCAAGATTCTACAAATTCTAAAATATAAAAAAATAATTTAGACACCGAACTACACTATTAGAATATTTACAATATTTGGTACAATGTACTGTCATAAGTAATTTTCATTTTTTTTAAATTTTACGTAACTAATATTCTATTTTTTCTAAATTTTATTTTTTCAACGTCTTATTCATATTTTTTAAATCATTATTAACTATTATTATTAATATTTGTAACCAGTATCTGTGCTGTTACTATTGGATCATCTCGTAATAACATTAAATGATAAAGTGATAACTTGCTCTGTTGACAATGTGGCAATGATAACCAAATTTTATGTCTCATTAGAGCAGCTGTTGCAAAACATCGACATTTGTATTTGCCCATCTCTATACTGTAACATCTTAGTATCCACATCGTAGCATAAATTACATAAAACCGAATGATCGTATATCTAAATAGAAACTTGGGATATAAAGATAGTCATCGTGAATTATCGACGCATAACTAGACGTAAGATAAATCAAAAGAACTACAAAATATAGTGCTCTCACAATAGTTGAAAACCTCTACGTCCCTATAAAGCGTACATTTACATAATAAAACCAAAGATTGATCGCCGCTGAAAAACGCGTCCACCCACAGCCCTTCAACCACCACACCGAATTACCAATATCACCATCAACAATAAATTTACGCCGACAGTAATAGTAAGAGAATGATCCTCTTTAGTAATGCCATTGTTGATAAATAATACCCCCTTCATCGTAAAGAAAGCTGGTAATGAACAGCCCTCGAGCTGAAAGAACTTTAACGGATTAACATGCACGGCATTATTCAACACCCTCACAAATGAAAAGAATTAATTAGAAGTAAAAGTTTAATTACGCTTTTTTTCAAGGTTAGTCGCGTGTTTCAACAATATCATAAAATCTCTTCGTTCAACCTTTTTGGATTACTAATGACTAGTTTGTGCACGTTGTGCTATCTTAACGGTTGTCAACTAGATAAACGAGTCAAGTCAGGTATTTTTAAGGGCTTTTTTATTCGAAATATGGAGTCGTAGCAGGCTTGTTTAATCCAATGCAAGCTTTTATAGGATGAAATGGCGTTGGAAAATGGATATTTAGGAGAAGAGGATCAAAGAACGCAGTAAAAATACCGTAAAAATAAAAAAGTTGGTTATAAAAAGAGACAAAACTGTGTCCGAGAGCTAACAAGATTATCGGCGAAAATGAGAGTAGCCAGAAAAAATCTTTGAAAATAAAATTTATTGATACTACGTAAGTAAGCGTTAAAAGGAAAAATTTTTCATTCAAGAATTCCCAAATTTCTCACATCAGTTCTACCCTTTCCTATGTCGTCTTTTTTCTCTAACCAGTGTTCGATTGGATTTATATCTGTATTTCTTGGTAGCCAGTTTATCCTAAATGTATAATAATAAATATAACCATATTGACAACAAAAAAGCTATGAGAGCTGTTCATTACTTTGGTAAAAGTCTCCCTGTCTTATTCTCACTTTCTCCCTTTATCTTTACCTATCCAACTAATATAAATTAATTTGTATTCGTCGTTTTGCGTTAACTCAATCATCCAACTTTCACGAGAGAACGGCACACAACACCAACCATTGTCTTCGTCGTCTTTTTGGTCATTTATGAACTCCACATTTCCAACAAATCAAGTAAAAACACGAATCCTGGAGGCGCTCGTTCCGACCGCAAATCGATGTTTGCGAATTTTTATCGCACTGGTGTTTATTTCCACACGCTCTAACAACTCGTGGCAAAACACAAACACGATATCAACGAAAAAACTTTCAGATAACATATCAATTCGTCCCACATTTAAACACAATCGAATTTCTCCCTCGTGTTAAAAAGCAACTAATTACTTCTCTCGCGACTGAATTCGCTGAAACGTTTTGGACGATTAACTTCATTGTTTGGACGCACCTACGGCGCCTGCTGCCAATTTCCTGAGGACGTGCCACTCGAGGTGAAAACACTTGCAAATAAATAAATAAAAAGGGAACCAGGTTTCCATTCATGAAGTCGTCCTGCCCACGCATTGTGGGTTGAAATGTGTAAAAAGTCACGGAGTAGGACGGCAGCTACAGTGGGCAGGCGAAGAGAAAATATCCTAATGACCATATGGTTGCTTTCTAATTTTTGCTAGCGACGTCGCGACGTCGAAATGAGGTGCAGCCGTTAAAACGATACGAAAAAATTCAAGAGTAATGATGCGGCTTTGTTCTTGATTGGATGATTCAGGAGTAAAGTGAAATTCGTTGTTGCTTTTACAGAAAATGGCTCACAGTTACGCTGAAACAATGACAGCTGCTCCTGGAAAAGCCGAGTCTGGGACGCTGAATAGTAATTGTTCTCTTTTTGTCAAAAGGAAGTGTAGCCACGAAATGTACGAGCACAGTTTCGTACTCGTATGTACCTTTGAAAATAGTGTGTTAGAAATATTTTATCCTCAATACAACACATGCTATTACAAAGGGTAAGACATGTAATTTACACTAAATTTAACATTAGAAAGATATGAAATTGTCTTAACAGAACAAAAATTTTAACACCTTTTATACCGCTTCTATTCTCCCTTTTCTCGAGGAAATTCTAGCATTGCCACTTTGAAAAAAAACCTCACTAGAGACACTCTCCCAGTACAAATAGCCTGCTCTCTCCCTACCGCAACCTTACATGACATCTTGACACGAAATCATCCTGTCTTTGCTTGACACGACATCGTCCTCTCTTTGCTAGACACTGACAAAGGACGTCCCTCTGGAATTGTCAGCTGCAAGCGTCGTCTGCACACTAAAATAGCCTGTGCATTTCTCGATTAATAATATCGTAGGTATTGTCTCGCGGAAATCGATCCTGGCGACTGTTCCTAGGAAATTCCTCTTTTTTCCGTATCCAGGACACCGGAATGCTTCAGGAATATTTAATATGAGGCGCAACATGATCCTGCAATACGGGCTTTCGTAGTGAGCTAGGACAGACAATGGAAAATGCCTCGACCCGGTTTCTGTTGGAAATAACCATCAAATCTTTTATTTTATGGAAAAAAAGTGGAGCTTAACCGCCTGAAAATTACAACGGATTTTTCACATTGGGAGTTAAAATTAGGAATGTTTGTTTCCGCAAATACTTATACTCTATTTCGTTAGCCCAATTTGATTCGTTTGTACGAAAAACAAGAAGAAACTGTTTTTTTTTTTGCTTTATTTCGTAAAATATATATTTTTGCAACATTTGTCACACTTACACTAAATAGTGTTTCAGCAAAGAATAATATTTGGTCTGAGTGTTCGCAAGACTTTTGTTTGACTGTACGGGTTTTAACAACAATAAATCGTCGTTCTCTAAAGAGTATCTACTGTTCTTTTAAAACGTCAAAACTTGATATGGATACGAGGATTCTACAAGTCAACGTAAATACAGACAAGTATTAATAGCGCATTTTTTAGATAACACTGTATGTATAGATATCGAGCAAATATCCTTGGCAAGTAAATATTTTTACGTGGTGAAACAACCTAAGACACTCTCCAACCCTTTCGATCCAACTACAGTTTAATTTTCCCTTTAACTTAATATACAGAATTTGCCGACATGACGCTTCCAACCAACTCCCTACAACCCTATACATATTTATCTAATGTTTCCAGCATCCCTTTCAATCGCAGATGGTGCTATGCAACCAGAAATACTTTGAAAAATTCAAATAGAATCCATTAACCGGATGCCGATAAATGCAACGTCAGAGCACTCGGCTTTGATTAAAATCTCGAGCTAATCCAAATTAATTAACGTGCGTGTGGAGGAGGGTAATTTTATGGTAATTCTCTTGGTGAGGTGATGGACTTTTTTCAAATTTTCTTTAAGTGAAGAAGGGTCGTTGAGAAATTGGGGTTAATGGAAGTGGTGAAATGTGGCGATTTTATCGGGTTTAATTTTTTAAAAGGAAGGTTTAGAGTAGAGATGGGATGTTTCATCAACCTGAGCGGCTTATTTAGAGGGTTTTCATGCGGTTGATCAGTTTGAATCAATTCTTAATTCGAAAACACCACTGCTGTTTTATTCAATTATTTCCCGTCAACAAATTTATGTTTCCCTCGTGGTCCCAATTAGCAAATTAAAATTTCTAACCTAGTTATGCTATCTGTTGCATTAAAAACTAAATAAAATGTATCGATCTCTTGATACTTTACGTGGCCCAACAAAATCCCGTTGACGGATTAGTCCATAACGTCGTCGTTTTTCACATACCCCCAACAACCCCGTATCGTTCCATATCTCGTGAATTATGAACATAACATCCCGAACAATTCACTGCCCTATCAACAGAAGGGTAGTTCGAACTGGCTTTACTCCTAATTAACATCAATAATAATTAAAACCTTTACACGAAACACGCTTTGTTATGTATACAAGGGGACGATCTTTATCCGAACATCAACAAATTTAAATATAATAGAGGCAGACCAGGTGTTGGCGCGTCGATGGTTAAATTCATTTTTAATAGTTCGAGAAGTTAAAATGTCTGTTTTTATTGATTTACGATGTGAATGCTGAATGTCATTGTCAGTTGGGCTATAAAATGGAAGCGAAAGTCGTCAAAAATTCATTAAATCTATATTCCAGGCTGCGAGTTCGTCGATTTATAAAGTTTTTTTAGAGGAAACTAGCTAAATAATGAATTGTTATCTCATTTCTACTATTGGGATAATAACCTTCTTTATATGGTTCATTATTGCGTTTTTACGCCGGCAAAGAATTTCATTTAAAGTTTGATTAGTTTACCCGCGTAACTTCCAATCAGCGCAGGAATTTTAACAAGGTGGTATTTCATTAATATGGGGAAAAAGTGCGGCAAACTGTTTAGTGTTAAACAGTTTACACGAATAAGAACACAATTATAAAATGTCTCATAATGAGAAAGGAAATCGATTAACGTTTTTATTTCAAAACGGTTTTTGTCAATGTTCTTACTCAAATACGTAATATCGTAAAAAGTGTTTTTCCACCTCTACGAATTAGTTTGAACATTCAATCTCTTCATTTATATACATATCTACACTCTATATTTCTTGTGACATCAATCTAAACCTCAGCTCCTGCTACACTCCCCATAGTCCCAGCTTTTAAACAAAAACTTTGACATCTACCCACAAACATCTCCACCAACCATCTGCTTTTCCGACTTCTCCATACATCTCGCGCCGGTCGTCGTCCACGACAATATTTCAAAACCCTAGCAAAAACCCCGATGATAAATTCGCCCCGTCCATCACAAATGCACGACAAACAACAATACATCATTGTGCGATTTACAATAACCGTGTTCGCTTCATTTAACGACCTCTCAACTTGCCGCCATGTTATTAATTGATTGCTACAGTAAAGGGATCACACACGTACGCAGAGTATATCAATGTCTTTCCTTATTACTATGCGTCGGATCTTCAGCCCATCGTCAGGCTACGAGACGACGAAAACGTGACGTAAATCACCAAACGGGTTAGACCTGGCTCAAAGAACCAGACAGAATTAATGACAACACCTACGAAAAAAGCCAACAGGAAGCGGAAGGGAAGTTAGCGGCGAGATCAGGAGAATTAAATAGAAGGGACCCTCGACGATGAGTTCGCAAAGGGGCACGCGACAGAAGGTCTGCAACAATTTAGCGGAAGAAGTGGAAATATTAGAAGATAATGCAATGATATCTCAAGCAACGGCTATATATTTCTGCACTCATCCATAGGCACTTCTAGAACAGGGTCAGAAACGTTAATAAAGTCAGAAATATAGATCTGCAAGTGAATGAAAATAGAATAAAGAGAAAACCGAAGACCTTCCATTTTTGGATACCAGAATATACTTATTAACAATTTCTAGAGAAATCTGCATATAAATCACAATGTTAATTAGTTACTAAAGGAATCTACTGTAGGTAGATATGTCACCCTGTACCACGGCATGACCCATATTCCTGTCGTTTCCTAATTTGTTAAGTCATCATGTCCCTTCCATTTCTCCAAAAAAAGCCCCGTTACTCCCATTCACGTGTTTATTTACAATCTTGTCCCAATTTTAACACCTTGACTGTTTACAACCCAAGCAGCCATCACATCCAACTGTTAATTAAAAATTGTTTATTTTAATTGCACTAAAAATACAACAATGTTGACGCACACTCCATTCATGCCTAAAGCAAGATCTCTCCCTAAAGAACTCCTTTTATTTCATTATTCGCGCAATAATTGAAGCTGAAGAGTCGTCAGCTTCTGACAGTACATCCAAAATGAACGTTTCATAACGAGTTCACAAACTTTATGGCGCCATAACCTGTGCACTATATTAATCAGGACACGAATTTACTACCGAAAAAGGTATAAATCTGATGGCTTGCAACAATGGAAGACATAAAGAGGTTGGTGATGGAGGCTTGTATTGGATCTTAGTTCACGCATGGTTTTCTACGACATGTGTTCGTTCAATTATGTAATTTGAATATAAAAGCGGTTCGAGCGTAATGGAGTTTTACCGCGTTTTCTCGACGCGGAAGACGTTTCAGCAATCGGAGTGGTGATTCAGAGGTTTATTGTAGAACGAAATAACAGAACGAGGAAACGGAACGCAAATGGGATTTGGGTTAATTTGACGACAGTTGGAGCAGGAAGATTGTGGGCTAAAATACAGGGAACCATCAAGAGGCATAATACCTATTAGGTGCCCTTAAAAGTTTGATTGCTCAATTCGGTTAGCCGCACCGGTCTCGTTATAGATTGAGGGTGCAAATTAACATATAATCCTAAGGACAGAAAATTTAGCCTGTTGTTTTTGGCAGTTCGGAGCAGTTTCAAAATATTTTATGTGAATTTTTTGAGTGGTCGGTCAAGTTTCATAAATATTTCAGACTTAGTAAAACCTCTGAAATCAGAAAAAATTGAAGATTTAAATTTTTTGTGCCAATTAAAATATTTGTTTCAAGTTTTTAAAGATTTAGCGTAACGCTTTTGATATGTGATAAATTATAATCTGCAACTTTAGATAGTATAACAAACGATTTCAATTTAGTGAAAAGGTATACATATTTAAACTTGTGGTGACATGCCAATTACAGCAGAAGGATTGTAAGTCCAAAACACACAAAACCTCAAGAAACGACAATCTTCTTTTTAACTTCTTTTATAAACATCCTGTCCTCTCTACTCTCTTCTTCATTTCATGATATTCCATTCATCAAGTATTTAATGGTCAGTACTTAACTAATTTAAAGTCATGACAATTCTATTTCGTTGACCAGTAATTTGTCGTCCATTCCTTTTTAATCCATGTCTATCCAAAGTAATTATTGTAACAACTTTCCTGTTAAAGAAGACTAAACAGCGAAACTTGCTGTTCTAGTGGAACAAATAGTTATTTTAACTCCACACGGCGCGAAATCGGTCTTCGGGTAATAAACGAGATGATACTACCTAATAAACAAGAGGCGACGAAGGAAACTTCTAAAGTGCAGTCGAATGTTCCAAAAAACCACCGCCGTTTCAAGATTAATGTCGCCGCCGTTGCAAACTTTTTCAATCGTTCTTTTTGTAGGTCCCTTCATGTTTACAGTATTGTAAAACTCCCTATTCAGCAATCGATAGTTAAACACCGGAGTTTCCATGGGAAATTACAATTTCCTCAAACCACCAAGCAATGATAACTTAATCCCCGGATTCGGCCGGATTATATGAAACGTAATAGGTACCTCCTTCAGGTAATTGGTTTGATTTAATGCGTCTCGTTTCTGTTTAACTTGCGCGCATTCTCTGAAGCAAAAAAACCAAATTCCTATCTAAATTTAGCCACAAGTCTGTAAATAGCCTGCAATAAATTGGGAGATCGACTTAGAATGTTCACGAATAAAAAGATAATGAGGGGATTTTTAAACAGTCTAGTTTTTTCAACGATGTCTTGTTAGCGACACATGTAGTCTTCAGTTTTGTTTGTTTAGTTTCTCTTAGAAGTTAATATCAGTGAATTCGACCATTCATCTCGCTTGGCGTCACTTGTGGTTGGCAACACTGCTAAGTGAGGCTAATTAATACACTTCACAATGCGGCTTCTTGTTATCAGCCAATTTCCAGTACCTCCAACTTTTCTTATTTTCTTATCCCAAAGTAAATCTTCCGAATTTCCGATGCGCCGCATCCACAGTCGCGAGCATTCCTTTCATCCCCCATATATGGAAAAGCTCTTGCAGTCGTGATAAAAGCGGGAATTTGCGCTGCGAAGCTGTTTAACTTGATTTACGGCAAAAAAATAGAAATAAACCGCCAGGCGCGCATAAATCCCCATAATTAAAGAGCACGGAGGCGCGCAATTAGCCGAATTTAAAGAATGAAACGAGGTAATTCGGATTTGTCCGATTTTAATTCCTCCTCAGTTGGATCTTAATTTCCTGCAGTGCTTCGTTCGAGTCAACGATAAGATAGCCCCTCTTCCGGTAGCGCTCTTTCGTTACGCTTGCATCCGGTTTACGTGCTACCAACAAAAGTATCTTTGAAAATTCGACGACGGGGTCGATATTTTTATCGCGGGGCAACTGATAAGAGACCAAAATAATAGACGGGGCCCGGTGTCAATATTTATTTCTAGCTTTGAGAGAAATATTCTACAAAGGCGGATTTTCCATTAGCACACAGGAAAAAGATTTAAAAAAATCCATATTTTGCATTATAAGGAAAGTTAATCAAAGTTTAAGTTAATCAATTGCGTAAATTGAAAACAAATATTCTGTAGAAAAAGTCATCGAGGGGCTTCGTTAACACTCAAAATCTACTGAGACTTTTACAGAAGGGACAGCTTTACCACAGAATTAGAATTATTGACAGCGTATTTAAGAAAATTTAAATTTAAATTTACGATATAAGATGTAAGTACCTGTAGAGAAAAATAGAAAAACAAGAAAACTGACTTTAAAACTGGCAGGTGTAAAGAGAAATAAAAAAGACCTCCTAAACCATCTTGGTTTTAATTAGAATTAAAAATAATCAAGTTTTCCAGTTTGTCCGCTTGATTACAGAATTGAACTTTCAGATGCTTTTTTTCTTTTTATTGATAGTACTCTTTCTATGATAATCATGTTATGTCCGACCATGAAAGGCTAAAAAAATCCTCCTCCACATTGCGACCGCTTGTCGTCCGATTCCAACCTTGGGTTTTCATGCCAATTGCTGCCAACCCTGCTAACAAAACTCGCCAACCACTCGCTTTTGCCAACACGCTCCACTTCAAAGCCCTAATTATCATGCGGCTCATAAATCACAATCAAAACTTTACAAAAATGCAAATCTCGTTAATACGGAAACCGTACTGCCTCATACCGTGTTTAATTTCGTATGCCCACTGCCGCCCCGCGTAAATTCACGCAATACGTGCAAAATCTGCCCCTTTTTTCCAGGAATCGTTGGCCTCCTTGTTTTACCATATTAGAGCATCAAATTTCTCCACATTGTTTTTTCTTTGACCATTTTTATTGCCTTATACGTGGACACGAGATAGATTCCTGTTGGACCAGTCCTGCATACTAATGGCGGGTGTCGCTATCCAAAGAAGTTAACTATTTTTGGCTTTGCGAGAGTTGAAATTTTAGGTGGAGGATTTGTCGTGAATACAAGATGGATGGTAATAAGGTTTGGCGCCAGTGGTGTAACTCGCGCACCAGACGAGGCTACAATTATTTATAAAAAGAACAAAGAAAAAATTGTAATTAATTTCAGAGGCCTGGCGGCAGATTCACATATGAAATAGAAAGAGCAGGGTAATGAGTAATCTGGACGTCAACACGATCTTTTACTCTGAATACATTCACGACTCTGAATCAGTGGCGTATCCTCAATAACAAAAACTTATTTTGAGCATGCAATAAAAAAACGTGATTCATGAAAAAATCATCGTAATTCTTTTTAACAACATCGATGACTTTAAGTACTTAACAATAATTTTAACGTCATATATTCACAACATAATCCGTTTTTAGAAAGTATACTGTCAAAAAACAAAATATGCGGTAACTATAAAATGAAAGTGAAAACTCAACTTAGTTTGTTGTACGATTTTGCTGCATTGCTAGTTCGTTTTTCAAAATATGAAATATGACAAATCACTGAAAATCTGCATAGAGATAAAAATCATATTCTAAATACCAGATGCATGTTTCATTCTTTCCTTGTAAATCTGATATTTTTCTTTCGACAACAGATAAACAGCTTATCTTACTTTCAATTTCTCCAGAAGTGCATCAGTGCGTTTTTCTCGCAGCTGTGTTAGATCAGTCGCATTGTTCAACTATTTAATCAAGTAAGTCACTGGCAGCAAACACCATAAACTGCGACATTATCATCAGGTGAGCAAACTGGAAATGCAATAAACGCGTCGTCTAAAAATAGACGTCGTCTTCTAGTAATTGCGGTAGTTCCATGTCAAGATTCTTGTCTATTTCAGTCTCAAGAAATGGAAAATCATAAACAAACATGTGGAGAAGCGCAAACTTTAAAATGTATGCTCGCTTCAAAAGAAGCCCCATTTTATATTCCGCCCACATTTGGCTTTATGTACAATTCCCAGAATTAGACAGACCACGTTCCGCGAATTGAACAGGAAGAGCTTTGGTGTAATTATGACCGAAAAGCAACCTCACCCTTTGAGGCTTTGTGCTTCGTTCGTGGAATTAGAAGCTCCTGGAGGGACTGTCCCAAAATAGCATACGGTGCTGAAAATAGCTAATAACAGTGTCAGAGTGAAGTAAAAATTACCACAATTCAACATTCTCCTAAAATTACGGTATTTATCCAGCAATTTGCATCGCTCCACAAACTCCGCCTCTTCGACGAGTTCTGTGTTACTTATCAATTCCGACATCGATTAATTTGCAGTTTGCCGAGTCGAGTGCTGCTTAACCCTATATACGAGGTCAGGATAACGATATGCGACACACATCAACCCCCCATTTTAATTAAGAATTGCGTGACCAGCGATCATTTAACATCTTGATGGTCCAGACTGTGCCAATGAGCAAAATTAATGCACACGGTCATGATATGGCGGCCTCACCATAAATACCAACACGCATCGCGTCATGGGTTGTAGATTTATGTCCCACAACTTGAATGCGGGATTTTGGGAGCAGTTTAGGAAGTCCTACGATAACACTAGGATTTTCTGGTAATTCCAACCATAAAAACAATTTGACAGAGGTGTTAGGATGTCAGACAGTTTAAAGCTCGAAATCGGAAAACCAACAAAACAAACAAAAAATCGTTTAGTACGAGATTTCGTAATATTCCTGTCTAACACAGTAGTGGATGTAAGAGCTTCTAAAGACAAATGGATCTTTTCAGAAAAGCAAAATAAATGATACAAAATCATATTTGAAACTGCATGTACACGTTAAAGCCAGTTCATTAATTTAAAGATATGAACATCGTTTTTCTAGATTATGATTAATGAAAACTAAAATGTTACTACTTCCCATATTTAGTATACAAAGACACACATATATCAAATAATGAAAGTTCCTTATCTCCAAGAATGTTTCTTGTGAAATTGTGAATAATGCACTTGTTCGAACAAGGTGTATAATATCTACCAATCTACCAATTGATTGTTAAAAACCGATTCCATGTTAATTTAGAAGTCAAAGGATACGATGGCCTATCAAGTATTTCAGTTTTAAAGCGATTATTTTAAGTGATAAATAAGTAAGTACCCTTAGAATTACTAAATTAAAGTAAACTGAAACTTGTATAAAAAACAAAATTAAAAAAATATATATAAAAACCTCAAGACTGCTAAAGATTCATGTACTATTTCAATTTGTTTTTAGAATCTTAATATTTATTGAATTTATAGATGTTCTCAATCATTTGTATTATTTAAATTTTGGATTTTTCAAATTTTCCATATTTTGTAATTCTTCATTTTTTTACACATGTCCAAAATTTCACAAAAAGTACTCCATGGCTCTTTATTACAAAAAATCTAAAAGTAAACCATCTTCTCTAAAGAGAATCATTTATCTATTTTCGATAGAAAGTCTACTTTTTTCATTGGTTTCAGTACTCAAATTATGTGGCTGTCAAAAAAAAAAATAGTAAATTCGATAAACAAAATCTCAATATTCTGAAGCCTTCAAAATTATGCTAAGAAATTTTTGAATAGAAAATTTTCTATAAATTCATATTGTCCCAACTTCCAAAATTTTGAAAAATTTTGAATTTTTATTTATATTCTTAATATTAAATCAAATATTCTCGAAAATTTTATTATTATACAATTTTAATATTTGATTAATTAATACTATACCAAATTTTATAATTAAGATAAAAGGTTTTTTTTTCAGTTTAATCATGAAAAATTAAAGTAAACCTAATCAAAAAAAAAACTGCATTTTAAAATTAATAATATAAAGAAGGCCCATAAAATCTAATTTATTTGAAAGTCTACATTTTAGATTTTTTCTGCACACCCAGTGTTTGAGAATTTCACCGAAAAATCAAGTAATACGGTAAAATACCTTTTACCATCCTACAACGTTTGCAGTTCGTAAAAATCATTCATAATAATCAGTTCACATAAGAAACACACTTAAGTTTATGTACTGTTTATGATCAAAACATTAAAAAGTAAAAACAATAACAAATAATGGTCAAATTGCTTAAACAAACTATGTAGCAATACCAAGACAAATGGATATTGTTCTTTACAATGTACATCAACGAGGCCGTTCTTTAAAGACCACAAAACACAATACCAGTCCTTGGATTCATTGTAATAAACTTTTTAATTTTATTTTTAAAAAAATTATCACGCGATCAAAAAACCGATCTTCAATCCCAGTTCACTGACGATCCATCTCTTAGATTAGACAATGACTTTTTACGTCAATTAATTCTGACAATATCAAATGAAATAAATCTTGAATTGCAAAAAAATTGCAAAGCAAGAGTAGGTCAGTTTGAAAGCCACTTTCACAAAAACCATGATATTTATTCATAACAAAACTTTTTGAATAAACAGTGGGGGCAAAAATGCTAACATTAGGACATTACCCTAAAATTTTCGGGATTTTTTTAATGGCGACCCTACAGCAGTTGGTCCAGGTCATTTAAACATCAAAATTGTCAATTTGGAGGTTATGTTGCGCTATGCAAACGAGCTGCTGCTTCCGTTGCTGACATCGCTTAAACAGCAATAAAAAGGAGCGCCCGGAGTCCCGGAGTGGTCACGCGAGCGATTATTTTCCGGTAATTCAGCAAAGCGTTCAATTTAATGGCCCCCTGAAAATGTCGCTTGAAATTAGTCACGCGTATGTATCGTCCTAATGAATGCGGTCGACATTTTCAGGATTCCATGGTATCGACCCTGTCACCTTTTTATTTCTTCCCTCAACAAGACCCGGGGCTGTCGGGAAAATTGCATCTCCTGTTTTGAAACCTGTTCGTAAATAAGGGGGGCGGCTGCCCGTGTTCAAATTTGCTTTAACTACGTAAACAGCATTGTTCGCCGCGACCGGGGGCGGCGCGTCACTCATTCTACTTAAATTAATGAGTTTTGACGAAAAATGCATTTTAAATTTGAATATTTTAAATCTCGTATGCGATCAATGAGACGCCGTTTATAGGCATACAGCAGACTCTATAAGGGAAAATTTTCATTTATAGATTTCCCATGTTAGTTGAAAATGTTCAAGTTTGACTGATTCCTTTTAGATAATTAATTATCTCTAGTAGAAATTGATGTAACAGTGTTCATTCTAACGAGAGTATACTTCATTTCGCGTTTTGGCTTCTCGTTTCCTAATTGTGATAGAACGCTCTGCGGTATACTTCATAAAGGCTTATCCCTTTCTCTTTCACATAAAGGATTAAATCGACGTGTCTTTTGTGCGGTCCTGTAGGAAATCTACCTCGAACACACGTATACAATAAAATAACGAGTCCGGAGAGATTGTTGCGGAGAAAATCACGAACTCGATGTTATCTACAAACAAATTTGAATGAAGCATTGCAACCTATTGTTGCCTGCCACTATTATAATTCTTACATACGCTATTAAATGCATGTTACGACTTTTTGTACAATTGATAATGTCTGCGCTGTTTGATGGTCACGAAAGAAAAAAACACTAATGACACACCAAAAGGGGTTTACAATCAAGCGCAATTGTTATTTCTTTGTTTAAAGCTATTGTTAGCTTAGAGTTCAGTTGAATAGGTTTTTTAAGGCGCTGAATGTCGAAGGTAATTATGTCGTAACCTGCATTAGGTTTATTATGCACAAACGGAATCTGTGCTGTGAAAGTGGCGCTAAGAATTGAAAAAAATCAGGTAGTGGCGGCTGATTGCTGGCCAAAAATAATATTAAAAAAAAAACAGAAAACTTACTTATGTAAACTGGTTTTATTGCACTAGTTCTCTGGCGCACGATTGACTAAATTGTGAAACTTTCGCAAAATAATAATTTCCGCCGTTTCTAGATAAAACAAAACATTTTTTTTAGTTGTAATTTTCATTTATCTTCACTTTTTTTTCGTCTATAATTTATTGTTAAAAATACATTCTCATTGCTACACTGTTACCTTGTTGAGTACTTTATCAGAATTTGAGCAATTCGTGACCTGGTTTATGTAATCGGAAAATACACAATAAAGATTTCTCCGTACCTAATCTCAAACAAAAAGCGACCAATTTTGCATTTTATTCAAACTGATATATTCCAACAACTTAGAAATGTTATTTTTAAATTCATATAATCCAACTTTGCTGATTACAATAAATGTAAACAATTATGATACTCTCAAGCTCAAGGCTGGGTACATATTGTTTGTAATTGGTGAAGAAAATACAACAAAAATGTATATCTATAGGCTACAAATTTAATAATATGCAACATTTCTTCCTTTAATTCATAACTTTTTTAGATATTTTGAATTCTTTGTATCCCTTTGACTCTAGATATTTTGGACAATCTAGATGCATTAGATGCTATCTAGTACAAATTTTAATTTTTTTTATCGTTCAGATATTCTAAATTTCTGTAAATCACTTATATTTTCCAAATCCTCTAAATTTTTTCTCGTCTAGATCCTTTCAATTTTTTACATTTATAAATTCTTACGATTTCTGGAGCTATTTAGCAGTTTGCTGAATCTTCGTCTAATTTGGATGTTCTAATTTATTTATACTTTAAAATTCTGCGTATTTTTTTTTTCAGTTATGTAAATTTTTTGGTTTGGTTTTGTTGTACAGGTTGTGCAACGTTCTGAATCAACCGTTTAGATATTTTTTTTTGGACTATTGATCTATTTTTCTAGGTATTGTACACTCTAAATTTGTTTCAAATTTTACGGTTTCTAAGAACTGTTCGTATTTATGATATGCAAAATAATAAATTAGTCTCAAACATCTTTACATATAGTACCAACAAACTGGAAAAAAGACCTTAGTTATATGGAAAAAGTAACGCATATTGTTATACAAGGAAACACACTTTAAAACGTGCAGTCAAAACAACTTATAAAAATTTAGGACGAGAAAGCAATCGTTATCAAAGGGCAAAACAACAACCTATTTTTTTTTTAAATTGATAGAAACAGAACAAAAAGTCACGAACAAAAGCTACAACGAACATAGATTCCCAAAAAACAAACAAGGAGATAAAAAAGTTAATAAAGAAATAATACATGTACATGCTAAAGTATTTACCGACTAATATAAAAAATTATAAATATAGAATGATTACAATAACAAAAGTAGGTACAAAAATAATAGAGATAACTATGGAAAAAAACGAACTACAAGTTCGAAACCAAAATGAAGGTAAATTTAAAATAAAAGAAACTGACGCCCTTCTGCACAAAGCAACAGCAAGGAAAACGATGAGAACACGAAAGCTGAGGTACGAGCAATTGTAACGAATAAAACTGTAGATCTCTTAATGACGGTAGTGGAATTAGACAATATTTTTTATAGAGGGAAAGCTTAATAAAATAAACATGAAAATCAATATAAAAAGAACAAAAGGTGTGATTGTATCAAGAGAGAAACGAAGAAAACAAGTAAAACAAGTGGAGAGTTTCAAGTATTTAAGATGTCTGACCGAAAGTAACGGGAAAATAGAAAAATTAATCATATGATAAAGTGAGAGAATCGTGTGCAATATTGTGAATATTCCCTCGACAAGAGAAGTTTTCCTTGGCTGGGACAGTGAAACTATTTGCTGCCCTCAAAATCATCCTAGAAACTACATTTATGGTAAATCAATATCACTAAAATCTATAAAAACAAATGACGTAACTATCTATAAAATTAACAATACAGAATGACACCATTACTTAAGCATGAGCAAATCATATGATTTATATACTTTTAATAAAATTTCCATATTTTGTTAACCGCTGCAAGGTTTAAACTGTGAATGTATTTTTTAATTTCATTTAAGCAGCAGTCAGGGGTCTAAAACAAGATCGTCTCAAAGCCACTTTATTATAAGAAACAACACTTTAGAAAAAAAAGATAATTAATTTTACCGTCCTTATTAATGTATTTTGATTAGCAAAAAGTCAAAACAATCGTGGATCGATCGGCTTGGTTATATTACTGTAACAGCTTATGAAGCTTGAAACAAACGCTAATCGATATTGCACCATTGCAGAACAAAGCATCACATGTTAGAAACGTATTAGTTTGGATGCTTTTCATTCTTTAGTTACACAAATTCGTCTGAAAAATATTTTTTACAAAGCTGGTAAAGGGTTAAACTACCATGTTCGAACATTTCATATATCTGTGGGCAAATTAACGAAAATTGAATGAACAAGTGTGAATCGCCAGTCGGTTCAAACTTCAGAGTATTCTTCTCGAAAGAGGATGAAAAATACAACAAACGAAAACAACGAATGTAGGCTACATCAACAATCAATAATAATAAATTCCTGATTAGATGGACATACTGTACACATTTGATATTTTCCTCTTGACAGATTGGGAACATCACTTTTGCCCTGCAATTTGTCTACATCGAGGTTCGAACTTATTGATCTAAATTTAAACCAAAAAACTAAATAAAATAAAATTTTCATAATGTATCGTTAAGTTTCCTGATTCTAACGACCTTATCAACTATGTACAACCCATATCTTATCTGAACAACGCAGGAAATGTGTGCTATATAAGAGAGTCACTTGGCACTCATCGAGTGCTTCCATGACAAAATGCCAGGACCGTCGACTTTGAAATCTTCCAGATAATTAAATTTGTGGAAACTGGGACTAGAAATTTTAATTTCGCTGGGAAATAACTTTCATTCCTGCACGAACGCACAGGGTGCAAAATAATGAGCAAAGTTTTCTTTTCATAAACTAATATGTCAAGCTATTTCTATGCATGTGCTATTTAGGACTTTTTTTCCCATTCAGTACACCGTTGCTTGTAGTTCCTCATATTGGACACGCGTACCATTATGACTGTGCATTTCACTGTTCCAACAAAAAAATTATATCCCCTATTTGCAGTGTCTAATCAACCGTCAAGTCTACAAATCGATTTCAAAAAAATCGTCTACACAATCAACATTTCTCCTTTGAACTGTGCAGTGAGATACAAATCGTCTGTAGTAACGGCACTTCAAAGAAGAATCTAGAAAATGCATTCGGGGACTATCTGCAAAATCGCACGTAGTCACCTAATTAAACAGCTTACTTTTTTGATAAGTGATTACATCTTATCAGTATCCAACGTACTGTAAAAACATGCTGCAGTTTCTATAAAAAAAGTACTGACGCAAGCATAGATACAAAGTCAAACACAATTTACAATTTGCACTTTAGTACATAAGATTATTGACACCCTATAACTTATTTGAAATGTAATAGACATAACACAAAGGCATCTCAATTAGTGCTAAAGCTCAGGCACAGCTACTAACCAAAAAAGCAGGATTACCACCAGATTTTATATTCGAACGCCTGTTTTTATTCGATCACATGTCATTTCTGTAAATATATCTTAAAATATTCATAATAAATTCATGCTCTCGACATCTGCACATGAATCTACGTATTATAAACGTTTACAAGCTTTTCGAGCATCTTATAATCCGCCCAAATATACAGCGAACTGTATTTTAAGGAAAGTTCTGTGTGTTTGAGTAAGTACCTAGGTATGTGACAAAATTAATAAAATTCAATTTTTAGCAAAAAATATGATTCCTTATTGATACCGTTTTAACGGAAATTTGTTGTATATCGTGAATACTCATCATATAAAAACGACGTCGAACGACCTTTGAAATTTCAAATCTGTTGGTAACACTGTTACTTCAGCTAATATACAATGATGTCATTGTTGATAAGTTCTTTTAGACAACAAATCGGAACTATCAAAATCTTAATCCAAATTTTAACGTTGTCTTATAATTGTAACATCTTAAAAAATGAATTTATGAACACTATAAAAAATATTTAATGACCAATGAAGGTGAATTTTGGCAGAAAATCAAATCGCTAGTTGGTATTATACTCCATAATTGAGTCTTTGTATAAATAAACTCGCCTACTAGATTCGCCGAAATTCGTGAATGAATCATAGTAAACTTTCACGACTATTTTAAAATTCATTCATTCCATCATGTGGCAGCTATATAAATCCGAATCCGTAAACATGAAAACCATTACTCATTCATAGAGTAATGTTCCAATCGCAGAACGGAAGTTTTTTAAAATTGGTAGCATTGCGACAGTATTTAAAATGCAAGACATGCCAACATCGAAAAAAATCTACCGCAAAAACTCGACACCAATATTTACTTTATATAAACAGCCTTGACGTCTAAATAAGCAAATAATTAAAGTAGTTGCTTGGCGTATCGTGCGTTTATTTAGTGTATCAAATTTTGAAGAATCGGATCGGCAGTTCGCGACCTTGACTGAAATCAGCAAAACAATGAGAAGTCAGTCATTAGTGCAGTGTGTATTTGCATACACAATAGGTACATTTCCTCTCCGGCGACCCTGATTTTTTTTTTTTTTTAAACAAAGGTGGTAATGTTGTTGGTAGACCCCAGAGAATTAAAAAACAAGTAACAACATAAAAATGATTACTGTCAATATGAAACAAAAGCACAACAGCCCGTCTGTGAATATGCAAATAAGAAATGCACACAAAGCGTCGTCTCACCAAACAAATCTCTTTAAAAACCTAACCTAAAGACCATGCAATCTGTCAAAAGAAACGAGAATAATTCGCCGAAAATCTACTATAATGACATAATGATTCAATTTTTGCACTGACCTTGGTGTAAGAACTCGATCCTTCTAAACAATACATAAAAAAATCCACTAAAAATCTTCTATCCTTAAAGAAAAAAAAGAACCAAAACACAAGCTCTACACTACTAGAGAACTACACACGTTCCAGCATGGCGCCTCGCGCAAACTGATTCTTCGAACATTCTCAGACTGTTATGCACCACTCTGTAGAGAACGACGCATGCGTTCGGAATTCAATACTCATTCGATTTAAATATTCGTGCATTTCATACGTAAATGGCGTTGGGGGATGCTGGTGGAGGGCAAAGGGTCATCTTGGTAAAGACTTCGGGTTTGAAAGGCAATTTTGTTTTTTATTTTTTATTTTTATGGTGCTACACATGTGGTAGGGTTCTTGGTTTTTAATTACTGTCAAATACGTCGTGTCTGGAGGGTTTTTTGTGTTTAGTGTTGCGGTACTGAGAAGTCAAGGTTAGTGCTACTGTATAAGATGGTACTTTTCCTTTTATTTTAGTCCTCGATAATATTTAGCGAATAATTCAGTGAAACTAAATTATAATATTTTGTGTTGGCAATAATTAATTTCAAAGCTGTAACACTGTGCCAGTATTGCGCCGTTATATGTATGTTAACTAATCTTATCATTCAGCAGTTTGTAGATTACACTGCATGACCGATAAATTTTAGTTCTATCAAACTTGTGATCGAAAAACTAGAATCTTGTTTGTGTTGAAAACAGTGTTATTTACCGATTTCGATACTTTAAATTTCGTTCATGAGACAGTTGTCAGCAATAACATCATTACATGTCAACCAAAATTTAACCATAAAGAACAAAGAGACGTTTTAAGAGATTTTAAGAGATAGACAAACATAGCTAACAACACATCTAATTCCAAACCATTTGGGACAGAATTTTTATTTTGTCATATTGATACAATTCTAGTTTTTCAGACAATTTATAAATGTAGCTTCTTCCTAGTTCTTTCCTAGTTCTGAATTATAAATATAATATAAAACTTCATGAGCAAGCCCAGTTGTCAATTTCTTGCACATATCCATTGGAAAATTATTTCATAGTTGATGAAGTATTTTATAAATTCAAGGCAATCAAATAAAAAAGTACTGCATATTAAAATATCCTTTATGGGATAATTTTTAAACCATGAAGTGACATTTGATAAAACTAGTGCAATAAACTAATTTTACATTTAATATAACACACAAGTAGTCTAGCTATCAGTATAAAAAGAAACGATATCAAAATTTCTTTTATATGTTTCAAAAGTTGAAAAAAATTCTTGAAAGTAATCGAATATAAAACTTTGGGTGCAATCTATATATAAACAGACTCTACACTTGCGTAACTCTCATATTATATTATGTGCCTACTAATTACACAAATGACTTCTCTAGTTTAACCCAAAAAGTGCTTGAATTTTGTCATTTTTACGAGGCCTTTTTAATGTTGTGTTTAACAATGTTGTTCTAATACCAAGCGTTTTATCAAGTGGGTTGTGAAACTAAAAACGTATGTCGCCTTATTAAATCTTGCTAACATTTTGAGACTTTAACCTCGTTTAGTCTATCATTTTATTATTTATGGTGTTATAAGATAACATACGTTTTTATTTTCATGGCCCACTTGACAGAAAGACTTTTGGATCTCTCGGTATTGTTACATTTATAGACAAATAAACGTCAGAGTTTTTACCTTTACAATTTCAAAAATGTCATATGACAATCGACGAATGTTTATTTTGTTAGGTTGGTAACAGATTTAGATTATGTTACCATATCTAATTTTCAAGTTCTAATCTGTGAACTCAAAAGTCAAAATACAAAATAATAAAATGCATAACTGTCAAGTTCAAATCTGTCAGTTTGAAAGTCAAATAGAATAATCACGTAATTAAGTACAAACTGTCGAAATTTTAAACCTAAAAATCAGAAAAAAATAGATCAAAAATTCGACAACTGCTGACAGATGCCAAATCACTAAATTTACTTCAATTATTTATTTTAAAGTCACGTTTTGATTTTAAGTCAAAAATAAGTCGGCACGTATTTTGACGTTGTTCAAAATGTACCAAAGAGTATTTTAGGTTTTTATTGTATGTTTGTTGATAAATGACTGAAGCAAATGTAATAGACTGGTGGATGTAAATTGTTGGCAATCTTCCATATAAATTTTAATGTTGTTTTTAGGTTGAGAATTTAAACCATTCGTTGTTGAGTAACTACTTAAAAAAATGTAGTAGCCTTTAAGGTTTAAACAATGTGAAACAACGAGTATCAACAATGACAAAACCAAGACCAATGAAAACAAAAGGAAAAAAGCAAAAAACTCGGTCAAAACGACAATATTATTTTACTTTAATTTAGTATTTAATTTAAAAACAGACATGCCAATATAAAACTTGTTGCCAACTCAACAACAAAAATTATAAACATTTACAGTAGCACACCGACGAGTGCGACAACCTGTAAATAAGATTTTTCAGTTCGTAACATATTTAAAAAGCAACGTCTATTTGGCATTGTATTCTTTTATGTTGATAACTTTGTTCATACCAATAGACTTCACATTCCAAAACCTGCTAGGACCTCGTTTTTAATTGCTTATATCTCATATAGTATAATTTATTATTGTACGACCGCTACTAAAAGTTGGTTTTAGTAGCCGGAGCAAACAAAAACAGAATATTATCATACAAGCACTAAAAGTAATCTACTTTTAATAAGTTGAAAATGTCTCTTTTTTTATTTTGGTTGAAAGGTCGCAACATAAAAGAACTTTCAACTCTTGTATCATAAACTACTAGGTAATTATTTTGTATCTATTGGAATTACTGACATTGCCGACGTCAGCTGAAATATCAGTAGTTGTGTAAAAATACATTACTTTATTAAGTAAGTACATATTGCAAAACATATACTTAAATAAAATGTAAGTGGTTAAATTCATGATAAAGTATAAATAAAGTACGTGAGTTTGTTTGCTGATCCCAAGGAGGAAACAAACAAAAATACCTTATCATGAAATAGAAATAGTGGTTAAGCAGAAATGTGTAAAAATAAGCAGACTAACAGAATAATAGATTAAAATTTTCAAAACGGTTTTAATTAAATTTTATGTTTTCCAAAATCTTTAATGTCTATCTGTCTCTATATCAAGCACCGTTAAGGAAAAACAACATTTTGAAAAATTGTTTTTGTTTTACAAACATTGTTTTTATACGTGAATCTGCTTTCCTCTCCCACATCAAACGTACAAAAACAAGCTGTCGCTAAAACAACTTCAAGAAGACAAAGAGATTACGCTCCCAGCTGATATGTCTTCGTAAAATTGATTCTGACGCGTTACAAAACATGAAAGAACTAGGAAAATATCAAAATTGACGTCTCAGTCGGATTCTTTCACCGATACAAATACAGATGGATTACATTGGGATTGTTGCAAATGTCAAATTGTCAAATTCGTTACCAACAAAAATAAAATTACTTGTCAAGTTTGACAAAATTTTCAGTTCTTTTCTAAATTCTCGTCTAAGTTTGGATATAGATCATGAGTCGTCGCTGCCGCCTCGAAACAGAAAAACTTCGCCATCTCAACGACGAACTTGAGGAAGAAGAAAACCGTATTAAAGCTCAAAGAGAACGTATTTACGCTCCCATAATTTGGAAACGTCTAGGTTCCGGGATACGCATCCAAGACTTGCATCCAGCTTATTACGAGCAAGTTCTGCAAATTATCCAAGTTGGTGGTTGTACGTGACAAAATGCGCTTTCACCGGTTTTGACTTTTAGGAATGCTATTTAGAAGAAGAGGTTTTGTGCCGGAATAGTAAAATTAAAGAGGATCCAGAGTCAGTAAATTCGTTCATGAAGGCTTTACATTATTTTATGAGTGATCGTACTTCCATTATCGCCGTGGATGAGCGTGAGTTATCTGATGGAAAGGGTGTTAAAGGGAGAGAAAGAGAAAGCGATGGGTGATTAACGGTGGGTTTGTCGGCTGTGTAAATAAGCGTCGAAAAATGAGGATGCAAGAGCTGTTTAATTATGTAAATAGCGTAAATTACGATTTGATGGAGTTGTTACGCACTTTACACGCGTTAAAATCAACTTGCCCAAGAGCGTTGATAAAGATTAAATCGTAATTTAAAAGAAAAAGTTTGTTCTGTAAATTATATCCAATTAAGGTCGCTTTTACAAACCAGGTATAAGTAAACCTAGAATAGCGTGATTTTCCAGATAAACCTAGAAATGGAATTTTACAATCATCAGGTAGATTTTCAGATGAATGAAAGTTGCTATGCATAACTCCGTCTGAAAGCGATATAATATTGGATTTATTTCTCGTATAAGTAGCGACAGCGATACATGCACATATTTTATTCATTTCGAAAAAAGTGTTTAAGGAAAATATTCATGATTCTTTACGACGAAGGTATCATTATCATTTAACGCCCGCATCAGTTTTTTTTAATCATGGAAACTAAACCCAAATTATATTAAAAGGCTATGAAACTTTGACCTTTTTGAAAACGTAATGAATTAATAGTCTACACTAATTGATAAATAAAAATAGTAATTTTCAAATTTTCTTTAGCATAATTATAACTAAGATACCTGAGGCGAATAAGGCCCACCCAATTTAAAAACACAATAAATTGAGTAATTGGTGATATTGAACTATGAAAACAAGTCGTTAAGTTGTTTTATTTGCACAACTAAAAATAATTGAAAAAGTAACACAAAAGTGAGAACAAGTTCAGTTATAGATTTCGAAACTAGATCCCAGTAAACTAAAACAGTTTTCATACTATCTGAGAACATTAGTTTTGTTGAGAAAAACAGTACTCAAATTCTAATTAGTCTAATCACAATTATGGGGAACAATACTTATGGATCTTCTTTTGTTAGTCCCATGCACTCCTCGTGGTACCATTTACTACAGTTACCATTCTGTGACATGTCTAATAAACGTTTTTCCTTGCATTCATAGCAATAGCAAGCTTCTTTCGAGACTTTGGTCCTATTTTCTTCTCCTTCACCTTTATAAGATTGCTGTCTTTTCTTTAAATCTTTAATTTTCTTGTTTTCTTCTCTGTGATCAGTTTTTGCTGTTATCTTTGGTTTTTATTATTATTAAATTCAAGCTTGTTGCAAAGCATTTTTGTGCGAGGTTTCAAATGTGGATCTTATTATCCTGACTTTATTTATCGCGGGTTTCTTAGAAATGTATCATATTATTACTTAATGCTATGTAATGTCATTGTTATTAAACAGTGTGCTCATAGGTCATGTTAAGAGAAAACACTTTTTTTTTATTTTTTTATTTTTATTATTATTTATTCTTTTTTATTTTTAGTTTTATGTGAAGAATGTATTTTTTTATAAAAACTGTAAAAGTCACAATTAAATGTCAATTAGTGTCTGAAAGATTTCTGACTTTTTTCACATCGATTTGGCTAATTCAGCTATGACTTTCAAGTTTGTGTACGTATTTAATACATTTTCTTGGAGCTCAGTTGATGTTCACAACACTTTACGAAAACACTTATTAAGAGCGATGATTTAACTAATTTAATAAAAACTAGTGTAATCATCCCTCCGATGATGGTATATAACTTTGTTGCCGAAACGTGCGTCAGTAACTTTCTGACATTTTTTTTTAGTGTGTGGGCTAATAAGTGTTTGTGTAAATTGAATGTCCAAGTTTTTCATAAAATTGTTTTATTTTCCAAATGTTTTATAAAGCTTAACTCATTTTTGTAATGCTTTTTCGGTTTTTTTGATAAGCAGAACTACTTTTTTTTCAATAAATCGAAGAAAAAAAGTTGGATTTATAAATATAATGACTTCTTTAAACCTCTAAGTCTAAAGAATAGCTGAACGTTTCCATTGTGGTATATTTCGCCGCTACAATTTTGACATTTTTCGCGTACCAAATCCTAAATATCTTTCTGTCCACTAAATGTAATAGAAATAGTTGATCATTTTGTCATCGGCACAACTACTTTCAACATTACGTTTATAATTATTGAAAACTTGCGTACAATTCTTGTAGGATTGCCAACTATTCCATTCCGTCTTGAATGCTCATTTGTTCTCGGATAAAGGAATGTATAAACTTGGAGTAATTATTCTGTAATTATATCACATTTATATATGTTTTGTAAAAGCGGTCTTTAGTAAATATAGTCCGTATTTGTGTGGGAGTACCAAAAATGCGAAATTGTTTAAGATTCCAGAATTTATATTTTTAATTTTTCCGAAATTTTGAGGTAAACACTATATTTGAGCCAAGTTGTTTAAAAACTGAAAAATATTAAATTTTAAATAGGTACGCCCCTTGTAAAGTTGATACATCGATGTTATTAAATTTTATGGCGTTTGATTAAATAAATAGCATTTAGCACATTTAGGAGAAATCATCAAATAATAAAAGCTACCGTCAATGGTAAAACGTTTATCCAAAGTTTCAGGAAAAAAATGTATAAGTCAAAATCATATATATAAATTGGAACTTATATATTAACCATTTTGTAGACAAATGTAAATATTTTTTATACATTTTTTTTTTCGGTTTTGAAAATAAAACCAAATTTTTAATTCCTGTTTATTTCTATCGATTTTTATAAATTATTATAATGAGCTAGGGCATTTGAAAAAATTTAAATGTAGTTTTAGCCATCTGCTGGCCGAAAAAGGAATATTTTGTTTGATTACATTATAAAGTACTTTTTATGACTAGGTTACTCTTGCCGCTGTTATGTAGCATTTTGATAGAATAATGATAGAATAAAAGGGCGACCTTCAGCGTTAGTAATTAATTCAATTAACCCGCTTGTCAACGTATGAAGAGTTCTGAAAAACATTTTTGAAGACGATCACAAAGTTTTGTATGCAATTCGTTCACACATATTCAACATCTTCAAGCGCTCGAAACTTCAAGATAGGTCATCAGTTTTTTGACCGAACGATTAATCTATATGGAAAATAATTGATAAGTCACATGATTGGAATTTAAGAATTTGCATGTTGCATTGGTCGAGAAGCGTTGTCGCCGGTATATCATAGTAGTGATAAAAAAACGGCAAAGTGCATATAAAGATTTTTTTGCGGCCACAAGAAGCTAACAAAATGTAAGAAATTGAGGTTCAGTTCGTAAAATGTATTTTGACAGATGAGTTTATAAAATTATTATTTATACGACCGCAAAACTGTAAAATACACGTTTATAAAGTAGTTGCTCAAAAAAATAATATATATGGTCTGTTGCAAACGGCAATTCTTATTTTGTGAGTTGGAAAAATTTTCATATTCAGATTAACAGCGGAAAAAATATGTTTGAAACGTTGGAGCAACGTTGTTAAAATCTTTATGAAACCACTAATTATTTATATAATTTAGAAATCGAAATTTAGAATATGTACAAAATGGTTATGCAAAAACAAAAGACAAAATTATAAAATAATATAACCTATTTCGCTTTCAGCTTCAAGCTGAATTTGAGAGAGTTTGAGAGAGATTGAAGTTTATCATAATTAAAACATTAGTTTGTCTTATACAGGATTATTGCTGCAAAATATCAATTTGAGATCTAAGTGCTTTACTCGATCAGCTTATCCTTATCTTTTATAACACTATAAAAACATGTTTCTACACTCGTATGTTTTATATCTACATTTTTATTTTTGATTACTCATAATATTTTTATAATATTATTATTTTAGAGATAATAAATTTTCTACTTAAAAATTATTTTATTCCAGAAATTTTATGATAACGAAGTATTTTTTGACAAAAATCCGTTTAATTAAAACAAATTTTAATAATTATAAGTATTTCAATATTACACCTAAAAATTATTTTGCTGTATATGAGACAACTTAAATGGCAAATATTAAAATAATATGTAATAAATAGATACAAGATTAAGAGGTAACACCATCTCAAATCTGTCATAAAATAAATTAATTTTGATTTTTATTGTAAAAAACAAGATTTTATTGCAAAAAATTCGTGTTTTCATTTAAAAATCATTAATTTTATTAAAATGTTCTCCATTTTGTTGTAAAAAGCAATGAGCCCTTCGTCTAACTCCATCAATGACACGTTGCAACATGAGGTACCAATACGGTTCCGGTTTCAAGAATAACTCGATTAAAAATTGTCTTGACCGCTTGATATTTTTTATTACACTTGAATTAAAATCCTAATAAGCGAAAACCTAGATAATAAAAATGTCTGTAACATATTTGAATGATTCATTTATGAACAAGTAGTACAGGCAACAAATGAATAGTTAAAAAGTATAAAGGCCTATATCAAAGTGTGTCCGCATTGCTATGGAGACATGCAAGTACACGCACTACAGACACGGTTAGATGACAAAAAGAACAGGGTCTCTAAAAATGTTGGCAGTTGTCACTTTTGCAACGTAAGGGCATTAAGGTTTTACTACTTTAACTTTCATTTATTTATATTTACAATGTTATGTTGGTTGTTTTTGACATTCTTAGAGTTTTTTTTTTGATATTTTTAAATTGGAGTTATGTTTATCTATGTTTGAGTTGAATTTATTTATCACCACTTTTCCATTATTAGGATTACGACGTTACGTTTTTGTATCGGTCAAGTCTTGATTCAATGACATCAAGTTGAGAATGACCGTTGCTCGAAAAAATTCTTGTATATTTAAAAAATTTAAGCTGTCTTTTCATGTCATTTTGATTTGAATCAAAATCCAAAATAACATAAAAATAGTTGTTCAAGTTGATTAAACATCATAACGACATAACATAACAACGTAACATAACTACAATCAAATAATTTAATTTTACTAAAAACCGTTTAACTAAAGTAAGAGGTCAAAATAAATAGAGGCTACAATTGCAAAACGTAAAAAAACTAAACAGTAGAAAAGAATGCTACTTCTAGTATTGATCAAAATTACAACAGCAGTAAAGTAATAGATATTCTTTTAATTTGAGCAATTGATCACTTGCTTATATCCTTACTTAACAAATATAACAAGATTTTATCAAACAAAATATTATTGTATAAAACCCACACACCAAAATGTCAGTTTATTAGTTGACCCGCGATTCGGTAGCAAAGCTACAGTATAGTTCTGGACATGCTTTCAATTCCCAAAAGATTTGGATTGATACATCACGAAGCAATGTTCAACGTGCAATTTAATGTTGATTTAACCGAGTGAATTAATTTCGAAGATCAAAAAAGAGTGGTCACTAGTGGTCAGTGTTCATCTTGTTTGGTGCTTTGTGCAGATCTTTACTCTGTCTGTCAACTTTCAAAGCAATCCATCAGTATAAATACTTCTAACAGAAGTTTGTCATCTTTAACTTTGTAGTACGCAAACCTACAAAAAAGAAAACAAAATGTGTGCTTGCATTCGAACCTGAAAAAATGTTATGTCTGCTAGATGCAATTTTAAGCAATTAAAAATGAAATTTTGTTATTGGTCCGCCTATAACAACAAATATGTCTTGATTTTAAGATATTATTTGCTCATTTTATTAGGACATGTTCCTTCTTTATCATTTTTTTACTAGCAAGTTTTTGTAGCAACACAAAATGCCAACAAGAGCACCTATCAGATGTATTCTTTAATCTTAAATCAAATCAAACTAAAGATGAAATTATTATGTATTTTAACACCTCAATATTTTTGGAACCACTGTCATTTCTATCAATGCGATGGTGTCTATAGTTACAACTTTAGCGTCTCTATCGCAACGCGCACACAGTTTCATATAAGCTTTATTATTATACCTCTTCAATGTGCGCAACAATGTAAACAACTGTTAATCATCTTCACATAAAATTATTTTACAAAAACTATTAAAGAACGTGTTCTTAAAGGTTTAAGATAATTAAACAGCATAGAGGTTTTTAACTATGTTACTACTTTAAAGATATTGGGTAGTATATTTCCCAATATCTTTAAAATAGAACTTTTAACACTAAAAATAAATCCTAGATCTTGATATTCATTAGTCATTACATTAACAACAGCGTTTGTTAATTAAAATCTGATAAATTTTTGGTGCGTAGGAAAACGAGCGCTATGTTAATATAAATATATCCTAAATAATAATTATTTTGAAACATTTTTTTATATATTGTCACTTCCATGATTTGACGAATTCCGACTGTAAAATTATTAATGATTTTAATTAAAGAACAAAAAATACGATTGTGTTCAGTATTAAAAAGTGTTATCAATACGAATAGTTTATTTTTTAAATTGTTAATTTAGTTAGATTCAAAAGTATTTTTTTCTTTGATAAAATTGGTTCAGACGATTTTCACCACAATGAGCATTTCATCGCTGTTCGGGAACAAAATCAGCATCCATATCCAAGCATTACTACTGGAAAATTTTTCTTTTGTGTGTGACTTAACTAAAGAAAATATTAGCAGAACTTTGAACTAAGTAGATATCATCGCAGAGATTTAATTGAAATTAAATGATATTTATGTCTTCTTTGTCAATACAGATCAATTCAAGTCGGTTTGCTTACATAATCTTATCAATTAATATTTATATTGGTCTACAGGATAAAGTGTTGGAGCTAGAAAAAATACATTAATTGTTACATCTAACAAGAGAAATATCAAAACATGTTTTGTATCATAACAGATCAAACTGTTTAGAAATATAAATAGGTTAAGAAATTTTTGTTTTGATAAAACTTAATAAGTTCAGATTCTTTAAAAAAAGAAAAACGTTTAAAGCTAAATCCTTTAGTTTTTCTTCTAAACCTTGAATTTTTTTTAGACATAACATACTCGTGAAGCACTAAATCATTTGTATTATTATGTTTTTACTAATTTTTTATGTTTTTTTTTTGTAATTCTCACAAAATTTCTTTTATTTATAGGTAATGAAGATGCAATTGCAGGCTTCCTCATTCTCAAAGTAATGCACAAAAACGACTATAGCGATGTCTTTAGCCGTACCAACCAAGGCGAAGGCGAAAGTTTTAATAAAATTATGTCTTTTTTGAATTACCTCGGCCGAAAAGGAGATATCTATACAACATTAGATTGCGAAGTTTTCTTACGATACGTTCTCCTTTGCATCAGTCCGGAGTATCGCAAGAAGGGTAAAATCGTCTCAGAATTCGCTACTGAATCCTTAATCCTACTTTACAGGATTAGGCTTTCAACTGTTCTTAGCTGGAGTAGATGTCGCCAAATCGCTCAATATCCCCGTAGTTATGGGAATGCTCTCAAGTTGGTCACTTCAGAAATTGGCTAAAAAAATCGGGATGAAGGTAAATTTAAGCTAGGCAACCAAAAATACGCATGTGTAACTTAGGTTGTTTTTGAAATGTACTACGTTAACTGGAAAGATAAATTCGGCGAACTTATTTTCCCGGAGCCAGGAGTGGGAAATTACACCTGTGCAGTGATGGCGGGGAATTTGCCACCGCCGCCGAAGCCAGAACCCCCGCCAGCAACAGATGAACAAGAAGAAAAACTAACAAGGGAGGAGAAGAGGAAATTGAAAGCGAAGAAGAAAAAATAACAGAATTCATAGTTCGTCTTTTATTGTGTTCAATTCAGGACGAATAGGAAGGCTTCGCCAGAACTCTGATCGTTCTTTAAAAAGACCATTCTTCATTACAAGGCCTTCGGCTGTGATGTAGTAGTACTCCATATCTTTATTTGTCACAGGATGCCACTTTGTGGAAATAAAGTCATCAATGACCGGTGTTGGATTGCTGTAACAACATTAATAAGAAAAGTAAAATTATAACAAAGGATGCATACCCAGTTTCGGCAAAGTTCACCCAAAGAGTGGTTAGAATTTTAGCTACTTTCTTATCATTATCACTTGGAGGTTTATCAGGGAAGAGACCGTCCCCAACTGGGAACAGGTATTGAAGTTCATCGGCATGACACACTCCATAGTCTTGTTCTTTATCTCCAAAAATCTGGGTAAACGAAGATGTTCCTCGGTGTCCAAAAAGATAGTAGTACACTGGTTTTTTACTATATTTGAGGTAGTATTGGATGGCTTCGTCAGCTCCATTGAGAAACCAACCATCAGTGTACATCTACAAGAAAAAAACAGCTAATCCAAAAAAAAAGAAAGAAGAGTCTTACATCAACAACATCAAATCTTGAACTGATGTTGACCCGCGCACCTCCAAAATAAAAGTTTTTAATTCTTGTAGTAACATCGTCAATTTTTGGACTAAGTTCATCATACAACAAAGAGATCGGTACCACCTCATTGAACTTTTCTTCTAATTCATCAACAAGATACGGGTTACCAAAGATTCCGGCAGCTCTTAAAGCGCCATCATTTGAATTAAGTCCCACAATCCAAGGGACTTGTTCAAATCGACCGGACTTCATACTCTCGATAGGGTGTTCAACCAAAAAAGCACCCTCTAAATTTGGCTCAATAACGGGTTTGAATGGAATCATAGGATCTGTGTCCCATTTCTTAAACTCACAGTTAAAATTGTTTTAAAGCATAATTAAATAGTACCATAAAAATGACATCTTTGGCTATTAAATCGTACGCTGGTACGTCTTTCAAACACTCAACGATCTCTTTGCTCGTTTCGGTTCCACAACCAAACTCCTTAGCCAACATTTTAGTATGTCGCAAAGCTTGACCCTCTGGAGAAACAGCCCAAAGACAATGGGCGGTACCACTTTGCGAAATCGCCGTTTGGAAAAGACCTATAAATGATACAATTATTTCAAGGTTTGCATCATCGTGTTTGCCCAACCTTTGCTTAGTGGAGAAACCATGTGTAACTGGACACTAGCGCCGCCTGCTGATTCCCCAAAAATGTTGATTTTCTGAGGGTCACCACCGAATGACTCAATATTTTCATTAACCCATTTTAAAGCCAGGTTTTGGTCCTTCATCCCGTTGTTGCCGGGTACCACTTCATCACCAGTGCTTAGAAAACCAAGGGCTCCTAGAAGGAATTCGTCCTTTACTGAGGAAACAAAAGACAAGGAGACGTACCTAAACGATAATTGGTGACGACAAGTATCACATCACGATCCAAGAGAATGTCAGGACCGTACCAAAAAGAATTTCCGCCGCCGCATAGCCAACCTCCTCCGTGGAAGAAGACCATTACAGGGAACCGCTTTTTTTCCTTTTCATTGATCTGAAAAGGAAAATGGTACAATTAATATTTGTGGTATTCACGGAAATTGATAGACCTTGTCCCATAATTGTATCTATTAAAATAAATTGTATATTCGTCAACTGGAATTTAGTAGACGGTTTTTCAATATGGTTTAATTCTGTTGTTTCTTTTTTGTTTTATTGAAGGATAATGTTATTGTCATAATCACCATATCACGCTGTTCCATTGATTTAATAAACATTATGTTAATTGAGGCCAGATTTTTTATATTGATTTCGGGTCATTGCTTTTACTCTTACTGTTTCCATTCAGAACTGTACTTTCAAAAACTGCAATAACGTGTTCGAATTTTATCTTGGTTTTTTACAAATGAAATAAATTTACAAATTAGTGAACACCAATAATGAGAATTCTTTTCTTAACAGGTTATTCACATTAACTGGATTTATGAGTTAGTAAAAAATTGCTAAATTTTAAATTATTCTGACAAGTGTGTTTTTTATATTTTCTCGACGAGTTAATTACGTACATGCCTATATTTGAATTTAATTCCAAGTCCTATTAAGGCGGGAAAACAGCTAATGCTTTTAAAAAGCATTGCACAAAATGTCCCAAAAGTGTTACAGGAATTACATAAGCGTTACCATCGAAAATTTCTTATATATGTGATGAAAACAGCGTTTAAACGCGCTTTAAAATTTGAAATAATTGGGTGGCCTTGTCTATTATGTCAAAGACTGTTTTTGGTAGTTTAAGTTAAAGTTTAGATTAAACATTAAGATGTCGTTGTTTACGTCTTTCTGATGATAGTGCTGATAAACACCACACACAAACATATTTCAAATTCTTGAGTTTGCTTCGGTGCTGTTTTTGTATAGCTATGGTATTCAATATAAAAGTTAATTTATTTATTTATGATACATAATTTAACATCGGTATGACAAATCTGAACTTTGCGCGTGTTCAGATTTTGATTAGCGTAAGTTATCGATTTCTAAATTTAGATATCTGATTTTTCTAATCTTAGTTGCTAGATTTCATCAAACTTAAGTTTCCATAGACATTTTTTTTTTAGATTTCTAAAATTCTCAAATTGAAATTATTACCTATTTAGATTCTATATATTTAAAGTAGTCTATGGTACAAAGTTTCAAGTTTTATGTTTCGGAGAATTTAATACGTTCAGGCTGTTGTTGGTTAAGGTCCTCCAACTTTTAGGTTTTCCAGTTATCAAAGGTTTTTAGAACTTTCTATTTTCTCAAATTTTTAGTTTATTAACTTTTCAGGTTCTTGGTTTTAGTTTATTAGTTCTTTAGTTTTTCAGATTTTTAAGTGCGTAGAGTTTGTTTTTAAAAACTTTGAATTTCTCAAATTCTCCAGTTTTAAAATGTTCAACGTTCTAGATCATAATATTTATAGGTTTATTTTTATTTAATTTATAGTTTTTCTATTTCTCAAATTTTTAGTTTTTTCGGTTCCTAGGTTTTCATATTTTTCTTTTAAATTTTAGACTTCTTACCTTGTAGGTTTTAAGTTTTACAGATAACGAGTTTCAGTTTCTTAAACTTTCTCAAGTTTGCAGTTTATGAAATTTTTAAATTTATATATATGTTCAAATGTTTATTCGAACTATAACATACACAGACATACATAAACGTTTTTTTTCCTAATTATAATAATTGTAATAAGTAGTGAGTTTTAAACAGAAGAATTTATTACAATAAAATTAAAATTGATTAATTAACTAAGAGTCTTATTCAAATAATGGATTAAATTAATTGATGGAACGAAATCTATAAAAAAAAAACATACAAACCACAAATAAAAGTTCGCAAAAACATAAATTCTGGAAATGTATTCTAGTTGCGGTCACGGTCATATCCAAAGAATTTCATGTCGGCGAAAATAAATCGATGTACTCGTAGTGATTACAAATTTCAGGCGAAATATCATAAAAGTGGACATACCACGAATTCATGAATGGAAATTAATATTCAAAATGCGTAGAAACTATTAAATGTAATGTAATAATAACAGACTGTGTATATTAATGTTTTCTAGAAACGTAAATTATGAAAAATTACATGAATAATAAATAATAATTTTTACTAGGGGAAGTACGTTTAGATTTAAAAATTAACAGGCGTTCCAGGCAAATTTGTTAGGAATTAATGTTAGCCGACCACGAGCGATAAGTGAGTAACCTTCAATAGTAATTTTTAAAATTTTTGTGTAGTTATTTCCATCTGCGGTCATAGTTGCAAAATGCAAATTGATTTTTTTTTGTTGAAATTTTATATTATCCTTGTGAATTACAAATCACTGAATCATATTATTAAATTAGTAAGAAATATCGAATATGATTAAAATAAATTTTATTTTCAGTAAACGATCAGATCTGAATGCATAGTAAATTGTCATAAACAAGAATGTAAATTGGAAATTTTACGCTTTATTGAAATTTCATTAGTAGACAGTTCTGATAGATTATTTGCATATATGCACTCCCATAATGGGTTTTTTATACAATGAGTAGCGTTTTTCAGTGAAAAGCGATTTTTATTAAAGAGATGTATTTGCAATAATCCAAGAGTGAGCGTGCTACGCAATTCAAAGCAGGATTCTACTAATTTTAATATGGAAACGAGATTTCGATAGTGTGTTTTTAAAAGGTTTTCGTTTTGTGACCAGACATTGACAACTTCAACCTGTTTTGAAGCAAAAACATCTCCATTAATTTATCGTTAGGTAAATTTACTGCATCGTCACTGATATTTTTGAAACAATCAAATAAGTTGTCACAAATTGGTTATTAAGTTAGGTCAAATTAAAATGTATTTTGGCTTACTGAAGAAAAAAAGGTAATTGTTTTAAGATCTGTCTGAATCACATATCTGAATAATTAATTATCACGATCAAATTAATTAACGGCTCTGTTCCGAACAATCCGTTAGAGACTTTCTTTTTATTATAAAATTAAAAAAACAACATTCAAATAACAAGTAGATTTTCATTAATGTAAGAATAAATACCCTCTTCACTATTCCATATATTTTTAGTACCACATGTGTTGCATTATGCGACGATAACCTAAAATGTCTAAGCTTATGATCTTTACGAATTATGTGTTAAGTAGTGATTACACCTCAAATAAAGTTGTTAATAGTGTCTACATATGAATAGCTGGTGAAAGTTATTTATCCACTGTATAAATCTATTTATTATCGCAAAAAAAAACTGCCTTTTTTAACAAGACCTTTCAATCATTTTTCTACCAACTCTAGTAATAAAATATTAAACTGAATTACGCGCGTTACCTCCAACCAATTTTAAAGAATTCTCGCTCTTCTAAAGATAATCTTATTCTGGGTTTTCAGTATAACAATTCAAGTTTTATCAAAAAGTCATATCAAAAACATCCAGGAAATTTTTACATAATCAAAACAATGTTTTCCCCACATGAGTCAAGAGTCCACTAATTGTTTTTTTTATTCGCTAAATCTAAATAAATATGTATAAAAACTTATTTGTAGAAAGATTTATTACATAAAAGTAGCACACATGGGTTTTCTCGGGCGAGGGGAATTTTACCGCAATTACAAAGTGCATATCAGCTCTAACACTTCTCACCTTAAAAGTTTTTTATCTTTTTTGTTGTCGATAAATTATTTTCATCCTACAGAAGATTACTATATACGTTAAATAAGTTTTAGAAAAATGCTTTTATCAAAAGTTGTTTAAAATACTGTACATGTGCATTCAATAGCAACAACGTGTTACAAGGGATGCTCTGTTTCAAAGAAAGACAAAAAAACATTTTTTCAATTTTGAATTTTTGAGATGGTTTTTTTTGGTTGATATATCTTGCTGGCCTATAAATTTTGTCGTCGCTTAAATAACTTCATTCATCATTTTTGAAATTACTAATGTCATCGTTGTCTAACGTCATCTTTTTTCATTTTCACCTTGTTTTCTAAATTCACATATAAATCTTGTATAACCATAAAATCTAAATATTTACAATAAAGACATAATGTCAAAAAAAATTGTAATCTAATAAATATTTGGGCACTAACACTAACTAAATCCAACTAAAAGTAGATATACCCTGCAACTAAATTTTGTGTATCTAAGATAAAAGCGCCGTTTTTAATTTTTACTTTTTATAACTAAAAATTTTTAAAAACATAGAAATGTATTTATATTCAAGTTTGAAATTTTGTTTATAATCTATAATTATTATGATATAATAATTATTATTATGATATAATGTAAGTAAAACTAAATTAATAAAATGAAAAAAATGTTGTAAAGCTCCAAATTAAAGTTAATTTTTACATTTGTGTTTAAACAAAAATTATAGTAATGTTAAATAATTAAGTGTACACTTATGAAAGAAAGTACATATTTCACTTTGAAAATCTATTATCATTTAAGATTTTTAACGTAGAAACAACGTATAGTCGACTAGCATAAAAATAGATACTTTTTATTGTTTAATGACCTAATTACTTTCATGGAAAAATGAAAAAAAAAAATAAGTAAACATTAAATAAAATGAAGAACGTAATATATAACATAAGAAAATACTACACTAACAAAAAAGTCACTATCATATTTTAAAAATGAACAGTCGAAAGAACTGAAGATTTTTAAACTAGTTTTGTGAAAATTCTACAAAAATTTCTGATCTTATTAAACAAATCCCACGGGTGATCATCTGTCAAGTGTAGAAAGAAAATTGCTTTGGTAGAATTTTAAAAAAAGACTAGCAAAAACACCGACAATTAATAAATTAATTTTTAAGAAAAGCACTAAAAACCTGCTAGCTTTAATAGGCAGAATACTTTCCGAAACCCGATGATTCATACGTAAACAATCAGTTTTATTCCAGATTCGTAAACAGATAACGTAATATAAAATAAAACTTTTAACTATTTGTATCCAAACACATCCCTGGGATATAAAGTTCTTCGGGTATTGAAACAAACGTTTTCCTATCCTCACAGCTTTAATAAACAATAATAAAAAAAACTGTTCAGATCTAATAATCTTAGTCGGAAAGTATCCCTGTACGATTTCTAGTAAATCCTTGGTATTATGCACTCACGAGAAAATTCAGCAAATACTTTGTAAAAAGTTTTTATTTATTTTTATTTGAGTCTGTATTGATTAAGTTTACTTATACGACTCGAAGGAAATACTATACAGGGTGTTATGGAAATGAGTGCAAATATTTTAACCAGTAACATAACTCATCGATGTGAACAACTCTTCTTTATAACATTTTGTCGAAATCTCGTGTTGATTTTGTTAATACCCCCCCTTCGATTTTCACGAGTCGTTCGTTGACGTAGGTGTAGCAGTGTAATAGGGCAGTGGTGAATGACACTGGCAAAAAATGCATTGCCTGTTTTATCGGGTCACGTCAGTTAAAAGTCTACCGCGTCGGCTATCACAAGTTTCGGTCACAATTTCGAGTTTTCGAGTGTACCAAGTAGTGCCAAAATGGTCACGTATACCAATGCGGAGTTAACAGACATGGTGATGTTATACGAAAATTTGTGTTGGTATTTTATTTTATCCTCCTTTAATACTTTCAACAGAAAAAAACATTCCTATTCGTTTTTCGGGCAAAAAGTAGATAAGGTTTTTTCACTTTCTTTCCATTGAAGCCATAATTCATAGGCGGAGATGCATTATTGGGATAAATCTATTTCGAATTTTCACTCCGTTTGAGACGCGTTTTCGCAAAAATGGTAACGAGAAAAGTTGTTCCGTTTAAGGAGTTCTATCTCCAGTTAAAATTTTTGCATTCATTTCCATAACAGAATGTACCTTATCTACTAGTTAAGCACTTACTTAAAATATGTGCTCATTATTTAAAAAAATATTTATATTATAATATCTATTTTCATGAGGAAAAGTGACTGCAAAAAATGAACAAAAACAAAACAAAATCACTTTCACAGCAAAAACAGATAAATCCTTGAATGTACTACGTGGAAAATTAAAAGATTTTCTTACTTGTGTACATACAAAGCTCGGCTTCACCTTGTTTTCCATAAGTACTCGCGTAAGAAAAAGCTTTTTTGCTTCAAACTTTATTTTTTAAATTGTAGCTAAATATCATTAGGTACAATCCGTATGGTGAAAAAAACACTTGTCATAAAATTTCACTTAAAAACTATAAAATTTTAGTTATTACTAAATATTTAATGTTACAAAAAAACTTAAATGTACGTTGAGCATACATTAAACCTAAACTAATTATTCATATTAGATGATTACAGAATTAAGTAATTACCACCTGTCCTTTTTCTGTTGATCTACTGTGCTAAATTTAAGTTCATTAAAATCGTTATTTATCTCGGTAATAAGAACTAACCCAGAATTCAGATATGTATTATTGAACAAGATTTAAATTAAACTAAACTATGAGGCAACAAATATATCTTATTATCTCATGCCTGATTCAGTGATTAAGAAATGTAACTGTACCAGTTTCTATTATAATGAAGCCATAAAATTTGTTAAAGTTGTAGCAAATAAACAAATAAAGATTAATAAAAGACTTGAGAATTTGTAAAAGGAATTGAAAACTATTTATCTGAAACCAGGGGACCAACCTTAAAAACGTTTTGTAAAAAAAATTAAGAAAATGTTGACAAGTTATGTTTAGTGATGAAAAACCTTACTCCTATTAAAAAGTTCGAATAAAATTTTATTAAAAGATGTGACGTTGTAGTAAACAACAAAAATTTCAAATCAACTCAAAAACTGATTACAACTTTATTACCGTTTACCGAATAAATTTTGTGATCAACGTTTTTATCTTCTCTGCTCCTCTTTTTTTAATTTCATCAATTATTTATACCGACACGCTCCCAACTATTTGTGTTTGGAAAATTGTACTTATTTTCTACTACTTGCTAAATTATTTTCTTGGAAGCTTCTACTACCAATCGTTATAATTGATACCTTAGTATTTATGCATCATTATATCATTACAAAATTGCTATTAATTATGTTAATCATCTATAAATTGTATAGTGAGTGTTTTTCTGTTTTGTTTTTTTTGTTTCCGTGCACAAACTTATATTTATGACATGTAATGTAATCTATTTTACAATAAATTTAGTTCTAAAAGGGTAGAGTTCGAAGACATTATGTATTAAAATTATATTAATTATGCTGTTATTATTTACATAAACATAAGATATTTCTAAAACTGCTCAACTACCCAAGTTTCCTCTTTTACACATAGTTAAGAAGTGTAGTAATTATTAAAAAAATGGATTATTCAAACGGTAGTTAAATTTACCGAACGACAAAATATATCACCTATAAACTTTAATTATTGACTTGTCCATTTAATTTACTGGGCATTCTTCCCCTATAATTTTCTCAAATAAACGCAAATTTTCAAGTTTAATTAAAACTTTTACTCAACAAATTAATAAATAATTACCTTTCACATTACTTTATTTTGGGGCTCACATTTTACAGCTAAGTTAAATTTTTGCTTATCAAATTTTCGTTATTTTGTTTACTTAATTCTAAAAGTTCATAAACTATTTTTTTTTGGTTTTAAAAATTAATCTGATATCACTTACACTTATAGAAGCGTTCAATTTTTCACCAACCCTAAATCCGAAAATTCAAGATCCATTATGAAAATCAAATTTCAAATAACTACTAAAAGTATTTGTAAACTAAAAAGCAACAATCGAGTAAAAAAATTCCGAGAAAAATAAACATTCAAAGTAAGCGAATAAAAAAGAAAAAACCATGAAGATACACAGCAACAAATGGTCAATAACGAAGACAGAAACAGCGGGCGTGATCGGGTCATGAAATAAAACTAACTAAAAAAAATACAAAAAAAGTTAAAAACATGTAGCTAAATACATAAATAAACCTATTCAAAATAAACGACAATGCATATACAACAAACGGAGAAAAAAAGGTAAAAAGTCTTCTAAAAAAAATCTAAAAAGACGCAACAAAAAAAGATAAACCCCGCTAGTGTAGGAAAAAAATAACTAAGGAAGATTGATTAGATTCGATAGAAAATGAAAAAATAATCCGGGTAAAAACAACAAATATTAACTATACGGTGAGTTCGATATAGTACCAATAGCCAAAATCCAAAAGTTTATATGTTTCAGACATATTCACAAAATACCAAAAAGAATATAAACAAGCACAATAAGAGATAAAAAGAGAAAAAAAATACAAGAGAGACCAACACGGTAACAAGACATAAACAGTATTTTAAGAATAACAGCTGAGAAGAAATATTAATAATAGGAAAGAATGAAAAAAAATGGTGAACTAAGCAGCGAGCATGTTACGCTCGTAGTGCTTGCCTATTATTATTAATAATATCAGCCAACATGGTCGAATAAATATTTTTCTATAAATGATATAATTTATTTAAATATTCCTATGCAACTGATGAAAAATATTTCACATGTTATCTTTGCTGCAAGCATGAAGTTAAACGTAATCACTTTTGACGAAATTGTTTATCCAACGTGTCAGTTTTGCCTCAGGGTTTCATTCTAGGACCTTTGATTTTTATCACATAATGTAAGATTTTATTAATTCATTTGACAAATTTAAATTATTTATGTAAGTTTCTTAGTACAATAACATTATATTAAAAGTTTAATAACTGTCACCTTCAGTGTCTTCGTATGTTATTTACGGTAATTTGTATTTTTAAAGGTGTAAATTGAATTGAAATTAGATGTTACTTCCAATAGCAAAATATCCTTCATTCATCATTATATTGTATTTGAAGTACTTAGTTATTGTATTAAATTTCAAAAGACCTTATTAAGAATAAAGTGTTAAAATATTTCGGTTAAAATTGTTTATTTATTTTTAAAAGTTATGCACACAAAATTTGAGCTTGTTTCGATCAAGCTTTTATCCATTATTTGAAAAATATTTTTTCAAGTTGTCTGACTGTGGATTTGGGTAAATGTTATTTGAATCTACCTTCTTAATTTCTGTACATAAAATAATAAATTTGTATCCAATTGAGTATTTTACTTTACTTTTCTCACTTTAACTACTATGCATGGTTTGATACGAGATAAAGCAATGCATCAAAAAACAACTAAATAATGCCTGCAGAATAATAAACCCCACATTTGAAAATTGGCGCAAAAATGATATGTAACAACTTTGTATTTAATAAGAAGAAAGTAAAAATAACACAAAAAACTGGAAACCCGAAAATTAAAGGTTTAATGAAAAAAGGAATCTCATAACGATAAAAGAAAAAAAAAGACCAAAATCTTGACAGAAGCTACTTGGTAGTGCCATGCATGCAAGGAAGAACGTTTATTAGACATGCCACATGTGTGGTAAATGTGATAAATGGTACCACGAGGGATGTATAGGATTATCAAAACAAGGTCTAAAAGTATTGTTTGCCGTAATTGTGATTAGACTGATAAGACTTAGTCATTAGAGTACAGTTTTTCTCATCGTAGACAGTATGAAAACTGTTTTAGTTTACTCAGTTCTAATTAAGAACTGAACTTGTTGGGTGCCCTAATTTTCACCAAAAAGTTAAAGTAGCTCAGTAAATGAAAATTTACTGAATTTATTGAAAAAAATATCATATTTCGTCGATTTTCTTAGTTTAGGCAAGTTTAAAAGACATTCCGCTGCATAGTTTTTCAGAAAGTGTGTTTATGTTTTAGGACCTTATTATACTACGGTAGTTTGATAAGGCCCGCGAAAACCGTTGAATGTTTCTTGAAATACTACTTTTGTGTTACTTTTTCTATTTTTTTCGTTGTGCAAATGAAAAAAAATTCACGAGAAATTTGTTTTTATATTTCGATAAATAGTCAGTTCATTACGTTTTTAAATTAGGTGGGCATTATTTGGCTCAGGTACCTAACATAATTTTATTTTTAGTTATAAAATTGTAAGAACATTTATCAATTAAAGATAATGTTACTGATGAATGTTATCTTATTAGACAACAATAATTCTAATGTACATTTAAGAAATTTTGTCGCTACAAGGTTATCAAAATAGTGCATCAGAATCTAAAGTGATTTTAATATATTTACGAAAAATTGCCTAAATTACCTGTGGTGTGTACACATTCAAATAGAGACAGTCTTCATCCCCTTCAATTAAGGTGGTTCTTCTATAAATGTCTCTCTGTGGGCAAATATTGTGGCTTTTTGTGACATCCTTAACTCCCACCCAAGACTCCACAGGAACAGGAGGCTATAACAATTTATAATTGTTATTAACACATAATAAAAAACGCATTTGATACTATTTTATCTTCTCTGCATGTAATTACTACAAAAAAACATTACAATTATCTAATAGAAAGAACCTTCAAGTTGTTATCCTTGAAAACTGCATAGTGCAGTACAATTAACACTTTTTTGTTCATCTGTCGTCTGCTAACTTTAAAATGAATGAAAATACAAAACATAACATGTGCGCGCAATTTCTTGCATAAATATGAAGAGAAAGCTTTATTACATCCCAAAGAATACAAAGATTTAAAAACAACGTTCTTTACATATTAAAATGGCACTGTTAAAATTAAGAAAAGTAATAAAAAAACTACCTTAAATCTGAGATCGCCTAATGGTGGTTTCGCAAAGGGTATCCCTTCAAAAGCACTAAAAGTTCGCCCCCCCCTTGTGGTACGCAGTTTACCCCTCAGCTGACCCTGACGCACTGTTACTTGAGGCCCCACATCGGCTAAAACTGCCACGAAACAAAAAAAACCGGTCAAGATCAGCATCTCTTCCGACTTCTTCTGATGATGAGATCGGTAAACACCTCTGACACGAGCGTCAGTTGTTTAAAGGCGATAGTTAATCATCGAAGTGGGGAAATGTTTCGTAATTAAAAGCGACAATTTGAATAAAAGTGGAGTGGAGTAGCCCTGGCTCTAATGAGTGAGTCTATTTGTAGTGGCCTCGAGGGCTTTACGGTTCATTACTGTTTGCTAAGAAGTGGCGGATTTATCGAAGAGGTGGGGACCTTGGTTTTTGAATTTTCATAATCCTCATGGGTAATTTGAGGTGAAAAGGTTCAATAACTCTTCAAGAAAATCACGTAATTAAGACGGTGTTTAGTTTCATTATGAGTGTTTATGTGGTTAAAAAAATTGAACTGTTTGTATTGTGGCGAGACATAAGTTATTTTGTTTTTGGTCAATGTGAATTGTTAATGTTTTTTTAATATGAATTAGGCAACCAATAAATCACATTATTTATTCCCTTTATAAAAATTTATGTCAGTTGGTGCGCATGGTATTGCAATATACACAATTTTACATTTAACAAAAAGAAATCTTTAAAGGCTTTTATAAACAATTTCAAAATTAATTATTAAGAATAATTTTGGCAGTTTACACACCACACGTTCCTTTCGTAATTAGCATGTTGTTACTATAACTTTTCTTTCACCTTTAATTTATTGGTAACCTTCTTCCGAAGTAATGAGTTGTAAATAAAAAAGAAACTTTTTTACGATTTATAGTAGTTTCACGTATTTACTTTTGAAAGTAAATTACCCAATGTTTATTCTTAAAAATATATATAACGGTATACCAGAGATTCATTAAAATAATATATCTGAAAAATTTTGATATTTTCAAAAAACTAGCTGAAACGGAGCGGAGATTAATAATAATCATGATAATGATAACGATAATGATAATAATGATAATGATAATGATAATAATAATGAGCAAAAAATATTCGTTTAACTTCACATAGATTAAAGTTGTCTTACTAATAACCTCAAATTTTCTAAATTAGTGCAAATATTGATGATTAAATTGATTTAAATTACAGAAACGTATCTTTGTAAATTTTAGTAGATTTTTTTAGCAAACAAAACAATACCGCATGTTAAATTCGTATAACAATATATGTACCATTGTAAATTACACTGCTCTACAAAATTTAGCTTTTTCTTATTGTTGGAAATGTCTCAAGGATTCCTAATAAATTAATATAGCAATCTATTGGTATGCATACTAAACTGGTTCCGACAATTTTTGTTAATTAAACGTTTTCCAAAGTTGTGGAGCCGTGATTATAGATGAACAAATTGAGCATCAGAAAGAAAGTTAATAATAATAATAATTTTCGTGTAGTTTTTTTATGTTGTCCTATAATCATTCTGTAGTTCTAATTCATTCGATTTTATATATTCTTTTATATTACTCCTGGTGTATACAAAAAGATTGTAATGAAATTCTAAAAAGCGCTCTTTTTCTAAATTTTAATTATAAAAAAATAATTTGAATGAACTTTAACATGCTTTTTTACAAACTTTCATATTTTTCTAAAACATGAAGTTTTCTAACAATTTATATTTGGCTTTATATTTACTAACAAAATGACCAGTATTTTCAAAACTAGAGCAAATTTTGTAAAACCAACTACACTGTGATAATAACAGAACCAAACTTATCCCGAAAATTATTATCATGTCACAGGCAACAAAATAAATATTGACTAGTGTTAATATCAAACTAAAAATTTAAAAAAAAAAGTATTTTTCTTTGTAGATACCACTTGATATTCAATACTTAAAAATGGCAGCCATAAAACAAACTTCATATTTGATTTTTTCGTAAACTACTTTGGGTAATTGCTTAACTTTTTTGAATTTAGGATTAAACTGAACTTTAAAAAAAAAACTGTTTTCGAGAAAAAAAACTATGGACACACTTTAACTTTAGTCGTTACAATTTTTTAGTGAAGTAAAAAACTTATTTTGAAAAAACTGAATTTCTTAGTAAACGAAACACCAAACTTAAAGTATTTTTTTGTAAACTTCATTTGCATTCATTCCTATTAAAAAAAACTTAAAGTATACCTACTATTATTTGCATTTTTTTTTTATTTTGCACTTTGACCTGTAGGACTTGTATGTACATGTGAAAGCAACTTGACTTGAAGGCTTGAAGAGACAAAAGCACATTTGTCTATAGCGAGGAAATTTTATGATGGAAAGTTATTACAGTCACCCTGTAGAAGTATGCAACTAAGTTCGGCATTCTGTTCTTTGCTTTACCTTTTGTTTTAATTTCATTGCTGTTTGCCGCTCTCGATTTGTAACCTCATTCTTTTTGTCTCCGTTTATTATAATATATCCCAGAACTGGTACCTACATCTAAACCTAGATGTTTTTTGTTGTATTCTCTTCTTCCTTTTCACCTTATTCTTTTATCAAATAAGAACATTAACGAATACTTCAGTCTTTTCTACGTAGATTAAAAAGCAGTAACTTTTGATCCATTTTTCTCGATATACCCTTCAATATTTTTTATCATCATAGGTTTCAATTTTTTTATTAGCTGTAATTACATATTACATTGTTTTTATCAGGCTTTAGTTTGACATTAAATTAAAAATATGAAAGTCGTTTTGAGATTTGCAACATGATAGTGAATTCAAAACATTTAAGTTATTTATTAAAAAAGTACTCAAAAATTAGTGATTTCCAAAAAATTGTAGTTTCGTTAAAATAAAGGAAATTTTTTTTTTACTTAATATTGTCCATACTCGTATGTAGAAAATCCCATATCATTAAATGGTGGAATATCTAAGCAAAAAGTTTTTTATTGATTTCTTCGCTTTTTTCAGCACTACTAAGCTTTAACTTAAATGTCAAAGAAACATCTTTAAAAACTCATTAAAACAACACTATTTTATTGCGGCTATTGCTATTATTATCAAGCTATTATTGCCCCATAAGTCTATATTTAAGAAACCAAACATGATTCAGCATCAACTTCAAAATCACTTAGTTGCCCTCCTTTAAGCACAGTATTGACAACCGCTCTCGCTAAATATCCCGTGGATTGAATGCGTGGAATTTCCACAAGAACTTTAACACAGTCATTGTGTAGCCCATGGTCCTATAAAAGAAAAAAAACATAATAATCTGTTATAAAACTACATTTTGAATTCACCTTCGCGTACATATCCGCTGCATCTTTGATCAACTGTTCCAAATCCAACGGTTGATTAAAAATCAGTTCACGATTTCGGCATAATATTGTCGACACAATTGTCAACAATTCGACAACTAATTGTCGATACTCAGGTTCATGAATATAGTTCAACATTTCTTCAACTAATAACGCGAAGCTAAGTTCCGAACGCGCCATATTAGATACAGTCGGCTGTTGTGGGAGAAGAGTCCCTCGAATTTTAATTCCATGAGGAGTACGCGTCATTACGTCCCACACTTGGTGGTAGAAAGAGGACGGGACTCGACACAGGCAACCTTCAACACGCCGCTTTTGATATGGAGTCAATCTAAAAAACGCAAATTCAAAGTCTGAGACTCAAAGCAGAGCAAAGTCACTTTTCTTTGGTGCCCCATTCTTTCACAGATAGAATTTTGTAGAGAAGTTGTCGAACTTCGTAAGGACTGTGATCTTCAATCTTTCTTTTATCGCCGAAAATTTCTAGGTGACATCTAATGGCTTCCAACACCCAACCGACTCTAATTTTGAGGATTCCACGGAAGAGTTCAGGATTTGTTGCAATGAGGCGTCCGCAATATAAGATTACTTCTTGTTGCAGCACAGCTTGGATGACATCATAAGGTTGAATGGTGTTGTAGACCACGTTCTGAATCTCGGCTGGAGTCATAGGTTTGTCAAAAACGGTTTCTTTTTGACCAATCACACCAACAGTTAGCTAAAAAAACACACTAAAGCCTTTGTCGTTACTTTTAATGCAGTACCTGTTTTCCGTGAACAAGAACTGCGGTTATGAACGGACTGATAGAGTCCACATTATGTGATAACATACTGCTAGTGTATCGTACAGCAGCCCAATGCCTCAAGCAGCCAGCTTGATGATAGATTTTCTGCAAGTGATCTTCCACTGTGCGCTCAAAAACCATAAAGTTGGCCCCTTCCCTTTTCAATAAGAAACCAAAAAGTTGGCACTTTGCATATAAACTGTCTGAAAATTTTATTGCTTCGATAATCTCGCTCGTTGACTTTGTTTTAAAGTTCTAAAAAAAGCGTTTAATGATAGAGCGTGTAAGTAAAAAAGAGCTTTTACGGAGTAGTCTTTAAGTTCGTCCTGGTAATGCAAAACTCTAGGAACATCAGTCAAACTTTGATACCCTATATAGTCATGTTGCAGCTGCTTAAACTGTGTATATGTATCATTCGGTGAATCCAAAACATTCATAAAATCCAAGTGTTCTGTAAAAAAGACCACAGTCTCAGAAACGACTCAAGTTAAGTCAGTTACCAATACACGAGCTCGAAATCAAGTTCTGCAACCTCCCTACTCTGACTTTAACACCATCACAATAACCTTTTTTCAACATGGCAAGCAAATCCAACATTTTCTTAAACTGGGGATCTCTCATATGTTCTTCTCGTATCAGAAGACAAACCGTGGGTCGTCCCGACAATCTCCAATATTTTCCCACAAATTGAAGTTCAGTCTTAATATCATCAATCAACAGCTCCATGTCTCTATACAAGTAAAAATCAGAAACTTCGAAGATCAGAGGGTAGCACAGAACAGTGGCGCCACATACTCTGTAAACCTAACTCATAATTGTAGGTACAACTGCTGTGATATTTCACTTACTTTACTAGTGCCTAAGCTTCCGATAGGTCGCACAGGCCGCCCCTGCAACTTAAGCTTGTTATTAATGCCAAGATTTTCATAAACCTTGACGAGTTGCGTAGAAGACCATATTTGGACAGGCTCAACTTCATGAGGCGTTTGTGTCTGGATACCGTAAGTTGCCATCATGGCTTGTAAGCGCATAGATTCGGCTATTAGAACGATTTGGACGACTAGATCCGTAGCGGTACCCTGGTGAAGTATAATTTTTAATATACCACAAGTATAAAACAAAACGCATTAATACATGCAAGACGCTGGACTAATATAATTAAACAAAGTCCGTGAAGAAAAATTACACGAAATTCATCAGTAATGATACTAAAACTATAGTAACTACTACGAATTACTTACAAGGGAAGGTTTCGCCTGGAAGCACAGAACAAAAAATCAGTACATTGCACAACATAAAAATAAAATAAAAAATGGTTTTTAGTGAGTATGAGAACACAAATATTACTTACAAAAGAAAATTTTGCCTGAAAGCAATAAAATTGGAAATCATTTACTGTGTTGGCATGGATTATTGCATTAAAAGAAAAGATTTTTACCTGAAAAGCCGAGTAACGTCCACCTTTTCTTGGACGGTTGTATGATGGCAAATAGCGACGAATTGGGTCTAATTCGTTGATGTGTAAAAGTCCCGCTGTTAAAAGTTGCGCTAAGATAAACATAGCTTGATTCCAGAGAAAAAAACCATCCTCGTTTGTTGTTTTCCTGGGCGTGCTGTAGGGCTTTCGGCGTTCTTTCTCCAAGTTTTCAATAGGAACGTAATAGTATTGCGGAATAACCGGATCTTAAATGCACGAACAAAAAAATGCGATTTTAAATAAAATAACATATTTCAGTATCAATAGTGCTCACATTGCACAATGTACGACAAAAGTCAACTTTGGGTCGTTATAGAAAAACAAATGAAACAAAGTTGCAATTCTAGCATCTGCGCTTTCATTTTAGATATTTGTATCTTTCAACTTAAGCAATAATATAACTAGTTTTTATGGTATTAAATATTACCTCCATTTTGATCCAGATAGATTCTGTCTTTTAATAGATCTTGATACTGCGAAATCTGTTCCGGCAAAGATTTAAAAACGCCGTCGATTATCATAAATAAATAAAATAACGGCCATTCACATTCTACGTTTTCAAACTGCCTAATCTCCCCCTTCTCGTAAAAACGACGTGTTTTATCTTCAACGACAGTCTTGTAACCATCCCGAATATATCTTTTAAAACCATAACTTCCTTTCAGTTTCGTTACAACATTTTTTTTGGCTTCGTTATATAGTAAATCTTCATGTGTGGCAAAAGCAGGGAACGAAATCGTTGGTAAGAGAGCGGCATCTACATCCTACAAAACCAATTCAAAACAAGTTATACTCAAGAAATTTATTACTTTAGAGCTTGATTCTCGTGGAAGTAATGTTTCAAAAATACTTCTGTTGCGGTTGTGAGCATCTATATCGACGTATACAACACTCCAAGCGGCTCCCTTTTCTCCAAATAAGTTACAACCGTTGATAGCCTCAAGGGCTGCTTTGGCTAACCCTATAGAGCTGGCGTGGATTTCTGGGGTGCCATCATTGTACTTACTACCACGTTCCCACATACCAAAATCGGGAGTTCGATAGGCCCTTTCTACATAATAAACTAGGTTTTGCACAAAGGCCACTTCATCCTATTAAAAAAAAAAAACACATGACACAATATAAACTTTACATATGAGCCAATGTGACATTTAATTGACTGTAAATTATGTTAGCGGTAATAATTTTACTATTACCAATTTTTTGAAATTCACCTGCGTGTAAATGATCTGCATTCCAGATGTAATCATTTGCACAAGAAATAATAAATAGATTGAGATAACATCTATTTGCAAATGATTGTATGCATCATCTGAGTATATCTCATTTCCAGTAGTCAAATGGAACTTAACATGTAAAGCATGTGCATTACATTGGTTCTTCTTAAATAGTTCAATACGTGCAGCTTGCTTCATCCAACATTCTAAAATCCCCCTCATGCATTTGACCGCAGATTGTCCCAATTCATACGATTTTCCTCTATCGTCGTCAATGCGTCGGTACGCCTGATATAGCCCCCACACTGCTGCAGCGCAATAAACGCTGTCACGAACGCTTCCAATTTTTGTGTCATTGGATAAAACGGGAAAAAGACCAGTAATGGGACTCTGATGTAGCAAAAGTTGGCGTTTGACTACAAAAATATACGTTAAAATTTAAAAAAAATGTTTTGGTGAAACTGTATTACTTATTCCATAATAAATGTCTAATTGGCGCACGGTGTCCTCATAGTTTGAAACTTTGAGGAACTGGTCAAAATTCACAGTCTCTTCCGTGATGCTGCTGATACTTCCTTGTCGCGATAGTCGACTACAACTAACAGGAAATTTAAAAAAAAAGAAAAATTTAACAAAAAGTGTTACCTTTTAGTGCCCGTCATTACCCGAGTGTTATTTTTGATGAACTAATTCAGTTTTTGATCACAATGTCAACACAAGGACATGAAAAAGAGAGGTTATGTCAATAATAACAAACTGAGGAAGAATCAGCTGATTATCCGTTTGTTTGATATATTGAGTGTACCAACAAAGATACTATTATCAGAAGACTTGTAGAAACAGTACAAAATAAAAATAAACTAGTATATTATTTCTGATGCAAATGCAGTTACGATCAATAATTATAATTTGTTGCTACTTTGTTTAGGTCACGTAACATAACCTAAAATAAGACAAAGATATAATTAAAAGGCAATTTATTTACAGGTACAGAATATAGTGAAATAATTTCTTCAAGTAGTAATCTATTATGTACAAAAAGTCCATTAAAATGGCTCAAAATATACAAAAATTTTACACAAACCACAAATTTTGATGGTAACACAAATATGCAGAACATTTATTGAGCAAAAACATGTCCGTTAAAATTAGAAAATGTACAAATGGATAACTAATTTAAAAATATAATCAACAGATTAATTAATTTAATGTTAATAAATTAGAAAATAAATAAATATCAGTTACCAGTTGCTTCACTAACACTTGTCAATTCTGAATTTTGAACTTGTAAAATCACTGTTTCACTACTGTCGACCGCGACTTCAGTGTCTGTATTAGACAACTGTTCTTCGTCTGGCTTTACTAATTCCTCACTTTTGACTTCCGTTTCTTCCATTATTTCATCTTTTTCATCTAAAAACAACATGAATGATTTAAGAATTTCTTACCGTGCCCACTTACGTAAAACGATAAAGTCTTCCTTATCATTATTGGTGCTTTCTTCTTCTTCTACATGTTCTTGGATATCCCCTTCCGTTACGTGATTATTAGGAATTCTGAATTCTTCAATTTGTGTATCAAAATCATCGGTGGTTACGCCAGAAGCTTTCAAGATATCTCCCAAAACGGACGACTTGCCATTTTCTTTGTTTGGACTGGGCGGTGGTGCTTCCGTAGTCACAGGTTGTGATGCGACTTTTGGCCCCACGGTGTTAACAATGTACAACGGCGGTGACGCTGTCGTTGTTGTCGTTTTACCAACAATTTTCCCGCCAATGGGTAACACTTTTATTCCACCTTTGGAATTCAGCAAGGACAAAGGAATGACTTTCTTAGTAGGGTTGGTCTTTACGGTAACAACTTTATGTTTCAAAGAATTGATATTATTCGCGGCAGTGACAAGTTGCGGTGTACTGGTGACGATTTTAAACTTTTCCAAATTTTTGACGGAAATGTTTTTCACTAAAGGTATGGATAAAGTCTTTTGCAGAATACTACTACTGGGAATAGTTTGAGCATTTGAAACTACTATGAGTTTCTGGCCCAGGGGAGTCCCGGGTTTGGCAATCGTTTTCTTAGGGCACATTTTTACAGCTTTTTGAAGGTCGCTAGGACCAGGAGTGGTGGTAATTTGTTTAAATGTTAGATTAGAGGATGATTTGATAGGAGTAAGTAATTTGGGACGTGGTGCTTGATTTTCATTTGAACAACTTGGTTGTGCTTCAGGTTTTTGTACATTGTAACTGTTGATCTCGTTTTGTATCTGCTCAATTGTTTCCTCTCCGCTTGCGTTAATTTTAGAACCATTCGAGGATTGCACCAAAGGAGTGAACGGTAATTTCGAAGACTGCGGTTTAAGTTTAACCTGCTCTTTAAAGAATGCACTTTTGGATCGTTGTCTACAAGAAAACATTTAGTCTGGTTATCATTAAAAAGCATTGCTTACCTATATAACTGTTGCGTCCGACTCATTTTGGGGGGTCCCAGGAGATGTTGCGCTAAACTACTATTTTCAGTGCAAATTGGCATTTTTCTCTTTTTGCTTTCGTCGGTTTTAGGTGTCTCAGGAACTCGGAACGGCACACCTTTACTTGTTTCAGGCATTAGTTGCACACTGGGTTGTGAAGGAGGTCTTTTTCGTTCTGTACATGCTGGATGTGGAAGTTGTTTATTGTTTTGATTAGCTGACTCTGCTACTTCGTCGGCAATGGCCGAATAAGCAGTTTGAGGCGCTAATCTAGGAATAAGAGGAACTGATCGGCGTCCTTCTTGCGCCCAATCTTCCAAAGACTCTGTGAGCCCCGTAACACTGCAACTTTACGTTTATGAAAGGTATAAATCGTAAGAAAGCGAGGAATTACTGATATGCAATCGTATTGAGCTTCTCGTCATTCATTGCACGACGTATCTCAGCCTTGTGTCTATCCTGGGGAATATTCAATACTTGGCTGGTGTCCTTTAGTAGCTTACGTTTGTCAGGGTTTAAGGGACCCTGTGCACGTAACGCAGAAACTAGATGGGCATACGCTTCCAATTCTGGAAAGGATCTCTACTTTTTCGATCGTGACTGCAATTTGCATAAATACCTAAATTTCTTAAACTCTGCATGGATTCTTCTTTTGTCATATCCAACAGCACAGGCCACATTGTTGGTTGTTTAAATCAAAGTCATATTTAACAATACCTATTGGATAATAGACGAAAAAATCAATTTTTATTGTAATGACAGCGTCTTATTTTTTGAGGTTATGTTCACAATCCACTGCTTATTCGAATCAGTCTGCGAGCAATTCTTACAAATTTCACCGGATTTCGACAGGAATTTGAGACAAGCACATTTCGATTGCCCCGTTTCCTCGTCTTTTCCTAAAAGATTGAATTTATCTTGGACAAATTCTGTGCGAAAGTTTGACAACCTGATCGAAAGGAACGGCGCCAACTTTAAGTTTTAAAAATTTTACACTGTTGCCACGTCAACCAATAACTTTCTACCTAAACCAGTGTTGCTTAATACTCATATTTTTGCAAATTATCAATCAAAATCCGTTGTACTGAATAGTTTTTATTATATTTATGAAACTCAATTGAATCCGAATTAAACCACAATTGACAATAAATTTAATCTTGGTATGTTTAATGTATTGCTGAAGGACTTTACTGATCCTTCTGATGTGCAGGATGCTATGGGGTAGGATGTACTCATAGGCGTTACAACAGGCAAAAATAACTTAATCGCCTATTTCGTACTTGGTGCTTCGATTAACAATATGGGAATGACATAATTGGCTTTTTTTGGAAGTATTTGTTCACAAATGCAACAGAAAATGCAAGTCACTTCATCTTTTTCCCTCTGTAAAAAAAAGAAACTTGAGTTCTACTTCTCTTCCAAAAAAACACCCAACTGTTATAAAATTAAGTAAAAAAAAGTGTTTCGAATGTAATCTTAGGAACGACAGCGGTGTCCATCCTGAAACCTACTAAGTACTAGGCACATTCCACCTAAAATTAGACAATAAATAAAGAACCGAAAGTATCACAGAGTACATAATCAAATAAACGAGAATTTTAACAGTCCTGTTTCTGTTGAGCTATAGTATGTTGTTTGATGTACCTTGCATGCATTTGTCTCGCTTGGTTCAGTACTTTGGTGACGTCATGTTTCCGTACCATTTTGTCGAAATGCATTGCCATTTCGTTATAGTCCATGCCTTTACTGATTATATGATTTCTATGTTGCAACAGCACAGTTATACATAAGAACATCAGGAACGGGTTACCACCACCAAATTCTTGTGGCGGAGGCAACAATGATGAAGATTTAATGGTCTCGGTAACTTCTTCGCACGAGTTGGTCATTGGAACTTCGTTGACAGAAAGTGGTATTCTCGTTACTACCTCCTCTTCCTTTACATGAGGTTTCATGGAAACTAATTTGATTGGTTTAGACGTGGTGTTAATAATTTTGATAGGAGTTATGGTCTTGGTTTCTGAGATTTCGTTGACTAAAGTCGGCATTTCGCTGTCGTACTCTATGTCCGCCTGCTCGTCTGGTGTTTGCATGCTGGTAGGACTAATTTTTGTAAGGAGAGGATTTTCCCACAGGAAAATGTCGTCGCTTTTTCGTTTTTCGACCATGTCTTCCGCTTTTCCGGGCTTTTCGATCAACACCGACTGAAAAAATGAAGCCTCGTTTATGTGTACTCAACATTTTAATAGTAGAAAATTCGCAAAAGTTTAAAAGAACTACTGTTTTGTGGACAACAAATAAAGAATTTAAAACTAAATTTAGTACCTCACAAGGCGTCTTCACTTTTGCTACTTCTTCAACTTTTTCTTTCGTTTCGCTGCTGCAGTCTGTTGACGGAGATTCGGATAATCTTTCTATATACTTATCACCAAAAACTTTCCTATCTAGATTCTCTAATTCTAATCTCAACTCTCTAGTTACAGACGTGGTTAAAGGAAAATACTCTTGGGAGTCATCAGGACTATATTCATCGAAAGTATCTTCGTTGCTTGTCGATGAATAATGTCGCGACTTATCTAAACTCTCCGATTCGTCGAAACTTGATTTTGTGAGTAAAATTTTTGGCTTCTCCACATCGCCCACGCTCCCACCCATTCTCGCTAATTTATCCGAGATTTTATTTTTGTTTGCCGCTGCAAAATTGAGAAACTCGTTCAAGTTCTTCACCATTTTTCCTTTCGGTTTATCGTCCATTTCTTCTTTGATGGAATGATCCAATCGTTCCAACGACGAAAACAACTTCGCGGCTGCTATTCTCTCTTTAAGTTCTCTAAAGTGACCGCTCTTTTTACTAGTTTTAATTAAATTCGTCATGCTTGAAGACAAACTCCCCTTTTTATTGTTATTGTTAATACCATTACAAAGAATATAAGAGTCTGATTTAGCTTCAAGGGGAGACACAGATCTTGGTCTTAATTCATTCCTTGGTGAGATTTCGGCAGCTTTTGGTGATGTTTCGTTACTTTTTGACAGTCTTTGACGAGTGAGAGAAGCGTCATCTAAACTTTGGTGTTTTACTTTGATATCTAAAATATTGTTTTTGGATCTTCCAATAGTCTCGTCGAGACTATGGTTTTGCCTTTTAACAGTCCCTGGTTTATTCGAGGTATAGTTACTGAGAGAAATCGAAGAACTTTGACGTCGCAAAGCGCAAACTTTCGTATAAGCGCTTTCACGAGGTGTTTTTAAAAGCGGACTTATCGGGGGTGTCGCGGTCACTGGTTGAAACTGAATATCATATAATTTGAGTTCTTTATCTGGGTGGTATGGGGGAAGAGAACTCCATAAGACCTCTAGCATGCGAAGGGAGTCTTCGAAAGCAAATTCACGCTTCATTTCTAGAAGAAGCCATCGGTAACAAAAGAGGAGGTCATCGGCCTAGAAAAAAAGTTATCCCAAGCTATTCATCATTGGCTCGAACTTACTTGGTGTGACTTAAGATAGTTGTAGAATTCTGGATCATAATACATGAGACCTTCAGCTAAATGAGTGAACTTTTGAGTCATTGCAATTCCATCAATCATGAAATTTGTGCAGAGACGTTGCATAAGAGCACAAAAGCAAATGTAGGCGTGAGCTTCATCGTTCATTGTTACCAGCAGAGGAGAGGCAAGGTCACTCATACCTTGACAATAGCTGACTTTAGGGTGATTTAGAGCATATCTGAAATACAAGAACACTCTTAGAAGCAAGCATCGCGATTGCTGCTAATTTTACAAAGTTTAGTCTAGTCAATATTCTGTTTATGCCAAGAAATTCTAAGCATAAGGAAATGTGTCAGTCTATTAAACTATGAATGTCTAGAGCTTAAAAAAATAACAATTTAATCTTTGTTGAGGTTATAGAAGTTAATCATTAAGTTTACATGTATACAACTTGGAGAGCAATTTTTTTTTAGTTGATAATAATTTTAGTGTAATTACAAATTATGTTTCTTAAGAATAATTTTAGTTATTTTAGAATAACTGTGGATTATTTTGAATTGCTACACTGCTATGCTACTTCAGTTTCCTTAAAACCCTGGAACGCTTCTTTAAACTCTTTTTTTATTTTCTAGAATCTATGTTTCTTGCAGTAGTTCTGTCCTGTTTTTTTTTAATTTTTAGATTATTCTATTTTCTCTACATTCTTATGCTATTTTAAAACTTTGAATTATTATATTCTTGAAATTTTTAATTTACTTTTGCCACAGTATTTTTTTATATTTGTCATATTCTCTTTAAATTCTTTAGATTTTATGGATATTATCTCTTCACTATATTCTTTGATCCTTTTGAAATTTTTTACCATTCTTAATCCTAGATTTTCTGCTATTCTTAGATGTTGGTTTTTATTCCTTAAATCTCTTGCGTTGCTAGAGTTTTAAATTTTACAAATTTTTAAAAGTTCTATTCTCTAGATCTTCTAGAACTTAAATACCCTCTAAATTTTTAAAATCTTTTACCTCTGTTTTTATCCATTCTTCATATTTTTGAAAACTTTAGAATTTTTAGATTCTCTAGATTCGTTACATTTATATAATAAATTTTCTAGCTGGTTTATTGTTAAGAAATTTTAGTACAAAATATAAAATATTCAATTTTAATAGTCTTTAAAAAATAACTAACAACTGATAAAGTAAGTTCATTGAAAGTATAAAAAATACTGCGTAAATGCAGTTCCTGTTGAAACAACAATCTTTTATCATTTTACGGTATCCTTATCGGTAATGTGCAATGAAATATAACAGTTTATAAAACACAAATATTTTTAATGTTAAAAAATGTTAAACTAAATCCGCTGCTTCAGGGGCCCATTTTATCGTGAGCACGAGCTGGGAATTAATGTAATATTTTCTTGTATGTTTTCAATTATTCTTGAACTATTTAATATCCTTTGCATTATTCTATTTTTAATGCGTTAGATTCTGCGCATTCTTCAAAAATTCTATTTTCTAGATCCTCTAAATTTTCTGATAATTTATAGATCTTTCGAGTAATTTTTAGAAAAATTATATTATCTTTTTATCGTTTATATTCCTAAAGTTTTTAATATTTTCCTTTTTCATTGGATTATCTAAATTTATTTCTAAGTTATTTACATTCTATATATATATATCTACAATATATATATATATATATATATGCATGTATATATATATATATATATACATAATATAGTATATATATATATATATATACTATAATAATTAACTTGATGTTCTTAGGACGTTATCAGATTACATTCTTACAAAAGAATTCTTTTGATCTTTTAGTAGATTTTTCAGCAGTTTTTCGATGCTTTATCCTACCTTGTTTTACACCCTTTTATTTCTTGGGGTTGTAGACTTTTTGATTTTTTGACATTTTTTATATTTGTAAATCCTACTAATTTTCGATTTTCTCAATAGATACTTTAAATTTTCCAAGTTTTCTTTTAAATTGTCTAAATTCTTCAAATACTTCATAACTCTTGGACTCGGGATTCTCCTTATTCTTTACATTCTTCTAAATTTTTATATTTTCTAAACATTAAAGATTTTATACATCCTGTGAATCTTTCAAGTTGTGTAAAAGCTTTGTATATGTTCCAAATTTTCAAGCTTCTGGAAGTTTTAAATGTTTCGGAATTTCTGGCCTTTCCTTTTGTTTTTTGCTCTCTCTCTTAACGTTGAAAACAATTGGTGAATCTTAATCTACAAGCAAAACACTTGCACGTACAATTAAAAAAAAATGTCAAAATAGTTGTGTGTCATTTTTCTCAAACTAATGTAATCTACTTATTACAGACATTAACACACAGCTTCTTATAGTTTTTTACTAGGTCATGGCGTACTTTTGTAGAATATTTTATTTTATTTATTTTAAGAACTTATCAAATGATAAACGCTGAAAAATTACTACAAAACTCACATAATTCGTTCTAATTTGCAAGATAGCACAAACACATTCGTTACATCACTGTATATTTTATCTATTTGGAATAGCAGAAACTAGAAGTAGCAAGTTATTTTTTTCCTTTTTTAGTATTCCTTTACGGTTACAGGTAGATATTTTCTTGATATGTAAATAAAATAACAAGAGTTAATGAAGATATTTTCTCCAAGTTTAATACCTACATTGAATTGCAGTTGAGCTTACTTCCAACGTTTTTCAAGAATTAATAAAAATCTGAAATTTCGCTTACACAAATTATCACACAAAAAAAAAAACTGGTAAGATTGTGATACTGTGATCTATCTATACACTTCCAAAGGTGCAATGCAAATAAAAAATCATTTAATTCTTTACGAAAGTTTAGAGGAAGTATTTCATTAGGTACTAAAATGTTACCTGTTGATTAAATTCCCTTAAACGGGGAAATACGATCGTAATTTTTTTCCAGAATATTGTAATAATGCTCATACTTTTACTACCAGTGGGAATGTTGCAATTTACAGAAGACAGTACGTCAAAATTTAATTACGTTCTGAGAACATTCCTTTACTTACGTGGTAAGAATATTAAACAGCGACGCAATATTCTGGTTATCATCGCTCCCAGCATAAAAAGGGTGATGTCTGTCAGTTCTCAACACGTCTTTTCTCACCATTCCTGTAGTATACGCCAATTCGCCTGCCACCGGTCCTTGAGCAATAGCCGCCTTCCATGTTTCCCTCAGTGTCACGTATTCGGCTGCTTTACGTTTAATGTAGTCCATTCTTTCACGTCCCGTCATACCTTCTGGATAAACATTGAGTAAATGTTTCCAAACTACTTTTCTGTAACAATTAGTTAGCTCAGTTTTGGTAACGTGAGACTAATACCTCAAACTGGGATCAATTCCGCCTAAATAAATGACGTTTCTAAGTTCCTTCCCATAGACTATTTGTCCAACAGGATCTAGAAATGCTCGGAATTCAGAGTCAGAAAGTGGCGGTCTCGGTGGTTGTAAAGGTGCGCTGCTATCTTCTCCCAAAAATGCTCTCTGAACCAAAGTCAAAGTTTTACCCACTTGATTAAAAATTCCATGCAATCTAGGTGAGGGTTTAGCTTCTTGACATGTGGCTGTTCGAATCTGGGTAATAATAGGAAGATTTTGCTTGAGTTCCCAATCATCAGAGCACTCTTCAAATGGTTTGAGGTCAACACGAAGGCATAGACAAGGTTCAGAGCTGCTCCCCACTGACATGTTATAGGCCCTGTGAAATATAGTTAGATTATAATTCTAATGATACAAACATTACTTTAAAAATGCTGCATCTAGATCCCAATCCGACAACAAAGGCATGTAAGTTTCGTGCCCATTCACATCGTACAAACGGTAACATATTGCAAAATCCCCTTTGAGATCGAACGCTTTAGCTAGAATACTTTGCAAAACTTCAAACGACGTGATTTGAGGATCTACACTAAATTTTCTGAGTTCTGGTGGTTGCGATCCTTCGATTTTCTGTAAAGCTGTGTTTAAAAAATTACATAAATTTAAATTTCGGTTTACCTTGACTTTGACACGGACAGCCTCACGGCTGTATCCGAATACTCCTGACATGATGCGCGTTTTTTTTAACTGAGTGGCTTTGTTGCTTTCTTTCACAAGAACATTGTTAAGTAATTTGTTACGAAATGCGAAATGGTTGTAAACAATTTCATTATAAATAAAAGGGTTGACATTTACCGTGACATACGCGTGACATTTTATCGTTTGTCAAAACGCAGGGGTGGCAACTTGAGGGATGGAAATTGAGAAATTTAAATTTCAATCGGATTTGAGCAAGAACTGAAATGGACTGGTAAAGGAAAGGCGAACGATAACGGAATTATCTACTTCCTTGAGTGTTGTTGTAATCATTGTTGCGGTGTTAATGAATATTTAATGCTTCATACTACTTGGTAATGAGTCGAAATCGGTGGTGCGGTTATCACAAAATACTAAAATTAAGTCCATTTTTTACTTTGGATTTTTAGACTCAGAAACAATAAAGAGTTATTTAAAAAATGCAAATTCACAGAAGTATCTACCGACAATTTGTTACTATTGTACTTGTTTATTTTTTTTACAATAGAAGGTGTTTATGTGAATTAAATGACTTCTCCATGTTGGCTTTATAATTAGATTAATTAAAATAAGAGTCGCATAGATTTTTCAATTTTAGTTTCAGTGAGTTCAAAAGTAGTTAAATCGTCTCGACATATTTGACCTACTTCAACAAAACATAACCTCAACTATTATCGTGACGTTTTGTATTCGAAGCAAAATGAAAACAATTTCTGACCAATATTTAAATCGCTGTCGAACATGCCTTATAGAATTAGATGACTTGAAAGTTAACATCTATGAAGACAAAAAAACCTCTGAAATGCTGGTACGATGTACCTCATTAATAGTATGTTATTTTAAATTTTATTTCTCTAGTAATTTCAACTCATTTTTTTTTTTAGTTTTGTGCTACAGACGGTTTGATGCAGTACATATGCCAACCATGTTACCAAAACCTAATAATTTCATACAATTTCAAAGAAAGGTGTGAATATGTGGGAAATTTTTTAAAAGAACTTTTAACAACAAACTGTGACAATAACCAAATCATTATTGATGATGATTTGTCTCCATTTGTCTACTCTCAGTTTATTTGCAATCTATGCAACAAAAAGTTTACTAGAAATAGTTCTTTGAAAATACATTTAGAAAGGCATAAAAGTAAGTTCAAAACCAACAGTGCCTTTATACATGTTATTTGTTATAGAAAGCAGAAATCATCAATGTGATTTATGCCTAAAATCATTTACTACAAAACAAGACTTAAAAGTACATGTATCCAGACATACAAATAATAAATTACTGAAATGTGACACTTGCATGAAACTATTTTCATCGAAAAGTGCAATTGTAAAACACATGCAAACACATTCTGCTCAAAAAGCGTATCTTTGTTCTTACTGTGGAAAAGGGTATTAAGCTTTAATAATTGATATGTATTTTTAATATTCAATATTTCAGATTTCAGGTTTTTGATACCTTACAAACCCATTTAAAAATTCACACCAAAGAGAATCTACTGGAATGTAAAATTTGTAGCCAGAAGTTTGCAGCAAGGTCCTCTCTTCATTACCATTTGAAGAAGCATACAGGGGAAGCCAAGTATTTGTGTTTATTTTGTGGTTCCAAATTTAGGAACAGCACAGAGTTGAAACAGCATGAAACCAGACATTCTATGGTATTTATAAAAAAAATCTCCCTATACCAACACTCTAATTACACAATTGCAGAAATGAAAACCACTTAAAATATCCTTTGGTGGTGATGATATCAAAGAAATGAGCAAAAACTAATTTTTTATTAAACATATTAAAGAGTAATCGTAGCCGCTGATTGATAATATCCAGACTGAGTAGAAGTAAATCTAACAGACAAATGAATCTTCTCAAAAGTCGTTTTACCAAAATAATAATCTTTGTATTTGTCCAGAATGTATGTAGCATCAAATGTTTCTCTTTTAATACCAGGATCTTTAGACTTCTGCAATCCGTCCGTTTTCCGGAAAAGCGAATTCATCAAAGTTACGTGGAGCTTGACGTTATCATATTGTTTTTTAACCAAATTATTTCTATGGAAACTTTCTAAAATTGCATCAGCTGCCTCTTGCAGGCATTCTACATCTTCTCTACTATCTAAAGAAACTTTGCCATATAAAACATCAACTTCCGTTGGATCATCATTCATAATTTCTACTCCTTTCAACACAATTTTAGGTCTTTTGCCAGAGAAGATCTTTTGAATGTTAATTTGGCATTTGTTTAACAACTGTTTGGTTTCTTCTATTTCTTTTTCATCAAGAAGAGCCAATGTGACGATAGTTAGATGAAATTTCTCCACTTTTTGAAATATGGTCTCATCAATGCCTCTAGTGGAAGGTCCATTGAGAATTTCTTCCTTAAATTTGTAGAAGTTCCTTTTTATGGTGTCTGACTGAATAGGAATAGATACAAAATGAGTAATTGATAATCGTTCGCGTCGAGCGAGTATGAGGAGAGTAATTTGCGTTCTTGCCGAGGCGACACTGCGCTCACTATGTCCGGTTATTTTAATAATAGCTTCTTCATTGGGTTTAGGAACTTTAATTAGAGTATTAGTATTATCTTGAAGTTCTCTCAACTTAGAACCACGGGGGCCAACAATAACAGAGTGTAACAAACTAGAAATAATATACTAGTTAAAATAACTATGTTTGAATAACCTTACGTGGGAACATAAAATGATGTAATAAATTTTCCTGTTTTTGTGGGATTAATTTCATAATTGTCCTCTAAATCAAAGCAGTCTAACATTTCCACTGCAATTATAAGTTAATAATTAAAACATCTTAAATTGTATAAAATACTGACCGTCGTTATCATCATAAGGGGCCAACACAGAGCTTGTTTTTTGTTCATTTTTTCGTAAATCACTATCAATTGATAACATCCAATATAACTTTTCTTGTTTACCATTCCTTACGTTGATGAGGTCGACTTTTTCATGCAAGGGGGCTTTCGAAAAGAAAAAAGGTGGAAACCCTTCCCTGTCACTCATTTTAAAAAGAAAATGAGGTTACCTACACTTGACAACGTACAAATTTATCTTTAATATTTTTTGAACCGTTTTATGTGTAAGTTATTTAAAATACCTTCAAGATCAGTGTTTTATCTCCTTCGTTATTAAAATTCCTTTAAGATATGCTTTTTTTTAACCTCACATTTCTCGGGATTTTCGTTACTTACTATTGGTCAACTGTTGTTTTGATATCTTTCAAGCTGTCAAATTGACGTTGAAGTGCGAGGGTTACTTTTATTTTTTATTTTGAGACCGGGTGATTACGAATTATATGTAAATATTTGTGTTATCAAGTAAATACATAAACGCCCGATATAACCGCTCGCTGAGGTGTCTTGTTAAACAGTCCAAAACCACAAATGAAATGTCTTTACTGCGGTGTTTGTGTTATTTGGGGTTATTAACTGCCGTTTTTTGTGAAAATACACAACTTACGTCGTTTAGACAGAAGCGTGCTATTGCAAAGTCCATCGTAGACGAACCAGTTTGTAATGAAGTCAAAGTAATTTGCAGTAATTTAAGTGAATCAGATGATATTCTAATACTGGAGTGCCTCCAATCTTTGAATCCTTCAAGACTATCAGAATTGAAATTAGAGTGCCAGAATGTAATTTGGCAACATACTAAAGCGTTAATTGGAAAAGACAAAGTGAAAGAATATCTTAAGCGATATTGTCCAAGTGATTTAGAACAGTTGAATTGCGACAGCACCGTTGATAATGAATATTTCAAATGTATTGTCAGCAATAAAGAAAAAATCATAGATAACAACTGTAATACTATGATTTTTCGACTTGAAAATGTCGCTTTTCAGGATTATCGATGGATTTCAACTTTTCTAGAACACTGCAACTATGACATTGATCATCTACAGTGTGGCCGAATAGACGGACCATCTTGGAACCAATTTCAAACCGTCACTTGTCTTCAAAACAACATCTTGAACGTGCAAGACGACTGTAAAAGAGAAGTTTTTAAATTATCAGAACTCCAAGCAGAAAACATCAAACTCGACCGCCAGTTATACATGGCGTGTATTGAAGATCATCGACGATATTGTCAGCAATTTCCTGCCGGAAGCGGTCGGGTTTTTACTTGTTTGATGGAAGAGTCTCAAGATCATATCACTCCAGAGTGCCATAAGCAACTGCTGAAGAGACAAAAATTGATTTCTCAAGATTATAAAGTTAGCAAGGGTTTAATGAGAGCTTGTAAAGACGACATCAAGAAAACTCACTGCCGCAGGCAAACATCGACGGATAAAACGATACGATTGGCTCAAATCCTGTTGTGTTTAGAGAACGTAGCTAAAAATGGCACCAAAATCGACCCTGACTGTGAAGGAGAGTTGATTGAACACAGGAAGATGTTGATGGAAGACTTTAGTTTGTCACCGGAAATAGTCGACGGATGTGGGAGTGAGATTCGGGACTTTTGTGCCGGATTTGAAGGAGGCGGCAAAACCATCCACTGTTTGATGGACCATGCTAGGTTCAGAAACGTGAAGAAGAGGCTTGGCGATACTTGCTTAAGAGCTGTAAGTTTATGAATTTTATAATTAAGAAATAGTTTTACACAAAAAAACAAGTTGACACCATTATACCGCCGTAACCAAGAAAGACGTATTTTAAAAAAAAAAGTTATCAGTTAGGATATAAAACGTAACAATTTAAACCTCAAATAATTTCATGGGTGTTTTCGCGTCTTACGTCGAGATAAAGGATTATTCTCTCTAACTAATAAGAAAGAAGTGACCCACATAAACTTTAGGTATACAGAAACGACAACAAACTTAAAAAAAAAACAAGTTAAACCAGTATTTGAGATATTTTTTTCTTAGAACGGCAGGATTAAAGTCTTTATACGTTTTTATTGATGGATAATGCCGATTTGCTTGTGTACACTCCTGAAGTTTTCATCTCCGTTGTCAGAACGAAATTCTTATTCTAATTTTCTAACCAAAGAGAAGACAAAAATGTATGCATTAGAGTGTCAAATACTGTCAGAACTTTTTTGGCAGTATTTACCATGAATCAAAAATCTAATACTAATCGAAAATTAATTTTTTAAATCTCTCTTTTCTATGTACTATATATGTGAAAACCAATCATTTGTCACTAAGTTCTGCTGTTTGAAAATTATTAATCCCTTCCACTAAACTTAGGTCAATAAACAATTGTACTGGCTACGATATAAATCCGTCCGTTCAGAGATAGATAAATCTAATAGCAAAATACTTACACTTGTGTAAAATTTAGACTAATTGCTAAAAAGACAGTCTTGGACAAAAATTTATACTCCACATATTTTTTTTGTGTTTACATATAAAAAAAAACAAACAGAAAGACATAGAGTGTAGGTCCAATCTCACTGAATTCATACTTATTTTTACATTTTAGCTTGAATCGCTCGTCAAGGAAACCGACGCCGGCGAAGACTGGCGCGTGGATCCGGTTCTTCACCAAGCCTGTTATCCCGTGGTCAAAGCCGTGTGCCGCGACATCAAAGGCGGCGACGCTCGCGTCATGTCCTGTTTAATGGACAATATCGGCGCCGATCACATGACTGAAGAATGCGAAGACGCTCTTATCCAAATTCAGTATTTTATAGCACGTGATTTTAAGTTAGATCCTAAACTATATAGAGCTTGTAAAGACGATGCCTCCAAATTATGTCATGCTAGTCTCAATTGGGAGGAAACTCAACGTGATCAGCCCTCTAACGACCCACAAATCTTGCCTTGTCTTTACCGACACGCTTATCCCGAAGATAATTCCCTGAAAATCAAAACGACTTGTCTTCAACAAATCCATCGTGTAATGAGACAAAGAGCCATCAGTGTCGATTTACAGCCAGAGATAGAAGAAGTATGTCTTGATGATTTAGCGTTGTTTTGTTTTGACAAGACGAAGCGAGGAGAGGAAATGATGTGCTTGCAAAAGCATTTTGAGGAGTTGAAAGATAAATGTAGAGAAGCGGTGGAATCGTTCACGGAGGCAGAAGCGCAACATGCGGAGTTGAATCCATATATTATGCAGAACTGTCGGAAGGAAATGGAAACGTTATGTAGCGCCGAACTGAAGAATGATGAGGGAGATATTATGGAATGTTTAATTTCGCACAAGAATGCGCCTTCGGTTAAATCAAATCCTGCATGCAGAGTCAGCATCGAGCATTTTCAGATCATTTCTTTGAAAGATTACAGATTCACATATAAATTTAAAATGTCTTGTAAGAATTTCGCTATGAGATTTTGCAGCAAAGCGCGCACAAAGAACGAGGTAGTTACATGCTTAAGCGAAAAAGTCACAAATGATACTGTAAGTGGTGTAAAAAGCGCAATATCCAAGGAGTGTCGTCAACAATTGAAAGCACAACTTTTACAACAAAGGGAAAACATCGACTACGATCCGAAATTAAAAGCGGCGTGTTTGAGTGACATTAAAACTCATTGTCCAAATATTGAACATGGAAACTCTCAAGTCTTAGAATGTTTGCAAACCGTCAGAGATAAATTAACGGAACGTTGCGAACAAGAAGTTTTCAAAGTAAAACGACAGGAAATTTTCGATAACTCTGTCGATTATGCCTTGATTAATATGTGTGCAGACGCGATCGAACAGTTTTGTCCCCACCATGACAAAGAAACAATTCTTGAATGCTTGAGAATGAACAGAGATCACAAAGGGTTCAGTAAAAAGTGTAGATCTATCGTTATTCACAGAATGATCGAACAGAATTCTAACTACCAACTGAATCCGTCGTTACAAGAGAGTTGTAAGATGGACATCAACAAGTTTTGTTCATCTGTCATTAACAGCAATCATGGAAAAGATTTAAACGGGCCTGTAATCAAGTGCCTCAAAACTCATTTCCGGAAAGGGTCACTTTCCCATAAATGCGAAAACGAAATGGTTTCAATTTTACGCGAACAAGCGTTAGATGTTAGTCTTAATCCTTTAATTCGCGTGGTTTGCAAGAATGAACTAGAAATGATTTGCTCATTTAGCGAGGAAGATTCTGGCAAAACTGAAGAATGTTTGAAGAACGCTCTTTTGGAGAACCGCATCATGACACCTGAATGCAAAGTAGAAGTCGCAAACATGATAGAAGATTCACAAGCTGACATTCAAGTCGATCCTCTACTTCAACAAGCATGTGCATTTGATCTACTCAAGTTCTGTAAAGGCATTCCTCAAGGAAATGGAAGACGTAAGTGATGTTTATCTCATTTCTTACTGTTACTACATCCATTCTTTTTTTAGATATAAAATGTTTAAAGTTCAACTTGAATTCTGAACTCTCGACTGAATGTTCCGACATGTTGACAAAAAGATTAAAAATGTACGAAAATGCAGTACAAGTGGCACGCCCGCCTGGGGACATCAACGAGTTGTATCACCAAGTTGTGGGATCCCCCGCAAAACACTACTTCTTTTTAATGTTTTTAATGATGTTCGGGTCGATGTTTGTAGTCGGCATTCTTTTCGGACGAGCGTTTAGACGACAGATGACTCTTAAGAATAAGTGATTTTTTCAGAGGCGTTTAGGATAGGTTAGGATGTAACAAATTGACTTGTGATAACATATTTTCAAAGAAGAAAACAGATTTTATTGTCAAGGCCAAAATGTATTATATTGTTTAAATTTTACGATTTTGAGTGTCCCGGATTATATTGTAAATACATATTGTGGAGTCATTTTTGCCATTTTAGTTAAGTAAAATAAGGAAAGTTATTATTGTACTAAAGATATTTAGGGATTACTTTCTAAATTGTTTATACGTAAAAAAGTTTTAATAATAAATTTTATGAAATTTAAAAAATTGTATTCACTTGGCTTGTGAAATTAAGAAATTAATTAGTAGTACGCAATGAAAGTTAAGCTTCTCGTTCGTGTAAAATCAAGTTATAACTGTTTGGACGAAATTGAAGGACGCATCAACAGTTTATTGCTCTCTTAAACCTTCCAGCCACCCCCGAGCACAAACAACAAAAAGGGCAGGAGAGGTACTCGTAGCAGAAAAGACGCCCTACTCAATATGCGTAAATTTACATACAGCCCTCAACCCGCACCTCCAGCCAGATTCTAGCATACAGACTTGGTCAACCTACATGCTATACACACTAATGACTAAGTGCAGTTGCACCTAAGCATCTCTAACATAACTAAATTGGTAGTGTTTTAACGTATTTGTGTAAAAAATTATCTAGGAAAAAGGAAAATATATGATAGGTCCAAGGGTCCACTAATATATTGAGAAAGCCTAAAAACAAAGTTGAATGCTGCTTCTCACTTAGGCTCGTACAGTAGAAATTAGTTTGAAACAAACTCATTTGAAATATCAAAATGTATTAAACCTGCAGACTTAAAAATTTAATAAATAATTTAGAAGCTCCGAAAGTCACAGGAGTAGTGCATATGCTTATGAACCATGTTACACACGTTCATTTTTGAGGAACTTCTTTCTATAATTGTACCCACTGTTTTTAAATTAAAAATTGAAACAAAATAAGGTGGAGTCAAAACAGTAGATGTGAAAATGAAATGCAAAACAATGTTGTAAAATTTAAAAACCGTAGGTACTTATGTTATTTAAACCACTTTAAAAATTTAGTTCTTTAAAATGAAAAAATCACAATTTCATTAAATTTAAGTTAATAGTCATAGATCATTAAACCATAGTTGTTTAATGATCTGTGCTTTAAGCTGTAATGACAGTTTTCCAAAAATAAAGATTGCTGGCTTTTAGTTGCTTTTCAATAGAAGTTCGTAACAATATAGAGATTTGGGTGTTAAAGACAACTAAAAACTATTTTGAGTTATCTCATCCTAAATAAGAGAAAAAAACTATCAAATTTGCTTTTAGGGTCATACCTATACAACCATCCTACCAAAAAATGTATCTCGCAAAAATAAAAAATATCTAATTGGGAGTTGAAACATGCAATATTTTAGAATACGAAGGAATTCAAGACTTTTGTGTAAATAACTATTGTTATAAAGTAAACTGTTTGTAAATTTTTTTTCAGACCCATAGGGAATAAAATGAACTGCACGACTACTTTAAATATTTATTGTTTTAATTTAAATTTTATAATTTTGGATGTAGTGCTCAGCAAAGATGCTATTTCCTGAAACTTTCTTCTCTATTTTCGTTTGATTTTCTGCAGATGATTGGATAGTTGTAAAAATGCTTTGTTAGAGAATTGCCCACAAGCTGAGTAGAACACTTTCCATTTTTAGTGTTTATAAAAAAACGCTGTTGATTTGTTTGGGTGGTTCAAACTCGATAAAATTTGGTGATTTCCTCCAGAGCTCGAAGTATGAAATGTTTTATCAATCTTAGTGTGAGTTTTCAATAAATCCATTGCTTTTTACCCTTGAATATTTTTAAAACAATGCAGGGATTCAAATAAACTGAGGCAAATGAATAATTACACTTTCGGAAGTAAAGTTTTGTATTCATTTCTAAAATAAAATTTCTGAATCTTGCGAAGAAAATAATAATGAATTAATATAGTCCCCTTGATGGGCAAATAACTATTTTGCTTAGAAGGACGAATACTATAATAATGTCACAATCATAAAAACCTTAAATAAACAGATATATAAATATTTATGTCTCAAAAAGAAAAAAATAATTTTTTCAACACTTAATTTTTTTATAGCTCTGCGATGGGGGAACAAATGTAATTTTTAGAACCACATTTGATTTGAGACACACTGCTTAATTAAAACCGATTCAATTAGTTTCTTTACGGTTTTCTGGTCAAAATAATCGAAGAAGAACACAGCTAAGTGGTAACTACTTTGTTATTGTTCGTAATGAGAGTATTTATAAGAAGTACATGTAAAATTACTAATAATTACGATTTTCATACTTCCTTTTTCCTTTAAATTTTTATCAATTTGTTAGACTAGCAACGCTTTTCCTTGTTTAGGTTTAATGATACTATTCCATCAATAAAAAAGTAAATTTTTAGAAAAAACACTTTAAATTGATTGCCTTTCCGCAACAGCAGTCGAGTTTGAATTTAGCGCGCAGTCGCGGAATTCGTTCGTGTCGGTAAAGCAGAATCCGCGTGGCAGTGGTGAGTGTTCGCAGGGAAAACAGCATCTGCCATTTTGCAAAGGTGTTTTAAAAAGATTATTTATAATTGTGCATGTTGTGTTCGGGACAATTGGTTGTACCGATAAGCGACCGAGGGACCCAACAAATGTTTAAATGGACGCATCGTCCATTATCACCCAGGTGTCAAGGGACGACGAGCAGTTAAACAGTTACCCTCCCGAAAAAGGTAAATAATAAGTGACAGATGCTATGAAACACTTTCAAGTCAAGTTCTGGAGGCGCCGGGACAGCGTCTCCGCCACCGCAAATTCAGGGCGAAAACCGCAACATCAAGTAGGCGTGTTGGGTGCACGGTAAACAAGATGCTAGGCGCCGTGCCTGGACCAGCTAACCTTGAGCGCGACCCTGGGATTGGATGCTAATTTTTGAAATTCTTTGCAAATTTGCGTCTTAACAATATGTCCGCGTCCAATGCGTATGCAAATCGTGGTGCATTCCACGCCTTTTCATGACCTCCTTTGATGAGGCGAGCTGTCAAGAGCTTTCACATTTTTCACAGTGGCCGCCGACTTGATCCGTTTGTTGTTTTACAGGAACCTTACCAAGGACTGAAAATGACATATCAGAAGAGAAAGTACCACCGACCAATCATAAAAAGAGTAGTCGGGGGTTCCTCCGGTCGCTGTTCTGCTGTTTGGGGCGCAGGAGCTCCAAGAAGGCACCTCCAGAACAGTGCGTGGATGGCAACCCTTACAATGCCGGAAGCAGCTGCACTTATTTGTTGCCACCGGTGCGACACCAGGACATGCATAAGAAGTGTATGGTTATAGATTTGGATGAGACGCTCGTGCATAGCAGTTTTAAGGTATGATCACCACATCTCCCAACTTAACAACATTTAAACAATCCACTAAAGAATAAATATACTCATGTTTCCATTATGTTTATTGTTGGCGTGGGTTGTTATGCATTCAGGATGATGGAAGACCTTGATGTTCAGAAAAAAATTGCCATTTCCATTATGTAATGTGTTGATAAAAAGTGCCTGTGAAAGCACAATATTCATTCATGTCTTTGAATAAGCGATAGTAAACACATGGCTGACGTCGGGACGCCGACGCTTCGCCGATCAAAAATTTTCACGCTTCTGAAGCTATCAAGTGGTTTTATTAATGAATAATGGACAGATTGCCTTTGTTTTAAAAACTGTCAGCACCCACGCATTCATTGATTAAATTTTTATAAAATGTGTATTTTATTGGATGGAGCTTCAACAGTCATTCTTTTAACTGAACATTACATTGCAAAACTCAATTATAATTTATGGAGTTAATTAGTGATTACAGAAATAGACATAAAATATGTAGAAGGAAATTACGTTTTATTAGCGTTCCTAATTACCTCAGTCGCACTAATGCATTCCTTGACTGTACAATCGATTTAATTAGAAAAACTTTGCCAAATGGATGTGGTTTTTGGAGATATGCCAAGGTTAAGAGAAATACGACAAAACCGCTATTTTTATTTTTACAAAATATACACGTGTTTCGTGTCTTAAAAAATATTTTTCTGCGAGCTTTTATGGAAGCGTCGATAACATCAATTTTTTTATCATTCTTATACTAATACAGTCAGTTACAACTGAATTTTTATATCGGTGTAAATAATTTATTATGTTTGTTTATTTCGAAAGCATCAGTTCGTTAAGCTATTAAATTATTAAATCGATTGAGGGTTTTTTGATTGGTCATTCGTTGGTAGTTACGAACAAAGAGTCATGTTCGCACAAGGCTAGATAAGAAGATACGTAAATATACTTTTGAATTTAATAAAATTAGAGATGTGATTTAGATAACCAATTGTGGACAAATATCCACAAGTAGAATATATTTTTAAAAACGTTAAATTCGAGAAATTGTAAAGAATTATCGACTTGATAGATAACTAATATTTTCATCAAAAGGTAAGTAAATGCTTGAGTGTAGCACAAGAAAAATAGCTGTGATAAGAGATAAAAACAATATCGTAAAATTTGGAAGTTACAAAAAAAAGCTCTTTAACATTAAGGTTAACCCGTATTTTAGTAATTAGAGTATTGTTTTATTTTTTTTTGGAAATTTGTGTTTTTAATTTCCTGAAATAACACTATCTTTTTTCCAAATTACTCCCACCCCAGGAAATCCAATTGGAATCGGTTATTACGGCTTTATCCAAAGTACTCTTTCCATGATTCCCAGCATGTTTTTGAAGCCTAGTCAAACTTAAAATAATCGTAGACAGGGACAATTATGAAAATGTTTTTTAGAGTTTTTCTGGTTATATTTTTGAGGACGTGCAAACAATACATGTATAAGTGGTTCAGTGGTTAAAAAACGTACTAAATCATATTTTTCGCCTATACATACTCTATTCTAACTGTTTCAAAATTAATTGTAGGAACAAAACCGACGTCAAAGCAGGTTCTGTAATTACAGCATGAGTTGGTACACTCTTTCTGCTATCTGAAAACTGTTTTTTGACAGTTTGATGTTAAATATTTATGGATATGCAATAATGTCATTATAACTTGTGTGAAGAATTAATAGTTAACAGTTAACAATAGGATTAGGTGCATATAATAAAGGATTGTTCACTTGATAACCCTGAACCGTTCCTATCGGGTTCGAATATTTTGGGAGTTATGGCCAATTTAAGTTGAGACCAGTTGATTTCTGTATTCATGACGGTGCATTAGAGAAACCCCTATATCATCAATCGCCAGCATTATTTTATTAGATCATACGAATCGAGTTTCATTGTTCAGATGTTCATTGTCCATTGTTTCATGAAAACCGCCCCTGACTCAGCCAAGGCCTACTAACTAGTGTTTTTGGTTATCATATCTATTATAGTTTAGAAATTGCAAAGTTAAAAACCTGACAGAAATCAACCAAAACTGGATTTTTGAATAAAATTAGGATACCATCCAATTGCTCATTAAAGACCTATTGATATAGCGATGATCTGGCACCAGAGCATCTATTGCTCTCCCACAAAAACGGAAATATTAATTTGACTAAACTTAATCTGGCCATAACTTCTAAAATATTCAAACGCGTTAGGAACAGTTGTTAGTTTGTATCAAGTGAATTATCCTCCATCATATGATCCTAATTTTAACTCGATATGAGGTGGACAAGTTGAAAGATTCCCCGTGTTAGATATGTTGCAATCTTTCAGTTAAACTTAAGTTACCCTTTGGGGAAAAGAAACACCGTTATAACTCTCTTTAATGTGTTTTAATCATTTATCGTGAACATTCTGGGGACAATGAAGTTTGTAATTGGAATAGTCGTAGTATTTATGAAGTCATGTCTGTTCTTAACTGTTACATTTACTTCACAAATAGAAATAGATTCAATTGTTTTGCCAAGTGTAGACAGGGTTTTACCATTCCGGTGTCAGTTACATGTACAAATTTTGTCAGACTATCAGACAGGATAATACTAACTCAAATTTATCACTAAAATAAGCTTAGAGCAAAATCAAAAGTTCTTTAGTCTGGATATTTAAGTGAGCTATCTTGTCATATGGGGTTTATTTTTATTAGACAGGTTTGCATAAAAACAGTTTTTCATTACTTTTTCCCCTCTAAACCAGTGGTTTTGTAAGCTATTTTTTGTATTTTGAGTTATACAATGTGTTTGCTCTTATTCCATTGAGAGTGAATCTGTGGTACACGTTTTCTTTTCTTTTGTGGCAGTTTTAGAACATAACTAATTTATTAAGGTTAACTTTTTAAACACCGTTGGATATTGTGGTTGTCCATTTTTTAACCATGTACTCCTTGTTATGATGATTTAATTTGTAATCTTGTGCTTTTATATATAGACCTTCATTTACCTCAGATGTTGTGTTCGTTGTAATCTACTTGTTTGACAATAGAACGCGGCCGTCCTTTGTCCTCCACTTCCTTTCCTAATCTCTCCGTTGATGTCACCAAGTTATTATATCTTGCTTGTTATATTATCGGTTTCATGTTGAGTGTAATTGTTTTTTGTCGATCGTGTAGATGCTAATTTTATTGATCTGTGATGTTTATCGTGAATTCACATTGAGGAAATCACATGACCGCGTTTTATTTTTACCTAAAAGAGCACTTGGCACGCTTGATACAAAACCTACCATAATTCATAAACAAACAGGGACTGTAATTTCTAAAAATGTGTAATCATAGAACAATATTTGTATTTTTAGTTAAGCACTGATAAGCACGTTAACAACAATACAATTCGAACAATTACTAGAACAACGATAAACTAACGGTGTTTTACTAAACCTCAATAGCTCGCAATATTTTTAGGGCGCAGGAGTAATTGCAAAGCAAACACAAAGCATGATAAATTACTTACAAAAATGCCGACATAAAATATTTTTATTGATATTTATGGATCTTTTGCACATGATTTACGATATTTGTTATTTTCTTCCAGCCTATCAGCAACGCGGACTTTGTGGTGCCCGTGGAGATCGATGGCACCGTTCACCAAGTTTACGTTTTGAAGCGACCACATGTGGACGATTTTCTTCGTCGAATGGGTGAATTGTACGAGTGTGTTTTGTTCACGGCATCGTTAGCCAAATATGCGGATCCCGTCGCGGATTTATTAGATCAATGGGGAGTTTTTCGCTCGCGTTTATTTAGGGAAAGTTGTGTTTTTTACCGAGGAAATTACGTAAAAGATTTGAATAAATTAGGACGGGAACTGCAACAAATTGTTATTGTCGATAATTCGCCTGCTTCCTACATATTCCATCCAGATAACGCTGTAAGTATTTGGTGATTTTGTTTTTTGTTGGTTGTAACATTAAGGATTGCAGGTGCCAGTGGCGTCGTGGTTCGACGACATGAGCGACTCGGAGCTTCTGGATTTGATACCGTTCTTCGAAAAATTGAGCAAAATGGACAATGTGTATACAGTGCTGTGTAATTCCAATCATCCATATAACAGTAGTGTGTCGCAAGTAAACGGCCCCACAAACCTAAGCGCCAGTATACAGAATAACCACTCACCGCCCAATACGTAGCGAAAAGTTCCTCGTCGAGTCAGAATTTTTGCCAGGGTCGTAGTTTACTTTATACATGTTTTTTATTTCGGAGAGTTCGCTTTTCAATCGACCTGGTAATGTATTTATTTACATTACGAATATGGATAAGTGTAAATATGTAGGTAAAATAGTACATATTTTTTATTATGTAAAAAACAAAAGTATTCTATCCCGCTTAAGAAAGTTACCGAAGCTACTATATTGAAAAAAGAAAAAAGTGGAAACTGGTATTTTTACACGGACATATTTCTTACTGACTTGCTTTCATCCACGGATGTCAAACTGAAGAACCAGTGAAACATTTAGCGAGTTTGCGCGCATTCAAATAAACGGAGAGAGATTTAGAGATAGTTGAATTACATTATCTGCATTTCTTTGGAAATTTGATGAATACTCAAGCATTTTATTTTTATTTATCGACGGCGATTGTGTTAGACGAAATGTAGTATAGTCGAGTGTGTTGAGGTAAAAGCGATCGATGTGACTAAAACAATCAATCATATCTCGTTAGAGGTGATGTTATTTGTGGGAACAAGATGTTCCAATTGTTAACAGTGGCCTTATACAAATATCTGAACTTTTTTGAACCTTTAATTATGAAATTTTTACTGTAGGTACGGCAATTTATTCCGTCACTTCTACAGGAAAACAGTCAAAGTAGTGACGTTAAAAATTATTCATCATTGCCTTTCAAAGCATCACTGTACCAGAACTGTAAATGTGGCGATTGTAAGATCGGTTCATGTAATCTGTTGAGTACAAAAATTTTATTTTAAATCTTATAGATTCTTGTATAAGTTTTAAAGTAAAGTTATGACTTTAAGTTATGTTTATTTGATTTAAAATCACTGTACAGTCATATATGTTATTTAGTAATATATTCTTACTCTTAAGATTTTATTAATATATTATAAATGTATATTTATCCATTATTTGTGTATTGTGTGAATTTTATTTGAAATAAGCAATATGAGTTTATCCTGCCTCACATTACTTTATACACATAACGGACCCTTAGTTAGGTAGGTTTCATTTGGACCAACGTAAAATAACCGGGTTTGGTTTTTTAGCGAGCAATAGTACAATGTGGGGTGAAGCGTGGAGTAATTTAGCTAATTAACATTATTTTTTACAAAATAATCTAATTTTGTTGTTGTAGAGAATTATAATTACTGTTTATGTTGATATATAGTATACTTGTACATTAAACACTTGTACAAAATAAGTGTTTTCATATATTTGTCATGTGAATACATATGCCTTGATTTGTAAATAAAAGCCTGTCATTTATACCCAACTAACGATTTTTTTTATTTCTGTCTCATAAGGGTGTGGTAAATTGAGCTATTGAGAAAACAAAAGTCGGTTTCCATTCATTTATTACTATTATCTCCGCGATTGTCACACATTCCGGCAAAATCAGGTACAAAAAAGGATTTGAAAACATGCAATGATATGTTCGCTCTTAAATAACTTTAAATAAAATATATAAAACTTATAACAAGAATTATTGTATTATCACAAAACGTTTTTGTTTTATTAAAAATAAATTTTGGACCTAATTGTACTAATAACTGGAAACTTTCTCCTGAAGGATTTGCTGGTAACTGGCCTAAAAAATTCTTAATAAAACAAAAATTCTCAAAGTGAAAAAAACTTACTTTTAGTGTTGTATACATAATGCCCAACTCTCCGCTCTCCAGACTAGGATCCATAAAGTTATCGACAAAGTCAAGTTCTGATCCTAAGTCCGGAATCCTTGCTCGTACTACCACGAACAAGAAAATTGGGAAAAGGTCATCCATGTTCCATACGTATTTTTCTCCCAATAACTGCTGGGCGACTGGGGTCATTTTTTCCACAGTCTGTCGAATCACCAAGAGCTTTTCAGTGGGAGAAAATGTCGATTTTAACTGCTGCAAAGTTTCTATGGCATCTTCAAAAACGTGGGGGCAAGGAGAAGTCAGGTATTGTTGGTCCTCCATTTTGAAAAATTTCCTTTAATTAGATAACAAAATAAACAGCCACGAATTAACCATAAAACTTACTGGTCCACAGATAAAAACGTCATAAGCGCGTAATCCGTTTGTTTATTCCATTCCATCAACGTTCTTTTGTATTGTCGTTCTTGTTGTTCATTCTTCAAAGTGAAAAGAGTGAACAAGGGATGATGGACTTTGGGTAGAATGAGTGGGTATAACAGGGATTGGTAATTAACGATTTCTTCAGTTTCTTCATTATCCACCAGACATTCCTTGTCGTATGGTGGCAGTGCAGGGAATAAAAATCGGACTATTTCGTAGAGTCGTTTACAAACGTAGTGTAATTCTGCAATTGCATGATTGAGCAGTAGGGGGTGGGCGCTTCCCCCGTAAGTGGTGTTGTAAGCTTGGGACAAGTCGCTGAGAAGAGAGCCTAGAGGATGTATTTGGCTCTCAAATGCCTGCAAATTATGATATGAATATTGGACAGATTGACTATACTTTTTGTTTTACCTTTGATAAATAATTTTTTACTTCCAAGTAGGTTCCTAAGTCCAGTTTCTCTCGTCCAAACGGAGGAATAATATCAAGATTATTCAGAGAATTCTGGAATTTGTTCTCCGAAGATTTTCTTTTTTTCAAGGTACTACTACTCGATAGATACACGGCAACATTTTGCCAAATTTTTTGTGTGTCTAGAGATTTAGCCCCATTTTTCACACTATCTGGTATACCCAAAACTTGATGGCACTGTTTAAAGAGAGCTTTCCATTTCTGGTGAACTGGTGTACAAAATTCTTTGGATGTTTCTGGGAGAGTTTTTTCGCAGCTTCTAGTGAACACCCCATTCGAGATTTTGATGCCTTCGTTCCAAGAACCACTTAAGTTGCCTTCGATAGTGTGACCAGATGTTAAGGTGAGAACTCCTTTACCATAGAGGATGCCAGTTCCACGAAATTCGCCTTCGTAATGAGTTCCATCTTCCAAAATCATCACTCCTTGACCCTAAAACCAGATTTTGAATCTAGAAAGATCTAAAATACACCTCGATCCATATTCAACATGATTAGCGGAGTGTAAGATTTTAGCATTTCCATACCTCTAGTGCCACAAAATAAGAAGTAAAAATATAAAATTGAAGATTTAGGGGCTAATATCGACAATAGGTTGTCAAAATATTAGTTGTCGAATCTTATTAAAGTATAGTAACTTGGTAATTATAATAATAGTTGATGTAATTTTAACCAAATATAAATTTGAACGTGAAAATCCTTCTGATCGCTTTTAAAAAATGCCCTGTTATGCATATTCATTCATTCATTCATTCAAATTTAAGAAATTAGGTTTCCAAATCGGTAATTTGAGGATTTTTACATATTTTTTAGAAGATTTAAATTATAAAAACTGTATGTAAACTAATAAAAAATCCGAAAAATCGAAATAAATTTAAGAATATTTCTTATAAGCATCTAAAACTAAAAATCTAAAATATGAAAATTGGGGAGTCTAAAAATCTAGAATCCAAACTTCATAAAGTCTAATGGTATAGTGTAGAAATTGTGAGTTTTAAAATTTGGTTTTGCGATTTTTATAAATATAAGAATTTAGAATCTAAAATCTGAGAATTAGTCATATGTGTATGCAGAATTTAAAAAGGTTTGAAATGGGATTTTTAAATCATTATATTAAAACAGAAATTTAAAAAGTATACATTTCTAAAACTGAAAGGCAGCTAAGTTAGTCTTTTTGTTTGTTTTAATATTTTAAAAATATAGCTGGGCATAGAATAAAATTTAACTCCAGCAGCACCAGCAGCAGTTTGTATAATCGCTCTGATGATGGTGGCTTTGCTACCGAAACGCTAATAAACTGACTTTTCGGTGTGTGGGTTAACTATAATTATTTATATTTCCATCAGAGTTATCAGCATTTTTTAGATTAATAATTTTAATCATCATCTGATAGCTACCAACGTTGCTTAAATTGATGTTTCAATAATAACTTGATTTTTTTTCGTTGAATTCATATTTTCCAACAAAGCCCTTTAAAATGAGACTGCTTACAATGAGACTCAAGAAAAAATCCCAAAACTGATTTACATGTTGTATTATCAAAGAATGATATCGATTTAAAAACACGTTGACATATGTGAAACTAATAAATCAAATAATCCAACGTTGATAATTTAAGATAAGTTTTCTGATTGTTTCTATCAATTTATGAAGTACTGGCTATAAAATTTTTGGTGCAGTGTAAATTTTGATTTCTTGTGATTTATGCCATCGCGATAAACATCGGTAATTGATATTTTGATGAATATTAATGTTTGATATGTCGAATTTAGATCTACTTATATGTTCTGAAGGCGAAAAAAATCTTTATTGTGAATACTAATCGTCACTAACAAAGTAATACAAGCCACCATATCAAAGAGGCTATTATTTGTGCAGTGATGGTTTAAACCAAAGAAGCATTAATTTTCATAGTAACGACAAAGATCGTGTGCGTATTTATCATTCTAGCTTTATATTAATTGAATGAAAAAGACTTACAGTGAGTACATCCTGGTTAAAAATACCCTCATAGTATATGCCATCAGATGTGATAATAAGCCCATTCCCATGTTTTTTGTTATCCAACCATGTCCCAATATACTTTTCGCCATTGGCGATGTCATCCATCACACCATACCCGTTCTTCATCCCATTTACCCAATCTCCAATGTAAAAAGACGCAGCATGGGCCATAAAATTACCTTTTCTGAGAAAACCATGACCATGGGGTAATCCATCTTTGAAGTGACCTTTGTAAACATCTGTATTAGCGTAGGTGAAGACACCAAACCCATTCTGTTGGTTCTCTTTCCATTGGCCGTCGTATGTTCCTGCAAAATTAGTATTAACGACTTCTTGTAACAAAAACCATGATATTAGTACCAACGTTGGGTATTTCCATCACGCCGTATCCAGACAACTGATTATTACTAAATTGTCCAGTGTATACTTTCCCATCATTCCACTGTAATTTCCCGTTTCCATGCATCCTTCCATTTAACCATCGTCCCGTGTAAGTGGCATCTTTTAAAAAGCCGCCGTTCTTCCCGAAGGTGTAACTGGCATTTCGGGCGGAAGGTGGTTGCAGAGCATCACTTTTATTCATAGCTGCTTTAATCGCATTTTGCAAGGCATGAAACCATTCTACTTTCGTCTCAGGTTCGTTCGTGTACAATATGAGCGTTTCTTCCGGCGTTTTCAGACAGATTTGGTATTGTTGTGATGATTCATCTTGTTGAGGCTCAATCCACAAAGTTGTTAAGTAGTGCAAATGTGAATTCGACCCGTTCATATGCACAAATAAGTCCGAAAACAAAACGAACCAATGTGAGGAGAAGCGACTAGCATTCTGAAGGAAGATCGGGTACTTGTGGCTGTCTCGAATAAGCCGTCTGTCGAACGATTTAAGAAATTCGACGACTTTACCAGAATTCAACCAGAACTCTTTCGTTAGTTCCGCTTGTTGTTTCTTTTGCAGCTCTTCTTCAACAAATTCGGACCACTTCTTTTGGTCACTGTTTAACAGTTTTGAGTAGTTTTGAATCGTGTTAGTGTAGGTGTCGACTTTATCGAGAGGTGCGAGGAGATAAGTGGAGATGATCTGTTCATCATTTTTCTCTTTCTTCGGAAAACTTTCAGGTCGCAGTTTGTATAAGTTTGGTGATATTTCTATAAGTTTTGATATGTTGTGGAAACCGTCTATGCTAATCACATTGAGTATAGTATTGATATAGTTCTTGTACACGAAAATAAACTCCTCCAAATATCTAAACATGATAATATCACAAAGAGAGATCAGTCCGTTTCTGTACTCGAGCAAGCTTTGTACGTTGGCTGCCCAGAAATATAACAAATCCATGTAGTTTCTACACAACTCTTCATACAAAGCGGCGTTGGAAGCGTTAACATTCTTTTTCTGCAACGGCTTGACGATACAAGCTAGCACCACCAACATCTCTTCTAGAAACTTTTGTTCTCGCAAGAGAAAACTGTCAAAAAAATTATCCACGCGTCCTCTTACATTTAATAATGTATAACGAAAACTGGATAACAGATTACAGAACAAACTAATTCGGTTTTCTGCTACGTCTCCAGCGTTCAACTCGACGCATTTATCCGCTTCTTTACCGAAATAAATCAGATTGAAATTGTTGTTTAACAAGGCTGTGTGGTATTCCCCACAAACAACATCTTTCACTCGTTCCTCCTTGTTGGTGTTATATAATTTAGGGGAACTCTGGTCAACGTTGCTGTCTATCGTCACTTGATTGTGGTCATTGCGACCCCAAATATATGCTCGACCGTCTAGGGTCAATACAGATGCGTGGTAACTTTGTACAGAGACTTTTCGAACACCTATGTTCGATAGTTTGGTTATTATCATTGGACGTTCACGTCGAATTATGTCGCCCATTCCTGTAATCAGAAAAAATGATAAAAAATCGCGCTGAATCTAGAGTTCGTCAAGTTATTTTAGAATGAAAGTTTATTAGTAGTTTTTAGATCAAATACGCTTCTGGTCTAAAAGAATATTTCGACGATTCAACGAGCTTAGCAGTGTTTTTATGTACGAAGGATAGTAAAAAGATTCTTTACTTTTGTATTAATTAAAATGCATTAATTTTGAAAGACAGTGCATAAGTTCATTGTATGTTGCATATTATGTACCGAATGATCCAAGATGTGGTGAACTTAAGGCTACTTTTGCATTTTTTTACTTTTTACATTTTTATTATAAATAAAGGGTAAGAAAAAATCCAACCAAACAATAAAATTTTCAATTGGCTTTCAACGTTCAGGGTGTTAAATTAAAAATTAAATATGGAAGACAGTAATTTGAATATAAAACTTTGGTGCCGATTTTTGATAACTGTTATTAGGATATTTTAACAAAATTAATTATAAAGGAAAAAATAAAATCTAGACCAAGCGAATAAAAAACAATTACCTAAAATTACCTGGATGTGTAGGGGACAAAAAAAAAAAATTATCATTAGTTCGGTCTAAGTACACCTCGTAATGTTTAAACAATTTAGAAAATAGGAAAACCGTAGGATTAGGAAAATACGAAAAATTCAAATAATACACAGACACAAAAAATTCAAAGGATATAAAGAATCTACAGGATACAAAGAATCCAAAGATTTAAATACCCACAAAATAGACAGTATGTACTGAAAATCTAGAGGTTCTATAGAATGCAAAAAAATGAAAAATTGAAGATATTTATAGGATTTCAACAATTCAAAGAATCCAAAGCAGAGTCTAAAAAGTCACAAAAATTAAACTCATAATAATTCAAGGAGCTCTAAGGATCTAAAATATTTAAACAAATCAAGATCAAAACAAAACCGAAGTGTCTAAAGAAAATATCGACTGCATGTATTCATATTGTTTTAAACTCATGCTAATTATATTTTTAAATAATTTAATACATATATGATTATTTATTTTCGTGAATGTTTGTTGAATGTCTTCGTTCGTTAGTGGTAAGTAAAGGTATGGTTGGTTCGAATGTAATCTAAAAACAGATGAAACAATGCTTTATGAACACGAGGAAATTTTGAAAAAAGAAACTTAAAGTTAAAAGAACTCCGAACTTATTTAATCAGAACCTCTATAACACCACAATTGGAACAAAAGGAAGTTATGCTTTTTGGAAGTTTTGAAAGTTTGACTGTATTACCTAATCAAATTTTTCTGTCTAGACGAAATAATGGACCGTTGAAACCTTCCTTAAGACCAATACAAATGAAGCGCTACATGCTAATTTCGCTCCACCACACTTAAAGCGCGACTTCTATGTAGAAAAGTTGTTATTCTTAGTTTTTTTTTGTCGATTGTAAATATGGCAACAAAATAAAACGGGTACTATCAACAAGCCAAATACCTGTGACCGCGTCGACAGCACTCTCTCGATTTCCAACAAATTTATGAAAAAACTGCCGAATCGGATTATTTAAACAATCACTCTGAGCAATTTCTAAATCTTGCCGATAATCTGCAGTAAAACAAATGTGGAAATGAGCGACTGGTGATTTAAAATCTCACCTAATTGTCCATGGATGATGTTCCCCCACGTCCAGACTTCACAGTTTATCAAATTTGAACCAGTCTTTACAATCGCAGCAACTCTGTCTTTAATTTCCCCCTCAGACAGATCCTTGTCTGAAGTGCACTGACTTAGTGAACACACTCCATCGTCTTTGGAGACCGTCCTTGAGATGTCTGTCACGGCTGGAATGTTTTCGATGATGCTGTTGCAGTCGGAACTGCCACTTACATGCCGTGACAGCGTTACAACCTTGTCACCGACCGTTTTCACGCCCTCGTAGACAAAACTAGCAACGTTAGTCATATTTTCTTTAATTATCCTTGTAGGTTTTTCCGTACACTCGACTAAGTATTCCTCTCCTGCTGAAGACATTCGTGAGATTTGACGCGTTAGGAATTCTTTCGCTGCTTCTGTATTTCGAAAAATTATGTTTTTTTCAACTTTTTGGTTGTCAGTTTTTTCATCGGATTCGTCATCGCTGGGAACGACTCTGCGGTCGGAGCTAATACTGCTGTCGTTTTTACTACTGGTAGATGTTGTTTCTATGTCGTAACTACCTGAGTGGCAGATTTACGTTATTTAGAGCAATAATTAAATTCAGTGTTACCTTGCAGTTTTGTTCCAAGAGGACAAATATCGGATATTGATGTTTGTGACGTTGGAGATGTTAACTGAGAGGCGGATAAGCACTGGGGGCAATTAGAAATAAAAACGTCTTCCTCATCACTGTCTGTATCATCACTTTTCATTTGTTTGCTGACGATAGCGATGGCGAAGTCGTTACCGACGTCGACACTGTGCACGATTCGTCCATTGAAAAAATTTACTTTCTTGGGAGTCTCTGAACTGATCCCAACTTGAGGCATGCATCCCATTGCCCATAAATGCCCAGATTCAGTGACAAAAAGGTGACCAAAGTCACCAATCGCGATTTTGCTTACTTTCATTTTGCATTTTGTTCCGGTATGGCCTCTTGAGCACTGGTAGTCCTCCAGTAAGGCGATTTCACTACATTTCTCTAAATTTTTTGAACATTTAAACACACTGCCTTCTATGTCTACAACATATAAACTATCTTTACAACAGTCTATATCTATAACTTTCCATTCCTCGCAACATTCTAGATCTAAATACGATACATTTTCTTTAGTTTGAACGGTTCCATGGTATAAACAGTTGTTTGAAGTCTGGATGTACAGGTGGTTTTCAATATTGCTTATCTTTGTAATGCTTTCTTTGATTTCAGTCTCAACTTCAATGATTCTTGTCAAGTCCCATAACCGAATTGCCATTGCTTTAAAAGAATTGTACTAAAATTTGGATGGAATAAAAAAGGAAGGAACGAAAATCAGCACCACCGTTGTAAATAACGCACACCACACCTTCCCATCTTGAGTCAGCTGATTGTCAAAACGGATGACATTTGATAATTTTTCGGAAAATAAATCGCAATAACACCAAAACACATTCAAACAACTACATAAAAAATGCATAAACTAACCATTTGTTGCAATAAAAAAAACTTCGATAATGCGCAAATAATCGTTAAAAAATTAACTAGTAGTTAAAATGTCCAACAGAAGGTTATGCGTCGGCTTAAAATAGTTCAAATGCATCATATTTGTCAATACGGTACGTAGGTTTACACTGATAGTACGGTACCCCACGATGACAATGTTTTAACACAATGGGACAAGGAACAAGTCAGTTTAGTGAAGAGGAACTTCAAGATTATCAAGATTTGACATATTTTACGAAAAAAGAAGTTCTATAGTAAGTTTTATCTTGTTGTAAGTTAAGTCTTATAAGTCTTTGTAGTGCTCATCAAAAGTTCAAAATCTTGGCCCCTGAAAAAGTGGGCCACAACAAAAATGCCAAACTGCCAATGTCAAAAATGCTCAACTACCCTGAACTGAATGTAAACCCTTTTGGAGACAGAATTTGCAAAGTTTTTAGCTCTAGTCGTGATGGAGATTGCACATTTGAGGATTTTTTAGATATGATGTCAATCTTCAGTGAGTATGCCCCCAAATCTGTAAAGGCGGAGCACGCGTTTCGAATTTTTGGTAAGGAATGGAAATGATGATCACAGTTTATTTAGGAAGTTTCAGATTTTGATGGTGATGATATGCTGGGGGTATCTGATCTAAAACAAGTCATTGAGAGGTTGATAGGCAAAGACAATCATTTGACTGAAGCAGAAATGGAACGCCTGATTGAAAATATTTTAGAGGAAGCTGATTTAGATGATGATGGAGCTCTCTCTTTTGCTGAATTTGAACACATTGTGAACAGATCTTCAGATTTTATGAAGTAAGGTTTTTTTTTTTGTATCGTTTTCTGTATTTATTTACTGATATTGTTTTAGTGTATTTAGGATGCGACTTTAATAATGGATCTCCTTAAACATGACCAAGCCTGAATTTATTCCAACAAGCCAAAGTAAACAATTTTATTTAGTAAAATGTACAAACTTACACATGTACTTTTTTTAAATACATCACAAGCACACTTATGACTGTAAATAACCAGGAAGCTTCATACGCATGAAAATCCACGTTGTAAAAAAGGAAACTAAAACACATATGAACCCCACTGCTGTAATTAATAATCTGTTCAATTTAGGGGTTAAAGGAGAATGTATGTGATCCAGAACTATAAAACCTAAACCCCCCATAGAGAACAGGAAACTAGACGCTAGGCCTTCCATTATATATTGTCCATTAACCCTATAAGGCATAAAAGCCACCTAAAACAGCGTGTTCATAGAAATCTAGATTAAGTTGACCCTTACTGGTCGTGAATGTCCATGTTCGTCTGTCGTTGAGCCAACGCTCGGCGGTTCCACAATAACATCATATATTATACCTAAAACAACTCGTTGACATAAAAATAAGCAAAAAGGTCACTTACCCCCTGTGACTAAGAAATAAGAAGCCAAAACTATGGCAAACATTGTTATTGCCGAAGGCTGGTGCAACCATGAAGGCCTCTTTATTTTCATATTTGGAACTTCTAACATGAAGAAAGGAAGTGTGAAAAATTGCTCCATTTTGAAAGAAATTTAAAGTTCCAAAAGAGTAAATTTTGTTCACGTTGACAAGCCGGTTGACATTTGTTGGTAAATGACAGTTGCCGTCTGACGGGTCGGTAAAAAAGGAATTTACAATTTGATAATTTTTGTGTTTTTAAAAATGATTGTTAAATGCTTGGTTTTGGAGTCCTGTTTAGCGTTCAACGTGATAATTATCACAAATATATTAGTTTAATCTCCACTTTGTTTACAATCACTAATCAGTGTTCCCACCACACATTTTCGATGTCATTCTCGTACCAACCGTTATGGTACACGTCAGTTTGTTTAATTCGTATCTTAAAAAACTTTATTCCCATATTACTTGCGACTTTGTTGTGAAAACATGCGTGTGAAACTTAAGTACATAACTTCAATAAAATGAAGAAGCATTTACTATGTGTTCGATGTGTTTTAATTTTGACTTTATCTAGGTAAGTAACAACCCCCTTGTAACCCCTTTTTAATAATCACATAGCAGGTTCCTAGTGTTCGCCGAAGATGCAGACAATCCCCCAAATAGTCCTGTTGTTAGTGTCCCAGAGAATATTTCATCAGATAGTGAACTTCAAGATGAAAAGACGTTAAGAAAAAGTGACGGGGGTGGTGGTGATGTAGTTCGTGACTTAGAACCTAGTGCGGACGTTGTAGGGACATTTAACGAAAAAACTCTTGAAAAAACGGATAATTTTAAGCCAGTGTTTGTGGAAGCCACTTCCCAAAATTCAGGGGTTGCCAATGAGTGAGTATTGTTATCAACTGCTATCATGTCGGATGTTTTTTTCGACTAGAATGTTGGCAAGTTGGTGTGTAAATAGAATTTTGGACCTAGTTTATTGGAACCTTGAAAACGACAAAGCGCGCAACAGTGTCTAAATCATATTAATTTATTCAGTCTTAGTTGAAATTCTATCAAGCAGAGTCATGCTTTTCTATTTAAAACTTGTAGGATTTATTAGGAAGCATTCCAGACTTGTTTTTCTTTGCTGGAGACAGAGTTGACTGATGACAACCTTGGCACTATGTTATGCAATTTTTTTTATTGCAGCAGTCATTTACTACTAAATGCAATCGCTTCCAAGCCCGATTACTCGCAGACGATTAAATCGTTGTATTCTGTCTAAAAATAGATGTCAGATATGGCAAATGACCCCAAATAATTTGAAAATTGTGCGTCAGTAAGTGTAAACAACAAAGACGCCGATAATTACATTTTCTTTCTATTTATAAATTTGCTGGCATATTTATCAAATGTTATCACCAGGAAAAGGTCTCTAGGGTAGTCATCCGTTGTAGATTTAGAACGGGACCTGTTTAAGCACCGACCTTCACTTGAAAAAAAAAACAAGCTGTTGATTTGCTAGGTGTTAAAATGATATGAAAGGTCGTGGATTTTTCGTCCGTTTGTGAGGTGCCAATGACTTATTTATTTCTTTCCATTAATAGTTCTGAAGGTAGCAAATAACGGAACGGTGTAGATGAGTAAGCCAGATCTTGCGTGGGAAAAGAATGCAAAAAACAGCATAGTCCCATTTTAAATTGTTTTTACTGAAAGTAAAACTCCCCTGTCTGTTTTAGAATGTAGGTATTTGCATTAAATTCAACTTCATTGTTGTAACTTAATATTGTCGCACTTAAAGTAATAGAAGAAGCGGTCACCGTGCAGATGTGATCACATTTCCGCTTTTATCTTGAACTTTTTACTGAATAGGATTAACTTTCTTTTAAGAGCTGTGTTGCTTAATTAATTCAGGTCAATGCATTCAAAGTTGGCATCAACATTTACTGTTTCGCGTGGGGGCAACGTTGATAATTTTTACTATGATAATAAAATGATAAAATACTGAATGCAGTTTTAGATTTAGTTCATTCTTAAACTGTTGGAGCTTTTGCAAAAGCAGTTGGGTCAAGGCTATTATATTACAAATCTTTGTGTTTTGTTAATAACTGATTGCATCAGTAATGAAATTGTTGGTTAAAATATTTCTTAAAACATCCTGAATTGCGTCATTCGATTATTCAGCTTTATGCTTTAAAAACTTCAGGCTAAACCACGAATCAGGAAGTTTGAATGAGTTGTTATCATAATTACACTTGAAACTATAATGCATCGTAAATCTATAGATTACGTTTTTCGTGTACTGGTGATAAAAATGTTAGCATTGGCGCCTAATTATACTGTTGCTCCGTTTTAATGGGTTTAGAGGTCGCTTATATTGTATAGGCGTATACTTATTGTTTCGTTAGAGGGACTAATTGATATCTTAGATAAAATAGCAGAGATTATGGATACCGATACGCCTACAGCAACAGCAATAGCATAGTTTTATGTCCGAACGATAACAAATTTGTGTGTTACTAATTTTTTTCCATTTCACATGTAAATTTAATCTCAGTTGACAGTTTTATACAATAGAAATTCTTAACTTCGAGTTGTAGATCGACTTTTATTAAATAGTTTTTTCTTTAACACATCAATAATTATTTATTCAAAGTGGACTTCTCACTATGGAGATCCTGTTTGAGTTATCCCATCTTTTTTCTTTGAAATGCATAGTTGGGGAACGCAGACTTAATCAATTTTGGAGAGAAATTCACATGTCAAGGTTATAAAATGAACTGTTTTCGTGCATATGTAAATATGCAAAATTACCATGGAAGTTTGGCATAGCCTTACATATTGAGCACTATATATATATCTATGTACAGGACATTCACGTAAGGGGTATTTCTGAATTTATTTTGTACGCAACCAACTATACAAATAACCCTGACCACTTGCTACCATATTAAAAGTGATTTAATTTAGTAATCAAAGTAGGAATTAAACACAGCTGAGAACGTCAAAATGACAGATCATTAATTTATTTTTAATTTTATCAACCACAGCAATATAACAAATAAACTAACGCAACAGATGTTCAAAATGTCCTCCATTAACTTCAAGGCCTGCCTTAAGTCTATTTAGAAATGATCGTCGCACATTTCTTAATGTCTTGTGTTTTTTCAAAAAACTCGTATGACAAGACAATTAAATAGACAGAGCAATCGTGGATACAAAATTTTATTTTATTTTTTTAATCAGGGAGCTAGTCGTTGTCGCAAATTGTATTGGTGGTTGCGGTAATAAAAAATTCAGAAATACCCCTTACTTGACTAGATCTGTATATACATATACATTGGTTTGCATTTAGGATGTCATCTCGGTATTAGACCGCTAAGGCAGAAGTTAACGACGGCCCAAATTCTATACATATTTACGAATGTGTCTTGTATTATATCAGTTTTTGTCTTGTAAACTTTATTTGGGCATTTAGAGGGACACTAATTATCAAACTACAGTTTTCGTCACAACTATAACTGTTGCCAAAACTAAGATTTTTATAAAAAATACAACTATAATAAAAGGCTATTAAGTGATATTTGACGTGGGGAACAAGTTTTGTGTACATAAACAAAGTAATATAATTATGATTTAAGTTGCCAGTGTGAAATTTTAATTAGAAATGTGACAGAAAGGTGCCAAGATTTCTGTGCCAGTTTATGTATGTGTCTAATCACCGATTTCCAAAAGTTTTGCAATTTATTTTTATTATTAAGAAATTGGCAATTATTCTGTTATTAATTTATTCATTTAAATTTTTGCAAGTATAGTTTAATTTTTGCGTTGTAAATGATATTCTTCTTTTTGGAATTGTATAATACCTATTGAATAAATAATATTTTATTAGTACATTAATTATAAGAACCAGCAATTATTTGAATTGGTTGGAAAAATATGATGTAATTGGATTATTTATGACTAACTGCATAATGGGATTAAAGGAACTTTAAACTCTAAAGCGAGAAAGATTGTCGAAGTTTACGAACTTTTTTGTAAAATTGTTAATTGATTTATTGGTACATATTTTGATTAAGATATTGAACGAATTAAATCAAACATTTTAAGTGTCAAATTATAATCTAATACGTTATGAGTTTTGAGGGAACTTGAATTTTTTATCTCTTTAGATTTGACTAGCTCGTTTTAGTTCATTTTTTTAATAACTCATCGCTATGTTATTCAGTTTGTGGAAAACTTTGATACACTCGACTGTAATTTTCTTGCATTGTTGCAACTTTCATCGAGCACTAAAATTACCATCTATTTATTCGCATTATTTGAAAAGTCGCCACCTCGTTTTGTTTGGGTGTGATTTACATACACAACAGCAGTTTATTCCCACGAACATTTCAAAATGTAGGCGAGAAAGTGGCTGTGTGGTTAAAAACTATCCTATCCGGATTTTACATTTTTTGCTTTCTTAAGTAAACGTTGACTTTTATGGTAATATTTTATTAACTGGGGAATGATAACCATTAATTCTGTTAAAATCTTCTTATCATCTTATCGACCGACTTACACAGAACAGCTAGTCATGACCTAGAAGCTGAATTGTAGAAGAAAAGTTTATTGACATAATTTCTAATTGTAAAATGGTTTAATTACTCGTAAAAGTGCTTACTTGCAGTGACAAAAAGTCGTTTGTCATGTTTTTTTGAAAATGTCTCGATTTTACGTTTGTTTCGAAGTAGTGGGGCTCACTTTATTAAAGTTGCAAGTTATTTACCATCGTTGTCCTAATTTTATTTACATAATTATTAAGATGATGTCAATTTTGGTTGTGTTTTTCTTTCTGTAACATATTGATCCCATTAATCATCATCTGGCGCTTCAACTAATTTCACCATGTGTTGCAGAATATCAACCAGCGGGCAGCCGGTCGTCGTCACATTGGGTGATGTTGCAACAACTGAACTTCAAAAAGCCATACTTCCTAGTCCAGACAAACAAAATAGTCAAATAAACCAAACTTCCCAAGTTTCTGACGATTTCAAAGAAGTCAACCAGTCAAGATCTGAATCGACTGAAAAAGTAGAGATACCTAATGTAAAAGAAAACTTAACCGAAGAGATTCCCTCGTTTTCGGAATGGGCACAAAAACAACTCGAAGAAGCAGAAAAAAACAAAGAGCCATCAAACGCATCCACCCAACATCAACACGTAAATGGAAAACAAACTTCCGGTGCGAAATTACGATGGAAGAATTACGCATCTTTAGATTGTGGGGCGAAAGTCGTCGCCTCGAATCCAGAAGCAGTGAGTCCAAGTGCCATACTGTCGCCATCTAGAGATGAATACAAACTTAACACGTGCACCAGCCGAATTTGGTTCATTGTGGAGTTATGTGAAGCTATACAAGCGAAGAAGATTGATCTCGCGAACTTTGAGTTGTTTTCGTCGTCGCCGAAAGAGTTTGTCGTTTCAGTGAACGATAGGTTTCCGACACGAGAATGGTCGAACGTAGGACATTTCACGGCAAAAGATGAAAGAGACATCCAAAGTTTCGATCTTAATCCGCACCTCTTCGGGAAGTATATTAAAGTAGAAGTAAAGAGCCACTACGGGGACGAACATTACTGTCCGATTTCACTTTTTCGTGTCTACGGAACTTCGGAATTTGAAGTATTGCAAAAAGAGGATCCCGGTCATGCTGACCGGTTAGAAGATGATGATGACGATGATGACGAAACTCTTGATGCCAAAGATAGAGATGCAGGGAAAAATCTCTTTAGTTCAGCAACGGATGCCGTCATTTCTATGGTCAAAAAAGCAGCGGAAGTCTTGGGAAACAAAGGAAATTATAGCAACCAAACTGAACCTTTAAATAACACCAAACAAGCCGTGCCTTTGGTGAGGGTTTGTACGTCACCCAGCCATTTAGTGGTGTGTGACAACTGTAGTGATGCCCTCTTTGGACAAGTGTATGAACTCCTCAGTTGTGAGGACTCTAAAATTTGGAAGTTAGCGAACTCCCCAATGATACGACGAGTTATAACCAACTCTCATATTTGTCATCCGTTCGGTTTTGACTTTTTCACAGTCAGCGACTCATTTAATGCCCAAGTCAACTTCATCAAAGTTATGTTTCCGGAACAGTTCATAGGAGCGATGTGTAATATGATCGCAGTTTTTCATAATAAAGTTGTACTTAATGTTAGTAATCACTACAATAATAATACTCAAGTAACTGATGATAAGCTAGTGAACATAGAAACATCAGAGTCTGATATTATCTTGATGGAACCTACAATGAAAGATTCTGAAGTTACCGATGCTCTTAACTTAGAAATTACAGACACTGTTACAAAATCAACATGTTCAACAGATGTGACGTATGCATCACAAATTAAGCCAACGAAGACGTTAACGCCGGACTTAGACTTGAAAGAGATTAACACGGAAGCGGTTTCTGAAAGCGATACTTTAAAGTCGGTCATTGTTAATACGGAAGAAGTCCAAACGAATACGAGTGAAAAAGTGGAAGTTGCTAGCACAGAAGTAGAACAGGATAAGTTGGGAGAAGTGGAAAGCGTGACCGAAACCGTGGAGAATTTAGACGATCAATTGGAGCATTTTATCGAGTTCAACGGTGATGGACAACAGAACGTTCCAACAACCACTACCACGACCCCACAAGCTCAAAAAGAGTCGGTGTTTCTACGACTATCGAATAGAATCAAGGTAAGAATTATTATAAACAATGATAAGAATTTCTTTAAAATGTTATTTCTATTATCAATGGTTATTAGGTATAATTGAAGCACTTTGTCATGTCACATGTAATGAACGTTTGTGGACACAGTGAATAGATAGTGGTAAAAGTTCACTTTGTAATACTTGCAATAATTAGTTAAATAGGTTTTTATCAGTAATATTGTCAGGCATTGTCTGAAATTGTCATTTTTTTAACGAACGGGGAAAAAGTAGCATTAACGGAATTGCTACAACCTGTTTATCAAGTAGTCTGCTTTTTGTCGATAATATTTGTACTTAACATTTCAAGCAGGTCATTGATATTCATAGCAATTGTCCAAAAACAAAAACTCTGTGTGGTTTTAGTTACAAATATCGATATTAACGCGATCTACGTGTTACATTTGACTAAAGAATGTAACATATAAGAGATAATTCTGTTTTGGTTTATATGCATTTATATGTCATTATTTTTTAGGCTTTGGAACGAAATATGTCCTTATCCGGTCAGTACCTCGAAGAACTCAGCAAACGCTACAAGAAACAAGTAGAAGAAATCCAAAAACTTCTCGATAAAACAATCGCCAGTATTACCGAAGAAAGTAAAAAGAAAGACGAACGTAACAAACAACTCGAGGAACGCTTATCTACTTTGACAGCGAGCGTAGAAGCTCTAATATCCGAGAAGAAAAGTTGGTCTTCTACTATTTACTGCATTATAGTCTCCACTCTAGTCAGCCTTTTTATAATCACATTTTGTGCAAAAATCCCGGAACCCATAGCCCCTAAACGTCTCGAAATGAAGCGGCGAACGTCTATTGACGTTGCCCAACACCAACCACCTCAAAAAAAGAAACGGCGTCCCAGCGATCAAGCTTTGAAGATCGTTCGATCTTCAATGGAAACCAGTGAAACTCTTCGAAAGAAGAAGAAAAAGAAGCAACTGTTGAAAAGAAGTAACTCCATTACGCTTGGTGATGACAAAAGTCAAGTGTGGCAGAGGCAAGAGTCGGCGCCGGCGGAGGTGGCTATTGATTGGGTGGAAGGTAAACATATAGAAGAGGTGCCTTTCGTGTTGGAAGAAAGTGAGCACTCGTCACTAGAACCCTTAGCTTTAGCTGAAGGTGGGAAATTAACAGCTCCTAGTTTTGTCAAGACGGCTTTAAGTTCTAGGGCAGTACGAGTAAACGGTGATGTTTTTAAAGCGAGGAAGTCGGCGAGCGTCGATGAAACAAATCGGAAGAGTCCGATTAATGGGAATATCAGTTTGGGGGAAGGAGGAAGTTCTAAGGAGAAAAGAAAAGGCTTTAAAAGAATATTTAGAAAGGTGTTCTGATGGAGGAGCAAGAGTCATTGTAAGACTGATTATATTTAAGGTTTGCCTGAGGCTGAAAACGTTTGGAATTTTCAGTTGAGAATTTATTTCATGTGTGTGGTAGGTTAATGTATGATTAATTTATGCAAATATTAATATATTTTGTCTATTTATTCATTTGTTTCAAAAAAACGAGAGAAATTCCTTTTAGATGCCTGTGATAAAATGTATTTTTTAAACGATGATATCCGTGGATGTTAGTTAATATTTGTAAATTTTAATTTGCAAAGCCTGTTAATATAGATCTATCAATAAATGTTTTTTATTTGTCCTTTTATTGGTGTAACAAATACGCAACCATTTAAAACGATTTATTATAAAATACTTAAATTCTTTAAATATTCTTCAATTTCTACATTTTCCTCACTATTCAAATGGTTTTTCTTAAAGAAAGTATTAATATCACTTGAGCTTTCTGCTAAACGTTTCTTGACTTCCTCCAGATTCCATTTTTCTATACTGCATATCAGAATTTCATTTAAATCTTCCGCCAGTTTGTAAGAAACAACGGTTTCAAACTTTTTTCTTAACGTGCTTATAATGGATGGCCGTAACTCCATTTGTCGAAGTACCAAGTTTAGAATGAAAAATCCTAAAAAAAAACAGTTATAAACTTAACGTGAAAAGTGAACCCTTATGCACTTCATAGGTGCTCTAGAGTCAATGTATTTTGTTTTTCTTTTCAGGAGGTACTTCTGTTTACTTACCCGAATCATTAAGTAATTGTCCAACATGCTCTAGCGTCGTCTCTTCCAGGAATTGTTTAGGGGGGCAACTCATACCAATAGTGCTATCCTTGCTATCAACATCAAATAAAATCGCATCGACTCGCTCCCCATGAGGTGCCATTTTTTCCAAAAACTCGACGCCATCTTGAATGATAACTTTCAATCGGTCATTCTGTACTAAATCAAACCATTTTGTGGCCACCTCGAGCATATCAGGATCAATTTCTACAGCTGTAATTTTAACTTTGGGTAGAAATTTATGTAGAAAGGAGCATAAACCGCCGCCTCCTAACCCAACGACGATCGCAGAACTCGATGTTTTTTTTCGCACAGCCAAATGCGTCGCTACACTCATATAAACATGATGTCTGCACGTTAGATAAGTTAAGTCAATTACTTCTTTACTGCCTTTTTTTGTTTTTACATTTTTGAGTTTCGCCTCTGATTGAATTACAAGCTGGGAACTTAAGTAAAATAGTCGCCTGAATTTGTTGTTGTCAACTTGTACATCTTCAACAACGTAAGGGCCGGAGAATTGAGAAGAGCCTTCAAATTTGATAACTCTATTCCCGACGTCTGAACCGAGCGACCAATAGGGAATTTTGTGGTTTTTTAGAGTTGCTGGTGCTAAATTTCGCACTGTTTCATTTAATTCCGCTTGAACTTCGTCGAAAGTACCGAAAACGTGACCTCGATGCATTGTTACAATAGCTAACCTGTTGGCTTTGGTGACTTTTGTTAAGTGTAGGCGCCCACATTTGGTGGAAAAAAGCCACTCTGCCTCTCTGAAATATTATCATACTTAAGACAGAAAACTTTTTGTTACTTAGAATTGAAAATTTCTATTTTGCACACAAATAGGTACATTAGGGTAGTGTTCGTTTATTCGCTCAGAAGTGCAATAGAGTATGTATTCACTCAGAGTTCTCAAAACAAAAGAACGAACGATTTTATGCACTGAACGAATACACGAACGGGTCCTTACTTACCGCCCTTGAGGTACTATAAAAGCTCCATATTGCACATTATTCACGTCGGGTTTTACATCAACTACATACACGGTAAATCGAGGGGTAGAATTGTTCTCTTTGAATAAATCTAAGGATATCTCATTTTCTGGAATAGTAGTTCTTTTGATACTTGAACAAACAAATGCTGCTCTTTGTGCAGTTGCGATTTGTGTCAAAATTTCCTCGTTTGTGTCAAACCGCTGCATTTTCTCGCTATTGTTTAGATTCATCTCCAAAATTTGTCTTGGTAAAGATTTAAATTTTGTACAAATCACTATAAATGTAGGCATTGTATTTTCACCATTTTCAGTAGCTTTGTTTTCAGCTTCAAAACAACGTACCACTCTAAACATCCAGTTATTATTAGGAAAATAATCTAACAAAGCTTTTAAAATATGCTCTTGTAATAAAGAAATACAAATGTAGCGTCCTGCTAACTTTAACACCCTCTGAATTTCACCAAAGTATTTCTCAATTTTAATTACAGTCTCTGGGCTGGTGTCTGGCATCAAAGCATCTAATGTCCCTTTATCTAAAATAACACTAAAACTTTCATCAGAGAAAGTCATCTCTAGAGCATCCATTTGAATATATTTCAGGTTAGTACGTTCCTTGCCATTTTGGGATAACATCTGACGGATAACCACTTGTGATATATCAATGTTTGTGATTTTACTTAAAACATTTATTATAAAAAAAGGACGCGGGGTACCTAGATCCTTACTTATAACCAATGTCAAATAAATCCCGTCCCAATGTAGAGTTTCCGCATCCTATAATGAGAATATCATCTTGTTGCTTTATGTATTTATGTAAATGTCCCGAGAGTTCCGGATATTCGCCGTACCTGGAATAAAAAAAAACTTCGTGTTTTGAAAAAGTGAGGTTAGGTTTGAACTCTTACCATTCGAACGCTTTGGTCCCCCTTTTTTTGAAAAATGAGTCCCAGTATTCTTTTTGACTGAATTCTTGATGGGACTTGGGTAATAAATTCATTGTTGTTTAAGTTTATTTGACCGGTACGTGCACATAGAAACGAATTCACTGAAACAGTTGAACTACTAGGATGAGACAAGAGCACTACTGACGAGAGTGCAGAACGTAAAAATACGAGTTAATTTTTCATGTTTAATATTCATAGTTTATTCTTCTTATAAATTGAGCTATATCTAATAACAATTTAGTTCCTGCATCCGACAACGAGATTAATTATGTGGTAAACATGTTGGTAGGCGTTCTGTAACAAAGACGTCAACGTGACGTAATTTCGTTTAACGTCAATTAGAACCGGAATTTTGTAATTATTAATCAATGAACTTATCTCTTACTTATCACCTCGCAGTGGATTTAAATAGTCAAGATAATATCTCAGATAGTTAATATACAATAAGATAAATCTTATTTAATCGTAATAACGTGTTTATTAGATGACCTCTACAGTAACCTTCACCCGTCACCTCGTCTCTCCAAAAATATAGAAACCAACCGGTGTTTTCGAGTTAGATAAGTCGTTTTGTGGCACGTATTCCGTCATTACTGTCGTTTCCTAATCAGAGGTCAGTTCAGGGTGACAGTGTCAGATATTCTACAATTGTTTACTGCCAACCATAGAAGTTCCAACATGTCTTTGAGGCAAACTGTTAGCCTTTTCGCCGTAGGCAAAAATGGAGTTAATTCAATAAAACAAAGGGCTAGGTAAATTTAATTAACTAATGATAATAACGAACTAAAAGTGTGTTTCAGTTCTTGGTGGGCACAGGTGCCTATGGGACCCCCTGATGCAATATTGGGAGTAACAGAAGCCTTCAAGCGAGACACCAACCCTAACAAGATTAATCTCGGAGTTGGGGCTTACCGTGACGACAACGGTAAACCATATGTTCTTCCAAGTGTGCGCAAAGCAGAAGACCAAATTAAGGCCAAACAATTAGATAAAGAGTATGCTCCTATATCTGGATCTCCAGAGTTTTGTAAACTAGCTATCCAGTTGGCACTTGGTAACAATTCAGAGATTATCACAAACGGCTTGAATGCAACCATCCAAGGTATTTCTGGCACTGGATCTTTAAGAGTTGGTGCAGCTTTCCTAAAAAGCTTCCATCCAGGACCTAAGACTATCTATTTCCCTAAACCTACCTGGGGGAACCACAACGCCATATTCACCCATGCAGGACTTGAAATAAAATCTTACTCATTTTATGAACCAAAGTCATGTGGTTTTGATTTCCAAGGCGCTTTGAATGATATTCGTGTAAGTGATACCAATGCATGACAAATTAAAATTTTATAACTTTTTTTCAGCAAATTCCAGAGAAATCCATAATTCTACTACATGCTTGTGCTCACAATCCAACTGGTGTGGATCCAACTCCTGAACAATGGGCTGAACTTTCTTCAGTTATCAAACAACGTAACCTTTTTCCGTATTTCGACATGGCTTATCAAGGATTCGCTTCTGGCGACATTGATAAGGATGCTCATGCCGTTCGCCTGTTTTTAAAAGACGGGCATAAAATCGTATTGGCTCAAAGTTTTGCCAAAAACATGGGACTTTATGGAGAGAGAGCGGGGGCATTTACCGTTGTCTGTGACAACGAAGAAGAAACCGCAAAAGTTATGTCACAATTGAAGATTCTAATTCGTGCATTATATTCGAATCCTCCTATTAACGGTGCAAGGATTGTCTCCACGATTCTTGCAGACGCACAGTTACGTGCTGACTGGCTTAAAGAAGTGAAGGGAATGGCCGATCGCATTATTGGAGTACGAACGCAGCTGAAGGAAAATTTGAAAAAAGAAGGCTCTTCAAGGAATTGGGAACACATTACCAAACAAATCGGGATGTTCTGCTACACTGGCATGAACGCGGAACAAGTAAGTGAACATAGAAAGGGGGTTCAAAGTAAATGGATTTTCCTCTCGTAGGTTGAAAAATTGATCAAGGAACACAGCGTCTATCTCACTAAAGATGGACGGATTTCCATGGCCGGAGTCACTTCGAAAAACGTGGGATATTTGGCACGCGCAATGCACCAAGTGACGAAATAAACAGTCGATATTTTTTCGTCAGCATTTACTTTACGTCGCCAGATTCAAGTATTTAAAAATATTAAAGTGTATATTTTACAAGTCAGATTTAATAAAATAGATATTTATAAAATACATTTTTAAATACAACTGTTGAACACAATTCTTAATACATTTGTCTCGTGATAAAATATGTTATAAAATATACAACACAATTAAATTTTACTCTCCGTCGTTGGCCATTCGATGGTGTCAAAATCTTTACAATTAGAAACTAGATAGTTTTTCAAAATATTTTGTAAGGCACATCTTATCGACTTTTCTTCACTCAGTTCTGAAGATAAGGCGGATACGTTGTACTCTAAAATACTTAATTTGCTTTGAAGGACTTGGACGGCGTCGATCAAATTTTTATTTAAATCTGTTTTCGACCAATTCGTCACATCAACTGGAAAAGCAAGTCGATAAAAAAATTCTAGGCACTTAGTACAGACAAGAAATGATTAAGTACACACACTATATAAATACTACACCAGACGCCAATATATGAAATTGCCAGGTCACGTGAGGCATTTGCTACAGGACGTTGAGGTAGAGAATTGTTCTAAAAGTTTTTCATTTGCCCCAAATATTGACCTCGCAATTACATAAGGAAAACTTCATCACAGGTCAAGAGTATTATACATGTGCCTAAAAGTTCACATGGATGGGAAATGGAGTTTAAACTTTTGGTTTATGTATGAAAATGTACCATCAAGATCACACGTTTAAAGCTTGCTTAGTTAAACTTGTCGAAAAACGAGTCATGCATAAAAAGACACAAGTGTGTTCTTGATTAGTTTCTTTAGGCTCCCATCCACGGAACTTCCGCATATCAAACGCACAAAAAATCCCACCACCAAGCCCAGCACATCAAACCATTCTACTCTAAATGCTGCGTTTTTCTCAGCTGTCGAACAACAAAAGAACCACAGCACCAAGTAGAAGCTCTTGGCGCGTGCGGTCTATAATTCCGCGGCTGCAGAACGTGAGTCACTGCCGAAGAAGACCTACTCAGGTCAATACTAGACCTATGTGATCGTGCCAATTTATCATGCATTCGTACATTACCGCCGGTCAGTAAATCCACTGTAAGTCGAACCAACCACCACCACCACCAGAGATGGAACAGAGACAGTTAAAGAACGGAAGAGAGCGACAGAAACAGATGAGTTTAGAGAGTCAATGCTCACCTGAATTGACCGTGTTTCGAGGTTTCACTGTAGAAAAGTAAGCTTCAATCACGTCGAGGATCAAACCATCTTCTTTATAGCTAAGTCGTGGACCGGGGCGGCTGTAGGGAATATGACTAAAAGCCAAGCAGGGCCGGAGGGGTGGTGATGGGCGCAGGTTGGTGGCGGACCAGCCTCGGCCGTGGGGCGGAGGAGGTGGCGGACTAGTGGCGCAGCCGGGGCGGCTGCTCGGCGGCGTCGCACCGGCTGCCACCAGAGGAGATGTCTGCAATCAAAAGACAAAACTATTATCACCTTGTTTGTCATTAATCATAAATATATAAAACAGAAATCAAATTATTAAAGCACTAAAAAGTGTTAATATACATTTTTATAGGTAGTGTACCTCATCATGAACTATTAATAACAATTATTTACAAGAGGTAAACTTAGTTTAAACTGTTCTTGTATATTTGCTGAGCGTCAGTTAAAAAAATACACCGGTAACATACTTAACTTCTGGCGCTTGCATATTCAGTAGTGGCTAATATATTGAACTCACCGAAAGAAAATGAACTGGATTTTCATATTATTCTTCTTAGCTGCTACAGACAAGGGTACGACTGAACAATATTAATTTATTTAATTTACTTTTTAAGTGTTTTTAGTGTACAGTTTGGATTGCTATCATAGTGAGTTATCATACAATGAATCTGGACTCATATCCCCTACGATAATAAACTGTGAGAATCACATGAATGACCTAGAGTTGACACGGGAATTTCAACTTAGTTGTTACAAGATTACTTTCATAGTAAATGCAAGTACGGGCTATAATAATAAAAACTATTATCTTTCGTTTTTTAGGAGTTTAGTGAGACTGCTAGTAAAAATATAGCCATTCAAATGTGCTCCTACCAAAACCAATGTAAGAATTTTACAGAACGGATCGCTTTAGGAACTTCAAACATTATCAGTAGTATCTCGTGTATTGAATGTAATGGGAATCTTTGTAATTCGAAGAAGGCAGATACAATTGTCAACAAGAGTGCTAGTTCCTTTAGAAAAAGTTTATACATAGGTGCTGCCGGATGTGGAGTGATTGGTGCAGTAGGTGGTCTATTACATTGTTTATGCTGCAGAAAGTTTAAAAATAGAAGAACAGTTAGTGTGTAATTCCGTGCAATAATTTTAGTGACTGCTTAACATTTAGTAGTGTGTAGTTTGAGGCGATTTCAATTTCCCCCAAAGTTAATTTATTTCCGGATTCTGTGTAATTCGTTCTGGAGAAGAAAACAATTTGTCTTCAAATATTTAAATGTATACGTAGTACTTTACTGTTTTAGGCGAAGTCTTCAATTGCGATAATTAATTGAATATACGAAATAAAAAAGTCTGGTTCATTTTTTTGTTAATTTCAAAAGCTGTTCAGAATGTAAAACTCAATTAATTCATCACCGAACTTATTAATTATCTGTAATTTTTCATGATTCACGAAAGATCATCCGCAACGTGATTATTTTTTAGTCTTCCTAAAATAATATACACCTAGTAGTAACACTTTCCACATGCTCCCTGTGTTTAGTGTTCAGTTGCGATTAAAATATCGAACGAAGCAACCAAATGTATTCGGTTTTATTATTTTTATTTATCACTGTTTCAGAATCTGCCTACAGAGAACGTAAATATCTACTTCCTGTTGTGTTGAAACAATTTTTCTGATTTTTAGCGCTATTTTGTTATGTAACCAAAAATGACTCTCTAGAGACTTTTAATATAAACCATGCACCAAAGGTAATAAATTGTAAAAACTATATGAAGAAAAAAATGCAAACAAAGCAAATTATATTACCTTGGTATTTCTGGGACAATAATCTTCGTTGTTACACTATTGATGTCAGAGTGAAGGTTAGTAACTTTTAAATTTATAAAAAAAATTTCTAATTTTTATGCAGCTTCCTCACACGAATGCAACAAGTGATTTGGACATCCGAATGTGCGCTTTTAAGGATCGTTGTGACAATTTCTTAGAAGGTGTAAGGGTCCAGATGGTCATGTCCTCTACTGTCGGTATAATGAAATGCAGTGAATGTTACGGGAATTTATGTAATTCAAGAATTACACATGACAATTTGAATATAAAAGTAAAAAAAAGTGTAAATCCGTATCGACGTAATTTGTATATAGGTGCTGGTGGCTGTTCAGTGGTTGGTGTGATTGGTGCTTTAACACGATGTTTGTTTTGCAGAAAGTCTAAAAATAACATACCTGTTAATGTGTAACTTATGAGGAAGAATTTGTGTATCTGTGTCTGTAATCACTTGTCTCATTAGACAGTGAACTATATTTTAAATAATAAACTCATATAAACAGTATTTAATATTAATAGAAAAAATACGAAACGCCTAGTTTTTGTGTAGATTGTAAATAATCGGTTTGCCTGATTTTCCAAATACCGGTTATTTAACTTTATTATCAACATAACTATAACGTGACAAAATGTCTGTTTAAGTGTTCATTACGCGGCTTGTTCATAATTGTTTCAACACTTGACTAAAATGACAATAATATTTCTAGTTTTGTGGCACATTTTGCATATTAGCACTACAGTTTTCAGTTTAGATTGTTATGTCACAGACTTTACCAACTTGGAAGCTCAAGATACCACCGCTAAACCTATTCTCGAAAGCTGTGGGAAAGGATCCCTGGATATCTTTTATCGCTGTATTACAGTGACCGCAGACTCGAGTAACACCAAACATTAAAATTTTTACTACATTACAATAAAAACTTTATAGGAGATGTTCGCATGTACGTCCAAGGTTGTTTACCACTAGACAAAACTTGCGATGATTTCATAAAAACTCAAGTAAGATTTGCTGAAGAGTTAATGGAATTTGAGTTTGATAGGTTTAACTGTTTTCAATGTCAAGAGGACATGTGTAACTCAGGAGTTACATATGCGATCAGAAGGCAAGGTGAAGAGTCACGTTCTACGCAATGGATCGTTCTTATATGTATGGTATCCTCGGTGGTCGCATTACTAATTTTCGCTATTTTACCTTGTTTCTTTAGAAAATGTAGGTCACAGAATATACGCGAGCTTATTTAGCTGTGTTTAGATTTAGTTATTTCTACTTTTAAGCCATTAACACGACTGCAATATGTCAAAAACTCTATTTCTATTACGTAACTTACTGCACTCGTTGAAGAGAGCATCATAAAATCACTGATAGAAAATATGGCAATTTCGGTGACTCAGTTTCGTCGAGATTAGGGGATTTAAATAGTTATCTCATAAACATATATAGAATATGTATCATATTCATACAAATCACCTCTACTTCTCTTCCCTTTATCTTGGATAAATATTTGAATAAAGTGATGAATTTTCCCTACTTTAAATTTCGCTACTTTTGAAAGAATCAACGTTGCGGTAAATACATAAGCAGTTTTCAAAGATAGAACACGAAAAGTAGTGAAAATGCGGTGCTTTCTTGTTTTGTTGGCCATATATTTATTGTCTCTCAAATATGGTAATATTTACTTAACATTATTAATATTTCTTTATAGTTTTGTATGTTTAGTTCAAAGCTTGGAATGTTATGCAACAGAGTTCAAAGCTTCAAATACACAGGAGTCAGTAATAAAAAACTGCGAAGACTTTTTCCTTGAGACAACCAAAGAAAAATACGAAATTTTTCGCTTCTCAAACTATAGAGATAACCTTCGTTGTTTTATTGTTGAAGTTAAGTCAGGTAATAACAAACAAGATATGTTCTATTTGGTAATAATTTAGTTTTATTGCTGTAGATGAAGGTGCGTTCAACATACAAGGATGTGCTCTTCGAGACAGTTGTGGTAAAATTACGAACGAAATCATGAAACAAGAGCCGCTTGTACAGGATACATTTATGTTTAATATGACTTGTACAGAATGCGCGGATGATAAATGTAATGTTCGAGTAAATGCAGAAACATACAAGAAGAGTTCTGAAAAGACGAAATATCTTATCTTTACTGTTGTAATGATATTAATTTTTATGATCGTTATTTCGGTAATGCTACGAGCCTTTTCCAAACGGGCGTACGTGGTTAAAAAAAAATACAATTTAATAAATGCGTAAGACGCCAAAATGCAATTTTTGCGTATTCATTATTAAAAAAAATTGCGGAGCGGGATATAAGTGCACAGAAATTTTTTAATAGCCTTATAGATAATAATATGGTAAAATTCACTTTCATTTTGTACCAGATTATGTGGAGATTGGTTTTTAGTAAAGAATTCAGCAGGTTTTATTTAGTTCAACAGCTATATGTTTTCGCAAATGTATGAATTGTGTTTTTGCTTGATTACAATACTCGCAAGCGGAATTCACGAAAGATATCTTAAACTGGAATGTATCAATAAATAAAAATAAAATACAAAAATTATAATATGTTGTAACTTGATTTAAAGTGTTCTCAATAAGTATAGTGAGAAAAACTTTACAAAAATTAAGCAGGGTGAAAATAAGGTGCCTTCTCAAAATTGTGACCTAAACATTGTTCCGTTGTTGTCTTATCTCGTGCTCTTATCTTCAAGTTAGTCTCCATTAGTGTCCAGTTAATACAGGCAAGGGCTCACACACAAGCTCAGTTAGATTTTTAACAAACTCAAACTAAAAAGAACTGAACAAGCAATCACACGCCCTTGCCTGCATGACTCCTCGTTTCTTCATAAATTCCTCTAACGACATCTCCGGGAATTTTAGCTTTTAACCACCAGTGGGCATACAACCCTGATCTGTAAACTGGTGCTTCCTCTTCTTCCTCTTTCACTTCTTCCTCAAAAAGACATCCCGTGGATTTCGACTTGATTGGTCCTCCCTCTTCTTTGGAATGCATTTGTGGACCCAACTCCAGACTTGACGTGACAGAGGTCCTGAGACTGCACCCTGAGACCGACGGTTGTGATGTTCTCGGAGTTGAACCGAACGGAGAAGTACAAGGACATTGCGACTCGAAATCACGCGCTTCGATTTCTGAGAGAATATTTTCTCGATTTGGAAGATCCTGAACTGAATTAGGAGAGTTAAGGGTGCAGCTACCGGCCATGCCCGAGTCGGAAGATCTTGGACTGTGACATTCGACACAGCCGCGGCAGTAGGATGATGACATTCTGAGGTATTTCGAACTAACACATCTTCTCACATTTGCTTGTTTGAGATCCTGAGGGTTAATTTGTATACTGGAACGTCGACGAGGTTTGGTAATACTGGTTTTGTGGAATTCGGGACTAGCAAACATGCTCGGTGGTTTGATTACAGTTTGAGCGGAAGGTGCATCGCTGTCGTCGCTGTCGAAGTTATACAGAAGTTCCGCTACGATTTTATCAGGGAGAGGTAAAGTGTTTAGCGGTAATTCTAAACTGCTTGAGTGAGTAGTGGTGCTACTGGTCTCTTCGTTTTCATTGAAACTGACTTTCGGGCGACAACTTAGATTGGTATCGCTATTTGACCAACCTGGGATGTAAATAGTAGTCAAACTGCTTGCGCTAAACTTATTTCCAACTAATTTTGTAGGGCACGATTGCCGTGATAAGGGAACATATTTATGTAGGCTTTCTTTCAGTCCTAAGCTGTCGTTCAAATTAACTAGATCTTCACAAGCACCAAATGGTTTTGGAACGATACAAGAACTAGCGTCCGAGTTTTCCGACGCTTGTTTGTGCAGTAGCTCCAACTTAGCAGTAGATGTCAACACTACGCTCTTCTTTTTGGGCATCTCATCTACCATCTTTATTTTACCAACTTCACCATAATCAATAATACTCTCATACTTCGTCTCGACTTCATTAGTTTGAGGATTATAGTATCGAATATAACCAAACGGATTACTCGAGCTGCTTGAATTACCGTTACTACCATCCGAGGTATCTGAATCTACTACGGCGTTTTGTCTTTTCACACGACCGTGATCACTATCAGATTCGGAATCGGAATCACTATCACAATTAATCACACTGATTCTACAGTTGCTCTGCTTGGGAATAATAACGCATTCGGTTCGGTGGTGTCTGATTCTGACTATGGCCAAATTCATTTTGTTAAGATGTTCGGGATAGAGGAGTTGTTTGAGAAGTTTGCGGTTGATGGATTTGTCTTTGATACATCTGGAGAAGTATTTTGTTAACGACGCGAAAGGAGCGCATGGTGGATAGGTCTCGGGAGGATAAGTCGGTTCATATTCGATTGTCTTTCGGTAACTAACAACGGAGGTTCGATTTGAGTAACCGCGACGATTGAGCTATATGTAAAAAATACAAAAACAATCAGTTGACTAGAGAATAAAAAGTATGTATTGTGGACCATGGTGCAGTATTCTTAGCGCACATTTTGATATTGAAGTATAAGAACTATGTAGCCCGCGGTCTATCAAAAGTACCAAGGTCCTTTAAAACAAGTTTAATTTGACAGCAGAAAGCATTTCCCATGCCAAATAATATAGAAATGTTTAAGAAGTAACGGCCGTCTGAATACTAAATCTGAAAGCTTTTAAGTCTTCGAATACTTTTGATATGAATTTATATATATATAACTATTTACAACAAAACTTTTGAAAACTTAATTATAAAGTACTCAACAATGTTTATGTTTTATCTGAATTAATATTAGATTTAAACAAACAAAAAATTTGATCTTTTAATTCATTTTTATTTATCTTCTTCAACGACATTTAAAATTTTCGCCCAAATATAGCTGTTTTATTTAAGACTAGGTATCACAAACTATTCTACTACTACAAAGGTTCCTTTTTTATAATTAATTTTTATCAGTTATGACGTTATGAGTTAACTGATGGATCCATAAAAGTGATTTAAAGTTAACTTAATTAAAGATGTATTAGCTAATCATACTTTATACTGATCTAAAAATTCTTAAACAAATTACCATTTAATTTATTAGTGCAAGTACGGCCCTTGGCAGGGAGCGGAAAAAGTCAGAATATCAATAATTTCATTATTTGATAATTTTGTATTATAAACATTTTTAGAACGATTTAACGATAAAAACATTAAATTACACGACTTTAAAAAAGTGCATTTTTCACAAAAGAAAATGAGTTTTCAGAAGTGTATTGAAGATAACATTCAGTCAATTGGAGCGACAAATCAAATAGTTGTAATATAACATTCTCTTTGCAGGACAAGAACTCAAAAAATGGTTAAAAAAAAACTTTTAAGCATAAAAATGTGTTACGCTTATTAAAGTGAAGACAGCAAGAACAACCCTACAATGATTTTAAATTATTATCTTTTCGCTTACCGAAGACATTTGATAAGTGTAGGAATTCGAATCAATTATGCAGAAAATAATTTCATGTTTCAAGAAAAATGAATCAGGAAATGTTTTTTTCAACACAGAAAAGAACAATAAATTGTTCAATGCACTCGTTATATTTAGTGGAAGATAATATTTCATTTTATTTATGTTTCTTTAATTAAATATTGTTGATGAGCTCTAAACGATAAATGATGATAAATGAACCATAAATGCAATTATTATTCTGATTTATTAGAAACAAACCATTTTTAATATCACTTAGATATTACTTGGTATTGAAACATACTGCAAAGTGTGCTCCAGGATCTGATTAACAAAGAGCATTTTTATAAATCGATTTAGATTTTTTTTTCTCAACATTTTTTAATTTTGTTTTAATTACTAACATTGAAAGATTAAAAAAGGTCACAACAACAACAAATCCGATCGGGGAGATCCTAAAAAAGGTCAATTTGTATTCTCAAAATGTGAATTTCTAAGCTTCTAGCCTTGAGCTTCAAAAATAATATTTGATTGTGGTAGTGAGCTTAAAGTATTTCAACATTTTTTATTTGATCATTATAAAAATCTTGGAAGCGATAATGTAAACGCAGTTTTCAAATCGCTACTTCTTAAACATTTGCTATTTTTCGTTGTGCATATCAAATGTATCTTAAACAATTTGTAAATTGTATTCAGACATAGTCGTACTTGAGTTTCAATAGAATAAGCTAAGTGTATTGGCAACCAAAGAATTTTCAGAAAACCTCCCAAAGTTTCTTTAAATATAAATGTAACCCTGATATTTTAAATTGAAATAAAACTGGATATTTCAACAGTTAAGAAGTTACAGAATACTTTTTAAGTATATAATTTATCCGCCTCAATAAAATTATTGAAACTTACATGCGGCGGTGGCTGAGGGACAAACTGTGCTTGAGACGGCGACACCTTCTGATTACTTCCGCTGGTATTACTTTTAGGCATTGCTTTCTTCAAAAGATCCACCCAATGATTAGCCTCATTCTTACTTTGACATATCGCAACTTTCTTCTCGATCATCGGAGCGCTGATTTCAAAGGCGTTCTTAAAATGCTCAGTATCCTCCAATCTCGTTACCACAAGTCCAGAAAGTGGTAATTTACCCTAAACCAACATTACTTTTACACTCATCAATTTAGTAGGTAATTTACCTCGTAAATGAAAGCGCTGAGACGATGGCTAACTGACAATATGAGTAATGTCGTTGGAAACAGAACTAAATATCTATCGTGATGTAGCGGTCCGACCGCCACAGAACCCATATAAATTATGTCTCCCAAAGAGCTCAAAGGAGGTCCTTCCCAACCTCGAACGGGTCCTGTGAGCACTTGTAATTCAAGTTCTTTTTGTCGACGCGTGGCTAAACAAGTTGTTGCTATTTCTTTGTAGACGGCGACTGAGCGTTGGGTATCGCCACGATCAGCATGACACTCCTCCACATGTCTTTCTAATTCTTGGAGCATTCCTGCGTATTTTTCCAAGCGACGGAAGGGTTTACCGAGGAGAACTGTCAGGACTAGAATACCGGGAGTTGTGGCCCCTCTTGATTCCATGTATTTTGTCAATTCATCTCTATAAAATAAAAATCAGAAGGAGAAGTAACGTTCAAAAATTCTTACTTGTACTGATCTAGGATACAAACGGCTTTGGGGTGAAGAGCGCAATAAGCTTGATTTACGGCTTTAATTCTGGGGGCCCATGTTAGGAAAAGTCTACCCATGCGTTGTTCAAGACTCGGCTTAACTTGTTCAGTCTCCATTAATTTAAGCAGCTGTTGATGTGTTTCTAGAACCTCTACTATGTTCCCAGTCAATTGTTTGTACTCATCAGGACTCAATCTGCAAACATCTGTATTTATTTATGGATGAACAATATTTAGATCGATTACATGGAATTCTTCTCCAGTGGTTGTAAAAAGTTCGTTACTAAACTTTCAAGTTCCGTTACGTGGGCTTTCTCTGAATCAATAAGATCTTTTAAAACAACACTTTTGTACTGATTCTGCTGTAAGATGACGGGTTTTGGTGCATCTAAAATAACAAAATAAGTTTAAAAATCCTTAAAAAATCAATGACACCTTTTGATTCCTTAACGTAATTACTGGGAAACCATCCCGTTTGTCCATTAAGGGTTCCTTCCCACCATCCCTCATCCTTCTGTGTGACGGTAATGATGTCCCCTTTTTTTAAACACAACTACACCAAAAATATTTATTATGACGCGATTAAAAGAAAACTAGCTCTTACCTCATCGTTATTGGAGCCTTTAAACGCAAAAAGTGCCTGAACTACCAGAGGTTCCGTCGCCATTTCGGTCGCATAAGTGTACCTAATGTGGTAAATGAATCGGTAATAAAAATTATTTATGGATTTTAAGCGCGATAAAAGTGTGCTATGAGAGAGAAACTGGTCATGGTGCGGACGAAAAATAATTTTTGAGTACTGTCACATTCTTGGCATTCACTTAGCTTTGAAGATAATTTTGGACGTCGGCCAAGAGTATAAAAGCGCAAAAGTTTAGCAACCACACTCCCCTCAATGTATACGTCTATGAAATTAATTTTCTAATTGGACGGAAATACCCACACCAGGACAACACTATCATGCATCATTCTGAGGTTACAAGACATGGGGGCGTAAATTTGATATTGTAATTTGACACTGCGCTAAAAAGAAATTAGAGTGAATACCTTATTTAGTAGTGGATTGAGCTTGAAGACACTATTTTTATTTTAGGGTTTATTCCTCACATTCGATTTTATAAAAAAAATATATACACACTTCGAGAACACATCTGTCAAACTTACTGTCAACTGTCATTCTACTGACAGCTGTCATACAGTGCCATCTATCACATATTTGTGACTCGAACTACTTTGACGTTTCAGGTATCGGTTGTCAAATGGACAAACGTGTTGCGACATTTTTATTATCAAACAGGTAGGAACTTGTTTCCAGCTTTTTGTTTGTTGTCCTACTACCTCAAAGTTGTTTGTTTCTACAAACTTCAACTCTTCTGTTGCCGTTTTTATAGGGTTTTGTGGATGGCAATCTAGAACATTCTATAACTATGGCGAAATCTGGGATGTCAGAGTCGGAAGTTGACAGCGATAGTGAAGGGGCTAAATCCATGGATTGTCAACAACAGAAAAGCAACAAATCGGACACTTCGGCCTCCATGAAGGTAGTTTCCAGGCGTCTCAAAGTTTCAACTCCTATTAGCATCCTGGTTGAGAGTTTGGTGAAAAACCTTTGCAATGTTTATGAATCTGACACTGAAAAAGTCACCAAAATGTACAACTTAATTTGCCACAAACTTTTTCAAATGAATATGATTGATGAGAGTTATTGCATGGATGAGTTTGAAGGTATGAGATCAGCTTACCAACAAGCATTTCAGCACCTATTGAAAAACTCATTGGGGGGCGAAAACGCGATCAGTTTACGTCCAGAATGGCCGAAAACTGATGCCATTAGTTCACATTATGCCCAAGAATTTGATGAAATTGAGTATATAGCAGGTGGTGGCTTTGGACAAGTATACAAAGTCAAGCATAAATTGGATGGTACTGAGTATGCTGTCAAGAAAATACCAATTCGAGCCGAAGGAATTGAGGCTGTGAGAAATTACCTATCTGAAGTTAAAACTTTTGCTAGTGTCAATCATTCAAATATTGTTCAATATAAAGCTGCCTGGCTAGAATTAGGAGGTTCTACATCAAATAATGATGTAGTTCATGATGAAACTGAGACTTTAAGTGAGGACATGCAGTTACATACTCATATAGATGACGATTATATTTACCACGATGAACCTCATTCATTTTCTGCTGATCATAAAGTTGAGGATACTTCAGATTTTGAAGTTAATTTTGAACATAGTGCCAGCAGTGTCACCAATCATTCCGTCGTTCGTAAACGAATCAAAAGAAGTAGCATTTCTGAAGGCGGGAAAGCGATTTGTAAGTTGGATATGAAGGAAATACGAGAGCTAAAAATGCAACAAAGGGCGAATGTTAAATGGGCTACTTTGTACATACAGATGGCGCTTTGTCAGTCAACTTTAAAGCAATGGTTGGAAACAAGAAATGATTCTGAATTAATGGTCCAAGATGGTGATAAAGCTCTAGTCCCAGTTACTGCGCACGTTCGAAGTGAAACAATTTATGAAGTGCTCAAACAATTACTTAAAGGTATATATTGTAATACAACTAAAACACGTTTTGTTAAAATTTTTCTTCAGGTTTGGAATACATTCATTCTAAAGGAATTGTGCATCATGATATCAAACCCAGTAACATTTTTATCCAGATTGAAAATGGGAACTTGCAAGTTCAGTTGGGAGATTTTGGATTGGCTTGTCCTTTACAGAATGCCCGGCATAGTTTGGCTTTTGGAACAAAATTATATGCTGCTCCAGAACAACTTGATGGAAAATGTGATCCAAAGGTAATATTATCTCGAATCTAACAAAGTTACTTTTTAGAAACACAAATTGAGGATTATATTCCGCTTTTTTAGAGTGATATGTATTCTGTGGGAATCGTTCTCTTTGAGCTCGTTGAGCGCTTCCGTACCGATATGGAGCGAGTTCAATACATTGATGATCTCAGAAAAGGAAAACTTCCACCACACGTGCACGTCCAACATCCTCAACTAGCTCAAATTATTATGCAACTCATGTTAAAATATCCTAGAGATAGACCAGACGCTACAACTTTACTTAAAACTCTAAATCACGGTTCAGACCCGGATTATGTCCGAGAGTTAGAATGTAAGTTGGCCGAAAAAGATGAGGAAATTTTAAGACTTAAAGAACTACTCAAATTAGCGGGTGTCAAAAGCATCTAATTTGATATTTTCAATAATAAATCATTTTAGAATTTGTAATTTTTTAAGTTACGAATTTGCACATTTTTTACTTACTGGTTCATGTGTAAATTTTTGTAGGTTGGGATGATTTATAATTTTTGTAAAAGACTCTGATTTATTTATTGAGTTGCCAACAGTATTTTTGTCTTCTTTTTCTAGTTTAAGATAGATGTTTACTTTGTTTTGTCTCAAATGCCAAATTTGATTACTTGGTAAATCGAATGCACAGTTACTGCCTTTTAAGTGCATTTAAATCCTAAATGTTATTCTGAATATTTTGGACTTGTAAATGAGGTTGAGAGAGAGTCAGTGCGTGAATGAAGGTGTGTTTTGTACAATTTTTAGATTACTTATTGTACATTTCCATGACTGAACATGAATCGTTTTGTTCATGTAAAATAAAATTGTGATACAATGATTGAAATAAACTATTTTTAAATAAGCTGTTCAATTATTTACATCTTATGAGTTTATAAAACTCACTAGGTTTATCTTGCCGGGATTATGATGTTTTTCTTTCTTATTTTAAAAATGAAAGTTATTCAGTTATAAAAAAAATTAAAATGAATCCACGTGTCGGTAATAAACTTAAGAACCTAAATATTTAATAGAGGAGTTTTTTAAAAATAATGCAAAATTATAATTTTTGAAACTTTATTCTTTTCTTCTGGTTGCTTGTTAGGCTGAAATTGCAACGATTAAAGTTACAGTTATTTGCACTTAATAAACAACATTCGTTAATTAAAAGTATATCATTATAAAAATTGCTTAGAAATTTGTACTTAAAATTTTTGAACTCTTACGGTGGAATTAAAAACCTGATAAATGAAAAATTGCTATATTTAATGTTGACTCTTTGGACTGGTTTCAACGAAAAATTACAGTAAGAACAACATTCCTGGAAAATTTTAACAAAAACGTTTGTTGTTAAATTACGATAAGAAGTTTTTTATAATACTTGTATTTTTCTGTCACGTGTATTATCAAATTATTAAATTGACAAATAGTCTTGTGGCAACACTGTATTCTGTCAAAACTCATCTGATTTATGAAAACAATAATTTGTATCGATTTCTGCGTTAAAACTCGAAATATTTAGAATGACTGCGCCAATGGAACGGATTCAAGTCCTCGACTCGATCGAGAAAGAAATAATAACATGTCTTCATAGTGCAGGTGTTTTTTTTTTCTCTCTTTTAATACTTCGTGGCAACATAACCTTAAAATTTTGCAGGTCAAGTTTTCGTAGAGCTCAGTAAAGAAAAATCCAGCTTAAAACAAGCCGAAAACCACACACAAACCTTCTTGAAGACACTAGCAGCCCTTGAGAATAAACTAACAGAACAAATAAATTATCTAACGCAAGTTTCAACAGGACAGCCCCATGAAGGGTCAGGTTACGCGTCACAGAAAGTCTTGCAAATGGCGTGGCATCGACTGGAACATGCAAGGTCTAGAGTTAACGAATTGGAGAGGCTAAAAATTAAGCATTTACAAGGACGCAGAAGTGTACAAGGTCCTAATGGGCAAGGATTTGGAGGGAATGTACCACCTGGGTCAACAACATAGTTTTATGGATTTATTAAAAAATACAGTTTTTATATGGCACGCTTATTTTTGAACACACTCTCCATTTTGATGGTTTTGCTCAGATTTAGTCCGTTTCCACTTTTCCACTTCATGTCGTATGCGGGTTATGTCTGTGGCGTACGTCCTGCAACAGCCTCCGACCCAAGTAACTCCGAGATCTAACCAGCGTTGGACGTATGTATCGACTGGTTCACATTTATCACGATCAATCCATCTGAAAAGTATTTGTTTAATTTTTATATAAAAGTTTGATTCATAAGTTTACCCCAATTCAACTTTGTAACTTTCACCACTATTGGGGTACACTATAAGCGGAATAGGATTCCTTCGATCCTTGTTAATGCCAGTAAGAAAAGATTCGACAAGTCGTGGCGCTAAGCAATTAACACCCACTGCTACCAGTTGTGATGGGTTCATATCATAACAGTGACGAGCTGTTTCTTGAAAGTTTTCCCCATAAGCTAACGACTTCCCGTCTTGCTGTAAACGTGGATTTAATCAAAGATTAATTATTGATACCATGTTCTTTACTCCGACACTGAAAGCTAGCCACGCTTTGGTATTTGGAAATTCTTTTTTGAGTAGATCCATCAACATTTCTGCTTCAATTCTGCACGGAATTGTTTCAAGAGCGAGAAGATCGACTCCAGCTTCTACAAGAGCTTTGATTCTTGGTATATGCCAGTCTCTAATAGTTTCTACTGGTGTATTCTTAGCATAGGAGCCAGTGTATTCAGAGCCGTCGTGTAAAGAGGCACCATATGGTCCCACGCTGCCCACAATTAGGGGTGCAGCTAAAAAAAAAATGATTCAGATCTCATTTTCAGGTTTTAGTACATTTTTTGGAATGACATTTAGAAAAGATATGAATTATAGAAAGTTAACATAATTCTTGAACAAAAGTCTACTTCCATTCATGTACACACTAAATTTTCTTTGTAATGTTAGGTTAGGGGGCTAAATATATCAACTCTTTATAAAAAATTTTGTTATTAAAAATTTTCTAATCAGATCAAAACGACAATATTATCCTCTTTTAGTTGCTTTAATTGAATATACCGCATTATAGGAAGAGTAAACTGTTTTTGTGGTTTCTCCAAATTGAGTTAATTAAATTGACAGAAGAATCACAACTTGATATAAAATATATGACTGATCTCATTGCTATATTATTATTATTATTATTATTATTATTATTAATTAAGTGACATCTAATTTCACCTGTCTTGTACTTGTTGTATCAACATGTCCTGGGTTTAACATTTGGGAAGCATAATTTTCAAATTAAATTTTTCAATATAAAATAAGTGTTATGTATTCAATATACAATACAAAAGGAAATTAGTCATTGCTTATTGCCGCCAACTTTATGAAAAGTGATTTATCGCTGACTCTGATATGAATTTTTACGTCTGTAAGCACATTTAAAACATCTAGTGTTGCCAGGTCAAGGTCATAGGGTGAATACCTACGTGTGAACTTTTCTATTTTTAATATCTATGGAAAAACAGTTTTTAGCTATCAACGCTTTTCAAAGGTTAATTAAATGTTATCATGTGTAGTTATCACAAGAGGATTATTGTTTAGTTAAGTAAGACATTGCCCCGATTGACCTCTCAGAAAATGATGTAATACATTTATTTCATTTCGGATTAGACAGACAATATAGAAATTGTTGGGCTTATTGAATATTTTTGGAAAACTATTGTCCTGCTTATCTTCTCTACTTGTCTATTCAAAATATTTTGAGTAATGGGCAATCTCAGAGATTTTTATAAAATATGTTTTTAAAAATTAGGTAATATTTGAAGTTTTTGTGCCCAGAATTGGGTTTAAAAGTTCTTCATAATAATGCTAAAATTGCAACAGATAACGTATTCATAACGCAAAATTGTGAACAGCCGGCGAAAACAAAAATTCTTATAATTGTTAGTGTTTTAAGTTAAAAATATCTGATAAAATGTGTTGATTGGTTTAACAAAGATTTAAAGTCCATATTTACAATAAGTTTATCATCTATTTTATTCGTGACTTTTGTATTCAGTATTTTTAATTCAATACATTAAATCCTTTTAGTTTTCTTTACTGGATAATGTTTAAATATTTGCTTTGATGTGATTTTGAAAATTATTTTACTTGAAATCATAAAAGTCGCTCTTAAAAACATTCAAAAGCATTAAATATTAAACTTTTAAAACAGAACTGTTGCTGTTTGTTCCTGTTGGAAAAAGGGCTTTATAAGCTTTAATTAGTTCTGTGCCACCTTCAAACTACACAATTAATATCTTGAAATTATTAAATTTAATAATATTCATAAACATCAAAGGAGAGAAATCTCTACAACCTCAAAGATTATTCTAATAATCGAGTAAGGTCTCTCATTTAATGGATAAATTCATAAACTAATGTGAAATTCAAACTATTAACCAAAACCATCCGTTAGAATTTTTGCTCAGGTGAATTGTAAAACCAGTTTTCATTGTTTTTTATTATGTAAGGACCTCCTCCCGGAGCCATCAACAAAAATTTATAGCTTGTCTTCTCATTGGAATGTCATTGAAACTAAAAATTATGTCGCAAAAATAATGGATAAACAACTATTTAAGAATTCAGAGAAACGGTTTGAGTATAGCCACATTTCAAGGGTGCGGAAATCCTATTTTGCGCTTTACATTGCACACGTGATTTTTTCTATCGCGCCACCAAACTTTGAAATAATACACGTTAAAATGATGTATTGTCTGATAGCGAGATCGGAGCTTTCGGTAAAGGATTCAGATCCGTAGAATGCAATACGCTGCATCTATGAACGACAAAGTGATAATTCTCGGAAACCGTCAGGTAGCTACGTAGTCATGTGAAATGCAAAAGTTAATTTTTCACGCAATTCTATACAATTTCAATATGTTTCACTTTATCTTTATGATGTTCTGTGGTTTTTGAATATAATTACTGACAGAAATATAATATTTGTAAATACAATTTTTTTTTAACTTTTTTTGTCCGTGATAGGTCCACTTTTTATATAATTACATTTGCTTTTATTATTGTATGAGAGCAGGTATTTATTAAAGATTGTAATTTATGACATAAATTCCTAGAAGTAATTGAATAATAACAGCTTTATTAAACGTCATGTTAATAACAATAATAGTAAACGTAAACAGCTTTGCAGGTTATAGTTCAATAATGGTAAACGTGTGTTATTATCAAAGATAATACCATAATTAAATAGATAATATAATCTTAAAGGTCAGACTTAAATAAGCGACAAAACATTTAAGATCTCAGAAGCAAAAAGTATGACTGAGCAGTGAAGATGCTTAAGTAGAATTTTAGTTGAGGAGCAAAATCAGGGTGGCAATTTAATTTAACAGAGTATATAGTAATTTCAATACCAAAACTTTTTGAGTTCGGATCATTAAAAATACATTATGCAGTTTTTAAAACTACATTATTTCTATATACATCAACTTACCGAATACTAATGTTATGAAAGAAACTAATTACTGTTTAAAACTTTTTTTTTCCAGCTGACAGTTTGCTGCTCAATTAGAATCTATCTCGTTAAGAAATAGTTGAAAATAATTAAAAAAAAACATAATTGTTATGCTAATATTTTTGAAATCGATAAACCTTTGATGTGATTGTAATTGATTTCTTTACTGTCAAATTCCATGGCTTATGTCAAGAAGTGAATTATGACAGCTTTGGAAGCACTTTCTATTAAAAATTACAGTTTTATTATTAACAAATTATTTTAACTAAGTATATAATATTGTTTACGTTATTTTCATAATCTATGGCTATGGAGATTATTAAACAAAACAACGGTAATTAAATCTGTAAGTAAATATCTCCATACCGTTTAAACCACATTTAGGGTCGGTTTTTATCGAGCACAAATTAAATTATTCAGAATTCTATAACAGAAAAAAAAACATGAAATTGAATTGCAAGAGAGACAAGAGACTTACGCGAAGTCGGAAATTCTTTCTGGTAGCGATCGCAAGCTATCTTTGCTAAATATACGGATTCCTTAATTAAATCGTAACTTTCTTCTTTGGTAAGGTTGAGGTGTTCGACAAAACCACCTATACTAGCTTGATAGGAGTTGGTCATAACTAGGTCGGCACCAGCTGCAAAAAATATAGTATGAGCAACGGTCAAAAGGCAAATCTTCAATCGACGGTGAAACGAAAAGACTCGTAATGTTGTCAAGTTTTAAATAATAAACTTGAATTTTAAATTTTTAAATTTGTTTCAGTTACGATATTCAACTTTATCGACCAATACGAAGTTTTTCGTTTTTTAACTGGTTTCAAGGTACATATTTAGAACGGTCTGTTTTACCTCTAAGAAAATCGAGGTGAGCGTCAATAACAGCCTCCTTGGCCGTGGCCAAAAAGCGGGCGCTCCATAAGACATCACCATCGATCTGTTGACTGACATGACAGCTCAATTGTGTCGCGAAGCCGCCATCTAATACGACAATATCCTTATCGGTCGTATTTGGGGTACTATGTCTTTTTTCCGTTGAACTGCCAACCCCAGGTGGTGCCATCTGAAAAAAAGTAAGACCAACTAAGAAAAAGCAACGTATACGACGCCACTGAATGATTTTTGCAAAAATATTTAATAAGTTGCGGATATGCCAAGGCTGTTTAACGACCTTCATCTTGGAAATGGATGACCCACGTGTGTTGATATTAAACGGCGGTAAACAATGTTTTGCATTTCAATGATGAAATTGGCAAGGAAAAAACAGTGTACTCGTGGAATGGAAACACAAAACATGCTAGGTCCTAATAATAACGTGATAATTTTAAGTTTTAGTCACATACAAAATTGTTGCGTTAACAAATTTACAAACGTTAATGTGGTAAGAAATAATTTTGAAGGTCGCGTATTGCCCTTCTTTCCTACTTTAAAGCCGTTGAACTTAAATAGATCACTCTTTATCTTGCAATAAAATGAATGACAGATGAGATGAGATGGGATTTATAGACGTCGTGAATTTTAGCGGGTATAAAACTACGGTGCAATGCATAGTTTCGCAATCCGACTATTGCACCGCCAAGTTTGCGCATATGAAATAGAATTTTTAAAATGGAAAAGCGGAGCGACATTAAAATTGCACTGCGCTGAGCTGAATAGTAATTTCCGAAAACATACTTTAGCAAATTCGAGTTTTCTTTATCCCATATTGAATATAAATAAGAAGAATATCGCGCAAATCCTAGATTGAGCTTGTCGTAAAAGTTTGATGAATAAAAGAAGTTGGGGGTATTTGTTTCATAGGTTGACACAATTGTTCCCTCGTTTAATTGTTTTAATTGGTATTTCTTAGCAACTTCTTTCATATATTTTAAAAGTTTTATTAAGAAGGTGCGCTTTTGAAATTCTCATAGATCTATTGATTTGATGCCAGCACCAATACAAATTATGTGTCTCTAGAGAATGTTTTGCAATATGTGCAAAATAAGAACTTAATGGTGTCAATGCTAATTCAAAAAGTTGAGCCACGATCTGTTATATTTTTGTTGCTAAGGCTCCAGACTGCGATAGATAACTGTAATTATACGTATTATAACAATCCTGACAGTGCAAAAAGTGTCGAGACTGATAAGACTTTTATTTTGTTTTTTTTTTTGTTTATTATAACTTATCAGCCTTAAATGTGGGAACAATATTATCAGAAATTATGCCTCTTTTTTATTAGTCTCACATTTTGAATCATCCAATGTTTTTCCACTCTTGATTGTTCGTTTATCTAATCGTGATAATCGGATGTCAAATAATTCCCAGACAAATCCACTTCTGGTTATATCTTTTGAGTAAAAGCTGTACTCTATCTCCACAATAAAATTAATTTACATTCTCTCCGAAAAGTTGTAGATCTTAAAGAGGAAGTAAATTATAATTGGCGAACGCGAAAATGCTTTTTACAGACTTTTCTGACTTGCTTTTTTCCAGTTATAAACTCCATGAATAATTAAAATGATCATAGCATCCGTTATAAGGTTTTTTTGATGTCCTTGTATTACGTGGAAATATGACCCCCACCAGGTCGACATTATCACTGTATGAACAAATAAATAAACCATGTTATCGGTCAAAGCGATTATTTCTTGTCCAAGTTGGCAACACCGGCAACTATAAATAAACCAGTGGCTTTATCGCGTTGGGGAAAACATGTCCTTACGACAAGTAATTAGGGAAGAATGAGAAATTAAAGTCTGTTTATCTGACGCTAATCGAGATGGACGAGAAGTGTCGGAACTGTTGCTACCTCGAGGCTTTGTGGTTGTCTTCGAATTATTGCCATCTTATCTGAAGAACAAACCAGATGCTCACAGTTCCTTCTAAAACTTTTATTGTTTAACTTGTTGCCCATCAAATAAAACTTTCTAGGTTCTTGACTTTGTATTTGGCAGACGTACCTTTTCTTTAAAAAGATGTACATTTTGACGTAATTAGCTATAAAAGGATTACGGCATCAAAAATTTATTAATGGTTATTAAATAGTTCAAATTTTCTGCAGGAACATCAACTTTTAAAGAAAAATTAGTTTGTTATTCACAACTTCTTGAATTATAAATTGCATAAAAAGTAGCCGCCACAACTTTACAGTGTTACGCTATTTTCAAAGTTTCTAATGTCGCACCTACTTATTGTTGGCAAGAATTCCAATAATATATGGAGGTTGTTAAGTAGATCTCGGTGTTATTAACTTAAATGCACTTTAGTTTGAGTGAGATATTTGACATCAACTTTGTGTAACAGAACCCAAATCAATTAATAACGTGACTACTATAAAATTGCAAGTTTAGTTCAAGTTCAAAAATATAAACATTATTTAAGTGATAAGTTACGAGAATCTGAAAATGCATCTTCGTTATAAACTGTTGGGCGATTTAAAACACTCATATTTGTTTGAAAAGAATTTTAGATTTTCGTGGTACGCAAAAAATATGTACAATACAGCGCAAAAGAATGTCGTGTGTATATCATTAGAAAAAAATACACTTTTTATTCAAATTTATTGACTTATGTTTTACCTATATCTTTTAAATATTAATACACAATTTTTGTAATTATTATGAAATTATTATTTAATATTATACTATTAACATAAGCGGCATGGCAGTAATTAAAAGTGAAAATTTAAATAGAACAAAGTCCTGTTAAACCATCCTTAAATTGAATGTTCTCTGTGAAGGTTTGAGTTTTATCATTTTTTTGTTCATATTTTGGATTAGGAATTCCGAGCAATCGTCTCTAATTACGTTATTATCGACAAGATTTTGTGCCTAAATTGACAGGCATATTATCATAAAATTTAAAATTTGGTGGCAGCATACAAAACAAAATCACAATCATGCTTATGTAGGAGAACAATTCAAGAATATTCATAAAGCTTAATTTTAGACAATATCGAAATTAGGTTAGTCTTAAACTCTTGAATTTAAAAAAAAAAAATTAATTTTTTTAAATTCTTACTTCTATTTTAATATCTCTTCTCTCCTAATGTTAATATCTTTTCTAATGATTAAAGTAGTAAATCCTAGACATTTAAAAAATGTTAAAATTCTGAAACTTATGAGTGGTAAAATTTCTCGAGTTTTTTAGAATATTTTAAAAATTCTGCATTTATAAACTTATAAGAACAATTAATCCGAATATTTTCAGTTTAAGAAAAAAAATCTATAGACATAAATAGAATATGATTTTGTAGCAGTCTGAAAATATAAGCAGGTTTTATTGTATTTTGTGGAAGATTTTTGGAGTAAACTGCACATGAAATCGTAGCTTTGAAACACAAACAGATGCTTATGTTTACGACAAATTGCAAAAAAATTGTGACAAATTTGACAAGAAAATTGCTGTCTACCGCATTTACGTAGCTTTAAACAATTCTAGAAATCCCTAAATTTATACTAAAAATGATGCATAGAGATAATTAGTTTAAAATTTTGGGCAACATTGAAATTGAGAAATTTGAGTTTCTTATAAAACTTTAAAATTATATTGATGCATATGTCAGGTATTTTGAGAATGATAACAAGAAAAAACTTAAAACTTCTAAAAATTGTCTCTGATTAAGAAAACAATAAAACACCAATATTTAAAGATTCCAGATCAAAAAAAAAAAAATACGGATATGATAAGATGATATGATGAAATTTTATCTAACTCCAAAAGTTCGGTAAATTTTCAATACTTATACTACAAATTTTTCCGATATCAAAATTTCTGTCGATACTTTGATTTAAAAACCATTTGATTATGCACACATTTTGAATGCGTTAATACGTCATTACAAAACTCCAAATCTAGGAACTTTATTTTGATTGATAACAAACATTGGACGAAATGTCAAATGTCTTGTGATTTTAAGCTTACAGCTCATAAGCTAAATACAAAAAATTTTCATCGACACCAAATTAATCGTGCCATTTTCTGCCAAGGTAGTTTCTAAATTAATCTTGGGATACTAATTTTGCAATTTCAGTTGGCAAAAATAACAACTATGTTTAGTCTATATGATTCAACTATAAAATGTCAACTTAGAAATAAAGGTTTCACCAATTTATTGGCCGGCCACTGTACTAATAAAGCACACCCCCTAAATTAGATTCTTAGTTTTATGAATTTATTAAAATAAAGAATATAGATAGATATTTTGGGGGCTAAGTTAAAGAAAAAACTGTAAATCTAATTATTTTTAAAATCATTTATATCTTCTTATTCTTAAATTCTTATTTAACAATTTGCGCCCAAATTTCATATTAACTTTTCACTTAGTTCTCTAAATTCCACTAACATACACGAAAATTCTGTTTTAGTTTGTTTTCTTGATTGCAAAAGAACAAGAAAAAAAGAGGAAGAAAGTTGATGCGTATTTAAAAATAACCTTACTTGGATAATAATCTTATTTACTGATACAGTTAAAGCTCTATCAGACCGTTTAAGCAAATATTGCCTTAAAATTAAATCTCTTATAATTTGTAGTACAGTATTCTCGACGCAAAATCGAATAGACGGATGGAAAGATTTAGGTATAGGTGCTACAAACAATAATTTAGTAGAGAGGTTTATATTATGTTAATACAAAAGAAAGTCTTATTAAGACAATTAAATTAATCTAGTTTATTAACAAAACATTTAGTTGCTTTCAAACCAGATTTAATCAATTACAACTTTAATGTTTGAGAATTTGTTAATCACCATGGTACATTTTAAGCAAGTTTAAATTGAACAACTACGGTCGTAGACAAAAACAAGTAATCACATAAACTGATTAAAAATGTTATATATAAAAAAATACGTAATTAAATAATGTTTTAAAATGAATAATTTTGAAGAATTTCAGCAATAAACTTATTCTCTTTCCGTAGACTAAAATGCAGTAATAATAATTCTTTTAAACAGTCATTCAAACATAAAAATAAATATTTATTTATGTGTTACAACCTAAAATTTTATTGGATTTGGAATAAATTTACACCAGCTGAAGAACGTGAAAATGTGTGTTTCTTGAAACTATAGCTAAACAAACCCAAAATTATTAAGCCATTAATTACAGCAGCTTATTTATTGAATTTTATTTAGTACAGCATGATAAAAATGAGATTTGGAAGTTTAAAAAAGGAAGAAGTAAACAAAGCATGTGTTAAAGGGATATGACAGTGGCGTAACTGTGTTTACAAAAACTCTGGAAGTGTGAGATGCATTTACAGGTTTAATGAAAGACAGACAAAATATTTATGATATGTCCCACACGTCAGCAAATAAACTTGAAATTTGCATAGAAATGGACATCAGAACCAGTATTGTCACCTTGGAACTACTGTTTCCTATCAAAACTAAACGTAAAAACCCCAAATCCTCATGTTGCGCTTCGTCTTCACTAATAAAAGCTCCAATTCCCGGTGTGATAATTTACCTTGCAAGGAGTCTAGACTAGGTATTACTCCATCCGTCTTAAAAGGCATCTCACTCTGGCCGTTTAATTATTAGACCGTACAGGGTGGCGTAATTAAATTAGTCGTTGATTACACATCCGACTCCTAAACGTTAACTCACTACAAGACGTTGAGATGCATAACTTCCATACCCTCTGCACTTAACATCGTTAACATCGTTTCCAACCCTAAGTAGACACGATACGGTTCTGTTAATTCAGCCGAAAATTACGCAGTTTTCGATGTCAGTGAATTTATAATTAGCTCGTGGTATTTTCAACGGAAACAGGTGCCAATCGGAAAATACCGGAGTCGATTTGACTACTTTCCGGGCATAGAAACACAACGGGGATGATTTATGACAAGGACTTATCTCGGTTTTGCACTGTTGACTTGGAAAAGAAAAATTGAAGAGATCAGCGAGAATTTGATGCGTCATTGTGTGCTCTGAACGATAAAGACTTGAAAAACATAAACAGTCTTATTTGCCTAGTGTTTTATTTCACGTAATAACCATAATAACATTGTCAGAAAGCTGAACTTTTAGTGACAGAAAACATACAAACAGTAATTTGTTTACGGACATTTTAATATCCATGTTTCATCCAGTTTCGGCCAGTTCAAGTTCCAAATATTCAAAATATTGATTTCAAGCAACAATAACAATTTTACGAAAAATTTCCATAGCAAAGTTATTACACGATTATTAACATTACTGCCGCAGACAATGTCTGTTCTCACCACAAAAGAAATCGTTCGTTCAAGAAAAAAGTCAAACAAAATCAAAGAATGACGTTCACACAGTGAAAGATTAGCTCGCGATCCTGCGTCAATTACAATTTTTTCATCAAACAAAATCTCCTTTGATCACACCGCTTTGAATCGCTGGAAAACGCTTTGATGAGTCTATTCTCTTTACCTGATATTTTTTCCCAATATCCCCTACTAAAATGAACTCAATCATGCACACGGCAACAATTTTATTTCATGTAGACGTACAAGAATAGTTTTAGTGCTCTGATATCGGCTAAAAATAATTGTGGTGTTATTAAACCGCATAATAGACGTTCGGAGTTCTCCGGTAGCTAGGAATAGCTGATGCAATAACGGGAACGGGAACATGAGATTTTTGTTCTTTTTTTTAGAAGATACGCAGTTATTTTCTAATTAATTCAGGTAAAAGGAAACGCATTTTTGTATTAATATTAATTCTAAAGGAATTCTTTGTAAACGAATTGTCAACTTTTTTTAACGCAGTGCACTGGTACAGGCTTGCAGTAACAATGGAATGTGCTTAATAGAAGCAAAAATTTCATTTAGAGAATTTTTCGTTAACAGTTTGGTATTCCAACAATAGAACGGCAGTGGAAATACAAACTTGCGAATCGGATTTTTGGCCATATATTGCGTTTTTGACGTCATTTAAACAATTTTTTACTAATAAAAATTAAACAAACACTTTTAAAATGGAAAAGGAAAAGCTAATGTTTTCGTTATTCAGCTTCATCAAATCACTTTTTTAATGTTATCTTACCAATACAAGATTTACTTGGGAAAATTAGTATTACTTACGGTTCTTAATAGCACAGAGCGAATAGAATGAAGGAGTGCACATGCAAAACAAAGAGAAAACATCAAGTAAAATATGCTTCAAATTGATGTCCACGTACCTATCTATTTATCAAAAAAATATAGAAAGCAAAAAAATATAAATGATATTTTGAACATAAGCAATTTTTCTTGACATGAATAACTCGATTTGTTTTGAAAGCATCAAGCGTCAAAGAATTAGTGCAAAGATGAATGAAATAAGTTTTTCGGAAGATAAACATGCTCCGTTTGTTGATTTCAAAGATATTTTAATATGTGGGTAAATATTTAACGTAAAAGAAATTCGTATGTATGTTTAAGGGAATGATGAAAGAAGAAAAAATGTAATGAAAGAGAAGGCAAATCAAATTCATTGTTACTTTGATGTGCAAGAGAATGAATAGAAATGTATGACGAGTGTAAAAATAAGAACACAAGAGAAGAAAATAGACATAGTAAAAAAAATCCGACAAAAGGTAAAATTTGCTATTAACTGATAACAGTTTCATTTGTATTGTTGCTAGGATTTTTTACCAAAATAATAAACTAATTGAAAGATACTTGGAAGATGGGCAGTCAAAAAATAAATAAATAAATACATTATTATTTATTATTATTTCGAAATACAAAAAAAGTGATAGAGCCTTTTAAAAATGGCAGTTTGCCTGTTATAATGGAGATATTATTAGCAATCCATTTTCTGTTGTGGGGTATAAAATTACAAATACAGTTCGAACAAGCTAACAAAAGCTCCAGAGTAGCGAAATACGCTCAAAATAAAAGCATCAAAACAAATTTTGGCAGTTATTTAAATAAATAATGTTACCACAGAGAGAAAATAACAATAACCAAAGACCAATTGATACAGTAAAACTCTAAAACCTCCCAGGGACTGGTTCGGTGAGCAATCTCAAAAAACTTCGAATAATAACAGTGAAAAACTATTTGTCAACTTTTATTTTTAAGTTTTTATGTACTTGAGTCGTTTGCTTAGTAACAAGGTCTACGAGATGTAAGCCTATATAATTTCCAAGATTTTCTGAATTTGGTGGCATTTGTATTTTATTTTTTATGAATTTTGTTGCTATACGGAATCCAGCGTAAATTTTAGGAAGGTTTTGTTAATAAAAAATAATATTCTGCTTTAAAATGTCCATGGACTAGGTGAAATATCACATTAAATCGTTATAGAAATCGATTACCTCCAGGATATTTGCTATACATCTGTTTTTTTTTTTAATTCTACTAGTTTTTAGACTTCCAGGTAATATTTATCATTGCGAATGTGAAATATAATTATTAATTATACATTTTATAGATAAGTGATAACAATACGTCATTAAAACGTCAGGGCACTAATACTTGATGCTAATAAAAAATTTACTTTGTTTAATAAAATCAAAGGGCTTATCCTAAAGTACTTGCAAATGTATGCATATACCCGTCGTAATTCGCATTTTTGTGATAACAATAAAAGCACTCGAGTCCGAGCTTTCATCTCGTGTGTATGTAAAAACAAATTTCATTACAGACGCCTCTAAAATTAGAGCGAAAAAAAAAAGTAAAACTACTCTATTATTTCTAGATAAATAACAAAAACGTAATATAAATTGTAACATTTTATTGATACTTGAAAGTGTAGGTTAGGCCTAGGTAATTCAATTTTGAGCGCTCGAAATGATTGTTTTGTTTAGCAACATTTTTTTAAACTGAGGAATCGGTCTGAGTGCGAATGCGGAAGCTTGGTATAACCCGGGGTCAAATCGAAATTTTATTTTATTTATTTATTTTCAAGTCATTATATCCATAATGAATTTCGGAATAGTTAAAAAGCAGTTAAAACCCAACATTGTTGCCAAAACGCGCAATTATGACTACTTTGTTTATTTTTCTGCCAAAGAACTGTTTACACAAAAATACAACGCTTTACTACTAAACAAACCAAGCAGATTTTCCGCTATGAGGTTAACAATTTTTTTCCGCTTATGCTTATTTTCATGAATTTAAGGTAATCAGTGAGAATGCTGACCAACAAGGCAAGGAATTACGCGTAAATAATTAAAAGAATGTACGGTTAACGTTGTTAACATCCCGCATTAGTATAAAAGTTTGCAAATTTAATTTATTTTACCATACAGTGTCCCGCGCTATTAATTAATCTAAATTTATTTAGAGGACGTAGTTTGTACGAGTTCATAACTGTTGCATCGTAACTGGAATTTGTGTAGCGCACGCTGCAGTGTGCAAATACACAGAATTTTGTTTACTCTATTTTACTATTCGGCGGTTTCCCGGTATGAATTAGAAAAATGAAAAGTTGTAGTAAGCGTTGAGGTTTTCCTGCAGGTGGTAGAAATAACGGTTTAATTTAATACTGTTTATGAAAATTCATAATTTATGGTAAGCGAGAATATTAAACAACGCGATGAGGATTTTAGTTGTTAAAATATTTTATCTTTTTCAAACAAAAATTCATTTCAAACAATAATCACTAATTTTAGCTATGTTGTGAGTTCATAGTTACACTTAGAGGTCATTTGACTCCGATCAGAGACGTTTTATTGTCATTTTCTCACAAACACAGTTATAAACCGTTAAAATGTCACAAAACACCTATTTTCAGGCCCAGGTAACCCTTCGCTCGTTTATATCAGCCTCCACATAAATCGCGTTGTTGGCGCCGGTCCTGGATTGTTTACAACTAAATATTTTTAGCTCACGGATAGCAACGAACTCTGCGAGGTTAAAATCCACCCATACCCCTAATTGCAAATACTTACAGTGTCGTCTTTTCTCTCCTTGTTTACAAAATGAAACTCACTACTGTCATTGATAAGTATCCTGCGACACACACACGTGCTCTGACCGATTATACGCCTGCCTCCTAGAACGTTTTTGTGCAATAGGCGACGATAAACTGCTCACAAACAGGCTCATATCTTTATATTTGTTGGCCGTGCTTTAATACGGTCAAGGTCGCGCCGCCACCAATCCGCTGTTTGTTTGTTTTAGTTTGTAAATCGGAGGCGGTAGCTTGGTGGGGTCAATGGTTTTGACCTCGTATGACAACGCAATGTTGTCAACGAAATGTAAGAAGTTCACTATTAGGCTCAGAAAATGGTGAGCCGGGCCTGGAGCGTGGGCAGAGGTCGCCACGTGGAGACGCGATTAAGTAAATAGAGTGATGAGTGATGACTGATGATGAGTGGCCACCAGTGGCGGCGTGTATTTTTATGAAAATCAGAAAGTAATTCCTTAGATTTCTGTGTTCTAACTTGTGGCGGTATCTTGTAGAAGTTTTGCGGACTATTCGAAGGAAGAGATTAATGGAAGAAGTGTACAATGACTATAAATGCGAGGTCGAGTGCTGTGCCAACATATAAATTGCAGTTTTAGGATGGCGAACTAATTTAGAACACTTGAAAATCTTCTTTCAGTAATTAAGTAAACAGAACAAGTCGTTTAAGTAAATATAATATGTGTTGTATTTAGTAATTATTCCACTGGTTAATGTAGTAAAATAAGGCCTTATTTAAGGGATTGATCACTTTATTAACTTTATGTTGACATTACTATTCAATTATTACCATGACAATATCACAAGGTTAACGAGATTTGCTACATTTTCTCCTTCTCGAAAAAAAATTTTTGGAAGAATTTTTCAAATTAATTTCTTGTTGGGGTCGAAAAGTTAAACACGGATTATGTGTATTTCAATATAAAAACAACTCATACATCTTCCATTTCGATTTTTTTTTTTAAATATATTTGATATAACGTTTGGTTTCTGTGGGTTGTCGTCGAGCATTGCTATGGAAATAAGACTTAAATTTATAAAGACAGACAAGAAATAGATGACATTAATTTCTCAAGAAATTTATAATATATGAAAAAAAATATTTTCATTACGAGAATGTCTTAGATTCAGAAAAAAAAATGCAATGAAAAAAATTGCAAATAGTGTAAAAAAAAATTGCGTGAGCTCTTGACTAATGAAATTAAAAAAGAGAAGAAAGAGAATGGAAATTTGGAGAAATTTTAGAAACGTCAGATAAAAAAAATTGGTACGACAAGTCAGAATAGTTGTCTGAGCTATAAAGAAGCCTATATAAAAAAGAGTAAAGTAAAGATTTGTGGGTTTACTTTAAATGACGGATGAAAAGAATTTCAAATTAAGTGTTTTAAAAGTTGTATATTGCGAATAACATAAAAGATAGAAGAGAAAAAAAAGTACCCTATTTACAGATTTAAATAAAGATAAATATTAAAAAAAAGAACGTTACTTGCATTTAAGGTAGATTCATTAAAGAAATAGACTTGGGAGGTAAAAAATAAAAATTAAAAAATTAAAGAACGAAATAAAATTTATCGCTTGAATTAATAAAATTTAAACAAGAGAGACACCCAGTTACTAAAGAAATTGGTAACAACAATAAAAAAACAGAAGTAGAAACAAAATAGAAAACAAAAAACAAAAAATTTTTTTGGGAGAAAATCATTCTCAAATAAGTAAAGAAATAAATAAATAGATGACAATATGAATAGATACAGAGAACAGTCTCCCTAAATATAGTAACAAAAAAATAATGTGTCTAAAATGGTAAAAATGCTAAAAAAAGCAACAAACTAAAGATACAGAAAGTGAAAATGAAGAAAATCTAGAATCAGGAAGACGTTTCGTTGCTGTCGTCACCAAGATGTTTAAAAGTGTAAACTCAAAAGCTGATGAGAAAAAAGAACGCGAAGGAGATAATGTTCAAAACCTAGGATGAGAAGGAAAAATTTAAACTGAATTTAAACTAAAATTTGAACAAAAAATTAGGAAATTCCTACAATTGAAAAAGACAAACATTTTTTCCCCTAAAGAAGACAAATTAGAAGAAGATTGTGATTGTAATCATTTCCCAGTAAAACATCTTTTTGAAAACATGTGGTGAAAAACTATATAAGAAAATAAAGTTAAATGACACACAATAATGATTTTGTTGTGGATTAAGAAGAGGAGGCTTAAAATTGACGCATGGTACGAATGGCTTTCAATAATAAATAAAGATGGTAGGTAATAGTCCTCGATGAGTATAGTTCAAAAACCGAAAAATGTCTTAACAAATGTCTTTTCGTTTTTAAGATTAAATTAAGAAAAATTGTTAAAAAGTGGAACTTTTTTTTACTGAAGAAAATTATTATTGTTAAGCAACGGCCATGACAGATATATCCACAAATTTGGAAATTATATACCCGTTTACCAAATGGATTTATGGGTTTACGGTACACAAAATATATGCATCTACCGTATTTTATTTTCCTTTATTTCTATTAAAATGAAAAGCATGTGGATATACAATACCCTATTGCTCAAAAAGATGGAGCCAATCAATAAAGATTACATACTTCGTTACTCGAATTGGACTAACTTTAAAGTGTCATTATCATTCTCTTTTCAATGAAAAAATGTGTGGATTTTGAAGGTGTTGCTGTTATTTGTCCTATTATAGTCTAATTTTTGTTACAGAGTGATTTCTTTAGAAGTTGGTTATCGTGTACTACTTCCAGTTATAAAGTTTTTCGTTCTTTTTTTAAAAATTTTCATTCTGTGATTAAAAATAGAGTATGAGGTAGTCTTTAAAAATGGTTATGGACTGACGCCTGTCAAATAAATCAGGCAATAGTACAAAGAATGTTTAATTTTTGTTCACGACATTTTTGGATATATCAATTATACCTAATGTAAATATTTTGACCAGAAAATTTGGTTTGGTCTACTGTTGGAGACAAAAAGAATGTTTGTCGCTGGTCGCGTTTGCTACCATTGTAGTAATTGCTACATTTTGGAATAAATTGCACAGCGTATTGAAAACATACTTGAACAAGAATTTTTTGGCAAAACTGCAAAATATTATCTCTCGTCTGGCAAAATATGTATATGCAAATATTTTCTCCAGGTACGTTACATTCTTTACATTTATACTGCTTTATTACCAGTAAAGTTACAAATTTAAGTTTCCTTAATTAACATAATTTTAGCTTTGTATCACATCATCTTCAGAACATTTTTATTATGGATTAAGAATTATGCCTTCTAATTTAAGTGTTTTTTATCATTTAAAAAAAAATCAGTCCTGAATAAAATGTGATAAATTATAAGAGACATCATTTGTATATAAAAAGTTTAGAGTTAGTTAGCTTACAATCCAAGATATTTACTAAAATAATATCTAGTGATATTAATACTTGAGTGAAATCAACATTTTCTGTCTAACAATACGATAATTGTTTTTCTGAGCATTAAAAGTTGATGCTCTAAGTAAGTTTTCCATGTTTGACTTTAATTTATATTGCAGTGTGGATTTACTCTGATTCTGAGTTACTCATTTCTTGTCTTTTCTTACGTAAATACATATATTTTTTTATTTCAATTTCTCTCACTTCAACCTTTATTATTTACTAAATAATTTCTAATTAATACCAGAAGAATGAGTATAAGGATGTTGGGGCATTCCTAGATGTCATAGATCAATCAACCATGAATTTATGACACATTATGTTTATGATTAATTTTGATGTAAAATTTTTAAGTCAGCCCATCAGAAAGTCTCTATTTTTGCGAAATAGATAGTAATACTAAGTATACTTAAAATAATTACTTGCAATAGAAAAAGACAAAAGTTTCAAATCAAGTCATAGCCATGTTTTACAGAGTTTAAGCCATGTCCCACCATCCATCAATTTATTCCAAATGTTTGGATATTTATCTAATATTTTCAAAATTAAAATGTAAAATTACGAACGACAAAATAATTTTAAATAATTTTAAGACTGTAGAAGTAAAATTCTGTTCAGACTTTGCTAATCAGGTGGATTTGTTTTTATTTAGGTCGAAATTCTTAGCAACGCGTTCATATCTTGGCTCGTTATTTGTCTTCAGAAACGTTTGCAAGAGTTTTGTAGTGCTTATACTTCACAGCACTTGCCATTGGTTTGGACATACAGTGGCATGGTTGTTCATGTCAGCTGAAAAAGTGACAGAATTTTCAGAAATAAGCAATTTTTCCTGGTGAGTGTCATCAAGAAACCAAAAAAAAATGCCAAAACGTCAAAAATCTTTTTTCGAAAAGTTATCACGACACCAACATTATATTATTCTTGTTTGCACTCTTCTGTCTTCTAATAAGAGAAATTAGTGTCATGCAGGAAGAGAAAAGAAATTAATAATCTAAAGAAAGATAAAGAAAAAAATATAAAACAATCTCTTCGCTTTTGAATGAATACAAAAAAAAAACAAAAATGGTAAATAAATCAAAGAAAAAAAAACAAGTAGAAGTTTTACACAGCGAACGTAGCAAAGAAGAAAAAAAAATACTTAGAAGCAAGATAAAAAGAATAATAAAACATTTAGTAGCCAAAACTAAAAAAATAAAAAAAGTAGGCAAGTATTAAAGAAAATCTGGTAAAAAGTGTTTTTTTTTGTCCATTTATAATTCATATTGTAATACACAACGTCTGTAGAGACTAATAAAATATATATTTGTAACAATAAGAAGAGTTCCTTTTGCAGAATTTTTACCGAATTTTTACGACGCCTGTGAAATGTGGCGAAAGTTTATTATTGTATTTCTAAGAATCTTGGCTTATTTCATATGTAGAATCGATCGATCTAATTAAGATGGTAATTACCGAGTAATAACAGAGAGCTAGAGAAACAATCAGAATGGATCCTCTGTTGCCCAAAAAAAAACATTTTTGTTTCAGCGCAAGCAGTGTAGAGTATTCTAGCGTGTTTAAAAATAAAAGTTTCAACGCAAAACAGTTATTTTTGATTGTTTTAAAATTGCTAATCCCACCGAAAAAAATGTATGGCAATCAATAATATGATGTGTTTTGGCAAATTATTAAAAAATATTTTCTTAAACGTAGAAGAGTTTCCTCTTTTTTTTTTTAAACTAATCGATGTTTTACAAACGTCTAAATGAACAGATTTATTAAGAAGATATACAAACTGATTGCCAACATGTTCAGCTGCGTGTTATTAATGTTGGAGACTGAAATAATCGTATTAGTAGTACAATAATTATTTGTACTGTTAATTTTTAAGATTTCATTACATTTTTCACGTGCTATGTTACTTTACTGTGAATTAATTATAATTATTAACATAAATATGGTGTCATATGTAAAATTAGAAAGACAAGTTCTTGAATTTATGTGCTAATTTGAGCGCGTGCTTTAATGTTCGAAACGCATGTATTCCGTGGATATCTTCAAATGAAATTTATTAGCAAATAGGACACTTAGTTTAGAGACTCGTTTGTGGTAAACCTTTAAAACTTGAAGTAAAAGTGTCGAAACAAGTTTGCGCACACAGATTCCGTCTGAAATACAGTACTAGCAATAAAAGGTAAAGAGTGGAAGACACTTGTATTGAGTTTGCGGTTAGTCTTGCTGTCAAGTGGCGAGTGTTCAATTGTACTTTAAATTTCCTGAACCAGATATCAAAGAAAAAGATAATAATCACTTTATCATCAATCAAATTAATATTTTTCTGTAAAGTTGTCATTAGATGAATGCTGCTGTTTGAGTTAAAAAAATCAGCTGTCAAAACAATGAGCTTGACTATCTGTGTCATGACTAGATGCATTTTCATTGTGCCGCCACTCAGCTGCCAAAATTCCTTCCTGCTTCGTTTCTTTCGAAACATTTTCATTGAATTATTTTTTGTAATTATTGTTGTTTTTAATTTTCTCTTGAAAACAAACGTCGAAGTGCGTAAATCAATTTTTAAAATTTTCTCATCCTTTGTAAAATTCAATTAAGCGGAAAAAGGAAAGGAACCACCATTTCAGGCGTACACACATATATTTTTGTGGAATACGGTTTTTAATAACGTTGTGACGTCGTTGGCGACAAACCGAGTTAAACAAACATATGCTAATAAGGGTTGCAACGCCTTTAACAAGTTAATAAGCAGCGAAACGGCCGCTTAAAAAGCACGCTTCTGTTTGTTGATACCAACATTCCCTTCAAATAAATCCTCTTGAATGGCGCCGTCATACATTCGTGCGTCTTCTACGACATTTGTCAAGGAGGGAAACAGAATTAAAAAACATTTAGAGTTCAATCAATTCCTTGTTTTAAATTTTATTTTTAGTTATTGTTTGAGTTTCTGTTTAGTTCTAAGTCTTCAGCCACATTATTTGTTTATTCTTGTTCTGTTTATGCAACAGATTGTGTCTTAATCTGCAACTTAACACTAATAACTGACAACTTGGTTTAACAGAACATGGCCGCCTTCAACTAGGGTTGCTGCAGGACTTGCAATACTTGTTTGAATTGCACCACATTATTTGTGGATTAAGGGTGCTAACACTGGCAAATCGAAAATTTGTGTTGACATTAATCAAGTTTGGTACAAAGTTGAGTGTGATCTTTATGACATGTTTGTTTGCGTGTGATTAAACTGTGTGGCGATATAATGTCAAGTATAAATTAGGAGTTATTTGGATTTCCGCTTTGCTTTTGTTCTTGGTGACGCTGAATTGTTGTAGGTAGAAATGGCTGGTGGTGGAAAGTAGCAGTTATTAGCAGAACTGCGGCATTCAGCGAAGAAAGGATATCAAAATATTACATCGTATCAAATAGATAAGGATCAAAAAAGAAAAGTGTGGTTAAATTTTAAAGATGACATTGCAACAGCAAAGCTAAAAATTTTTCTATGTACTTTTTGCTTGACTTTGCATTGTGTTTGTAGAATTACAATCATCAAAATGTTTACGTTGATTTCGATAGTCACAATGACAAAGAGCAATCCATTTTAAGTTTTTACGTGAATCGTGCAACAGATTGCTATCATCAGCTTGCTCTTCTTTATCTTGTTTACATTTCTGTCCCCTGTAAAAGATAATTTTTTTTGTTTCTCCCGTATTTAATCCTGTTGGAACTGCATTCTATCAACAATAAGTATTCACGTCACGAGATTAATCTCGCTCGAGCAACTCCATACTCCCATACAAATCAAAGCAATTATTTATTTTCGAACAACCCCCAGATTATTTTTATCGCTCGTACATAAATATTAGAACGCCATTTGAATAGATTAAAGCTTAATAACCGCAATCAGGATTCTCCTCATACAAACTTATAAATTTTAATTTAATTGTCGTCTAGTGGCATTTTTGAGACAATACATTTTTTCGGCCTCATAAAAACCTCGCTTCCTCTATCATTACGACCTTAACCCACAGCAATTAGTAATTTTCCAGCATGTAAATGAAGTACCTCTATGCAAAACCGCAACTCTACGGTTGTTCCTAATTAGACTATCACACCGGCAGCAATTAGGTCACACGTTGGAAATTTATGAGACTGACACTGACCATCAGAACGTAACATTAACCTTTTATTTTTTCATCTGGAACATTGTTCGCGACACTCTGTAGATTTACCGAATTTTGGAGTAATTTGTCAAAGTTTCGTTTGATGTGGCGTATATTTTCAAATTTTGTTTTGTTTGCGTGATAAAGCCGATGAATTTCGAGAGGAATTTATAATTAAGGAGTCAAAGCATCTCAAAGAGAACCTCATTTATGATCACAAATCACTTTCCCTTGTTTCATTAGGATATCATGGAGAGAAATTTCGAGTGCATTTACCTGGACTGGTTGTATGAAGGGTGTAGAAAACGGGACTCGTTAAGTGGAATTTGTCGGGAAAGGGTGCTTGAAATGGAGGGAAAGATGGGAAATGTCTAATTGCAGTTCTTTTGGACGTGGAAACATACGTGACGGGATGAAGAGGAAGAGTTAATATCGGTTTCATTACCAAAAAAATTATAACGTCGTATTTTACGAGGTTAAAAGGGTAAACTTTCAGCTCACGTCTCCTGTTTCAAAACGTCTCTAAATTTGTGGACCTGCTCACTGGCATCCTATGACGAAATAATCAAAAAACTAAAAAACTCAAAATATTTAAATAATTTCTGTATTTTCTCAATTCAAAAATGTTAGTATTTTTCTATGGCATTGTTGTTGGCATTGTACTATTGGTAAACCAGTAGTAACCATGGGTCGGAAATGGCATCAAATCCAATAAGAAATACCAAATTGATTTATTAATGTTTAAAATCATTACTCCAAAAATTTGCAAAGAAATATTAATTAAATTTCTGCAGTAAAAAAATAAATGAATTATGTTTAAAGTGTAATTTTTAATTTCTATTGTTTTCTTAGTCAATAACAAAATTTATTCGAGCTGCTGTGTTTTAATAAATGTTTTTGTTGTCCATTATATTTTTAAAAACAAAGCAGTGGTAAATTTTGAACTTCATTCATATTTTGAATGTTTTTCAATTTTACTGCTCGTGGAAAGTTGAAATATAAAGAACATTTGCGCCTGAAGGAATTAATCAGTTTGTTGAAACAGCCTCTGAAATATTTGATAAAAGTTTATAAATTGTTTGCAAAGAGAGATTTGATGTAAATTTATAAGAGTGATCCCAATTTTTGAGTGTGCAAAGTTTTGAGAAAAATTAAATTCAACAACGTTGAACTAATCAAATTTATTTATCTTTTAGCGCCGATTCCTTGATGGTTTTAAATTTTTTTCTATCCCGTTTAAATTTTAAAATATTTACAGAAAATTATTAATGCATAGATTCAAAAATTCTACAATTTGAATAAAATCTTCATTGGAAACATCTCAGAATTTTAAATCACAGAATATAGAAGTTGAGAATTTAAAATCATAGATTTAGAAATCTGGAATTTGAAGGCCGTTGAAATAGCCACAATTTAAAAAATTATAAAATATAGAAATTTGGGGTCAAATTATAAAACCTACAAAAGCATTTGAATCTTAAATATACTGGAAATATATACAAATAATAATAATACAATTCGTAATCTCAAATATATATAGGAATCCATCGAATCTAAAACCACAGAATATAGAATTATCTAAGATTGAAAAAAATGGAATTTGAACAATTATAGGATCGATCTTATATTTAAGAAAAAATAAAGTCTAGAAATCTGAAAATTTGGACCTTAAAAGACTAGCATTTTAAAACTTCAATAAATTTTTTAATATGCCCTTAAGAACTGAAAAATTTAATAACCAATATGAGAAACTTAAATCTAAGAATTTAAAATTTGACAGAATTTGGAAAAAAATAATTCTAGAGATTTTAAATCTGAGAATTTTAGTTATGAGAATCTAGAACATAATATTTAAAAAATTGTCAAAAAATATAATTGAAAAAGTTTGAAGGATTTGAGTTCTAATTTTTTAAAACAAAAAATATTTCTTAGAATTTTAAGCCGAATATTAAAATTAATTGGGAATGTCACTAAAATCTTCCAATTCCAATTCCAAGTTCCAATTAATGTTAATAGTTGATACTTAAAATATAAATATAATAAATAAATAAAGAAATAAAAAAATATAGTCTTTTAGCGGGATGTTGATATAGATCTGCCAAAATATAATCAGTTTAATAGTGTTAGATAAATACCGTCGCTTGATTTGATTAAATGTCAAATTTCAAACTAGTTCAGTTTTCTGAAAGGTTTCTGTTACTACACAATTAAAAAGTACAAGAAGCTAAAAATATTTACAATGAAGGTACTGGAAATAAATTTGATAATTTGCTGGAAAATGAGGGTATTAATCTTTTCCTCAATTTTTCGTTAGCATAGAAATTATGTAGAAGTTGGCGGAAAAATATAACGTCCGTTTTTTACATTTTCCCGCAGCTTATAAGGCAATTTTAATTTTTTTTAGTGATGGAATAAATTTACACATTTTACCAACTTGTAATCATTAGTTAACTTTCCATTGTAGATTAGTTGCAACAATGGTAACCATAACACTCTAATGAGGGGGCTTATAAACGACTGGAAAAGCGCTTCTAACAATTAGCCGATTATTTTCTTTACACATATTTTTAGTAGCGCAGTATATTTTATATACATTCATATGTATATAAACGCTGTTTAGTAAAATTAAAATGTATACACAAAATTCAAATTGAGGGCGCTCGTTTTAAAAGACATAGTTATTAAAACATTGAAGCTTGCGTTGTAATTAATAATTATAACATAATTTTTGATTTATATTATTTAATATTTTTATAATGCGTAGCATACGTTTAGGAACAACTAACTCTTCAAGCTTAATCTTTTTGATCTATTCATTAAGTTTCGTCTCCTTAGCAATTGGAAAAAATTTCATATCTCATAGACCGCTCTGTTGGAAATTATAGCTGAGCAGTTTATAGCTTCGCTTCCCGCCACTTTCTTAAATCAGTGCTGCCACTCTAATTGCGTTTCGATTAGGTCGAAGTTGCGGTGATTACAGTTACGATTTATGATCAAAGCAGAGGTTAATTTCATCTGATGTCGAGTCCGGTTAGACGAATGTGAGAAACGGCCAACTCTGCGACACTTAAGATCCAGATACAGCTTTATAAATAATGCAGCGTTTTCATAAATAATACACTTTGGGGTTTTTCCGATCACCGAATAAATCTTCCCATCTGCGAAGAAATCATGAACACTTATTTTCTGTCTTTTTAACTTTCCGTTTGCTCCCTCACCGTTGAAAGAAAAACTTTTTAATATGAATATTTCGGTACGGACCTCGGTGGGCTCGAGCAAGTTCACTTTGGATTTCAGTTTGTAATGTTGGCGAAGTGTCATGTCTTACAAAGTTTGGAGTTCCAATTGCAAGACTTCGTTATAAAAAAAAATCTGTTTAAACCTGCATGTAAACCTTATACTTAGCGTAAATATTTAAGGGCTAAACTCATATTTCGCTTGAAATATTGAAAGCGCTCTTGTTGACTTTAAGCTTCAGACGCTAAAGTCGAACTGAATAAATAACATGACGTGTATTTGGAGTTTTTGCATTTGCACAGAGGAACATGAAAAGAGAGAAATTTCTTTGTGCGTTGAAATTCATCAAAGAATCGCACTGCAACAAGTGGTGTCAGTTGTGCTATTTTTGTTTCGGTTGTAACAGGTTTGGTTGGTATTGATTTCTTTGAGCTTTGATTGAGTCGGTTGTGAGTATATGGTGGGACGAATGGAACCAAAATAAGGTTTTTTATCAGATTCGAGAAAAGGAAACGGAAAGAAAAGTCAGATCTCAAGCGGTTTTGGTTAGACCAGTGGTGTTTTTCAAGTTGTACGTAAGTAGAGAATAATTCTGGCATAACAATGGAAAAAAAATACATAAAAGCGGCAGAAATTTTTCACAAGAGTTTGTGAAAAGGTGACAAATTTAAGAAATTTTTTTCATTTTTTTTTCTATACGTAAGTAAGAAACTTAACATCCTGGTTGTTAAAAAAAGTCTGACCAAACTAAACAACAAGTAAAATAAAACCGGGCATACACGCTACGGTAGACCTGTCAGTTTTACCTGTGCAGTTTTGAGGCCTGCACGGTCGACCGGAGTGCGGCCGTACGGTAAACCATAGGTTGTGACCCGGCCGTATGTACGTTTTCCTCGTTCTTTCAAAAAAGTGCTACAAAACAGTTTTCTATACAGGGTCCGTCAACAATTATATCCACCTCAAAAAACTCTTTTTATTATTAAGTTATAAATATCATTGTTTTTACATATAGACGTAATGTAGTGCTTGAAACTGAGCAGATTTGATGTAGTTTGGTAGTAAACTCAAGCCAGCTTGTCTTTTTAAAGCAAAAAGCATAAAAATGATATTGAAACATAAATTAAAATATGTTGAACATGTTGCAACAATAAGTAAGATGGGCAACTTTGTCAATATTCTATAATTCTATATGAAGATTGTGAAAAAAATTGCCTTGGGGGTTGACATAATTCTTGGCGTAGCCTGTCTAGAAAACTATTTTGTAGTACTTTTTCGTTATAATGAAGAAACTGTACAGCAGCAGGCGCCGGGTCACACCGTATGGTTTGCTGTGCGGTCTGTCGTACGGCCGCACTACGGTTTACCGTACACAGACCTCAATAACTGCACAGTTAGCCGGTACAGGAAAAACTATCAGGTCTACCGTATCATGTAGGTACAGCTTTAAAAAACAACTAAATAACTCAACTTTAAAACTAAATTGTAGTTATGACACATAGAAAAAACGAATAAAATTTTAAAACTCTCATTGATTTAAATTTAAATTAAAATCAGTTAGATTGTAAAGATTTATTAGTACATTTAATAATATTTTTGCTCAGTTTTATTTCACATGAATTCTGATAAATCATAAGAAAAGTTAATGTGGAGAAAATGCGACAACAATATACAGAAATAATGCTTTTTTTTGTGATAAATCCCAGAGTTATAAAGCTTCTATTCGTTGCAGTGGGTACATATTTGATGTTAATGAAAGCACTTTATATTAAATTTTAATGGCGGAATAATATCCCCAAATATGCAAGAACAATTGAGTTTCCAAAGTGGAAATCTGCCGGGCATAAAAAGAGAACAAAAATGTTAAGAAGGAACAAATTAATAAACTCGCTTTGGAAGCTTCTGGCGGTAAATTCTGGAAACAGAAACTGAGTAGATAGGTATGTACCTGTCTAATAAAGTTAACTGAACATCTCGGAAATTCAAGGATGGTGTAAATTTAAGATTGGACATCTATGAATTTTTTGTGATAATAAGAGTAGCTGCTCTAAGCAAATAGTTAAGTAATAAAGTGCATAGAATTGATTTGAGGTCGAACTCTTATTTGTTTTACTTGGTAAATATCTGATCAATAGGTTCCCTACAAAATCAAAACACCTTCTCGCCTTCGATGGTCAAAAGGCGTAAAATTGCCCTTTTCCGAGTAAACACAATAAAAACCATCCGGAACAATGTCAGTGTTTCTTTGTAGACCCATCGTATCAAGTTTCACTTTTTAGTCCTACTTATGGAAAGCAATCTAGTGTTTCCAGTGGTGTGATTTCCGTTCGGACATGTGAACAAACGTCCTGGACGTGGCCCGGAGCGTTCAATCGCCGCAAAAACACGGTTTCCTGTTTTGCTTTGATTCATCCTCCGAAAAGAGCGACCAGAATGGCAAACATACGCCAACCGATTTATACCATAAAGTTTGATTTATTTATTACCCGAAACGAGGGATAGACGTTTTGCGCCGTGATTAAAAAAAGGTAGGAACCCTTTTCGGAAAAGCTGAATTCTCCAGATGATTTGTGCCTTTGATGTCGAGAGGAATGTGCAAGAAATCTGTTTGCCTGCTCTAAGGGAGGTGGTGGTAATGTCAAAGTCGCGGTGTAGGCTTGGTCCTTAATCGATATTAACAACACTTTTAGCTCTTTCGGCACCTGCGTCTCGCCAATAATTATTGCGAGTGGAATGGATCGCAGAAAAGTTTCAGGATGAAAGAGGAGCGCTCAAAAGCGACAAACTAAATAAGAATTTCGTCGAGCAAAGATCAAAAGAGGGCGAATTTCAAATAAATATTAAGACGAAGGCGAATTGGAAAGCATTTATGAGAAGAGATTTTATATCTACGGCGAATAATGTTCTCTTTGTTATAATTTAAAGAACGACTAAAATGGCGATCTCAGGGCACCAAAGATTGGTGAATTGTGCTAGAAATATAAAAAAGGCTAATAAAAAACAACTTTGCTGTGATTGCACAAAATTTACATTCGTGACGAGACAATGATATTTAAAATTTATTGTAGCTAATGTATATACTGAAATAACATTATTTAAATACATTAAAATAATTGTTTTATATGTCCTGCTTTTAACGGAACTTTAGAAAGCTGGACGAGGCTTATGAAATCGCTAGGGAAAAAACTCTAATTAGAGAGATAGTGCTGCACCCAGAAAAACTTTTATAAAAATCGATTGCTTTTGCGTTTAATTAACGTATCTAGGTTTCCATAGCAAGCGCATACAATCTGTTTGTAACTAAAAGTAGAAGTTAATTCACAGAAGGAGTTAGAAAAGGTCATGTTTTTACATTTTGAACGATAAAAGTTTGTTGAATTAATTTTGTGTTTAATTCTATAATAAAATAGTCTCTGCAACATAATTTCGCTTCGTTTACGTAATATATTATGGACTGATAAAGTAAAACGGCTGCCTGGCGATGCTAAACAAAGTTAAAAAAATGTGTGAGTCTAAAAGTCTTAAACATAAAATTTTGTATGCAATTGGTACATAAACACATTCTTATCACCAAATTAATCTTCCTATCTGCAAAAAAAACAACTTATTTTCTAACAAATAGCACAGAAACGTTTAGTGAGTGTTAAAATTTTTTTAATTGAATTAAAAGCCTCGTAAAATATCAAATATTGCTTTTCTGTCAAGATTGTTAATCTTATTATTTTTGCTGTTTCTTTGACAAAGATTCCAGGATTCCCTCATCATTTTGCATTTAGCAATTTTTCTACTATTTTGCATTTTATAATGACTTTAAAGCGATAACCTTTTATCTTTAGCGAACTGATGTTTTATCAAGTCTTTTCCATTCGCCTTTAATCCATTACCATAAATATAAAGTGTAATTAGAATCCGAATCATTCGATAACCTTCCCGAGAAGAAGAGGAGAAGTTGACAACAACGTCATTATGATTATCACGATCACGGGACCAAAATATCTTTTCTAGATGTCGGTTACCAGGCCAGGTTGCCATGACGTTACATATCTACTTTATACCCACCCTGCTCATCCACACAATCCGAAGAACCGTACACGAGATGTCGCACGACATAAATTTGTCGCCGCGTGATTTATCGCTTCGCGGCTTGCTACATACAGCACGAATAAGACAAACGGTCAAATTTCGCTATTCCGGTAATGAGGATAGAATTCTCGAGGTTCCGGTTTGTGCTTGGACTATAGATTAGGTTGTTTCGGCCCAAAATGTCGTCATGACGTTCGCTTCGGTTGTAACTATTACCTCTGGGTTCTTTAATAATATACAATATTCTACCATCGTAACTGTCTAACAGGAAATATCGAACTGCCAAAGTCTTAAGTTAATCAAACAAAGGTCATAAAAAAGTTGAAGAGAGTCTGGAAAAACATAATAAAAATACAAACTTTCACAGGAGAGAGACAATTGAAAAGTTATTTACCACATACTTTTTGACTCATAGGGACGTTTCAGTACTTTTGATAAAGTTAAAAAAAATAGTTTGAATTCTGAGACAAAAATAGTGTTAGATATTGTAATCATTCGACTTGTTTATAATGAGGCTTATATAATCTTTAAAAGATACGGTATGAAATGTTAATAACTAAGATAAATGGTGTAAAAGTTGAAACTCAAGATGGTATTGTTTTTTGGAAAATCTTTAGAGTTGGATTTTTTGCATTTAAGATCACAATAAAAAAATTCTTAATAACTATGGTAGTTATCATTTAGTTTATTATCCACGTAATGTGTGTAAACAACACCGGTACGTAAATGTAGCTTTTTAGAATTAAAAATTCAATAACTGTATTTTGAAAATTACACGCAACAAATATGTTTGATAACTGTTTCGTATTGGCTCTCGTTGTGTTTAACATTCCTTTCTTTAAATTTACACACAATACTGCTTGAAACATATTAGCAGTAAAACCGACAATTTCAAGTTTATGTTAGTAGTTAGAAACAATGTAATACTCGGAATAAAATTTGTCTTATAGTGTGAGAAAAACAGACCAGCAGAAAGAAGAGATCTGATAGTGGAACTGGGCTTTATGTTAGTAAAACATTGTAACAGAACTATACAGGGTGTTTCACTAATTTGTAGCGGTATAAATGTCTATAAATAAATATAAATGTCTATAAATCTACAACACGTTAGTTATTCGCTCATTACATTTATAGATTCAATCAAGTAATGATAATCGTTGTTGGCACTCATGTAGTAATGAAATTGATCTTAAGCTTTGATCGGCTCCAACCCATCAGAGATCAAGATCAGTATTCAACGGTTAGTAGCATTAGATCTATGTGGTCTGTGAAAACAAACGTCACATTTATTTCGACAACTACAAAAAGTCAAAAAAAAAAAGGGTATGTAAAATTGAATTTATGAAATGGAAGACGGAACAACATGTAAGACTCGTAGTCGTACATAATGCAAAGTATTACACTCGCATGTTATGGCTTTTATTCACTCGCATGATTTACACCACTCACTCGCAAACTCGCTAGTGGATAAACGTCATCCTCATGTATAAGAACCATCATACATGCTCGTATAATATATTACTAAAAAATTTAACATTTACTCTAAAAATTAATAATGATATTAAAGCCACTTACAACAATTTGAAGGTTTCTGACAACAGTTTGCAAAAAAGCTATCGCAAATCAACAAAATCATAGCAATAATCACTTTTAATTTAGATTGGTAAAAACTACGTTTATTTTATTTAATGTAAACAGCTTACTTTGAACGAATCAGAGTAATTTATTTTTACAAAAATTGTTCGAAGTATCTAGATTTGGCCGCGACTTATTTGTTCAGCAGTATTGGTCACTTTTTCACGCAATTTCTTAACGATGTCTGCAAAAGTAACGCACACTAATTGTTTTATATGGCCTGGTTTAAGACAATCGTGATCAAGAAAAACTTCTTTGCATGGGTGCGCGTCTTACGCTTGTACCTGCAGTGGCTGCCACCGGGTCTAAGACTTCGGGCTCGACATCTAGTCTACGGTCACTCTGTATTAGGCCAACATCGCGGGTGTCCATTTTAAAATACCAGGATCCCAAGACGTTGCACAGGGCGTTGAAAAGTACGGGGATTTATCACACGTCGATGAGGAAATCGTTCGGAGTGTATGGTTTCCACCGCGACTACATCACCTTGACGTTTCTCCGTAGAGAAGTTTCACGTTTACATAGATCAGAACCCTGCCGATTTAAAACCAGAACTGTCAATAAATCATGCATTAGTCGTACAAAAAATGATCAAAAGTGTTTGTCTTTTGACCTAGCAATAATACTTCCCAGTTTCGCCTGTTTTCGTCTCTGATAGTTAGGTAGCCACTTACTTCTAGCGGTTCGCAAACGGTTTTTAAGAAATTTTCGAATTTATTTTGTGGTCAAACGATGCAACTTTAACTTACTTATTTTTTTTTACGAAGTGGATGTATGTGGAGCTCTTACAAGTTTAAATCTTTGTGAAACATTCTGCATATGAATGAAAGAATAATGAGTAACGTTTATGCCTCCCAAACAACTACGTTAGTAATGGGAGGCATAAACGGAAGAGTAGGAAACGGCAATATAAAAATGAAAAAATGCGATAAGAAGAAGGAGAAGGAACAAAATCAACAACAAGAAAGAAATACCAGTAACTTGAAAAAAACGACTTTATAATTTAAATACGATAGTATAAGAGTACACCAAATCACAATTGACGAACAAAGTATAAAAGAAACGTGGATATTTAGTCAGCAGACAGTAAAAGATAGTGTCAAAACAAGAGGAGATAATAATGAAATATAATTAATCAAAATGAAAGAAAAAATAAGTAGTTTCGAATTCATAGTAAGGTACTACCGATGTAAAAAGTAAATTGTAGGCACAAGAAAAAAAAACAACGTAAAGAATAGAAGAAAAAGCTAAAAGAAATAATATTATCAGTAACAAAAAGCTGGCGAGAATTAAAGATAACGCATGCAAACCGTAAAAAAACAGAAGTGTGAATTTTGATTTATAAAAAAACTAGAATTATAAAAAAAAGAAAAGAAGTGAAAAAAACAGTAAAATTAGCGAAACATGAGCTATGGAACAAAATTGAACAAAAATAAACAACAACTTTAGAGAAAATTAAAAACCCGTTCTATGATACTTTAAAAAAGACATGGAAAAAATTTAAAAGGCAAAAAACGTATAAGAAAATGAGATAATAGAAACGTAGGGACACCATTTTAAAGCAAGTGTCGAAGAAAATGCGCCAAAATAATATTGACATCACCGGAAAAAAATAAGTATTTAGTTGAAACGGGCAAACAAGAACTAATAATAAGACTTGAGAACAACATGATGAGACAAAAATTTCTATATCTAGGAATAGCATAACTACTCGTTTCAATATTGTTAAAAATTTTGTCAAAAGTGTTAGACTGTTAAATTTCCTTAACTACTATTAACTTAACAGAGAGAACTAATATTGAAAACAGTTTGAAAATCTTTTTGTTTAGAAAAAGAGAAGATCTTTAAACGCTGATTAAGAGAATAAAAATAGCTGTTCTATATATGTAAAGTAGATGACAATTACCGAAGAGGAGCTAAATTGAAATACGAGACACTTTGTGCCGAGTATTTTAAAGTTCCGAGTCAAGTAAGAGATTTTACTGACGTGTTTTGTATTAAATTTTTCCGGAAATCGTAAAAAATACTAAATTTACTAATTTTAGAAATTTTTTTTAGAAATTCCACAAAAATCAAGTTTGTCAATTTTGTTGGCAACTATAGTTACAAAGTAATCAACATCGAAAAATTTCATCAATATTGTGCGTGTGTTCACGTGTGCTGTGAAAACTGTTAATTCAGAAAATAATGATGAAAAAAGACGAAAATCATTGTGAGGGCATTCTATTTGATGTGAGTGAAGCTGCGGCTGCTGCTACTGACGATCTTTCACCATCTAAATCAAAAGATCAGTATGAAAGGGCTTTTCAAATTTTCGAAAATTGGCGTCAAGAAAAAAAAGTTACTTCACTTACCGAACAAGTATTTCTTGCGTATTTTGCGGAAAAAGCAAGTTTGCAGAAACCCTCAAGTCTTTGGAGCATGTATTCTATGTTAAAATTCGTGTTTTTATTGAAGCAGAATTTGGACATTAGCAAGTTTTATAAGCTTATTGCATACTTGAAGCGAAAATCGACTGCTTACCAACCAAAAAATCCAAATGTTTCTCCCGAGACCAGATTGATAAATTTTTGCTTGAAGCTCCCGACAAGGAATTTTTATTGGAGAAAGTAAGTTGTGACAATGGTTAAATAAGTATTTCAAATTAATTTATTTTTCTTATGTATTTACAGGTCGCGTATCAAAGATGTTACTGGATGACATTGAGGATCAAGACAACATTCTAATAGTACACATTCCCGATTCTAAAGCAAAAAAAAAATCGTCGCTTTGTAAGGAAATCTTGCTTTGTACAAGTGTTATGCGGCATTACGCCCGGTTCGTACTCCACACCGGCGCCTATTTGTAAATTACAAGCAAGGGAAATGTGCTGTCCAACCAGTGCGGCTACATTCGTTCGGAAAATTCCCTTCTAAAATTGCAACGTATCTTGAGTTACCTACACCTCTGAAATACACGGGGCATTGTGTGCGCCGCAGTTCAGCGACTTTATTAGTAGACGCTGGGGGCGACATTTAAAAAGACATGGAGGATAGCAAAGTATAACCGTGGGTAAGGGCTACACCGAGAATTCGATCCAAAATAAGCTAGATATAGCAAGAAAAATACAATTTGAGCCAGCAAAAAATACAACTACTAGTATGGGCAATAATCCAACTAAATCATCTAAAATTTGAAGTTCGGCGATAAATCACTATAGGGAATCAATATTTCAAACATAACAAGTTCCACAAATCATATTAACATTTCCAATTAACAGTTTTGAATAAATTGTTCTTCTTTAAAGTAGTTTTTTTATTTTGCGTCTTGTAAATAAGCAGGAAAATGTTGTTTCCAAGACGATCTCCGGAAAATACATTTTTCTGAAACCGGAGCTTCTTGATCATTTCCCTGCAAAAACTGCGGCAGGGAAAGCCCATTTCCCTGCCGTCGTCAGGTAAAGTCCATTCCCTGCCGTAGCAAAATATGACTTCGGCCTGGAAACGAAGAAAATTGACTTACTTGATATTATAAATTAAAAATTAGTAATTTTTATCAAAATCAACGGTTTCAGAAAAAAATTAATACATTTCTCGTCAGGAAAATGTTGAAACTTGCCTCACAGTCTTAAAAGATTCGGCACAAAGTGCCTCGTCTTTCAACATCTCTTCGGCAGTAACCATACATTTTCCTGACTCTTGTGTAAATAACTATTCCACGAATTATTATGACTCTAACAATATTGTTGTCTCTCAACTATTTATATTCAGTTCAGATAATAAAAAAGTTGCTCATGCTGTAGTGTTTTAACTTTAACACTTATAAAAGTACCAACAACGCATTGACATTGAGTACCACTTTTATGAAGATTATGATGATTTTAATTGTGCGTGTTTTACAACGATTTAAAACATTATTTAAAATATGCACTGTATTTCCATGACTATTTCCCTATTACACGAGCCGACAAGAAGCCTTGAATCTTTAAAAAACAACCAATCAGTGTCAATATATATGATAATTTTGCACTAGAGCAATATTTTTTCTTAATGCTGTTTATAAAGATTCTACACACAAAATTAGTGTTTGTTTACGCGTTGTTATTGTTTCGGTTGTTTCTATTTGATAAAGCAAGGAACGACAATTTCATTCACGTTAGAGATTATGTGTCCATAAATTTAATTTTTACTTTTCCTTCATATTTTCGCAGTTCGTAGAATTAAAACTGGGGCTGTTTGCTAAAAGGTCTGTTCAGGAAATAGTCTTCCGAATACTCCTTGTGCATGTCAAATGTGTGCTTGTGCCTCCTAATTAAGTTATCGGCATGAATATAGTTCGTATTTTATTGAACAAAAACAAGTGCTTTTGTTAACGTTGTGAACACTAAGACAGATCCCTAAAAATTCTATAACGAAAAATCTCTAATCTTTGGGAAACAACACGGTTTCAAACTAGGATGTGTATTCTTTTTCCAAATTGAGCTAGATGAATCCATATAGAAAAAAAGCGCAAAAATGATGCTAGATCATTAGAAAACCAAAAATTTGCAGACGGTATAGCAATAATAACAGAGTCAAAAAAATCTAGCAATACAACATAACTAAAATAGCAAACAAATTAAGATAAATACTAAAACAAATATATATCAAACAAAAATGATTGTATCATAATTAGACAAAACACATAAGTTAATAGTAAAGAGAAAAAAGATTGAACTATTATAATGAAATGAGACGATTAGACAAAGAATCAATCAACAAAAGATGAATAAGCAGAAGAATGTGTAATACGGTAAATAGCATTCTTTAACAAACAAGAAACAAAAACAAAATAAAAAGTGAAACTATGAAGGCAAGATTAGAAGCGACGTGTTTCTACACGTTTTGTTGACACATTTAGAAGATTACCAGAAGATAGTTTAAGTTACGTATTACGCGGCATGCGCAAGCAAAGAACAAATAGACAAGAAAAACCGAGAAAAACTTATTATGAAGAACTAAATCGGCATATGAAACATGTACCAAAGGGAAAAAAAGTACAAACAGAATAGAACGAAAAAGAGAAGTCAACTATTATAGTTTTATTTGATTTTTGAGTGTTACACCTCAAGGTTAAATAAGTACCTATTTAATATAAGTAAAAATTTTTGAGTTGTTGATAGTAAATACTAAACCGTCTTTACGATAACAAGCCTGTAATATTGAGTTGTCAAACCTATTTTACCGTTATCTTATACTTTGGTTTTTACAAAAAAAAATCTAACTGAATAAACATAGCAGTAAGAATTAACTTTTAATTCATTAAGTTGAAAAGGTTTTATTCCTAGTTTTAACCGTTGAGTTGAAATAAAACTTAATAGATTTTTTATTTTTCATGTATGTCCTGCATAAAAATGACGAATTACCCTCTTTTTAATTTTTCTCCGTGTTCGGTAATTAAGCTCCTTCTACACTCTTAGAATAATTACTGGTGCTGGCTATTGTTTTTGCGCATTTGACGAGCGTCGGAGCAATATAAGCGAACAATGGTCGAAAATTCTGTGTAATTTCTCTCAGAGCACGTCCAAATAATTAATAAAGTCTCTGCTATTTCTTATTCCGGGTCTTTCGTCGAGTGCATACATTGTTCAAAGTGTTTTTAAGAGGGAGAAGAACATAAAATAATTACTCCACCAACTAATTTCACGCTTACAAATCTATAGCAAAGACACGAGGAATTCCAAGCGAGCGCAGGTGGAAGGTAGCAATAAACGGAAACTGTCAGAAGAACATTAAATGGCCGACGACTTGGTATCTGTACAGAAATATAATGTCGAAATACGAGAAAAGACGGTGTTAACGCCAAACTGTTTTTAATTTTCTTTACGCATATGTCTACGTAGCGTATTAATCATGAAACTTTAATTTTCACCCTCTAGGCTTCCGGTCTCACACATCTCTAAAGCCTCAGCTTATGTGTTTGGGTAAATATTCGCTTCAGCAACTTGCCAAATTACGCAAAATTTCCTTTAAGCGACATGTCCGTGATGCGTGTTTACACAGGAGAACTTTTGATGTAGATTAGTTTTACTTTACTTAGAAAAATAGATACATAAATACAATAACTAGAATTAAAATCAGTCAAAGAAAGTGTTTTTTTTTATCAAAAAATTTATAAAGGTTGTTTTTGAAGGATAGGTAACTTCAAAGTACAAGATAATTTTTATATGGTCCGACAAAATTGAGGCTTTATGAAGAAAAACTTGTATTGACGTTACCACAGGTGGCATAAAATTCAATCAAGAAATGCTTATATACAAAAACACTTTCTAGCTTGTGTTCAACTGAAATGCATAAATTGAATTAGGAACAAGGCATTTAGATTAACCATTGTGTATTTAGTTAGTGCAGTAAATGCATAGTTTCTAACAATCCTAATGCTTCCTAAGTTAGTGAGAAATATAGTTCCCTTGGCGATACTAAAGGGTGATGTTAACTTGTCTGTCTAATTGTTGCAAGATTATGCTAAGTATCCAACAGCCACCACCTAACAGGTTTCACGTTTTTCTAAATTTACACTTATAATTTCGGTCATTCTGTCGACAGCAGTCAATTAATTCTTTCATCCTTCGGCTTTGTCTAAACCGGTTGGTCATTGATCGGCTAGCGGCAACATTGGGTGGCAGCCGATAAAGCATTGCGGATTTATTATCTGACGGTTAAGTTCCGGTTCCGTTTTGGGATTAGCGTTTCTCCGGCAGGAATCAGAGTGGTTATTATTTTTTCAGGGTGGCACGTTTTTAGTCCGGCCGTATCCCGACGGGAATGATGCTATTGATTAAAATTCTATGGATGCGCTAGAGAAGAGCCGATTTCTATAGCCAAAAAGTGCTTTTCAAGTGTTCACCAGTCAATCGAAATAACGTTATATGGTCATGCCGTTCTGAATTTCCTATTTATGGAGTGTTGCACCGGATTGCGGATGAGGAAAACGAAGCCATCACATTCATGACATTAATCGTGCACTGAAAAATACGGAAACAGATAGGTTTAATGCACCAGAGACTTTCACCGCAATTAACAACACAACATCGAATTCCAATAGTTTTTGGTAAAAGAAATTAAGGTCTAATTGGATTTAGACTGAGAGTTGTTTCACAACGTTTATTTTCTGGTATGTGCAAATGCATACATATTCATTTAGGGCGATAAACTCAATGATAACATTTTTCTATTTATGCAATTTCAGATAACATAACCATATATTCGTATTTTGTTTTGTGCTATCAAATTCTGTTGTATTTTAATGTACTTTCATATCGCATGCAAAGCTTCAAAATATTTTTTTGATTTTTGTTCCACTCATACAGTTTGTTAATTTCATTTCAAACAATCTAGTGGCGGTTATTCCAACTGGTTGTGTGAGGTATTTTAGAAAAAAAAGTTACTGCAAAGTTTCATGTTTTTACTAACAAGATAATTTTAAAACCACCGTGTGAACTGATGAACTACATGCAAATTTATTTTTAGAGCTGACCGGTCTCAAACATCTTTAATAATTACTCGTTTTAGTAGAAATTTTTTGTCATTACCAGAAGTACTATCATGTGCTGAACACAACGAATATTTAACGATTTAAGTTGTCATTGTCTAAAAAGCCTAACTTGTGACATGCAATCTAGAGTAAATTCGAACGCTTCTTCATGAAATGAAAGGATGTCATATCACAGGTCATATAAGTCTTTAGCAGTAAAATATAGATGAACAAGGTAATTAAAATTACATAGTTCATTTTAGGAGATAACTACAAAAATTGCAAGTTAGTTAGAATATCAAAAGGCGTCTATAATTTAAAGTATCAGTGTTTGAAACAGTAAATTAGATCTGAGAGATATAAAAAAAATAGGAACATGTCCGCTAGAAATTGAAATTTAAAAATGCTTTAATAACTTAAAAGCATTCTTTTACCTTGTGAACAAAACAAAGAAGTAGTACAACAAATGATAAGGAGACTCAAAAAGTTCATCAACGGCACAAGTGAAATTATCGTTTAGTGCTTATCAGTAAAAACTATAAAGATTTATGCTGCTATTTTCTAATTCTTAACATTCTGTTAAAGCTCTGTTACTGTAAAAATTACAGTCAGTTACCAACTTGGAATTCTCTAACTACTATTACGCGCTCTTATTAACAGTGTATCAGTAAAAGCCTCTGTAAAATTACGGTGAGCAAAAGCGGGCTGTTATGCTTAACATTTCGTGCGACGCCTGCGCTCTGTTAATTGGATGGATCTAACCCAACAAATTTCGAAATTCAGTTGATTTACTTTTTAAAGTTAGTTCTTCCTCGAATTTTCTTTTCTCAAATTCCAGGTTTTCCTTTTCAAGTCCCTCATTATTTGACTTGTATACATTTAAAAATTATTCACCTATGGACTTGATAGATGTGTTGTTGGTACTCTTCCAACAATTATTAGTATATTCTGGATCAATGGATGGATTTATTGTGCCAGTCCTGAAAATTTCGTCCTCTTCCATAATCTGTAAATATTCTTCATACTGGTTTTGACTTGTTTTTGCCAATCTCCTCCTTCTGTTATCAGTCATTATGAATAAATGAAGTAAACGAACACAACACAATTACTTAATAATTATTATTATTATCTAGAAAAAACAATTACAACGTGGTGAAAGGGTGAAGACAAGTAACAAAATGATCAGTATTTTACTAAGCAACAACCCATTACAGAATTGTAAATAATGCAACTTTCTAACAGTCTGTTATGGCTGCAGTAATAGAGCTCTGTTATTAAAAGACTCTAAAATTAACAATATGTTAGCGGCATTTTAGAAGCATATTAGTTCTATTTCTTTTTTTCGCTTTACTTTGATTTCCTGTTTTACGCGTTTTCTGTCTTTTTTTTTTCCGTTCGTTTTCTTTATTTGTTTTAGTTATTATTTCTTGCAAGAAAGATGCTTTTTCTTATGATTTTTTTCTCCATCATTTTTTCATTCTCAACTTTTTTTTTGTTTTCGAACTTCATGAAACAACTCGTGTCATCTACGTATTTTCTTTTAAACTTTAAATGTTCGTACATTTAATCAATTTTCTTACTGCGACACGCAACTTTACACGTAACGATGAGTTTAACTTTTCTATTTTCTTAATTTGTATACTATTTAACGTGTGTATAGATTTTTAACATGTTTGCTGATGAGAGTCCAATTGTTTATCCATAAGATGTTATATCTTAAAAAAAAAATAGCGTTTGAAGTCACTATTGGTTTAAGATTATTTCTTTTGTAGTGAATGTAACCTGTGTTTAATATTGCCTTTTTTTAATACTTTAAAAAAATATTGTTGCAGTTTGGAGTTGTTCTTACACAAACAAAAAACTTCAAAAGACACAGACTTAAAGTTTCCTGCGGTCGTTATTTCACTTGGTTGTTTTTTCAATGTTAAATTTTTTCTTGAAACTTTAAATTAAAAAAAATGATCATTTAATAACTAGAATATGAGTCCTGTTTTTCATTGTTTAACATTGCATATTCAAATGATTCCTTTTGTGAAACTGTGTTTTTATCTAAAAAAATAATACTTTTTCGTGCAACCATTCTATAAACGTTTATTTTACGGACTCTTGTTTAAAAGACGAATTTTATAGATTCATTTGTGAAAATATACTTGATAGATTGAAAAACTCTGTTGCGTTCGTAAAGATGAATTTTATAGGTTTAAAATCTACTTATCTACATCTATCTACTATCTACATACTGTACCTCAATTTCTAACATTTTACATATTACAATTTGATAATTTCTTGTGATCGCCTAAAAAATCTTGTATGCATTTCTGCTTAAAAAGAATTCATTATTTTTTTGTACTCATTGTACGGAAACAGAATTTTTCCGCTCAATCTCGATGCACGGAAAAACGGTTTTCCCGCACCCCGGTGTTTTTTAGTTTCCGCTGGCGGTAAGAGATATTTGCGTTGTAGGGTTGGTATTGCGACTTTTTGAGGACATCAGTTAATCAATTTTTGATAAGTGCGTTCATACCGTTCTCGATTTTTCTCGAGCAGCAGACGCGAAACGGCCTCTTTGGCACATTGTTGTACTTCGGAAGGGGTACACATACATTCTTCGCTCTTACTTATTTTAACAATTTTTGTTAATAATTTTAAAAAAATGACAACTGATTTACATTTTAAAAATCTAGGAGGTAGCTACAATAGACACATTATGTTACCAACCCAGCATAAAAAAAAACTAAGTTACATAATTTTTTTTATTTCGATATTCGTTACAAAAAATATTGTACCTAACTCTTTCGGAAAGAATTTTCCCGCATTCGCACTAAATGCAGCACTCCTGACAGTGAGCACAAAGTGCTCATGCGGGAAAATTAAGTTTCCGAACTTGTTAGGTAAATAACTAATGCCGATTTGTAGGCTCGTTGCGCTCGTCTTCTAAACGTCTCGTCAAGTAATTTTCGTTTTTACGGCTTTATTACATAAATAGCTATTTTTAATCCCAAACTACTTGAATTTTCATTTATTAAAGTGAGTCACAAAACACAGGGACGATCGAAGCGCAGAATTATTTGAATATATTGAAATAAATTGTTAATAATAAATAAAAAATAAACATCAAATTTTAATAATTGACCATTTGCACCGCCTCAACAGTTTCAGCGCTGCACAAAGTAACTAAAATTTTAATTTAATGATGTGCTGCAAAAGCCAGTATTTTTTATAATCATTTTTTAGTTAAATGTTGGTAATTTAAAGATAAATATTAAAATATTTTCGTGTCTGCTATACGAGTATGTTTGTTCTAATTCACTGTCAACGTATGTCCATAAACGTTAATATATGCAAGCTAGATTTAGGTGTTTTAATAAAAATAATTTAAAATATGAATAAAACAAAATTCTGTTAAATTAAGAGTCCACCGTTGGCCCGAATTTAGCTACAAAACGTTTATATATTATTCACTAAATGTTTAATTAAATTATGCATTCAAAACTGCACACAAAAGAATTTCTCATTCAGTTTGCTTTGTCTGAAAACATCAAAAATGCAACAGAGTAAACGTACATTTAGTTGAGATAATTAGGATTGCAGCAAAAACAAATTTTTTATTTACATAAATATGGAATTGGTTAGAATTTTCTTGAGACTAGGAAAACATTTTCGTATAATTATGTAAATGTGTTTGGGTTGCTTTATTGGTTTAAGGGGACATGGACATTTCGCTTTACTTAATTCTCCTACATACGAAGGGACAAACTTTTAAGTATCTAAGTCTGTAACCACATTGACGTCGTCCTAATCAGCTCGTGATTCGAGGTTTCGGCAGTCATTGAATTATAAATTTTTTTCATTCCGGACCCTTCTCCACCCGTCAATTACCCCATTTACCGCCGAATAATTCAGCGGTTGTCCTGATAAGGGCCCGATTGAGTGTTGGCATTTTTGTCCACTAGGGACACATCCCTCAAAGTGAAATTAGTGATATAGTGCAGGCAATAATCAAAGTGGTTGTCGCTCGTGAGTGAATTTAATCCCGATGACCTGTATAACTAATCAGGGACTTTGTCGAGCAAGGGTCGCTATATAACCAGCAAGTAAACACACCCCCACGGATGGGCTGTCTCTCGTACGTGTCACACTAGGGTTAACAACGATTAAATTTACAAGGGAGACACGGCAGTTACCGTACATCACAAGCTTCGAGGATATTTTTTCCGGGATGGCTTTTTTGCAACAGTGTTTACACCCGAAATGAGCCGGAGTGATCTGGCGGTGATGTCTTGAAACAGCGGATGTTGCGCTAAATTTACCCCATTTTGCGACTACACCTTCACGTCGATTCCGAACATTTGGCGAGGGTTTAACGCTGGCACCTGCAGAGAGAAATTGAAATAAATTTATAAATGTAAGAAAGAAAAAAAGTTTATTTAGGTTAAAAGCGTGACTTAAACATATATGACATCTATATGCTGTAATAAAATTTTAAAGAATTAAATGTTGTAGAGAAACTTTTTTTTATTATTGTTTAGACGTCATACGAGAAGAGGTTATTCCACGATATTTACAAATTATTCCAAAATATTTACAAAATATGCTTATATGTACATATTATTGCAAAAGATGTAATAGTTTTGAAACAAATATGCAAATAAATCATTAGTTCATTTATAGGTTGTGTTCAAATTTTCTGATCTTTAGAAATCTAAATGCTATAGGTTTTTAGATTATTTTTGAATCTTAATTCTCTAATTAAAAAAAAAAAAAATAATTGCATTTAGAATGTTTGTATCTGTTGCCAACCTTAGATTTGTTGGTTTAATATTTATTTGGTTTATTATTCAGATTTTCTATAGTTTCTAGACACTTTTAATTTCAGACAGTTTTTTACTCTTGATTTTTTTATTTTGTTGTTATTTAAATTTTTTGGATTTTATATATTTATCAAATTAAAACTCCACGCAAAATTCTGTGTCCTTGAATCTATTAACTTGTTGACAATGACCAATCTATACATATAAAGAAAGTGTTACACCATTAATAATTCGAGAACGGCGAAACGGTTTTTCATGATTTTTGCTTTGTTGGAATCGCCTTCACCCCGATTAACATAATAACTAATACAACAATGAAAAAAATTACTAAGAAATAGTTATTTGTATTATAAGTAAAAAAAAATTTTTCTTTACAAATCGCAATCTTCCTAATCAAGCGATGAGTAAGAAGAACTTACTTTTCTTTAAGAATAATACATAATTTTTTTTCGGATACTAAAATAGAAATGGATTACGTTTCATAAAAAAATATTAAAAAAATGCATTCACAATGCAAAGATCAAATAAACAATAAGTAAAAAAAAATTTTTAAGTGTGGTCGGGTAAAATTTTGTAAACATGGAACTAAATAATCAAAATCATTCTGAAATTTCGGGATTAGCGCTTGAAGCTGTTGATAGTTTATTACCTTTAAAATCACGAGATAAATATGAGAAAACTAACAATATTTTCAATTTTTGAAGAACTACAAAGAGTGTAAAGTATATCGACGAAGAAGTTATACTTGCTGTTTTTCATGAAAGGTTAGTTTTCCCTAAAACATTTATAAATATTCAAGTTTTATCTTTACAGTTGATTAAAGGCTAAAAGACTGAAATCTTCCACGCTGTGGTCAACATAGTCTATGTTGAAAATTACGTTGAGAGTGAAAGAAAACGTGGATATATCAAAATATGGAAAGTTACAGTTATATTTAATGCGCCAAAGTGAAGGATATGAAGTAAAAAAAAAACTAAAATTCTATAGCTAATTGATGTGTCAAATTTTTTGACAGAAGTGCCTGATGATTTCATCGGGAGATTTTATCAAAATCGTCACAATCATTTAATGATTTACAGTTTCATCTATTACTTTCTCTAACGTTAATAATTGTAAGTTTAATATTTATTCTAATAAATAATTAATATTTGTTTATTTTGTTGCTATAAAAAAAAGAAACACTTTTCTTTACGATTTGTAATAAAGAAATGTAGTCTATTTCCATTGAGTGTCCGAAAAAGATTTATTTCGATTATTCACTTCCCATACATTCAGTATGTAGACTGACATGTAAAAGCGCGATTGTCACTTTAAATTTTTGACATTTTGAAGATTTGTCAAAATAAATTCTTATTCTTTGTTGGTTTCCCTCGCTCGGTCTTTCTTTTGGGATATTGCTGCGATTTTGATATCCAGAATTGTTCGGTGTTTGCCTTTGGGGTCACCAAGGAGGTATCATTGGAAGAGTGCAACGAGGAACGTACAAGAAGTGACATACAAGAAGCACGCCGCGACCCAGAAGATCAAACTTATCCCAGCGAAGCCTTTATGCCCGAAAACATCGAAATATTCTGAATGTATCTACACCAGAAGAAAGGGAAATCGCACGAGAAGAACGTCGCGTTAGAGATTCATTAGTTCGTGGCGAAATTGCTGGAAATTACAAAAATCATGTTTGGTTGAGCGAACGAGTTATATTGGCTGCAAAAAAAGTTGATAAAATCGGTTAATTTCGTTATTAACCACGATGATGTTGTCAACTATCCAACGGAATTTATAAATTCATTGGAATTACCCGGATTACCACCTAATAATCTGCAATTAAAAGTCGGATCAGTAATCATTATGCTGCGGAACATAAACCAGCCACGTCTTTGTAATAGTATCCGTCTTGCGGTGAAGAAATTAATAAACAACATTATTGAAGCCACAATTTTGAAAGGAAAATACAAAAGCAAAGACGTTTAGATGCCACGCGTCGCTATGATGACTTTAAACGATTACAATTTCCAGTGCGGCTTGCATTTGCAATGTCGATAAATAAATCGCAAGGCTAGTCGTTAAGTGTTTGTGGCATCAATCTTGAAAATCCATGATTTTCACATGGCCAATTGTATGTCGCCTGTTCCCGTGTCGGAAAAGCATCAACAATATTTACTTATACTCCAGAACATAGAACTAACAATGTTGTGCATCAAAAAGCATTGCAATAAACACTATGTTTTGAAATAACTTTTTTTTCTATTTATTAAGGTTCGAATTAAATAATATAACTAATACAGGACGTCTGTAGGGTCAGCGAGTTCTTAAAAAAATTATTATATTAATAAATCTTTTTTTTTTTTGGATTGCTTTAGTTTTAAATATTTGTATTACATTCTTCCTATTTTTTTTTAAGTTTTCAAATATATTGATATTTTTTAAAAATTTAAAAACTGATAATTTAAAAATAAAATAGATTGTTATGAATTTTTCTAAAAAGTGTTACAAAACTGTAGTAATAAGCTGACGTGACCTGACTTAAGCTAAATCCGCAAATTATAATTAATTGTCACGTTTTGTGACTAACATGATTATCTGGACTAAGTCGTCTAAGCTTTTTATTTATATTATTCAGCACAATTTAACTGAAAGAGTTTATTAATGCTTGTAGCAAATCCTAAATGATTTTACATTTTTTTTAAATAATACTTAAATCGTGGTACAACCTGGTAACTACTTTCATTCATTTTATGTGGCTTGTTATTATTTAACATTCAGTTTTTTCAAAGAATTGAAAATTGTTTAAATAAAACATGGAAATTACATAAAAAATAATACATTTATATATAGTTATATAATGCAGAGTAAAATACATTTTTGAAAAATTTTAAAAAAAGTGTCTTTATCATAGACAGTTTAAAATTTTGACTAAATGTATACGTCAGCTTTTATTTTATTATTAGAATGATACAATTTAAATATATCTGAAGTATGCTGTAATGAAATACCGAATATGTTGTGAACGAGTTGTGAGCGATTTGTAAAACTATTCAAACCTGGCATAGAGTTAATTCATATCAACAATGTTAAGCAGGACTTGACTAGAGAAAACTTTTTAACACAGTGTTATCGATAATTCAAATATATATTCCTGTTGATAAATCAGTTCCGCCTTTTTCGTTCATTAAAACCCAAGTCTCTTTACGATATGCTTACCATTGCAGTGAGCAACAAACATTTGTTTAGAATCACATTCTGATTGATGCGACTGTAATAATACATATCCATTTAACCGTTTACCAATCCAATACAATATTGCAGTAATGTATGAGGTTTCATTTAAAATAAACATGTTCACTTTTACTTCTGAGATAACCAGATGTGTAACAAAAGTGGCAGAAAATTCATTTATTTTATTTCATTTTGTATTAAAATTTTAAAAATTTTATGTTTTGCAGTTTTTGAGAAACTTTTAGTTAAGTTCATTGTATACTGTACAAGTATCGTAAAAATTTTGAAATTTTAGAAGAGTTAAGAATATTCTAAATTAGTATATTAAAATACAAGTTTGAGAAAGCATGATTCCAGCACGCGTTTGCAATTCCACAAACAAGTGCTGGAAGAGCTTTCTGAACGCGTGTTTTATACTATTTTTTCTAATTTGCAGCACTTAATTTCTTTTTATATAAAAGATATAAAATTTTGAAATTTAGGGAATTTTATCAAGGTTGGGTACAATGATTTAATATTATTTATTTCATAACAATTGAGGTTAAGTTATTAAACAGATTGCTCACATTCACATTTTGACATTTGACGTCGACGTTTTACGATCATGCCGCCAACGCAACAAAACTAAAATACACCAGCCGTAGTAAATCATCCAAATTCTCAGTAACGAACCCAAACGGGTGCTTTACTGGCTCTAGTAACGACGAAAAATAGAAAAACTTTTTTAAGATATTTTTTTTTAGAAATTTTAGAATTAACAAGAATTATGCTCACAATTAGAAAAATCCAATTTTTCAGAAAGCTTCAAAATTTTTTCACATTTTGAAAATTATTTTACACATAAACCTATACATATACATATATAAGCTCGAAAAAACTCGAAATTTTAAATAAAAAAATGATGATTCTTCTTTTTTTTTTAATTTCGTAAATTTTAAAAATGTTCATGCGTTTCCAGATTTTTATTTCTTGTAATTTTTTATTTTTTTTTCTACATATTTATATTTTTAAATTTTACAGACAATCTAGATTTTTCAGATGCTTTACATCGTTGGTTTCTAGATCTTTTCGTGCGCTCTTAGTTATTTCTATCCAAAATGTTTCTAAGAATCTTATAAGATTTAGAAAATATGCAGAGAATCTCCTATCGCGTAAATATACAAAGCAACCAATTAGTCTTAACCTCTTTTAATCAAGGTAATTTATTCACAAACTCAAAATAAGACAATGTGTAATAAAATTATGTATTTTTATTAAATTCGCTTTATATTTAGAAAACTGCATTTTCTTAATGTTTTTGTTAAATTTAAATAAAATAAATCGTATTTATGTAAGTAAAGAAAAGTTAAAATTTTACAAAAATAAAATCATATTTTAATATTAAATTAAAGCGAAGGAATTAGGCCTAAAGGTTTTGTATTCCATTTTACAGAAATTTGGACAGATAATGCTTGCTTTAGATCGTGGGTTAGATATTTTCCATTCAGAATTTAAAAGGATTTATTATTTTATTAAACGAAAGAAAATATTTACGCTGTGTAGATTATGAGGTATACTTTGCAACTGCCTTGGTCGAAGTATGCACACACAGTCGACTATTATACGCACATTTTAATTTCAAACGTGAAGAGAATAGGTTTCTTTAACTTTAATTAACCAAGCATAAAATATTCAGAACCAGTTTAAAAATAAAAATCTTGTTTTTCTCAGTTTAAAAATACTCGATTTACTCATTTCATTCGTCTGAACAAAGAACTCTTAGCATTCTTAATCAAATCCAATTTCCAGACAAACCTTCTTCATCAATTTTAGATTTGTGCAAACAACATCCGCTTCCGAGTTGATGAATGCAGTTTTGATTTATTAGTGTTTCTCGGATTTAATTTCAAGCGTTTTTGATTGCATATAACGACGCTCGTCGCTTCACCTGCGTAGCTGCTTTTCGTTCTTGTCGTAACCACGGCGTTTTAGTTTCCACGTCAGTACTCATCAAACAACCACTATTGCTACAATCTCATGTTCACCGGTTCGCTCTCTTGGAGTGAAACAACTACTTTTCAGATCTTTTGACGAATCGTCCTCGGTTAAGCTAGCCATTCGTCGCGGGATCGAAAATTTGTAAAAGGAATCATAATAATTTATCTTTTGAAAATAAAATCAGAATTTCGTTTGTGATAAATGAAAACTTTTAGGGGGCGTCGTCATCCATTTGCACCGAATATATCAGAGTGATTTTGTTAATGAGGAATTAATGACGGAAGAAGGCGCACAAAGAACAATAAAAAGAGATAAATAAAAATTAAAAATAGATTGTCCCCGTTGGATTCCTCGGTTTTGAAGATTAGACATTACTTAGTAAATGCTGTTGAAGAAAATTCTAGAACTGTATAAAAATGCTAAATCTGGGAATACCTTTTTACATTTCAACGGTTTTGTTCCGTGGTGGCAGCTCTGTGCAAATAATAGTGCGATTTGCATCAGTTAGTTATTATTAGTTATACCGGGTGATTCAGTTTGGTGTTCGCTTCCCTATATCTTCTTTATTTAAAAAAAATATATCTATAACAAACTATATACTTATTTAAATCGCCTGTTAAACTACATCAGATGACGTTTCCATATCAACTTTGCGATGACATCTGTCAAAATTACGACAGTAAATTTTTTTTTTCAAATGGTAGCCTATACTTTTTTTTGCTTATTCTTGTAGAGGTTTATTTTCTACATTTGACTACCTAAAAACGTGTTCTCTTGAATAAAAAAAATCGAAGAAAAAAAATGATATAATTTATTTTTATTTAATTCTGTGACAATGGCTAGATAGCCATGAAAACAATGGAGTTTTAGTATGAAAGTCGTGAAATTTATCTAAAAGTACTTAAATTTAAAAAAAAACAACAAAAGCTAACAGTTAAAAACAATAAAACAAAATTTTAATCTTTCAAGTGCTCAAAGTGACCACCGCCGGCTTCTAAACATAGCTGCGCTCTGTTTATGACACCTTAAACACAAGAGCGTCGGAGAACTTCTGCATTCCCATTCAGTTTTCGACATTCATCTCGAATTGTGGTTTTAAGGTCCTCAACGTCATTTAAAGGGTTACAGTAAACCTTTTCCTTTAGATAAGGCCAAAGGAAAAAAATCTAACGGTGTTAGATCGGGAGATCTGGCAGGCCACCTAACTCCTTCGCTACGATTTCCAACCCACCTACCTGGGTAAGTTGCATCTAAATATTTTTTTATAATTCTGGCATTGTGTGGCGGTGCACCGTCTTGTTGCAATATTAGGTTTTCCCTAATGTGTAATGGAACACCTTCTATGTACTCAAACAATTCGTTCCTTAAAAACTCTAGATACAATTGTCCCGTAAGTGTGCCTTCGCAAAACTTTGACCCTATAATATGTCCGTCAATAATTTCGCACCATACATTAATTCCCCAAATATTTTGAAAATTGGTTCCTCTCAACCAATGGGGATTATCTTGTGACCAATAATGACAGTTATGCCGATTAACAATTCTATTATTGTGGAATCGAGATTCATCTGACCACAAGACAAAATGTAAAGTAGCCATTTCTTGAGCCTTTGCCAACCATGGCTCAAAATCGTCGTTCATAATCTCCAGGAACTAAGCCCTGATGTAAATGTATTTTATATGGGTGCAGTTTATTATCTTTAAGAATTATTTGAATAGGAGAAAATAAAATATTTGTTTCCATCTCTAGTTGACGAATGGAAATATGCGGATCTATACTAACACGCGCTAAAACTCCCACTGTGTGTTCTTCATCTCTTGCGGTTCTAGATATGAAAACAGCTTTTTTCTTCTCAAAACACCCACCTTTGCTCAAATGTTTCGCCAATTTTGCAAACATATTATCTGATGGAACCGGCCTATTTGGAAAGCGAGCATGATACAAGCGCTTGGAAGCTTTACTATTTCTTCGGCATTCTCCATAAATTAAAATCATCTCTAATTTTCTTGATTGGAGTAAACTGCTATTTTATAGGTATCTTATTGTAATTTAACAATTAAAAGCAACGCTTAAAAAAATTGGACACTTTTTACTTGACGTACAATGCCAAAATTTAATTGTTTCCATGACTATCTTAATAAAATACTTAACAAATTTATTTTTTCTTCGACTTTTCTTATTCAAGAGAACACGTTTTTAGGTAGTCAAATGTAGAAAATAAACTTCTACAAGAATAAGCAAAAAAAAGTATAGGCTACCATTTGAAAAAATAAAAAAAATGACTCGTAATTTTGACACATGTCATCGCAAAGTTGAAATGGAAACGTCATCTGATGTAGTTTAACAGGCGATTTAAATAAGTATATAGTTTGTTATAGATATTTTTTTAAATAAAGGAGATATAGAGGCGCGAACACCAAACTGAATCACCCGGTATATCTATAGAAAGAATACCATCGAAAACCGTCATAAGGTCGTTTTTTATTAATTTTTATATTGTAATAATGACATTGTGACATCGGTTAATGTTAAATTAATTAATTCTACTTCAGTATGTAAAAACTAGATGAAAATGTAACATGTATTTTTTTGTATATGCATGAGCATAAAAAGCAATGTTCCAAAATGGCATACATCAACTTTTTTCGATGCTAGATTAATGACGGCCGGCACGTGTAGCGATATTGTTTCAGGAAAAGGGTAATTTTCGCGTAATAAACGAACGGTTCGAGATCCATTAAGCCGGAGATTATGTTACAGAAGGCAAATGGTTCGGCAAATGTAATATTTGTTTCTTATCCCGGTGAGCTATCGCGCTACGTGTGCAAACAGAATAACAAGTGGAGGAGGACCACCGACGTCACGTACACATGTCACGGAAAAATTTCAGAACTACATTGTGCGGGATGGCGACTTTTGCTGGTGACACTCTTTGATTTCGATGAAGGGACCAATAGAGGAACAATAGGAAGATGTGCGATGAGTTGGAGAAACAAGCGAGATTTTCCTGAGAAAACGGCGAAATACAAATGGGATGGAGTTTCCGTTGACACTTCCCATTAGAGTTTCTTCAGAATTTACAATTACTTAAAGAATTTTTAAGACAGTCAGTGCTTTGTTGTAGTACAATGGCTCGGCGCATCCACCAAGTTTTCAGCATTTGCATGTATTGTGTTTTAAATTTTCTCGCGAAAGACTAAAAAAAATTTGGACTTTGAAAGAAAAAGAAAATTAACAATTCAAAGAATTCATAAATTCATGCAACCATATAAATGCAAAATATTCAACAATCTAGAGAAAATTAGAAAATATAAAGTTACAAAAATTTAAACAATATAAAAAATCAAATAAAAATTAAAATTTAAAATACCTGAGAGATGCAAAAACGTAAAATCTTTTGAAAAAAGAAGAATCTATTTAAGTTGAAAAAGTCTTGAGATAACTAGGAATCTTAAAGAATTCACAATGTATTGATAAATCGAAACAAGCTAATAATTTTAAAATTTGCAAAGAATTTAAACAGTCCAAATAAATTCTAAAATCTACAATTTAGAGTTGTAAAATACAGAAAATCTCAAAAATTGGGTAAATTTAAAAAAAATAAAAAATAAACTGACTATTAAAATCTAAAGTATACCGAAAAAATCAAGAATCTAAGAAAACCTCAAGAAAAAAAAAGAAGAACAAATATTAATTAATCGACCAAAACTTTGATTTAATTTTAAAAATTTAATCTAATGATTTAGTGAATATCAAATATCTGTTAAAACGAAAAAAAAAACAAGAAAATTAAAAAAAATATGATTTTTTTACAATCTATTAAATCTAAAAATGCCAATTTTGAAAATAAAAAAGAACCTAAAAAATCTGGAAAATTTGAAGAATTTAAGAAATATAAAATATTTAAAAAGTTTGAAGGATTTAAAAGTTTTTTAGTAAAACTGATTAATTGAAAAGTCGTTTTAATCTCCAACAAAATAAGATTATTTGGTTATTTAAAATCTAAAAAAAGTTCTAAAAAAAGACTAATAAGTCTTATCTCCACTGAAAAAAGGAATTTTTAATTTGAAAAGAAAAAAAAAGTTGAATAAAAGAAACTCAGCAAACTGAGTTAAAGATGAAAATTGCTTCAATAGAGCGTCATGTTTCTTGCGGCTTTATTTTCTTTGTAAAATATGTGAAAACTGTTCCCAACTTTGCTTTTTCCACCTGCTGTTGTTAGAAAAGAAAAACAATTTGTTTGACAGCGCTTCACATTTAACAATTGTAAAGCGGTTTTATTCTGCTGAATCTGATATAGAATAGAATAGATATAGAATATTCTGAGGTATGTTGAATTGCAAATTGTACAATTAAATTTAAAATTATTATTCAGAAAATCTACGTTACAAACACCAATTAAATGTTTCATCAAAAGAAAGCTTTAATTAGGCAATTATTAACTATGCCTCACAAACATTTACCGTCCACTGATTTTAATGTCGCTGTTGTATTCAGCGGGAACACACAGGCGACCAATGATGTTAGTGTATTTGTTTACGGGACCAGTGTTTAAGCAAAAATTTTTTTCTGTACAAGCCCTTGTGGATAAGAAATACTGTGCATACCACAAAAGCAAAAATTTAAAAAATGTTAACAAAGTTAGAAAATAAAAAAAATCCGATGAATGTTAACAATCCATTGCATCGAAAGAATTAAAAAAACACCAAATTTATTAAAAAACCTACAAATTCTTACGAAAATTTAAAAACTGAGTAGATTAAAGTTAAATTAAAAAAATATTGAAAATCCAACAAATCTAAAAAATTCTAAAGGGCATAGGGAGATAAGAATGCTAAAATTGCCCCCAGAGCGTATCTTAACGTTACTTTCAGGATATGTTCGTACTATAGAAGTACTTTGATTCTGAAGTTTTTAGATCTCAAAAAAAGGCAAAAACAGAAAATATTTTTTTCTCTTCATAGACTAAGCCGATTTAAATAAAATTTTTATGGTAATTTAATATCTATAGAGATACTCTTTTGATAGAAGTTTCAACTATATAGCTCTACACTTTCATAGAGAAAAAAATTTTTTTTCAAAAATTATTGATTTTTTATTATAAAACTTAAAAGTACAATTTTGAAAATATTTTTTTTGAATTCCCTAGCAAAAAGTACATAAAATATATTTTTTTCAAATTTTTTGCAATGGTACGCCATATTGAAAAAAATTAAAAACTGTCATGTTTCCGAAAAAATGATTTTTTCGATTTATACTCCCTTTCTCTCTCTCTATATATATATACATATGTATAGATGTATGTATATACATCTAAAAGATGAAATTCTGAGAACGCATCAATAAAGTGAATATCAAAGCCTATAAGATCTACTTATTTAAATCTAAAAATATAAAGCATTCTATTACCAAAGTAAAATTGCATACATTTTCAATAAAAAGTAAAAATGTGAATTTTGAATCCAGTAATTAACAAAAATATAGTTCTTTAAGAAATTAAAAAAAAATTAAAAACTAAAAGAATTGTAAAAATAACAATTAAAAATGAAAAAAAAACCAATAGATACAATAAGCTGCAAATCTCGAAGAGTATTGAAAATTTAGAGAATACTTGAAAAATTTAAAGAATTTAAAAAAACTAAATAACTTATTTAAGAGTATTTGAAATAAGTATTTTAAGTATTTAAGTATTTAAGTATTTTAAAGCATTTAAAAAGTCTAAAAATCACAAAAATTAATTTTTTTTAATCAGTATTGACAAACCAGAAAATCTAGTGTAGAGTGAACTAAGAAAATAGAAAATAGAGAAAACTAGAAATCTTAAAAATTCAAAAATTTGCGAATTGTAAATTAAAATATAAAACTTTTTTTTAATTCAGAGATTTTAGTTAATCTAATAATATAAAAACATGTATAATAAATTTAAAAAACTGCAGAGCCTAGAAAATAAACATTGAATTTATACTTAATGAATAAATACATTTTTATACCTAAACCAAAGATAGTTATATAATTGAAGTACTTAGTATTAAATTATTAAAATTTTTGTTATATGTAGCATTAATAAAATTAAACGTGAAAATAAATACTCGACCTAACAAAGTTGTGAACAATGAAGTCTGCAATCAATTTTTGTTGTGTTTTTCTTTGTGCTGGTAGCTCTCTGCCCACGAGAAATGAGGATATTTAATTTTTAATGTGGATATTTTGTTAACAACCTGTGTAATCGTCTTAACTGTTAGGGGTAGGCTTACACAAAGTTGTATATATTTATATTTTATTTTATATTTATATTTATATATACTCAGGAAAAAGGTTATTTGATTTTGGTTACAATTTTGTAAAATCGCTAATACTTTACATTTATTTCTTTTGAAGAAAAAAAATCAATCTTTTCATTAAATCTAATTTCTCTTGTTGTTAATTTGTCGTTTAAAAGCTTCGACCAAGTGAATTACTTGGTCTTGTTTCCTTCTTTCAATGTACATAAACCTAAAACGTTACTATAAAAACTAAGTAAATGTGCACGAATGGCAGATCCTGACCCGTGTATATATTGTTGTCCGATTCCGTCCGACGTTACGTCGCTTTTAGACCAATTGGAGACGACGATGGACGTCGTTCCGCATAATGATTCTCGACGACAAAGAGAGCACAATCAGTTTTTGATGTTAATCGACCTATTTAGAAAAGACGGGACCAGAGTGCTCTTTACCAACCGAATAAAATCTGCTTCCTGACCTAAAAATTGAATTTATGCAACGAGCTCAAGTTGAAATCAGCAGATTTGCGGAGACACGGCTTCTATCTAATTTCTGAGTGTTGATATAAAATACCGGGAACATTCTATGTGGTTGATTACGGAGGAGATTGGAGTTTTACGAGCACGGATAAAAAATACATGATGACTCTGAATACTTACTAATATTTAGTGGATGCCAGGAATTTCTTCAATGTGGTGAGGTCGTCGTTCTAATTTCTTTTTGCATGTCCTACTTCTTGCATCCTGGAAATCTGGAAAAATTTACGACTTTTAAACGCCACAAGCAAAAGAAACTGGAACACACGAGCATCAGACAGGGAAATAATCATGAATGCGAGTTCGCGCCCCGAGTGGTAATTCTGTTCCCTTTCAATTCACCCTTGATCAATAAACTTTCGTCGATGTACCGATAAGACTAAGTTTGAGAGTTGGGTGAACGCTTTCTTTCAACAATTGTTGCCCCTTTTTATGACCGTTCGCTAATAATTATTACAGGATGTACTTCGAAATCGCCTTTGACTTGATTTTTTCTCTTCCAATTAAAACTTTGCAAGCTCACTCGACCGAACAACGTAAATAAACAGTTCCTTAAGAAAGGAATAAGAGAGAAAAATCATCGGAAGTTATAGAATGCCGGCAGAATAAAGATTTAGTTCTGCTGGCAGCATAATTTGAGTCCAATTCCGATAACAGCAAATAAATATTTATCTTGAGAACTGAGATTATCGTGATTCGAGAAATACGTAGATCTTAAAACGTGACAATGATAATGATAATTAGAAATAAAAAAGTTTTTAACGCAATTGGTGCATAAATTGTTAATTTAACTAGTTGAGAGTTAATATTTTTCTCTCTTTAGACAACCGCAAGAACTGACTTTTAGAGACAATTTTTTACTTTTGGACTCTCCACTAAATCACTGATTTCATCAATATTTTTCAATAAATATAGACTAAAATGTCTTGTATTTACACAACAATTACCAATTTTGATAATTCAAAGCAACAAAATTCCACCTTCAACAGAAAAGATATCTCATTAGAGCATAATGGATATGCAACAGGTGAGAACTTACCGTAATTAGAAATGAATGTGAGAGTTAACAAAATTGAAATATGGCTTTCAAACTTAAGTGTGCTTTGTTTATTTATTGTTTGTTATTGTTTTAAAAACATCCTTATTGAGAAATGACTTTGAGGAATATAAAGTAAAAGAACAGTAAGAATGCTTTCCAAAGAAATAAATTAAGATTAATAAGACAAACTAAAGAAAATAATAATAGGTCTATCAAAACATATGAGATAGATAAAAGTTAGCTGGCAAACCTTCTAAGAAAAATTTAAGAAGCTGAAACAAGAAACTAAAAAGAAAAAAAAAGATAAGACAAAAATCAGCTTTGAACTAAGACAAGTAGCAAATAAGGATATCAACAGAAAGAACGTCGTTGTGAGTAGTTCGCTAATGCATATTCAGCTAGAAATAAAAATATCTTAAAAAATAAAACAACATACCTAATAAAAAAAAGGTAAAAACATAGAAAATATACATAAACAATAAATTACCAAAGAAAAAAAACTGAAATACAACGGAAACAAAATAAAATAAACAAAGAACACAAAAAGAAGGAACTAGTTTCCAAAAAAAAACACCATAGAAGTACAGGGATTAGAGAAATAAAAAAAAATGAAAAAAATTTGAAAAATCTCTCTCAAGAAATATGATTATGTGAATATAAGAAATAAACGGAAGAATATTAATAAATATCAAAATAGTAGAGATATTAAAATCGCTAAAAACAAAGAAAAAAAAGAAAAATTAGGGATGAACCTATTATGAAAAAGCCAATAAAAAATTACAGAAAAAATAGAGAGAAATTACTGTTGAGTGAAACTAGATAGGTTCACAGAATATGAAAGAAATTATAAAAAATAAAATAAAACCAGGAAACAAAAAAAATTAAGACGATATAACAGTTTTAGGAATTCTCAAAACTAAAAAGGAATAAAATATCATGAGAAGAACAAGTATTAGTAATAGAGTGAACAAAATATAAAGAATAATTAATAATAGCCCAGTTTGGTTAATTAACAGTTTTATAGGTTAAAGTAACTTTACAAGAAAAATGTATCAACAAGAGAAAACAGGTAGATTGTTTGGAACCGTAGTTTGCCGGTTGCTCGTTTGTAGAGTGAAGATTTGGAATTAAAACCTGTGACTTTTTTTAAGGCAGTTTAAAAGAGACACTGATTGCAGGTACCTTATGTACAACTACAACTTTTGAGTTTTTCTTAAGTACCAAGCAAAGGTTGGTACTGTGTAGAGTGACCCAAAGCTTGGTGATTCTTTGTAACAATAAGAATTATTAAATCTAGTTACCAATAATGAGATTAAACATAGACTAAGACAAATCCTTTGAGCAAATATAAAAAGAAGTAGACGACAGTAGAAAAACGTATTAGTTGTGAGAGATTTAAGTGCATATATAATAAACAAACAAAAAAAAATATAAAAAATTACTACATTGGAACAATAAAAAAACAAACAAACAATATTAAAGATATAATAATTAAAATGTAAAATTATTAATAGATTACATTAAAGTGATAAACAATTCAGAGATAGGAAGTAAAGTAAAGATAGATTTAAAAAAAAAGAAGACATAAACATAAATACGATCTCCCACAGAAATGTGAAACCGTTTTGTGAAAGTTTAACATTTTTACCTCTCGCAGTTTAAATTATAGGAAATGTATTTCACTTTTTCTAGTAAAAGAAATATGAAAATAAATATATGCAGCTATATACAACCAAGCGCTAAAAGCAGAAGAATAAGCTCTGTTACTAACAGACTCTAAAGATAACAGAATGTTAGCGGCATTTTAGAGAATGAGCATATTAGAGTGAGTCAAGATATATGAATGAAGAAACAGAAAGAAAATAAACTACATTAACTGCGTAGGATAGTATAATATAGAAAGAGTACTCAACTTTGCACGGATTTAGTCCATCTAACGATACCAGGTAAGCTCTTTAATAATCTTAATCCTTTAGTGTAACTTGAAAAAAAATGTAAGCAGAATTAACTCTTAAATCATTATCAATTTCTCTGAATATAAGACTACTAATTGTATTACTATAGATGTTAATTTAATGTCGTCGAAAAATACACCTAATTTACAGACTCATTGTGATAGTAATTACTTATATTTACAAATGAAACAAAAACAATAATTCACTGAATAAGCGTTTTTTATTCAATAAATTTGCTGTGAGTTATTTAATGTGTTCCACATATTGTACGCGATGACTATTCTGACATGTAAATATTTTGACGACAACAATAAATATTTGAACAACAAACTGAGCATTTAATTTCAGAATAATGTAACAAGATGTTGCAAGGTATAAAGTTGGATCTTAAGGTAGCACCTTGCAATGTTTATGACCTCGTATTGCACCCATACATCTACATAAACTGATAAAACAGTTAAACTTTAGATGTTTAAGTCGTAATCATAACATGTACGTTCTTCCGACTAATATTGGTTTTTTGCTTGGACTAAAACTAAAGTAAAATATTTAATTAAAAGCCAAATGTAGTAAATTTTATCTAAAACTACCAAATTGTTGCCTGTCCCAGTCACACGCTTTATTTAATTAAATTAACTCGTTTTAATCTTTGGGTTGAAAATAAAATTTCGTAAACTTTTGGCGCAGCTGTTAAAGACGTCCTTCCACCCTTATACCTATGTTTAGAATTTTCGCACTTTCCCCAACTTTTCCATATAATTCTCTCCTTTCATCCCGATTATTGTCCCCTCATTGTGTCTTATAAATCGCATCGTGGGTACCATAAAGGCCGCACCGTCGAAACTTCTACCATATAATTTCCTTAAGATTATCTCTGCTCTCGTTAAAGAAAGCCGTCTTTTCAATAAATGGAGTAAATGTGCAACATACATCTAGGTTAGGTATATAAAGGGGCCAGAGATTAGAAGTTGAGCAAGTGGTGCGAGCGCACATTTGATGCATTAAACCGAGAAAACGGCGTAAATGGGGTTACGTAGAAATATACGGCTTGAGGAAATGAAAGGAGTGCACCGCGATCTATCTGAAATCCAGCGGTTCTTTCCAGCAATCAATTTATATAGACAGATACCATTCGAATAAATAGGGACTTCATATGAAGGGGTGAAATGAGAATTTACGAGAATAGGCCAAATTCAAAAAGGTTAGAATATGTTTCATGTAAAAAGCCGATAAAATAAGACAACGAAAACATTCATGGTTGAACTATTATAACGAGGCTATCTCTAAATTTAGCTTAGCAGCTTTAAAGATAGATTTAAAAAATATTGATTTAGAACATTCTGTTCTAATTTTATTCATTTACTAAAATGTTTGTTTATTATTTGTGTTTTTTTTTGTTGGTTATATTTGAAGGTATTAAAATCGGTACAAAGATATAAACTATAATGTGTCCCATTCAATGAAACTAGAGAAAGTTTGCTATAGTTCTTTAACGACATTTAGACGGTCGGCTTTGCAGGACCCCGGAATCGGATTTTTACCACTACCGTCTGGCTCCGGTTTGTCGAATTTGAAAATCCCATTCGATTTTATTACAACCTGCGCCAAGTCTCGTACGTAACGAAGACAAATAAGACGTTCATTTGAAATCTTCAATTCGCATGTCCTTCGGGAACATCCGGTTCGTTTGTGGACTCATCCCGGATAATTAATATTTCCTAATGAGAATGCTCGTTGACGAGTCTTGAGAGTTTGTTCCAGTGGCGATTCCGGATCAAATCCCGTTTTGTTGAATTTAGTTCGGGAATTGTGAACCGCAGGAGGTGGGGCGTTAATGGTCACCGCAATGTGACAACGGACAGGTTAAATATGGGGTGGTGGTCGAGGTATAGCCAAAGTCTCAATTTAGGGGGAGAAACGGTCCGTAGAGTCGAAGTCGCAAATTACAAACAACATTCGTTTGTTGTCTTTGGAGTGTTTAGGGAAATGTTATGGTTTTGTGAGGTGGAAAGTTAAATAGTTTGGAGAGGCTTGGCGGTTCAGGAAGCGGCGGCGTGCGGGGACCGTAGCGCTTGAACTGGGCGAGCTTAAGTAACTATTAATTATTGTCATATAACAGAGTAATTTACTATTGCGGCAGTTTTAAATTATGGCGATAATGTCTACGTTTGAGGCATAGTTTATCATTTATCATTTATATCTTACTCGATAGGGTGATTCTCAAATTATCATACAAACTAAAAGAAGTACAAATGAAACTTGGATAGTGTTGAATTTGGATAAATGTAGCTCTTGAGATAAGAGGGGGTGCAAACGAGAGTTATTTATAAAATCACATTATCGAAATGACTGTTGTATAAAATCCGACACTTTTTAATTACACGGAAATTCAACAATATGATGGATTTATTCAGTGCCTTTGTAAATTAAAGCAAGGTATTTATAAAACCGGGAAAGCCGATTTCGCTAATAAAATTCCCAATTTTATAATTCGTTCTGTAAAAAGCTCCGTTGAATTTTTTAAGTATCATTATGTATTTATTAGTCGTCAGAAACTTCTTGAGTGCTTTCTGATTGAACCGATTCAGAGCTCAATGCACAAATTAATTTTGTTTCAAAATGAATTGAAGGGAGGGCAGTTTAAGGCAAAGCGACAGAGGAAAAAGCGCTATTTCAACCGCTGAATTACACAGAATAGCAATGCGGATTTCATCGTTTATTGGATCGGAACGTAACAGTCGGGCGGCTACTCTGTATCAATGGGCTGTTTATGAACAGTGGCGTATGTGTGAGACACTGGATAATGTTCCGGTTTCTGTGGTTTCCGGATTATTTTAGTGGCAAATCCATTAGGCACCTATTCTATTCTGGCGTTTTAACGGCCGCAGAGATTTGGGTTAAACGGATTTGATGCATACACAAGGCTGAAGCTATACCGGCATTATGCCTTAACTTTTGCGTCAACCATTTACAACACTCATGTTAGAAAATCACAATCGCAAAAATCAATTTGCTTTTATATTCAATTACATACATCTTCTTCGTGTTGGTTTCTCGCTCATGATTGGGTCGTAACTTCTCAGTTTCTTATCCGGCAAATTTGCTTTAGTCTATCTCAGGCTCGGAGTGCCAACAAGTCATCCATAAAAATTTCTCTTCGCGCGTCCATCTGTTGATCCTTTTCTTATTAATGTTCTTCTGCTGTCGATATTCTGGACGACAAATTCAGAAAAGTGTTCCGGAAGAATAATTTAAACTCGTATCCGGTGTTAAGCACTCGATTATGCAAATGTCGACTTCGAAAGCGCTCAAGTCGTCCGCTTCTTGATTACCACGTCTAGCGTGAGTGTGGCAACACGTGTCGTCGATCGTCACCACGTGTGAATACACTGAGTAAATTTCGATTCACATGACCGCTCACACAAGCTGTACTTCGTCGGAGATATCTCCATCAAGACAAGATACAAAAACTCGCCCTAAAAGTAAACGTAAAAAATAAAATTTTAAATGAGTTTACACTTTCAATTTTTACATTTTTATATTTTTATATTTAATTTAAGACATATAGTGAAAACAAGAAATTTTAAGATTAACATGTTTTAACTTATTAAAACAGGATAGTGCACAAAGTTTTTGAAATTTTGTTCTAATGTTAACATTTTTATACGTGAAGCATCCTTTTCACAATCAAAGTTTTTCAATAATTTTCTATTAATTTTTTTGACAAATTAGGTTCTTTGACTTTAAAAATAATAGAAACCTTTACACTTTAAGTATAGTAGGCGAATTTTGCAAAATTGTCATTTTCAAGCATTAAATTTCCATTATGTGATAGGTAATATTTACATAAACTGACACTATTGATACAATCATCAGTTGTTAATTGACTCGCCGTATGCATATGAGCAAAATTAATACCAGAGATGTGCGCTAACCGCTGTATACAACTGTATATCAAAGTGCGAGCTTTGATACTTTGATAGGTAACAGTAGCATACTCTGAATTAATCGCAAACAATGTCTAATGCAACTGATTAAAAATGGAGATACTAAAATTGTCAAACACTGAATTCTGTTAGTGTTGTCAGTTACAAATTGTTTATGAATACAGAGAGAATTTTAAATGATATGTAGCCATTTCATAATCAGAAACGCATACAAGATTTAATTTATTTCGTGGTCAGAATGATTCGTTCTCGGACAGCTGGGGGCTTTTATTAATTAACTTGGATTCATAGCGGTCTTATGAATATCCTTGGTTTCTTAAATAATATATATTTTGTGTTTTGTGTCAAATATTTGAACAAGTTATTAGCAAAATAAAAAAAAATACAAAATTACGACATGAGTATTGTAATCAAAATCTTGCTGCTTTTTGACACGAGCAGTTTGCATATTAAAGCATAATTTTGAGCTGCTTTTTTTGTTTGAGAATAAAACAGGGAACGTTTAAATAGAACGTTAGATAAACCTATTTTCCTATATTAGTTGAATAAGCGAAAGGTGTACGACGTATCTGTGAAAAAAGAAATTGTAAATTCGAATGGAGCGAAAGCCTCTTAAACCATTCCGAAAATGTAGGCTTTGCACGAGGCCTTGTTGTGCATCGCAGCTACATGTAAAAAACCGACATATAAAACACAAACACCAGAACGATGTGTTATAAACTTATTTTCTTAATTCCTATAATTATAAATTAATTCTAAAAACTTGCTATGCAGGAACTTAAAAAAAATTACAAGTTTACAAGTTGCGTGTTTTTTTAAGACGGTTCAGAATTTGTTCTTCAAATTAAATCTACAAAACTTGTTTTCAAAGATATGCATTTGAGCACCAAACTCACATCAAAAATTTTCACGACTTAAAGTTAGAAAATCTTTTTTTAAACTTTGTTTTTACTAGAAACATTCGTACACAACTAACTGCAAATATGATTTGAAGTTTTTGAATGTTTTGAATTCTTAGCTTCTTTTACATTTTGTTTTATCATTATTTAGATGCATTATATTTTTATATTTTTTCCTGTTTTAAATATTCTACTTTATTAAGATACCTAATTTTTTTTGAAGGTTTAAATTATTTTTAAAATTATTAAATAAAAATTAAAATATTTTTCGATTGTTTCAATTTTTGAATCTCGTTTTTTTTATATTCTTCAGATTTTTCAAATTTCTTTCTAAAATATTTTAATTATTTGAGTTATTTGTAACCGTTATTTAAAATCGTTTGGATACATATTTTTGTGTTATACATATTTTTTACATTCTTTACATGGTTTGTATTGTTTCAAATGTGTTTAAAATCATTGTATCTTTCGCAATCAGTTGAATATTTGGATTTCCAAAGTTTTTTATTTACTTTTTTAGATTTTTTAAACCAACTGTAAGATACTAAATTGTATATATATTGTTTTGATCCTTAAGATTTTTTTGATTTTATCGATTATTTGTAATTTTGTATTCTTTAATTTCTTTAAATTTTTAAAATTTTCTAGACTTTTTAAACCTTTGCTGTCTAATATTTTTTGTTGTTATTCTTTTATTTCTATAAAAATTCTAGTTATCATTTCTAAGAACTGTTTTGAAAATTGTGTAATGTATGCTACACATGCAATTTATTTATAAAATATAAGAACAAGATGTAAAACATGTAACTAGGCAAAATAATAAACTAGTCTTATACATAATATAATAATTTAATAATTTATTACAGCATTGGAGGAGTCGCAGGACCTATTTTTGACAAAAATTTTGCTAAATTTTAATTATTAAAAATTCGTAAATCTTAGTGTTACTCGAATAAATATGAAATAACGTCTGTTCAAAATAAGAACGTCTGTTCTAACTTTTTAAACATGTTTAGTTTCAAAAGTTTTTTAAAATTGTAATTATTATGATCAGTGACAGAAATCAAATTTTAATAGTCTGTTAAAATAAATAGGACAGTTAGGCTCCATTGTCGTGAATTATTACATTTTAAGTCTATTTCAACTGAATAAATGAATTCCAGTTTTGTTCCGCATAAAATGTTTATTGAGACTTTTACATTTAAAGGAGTACTTGAGGGAATTACATCATGCCTTGGTAAGCTTATATGAAAACTTCCCCAAAGTTAAAAAAATAATTTTAAGTATGATTACTTGCCGCCCCCATGTTCCATTTGTTTAAAATGCCAGAATTCTTGAAATACAACATCAAACAAGATACATCCCATCGTTTAGTTTTGTTTACATTTCTCTGCAATTTTTTCTGTGTAATTATTTCCAGCAAGATACAAAGTAAAATGAATAAAATTTGCTTCATTAAAAATACTTACTGTTGCTTTCAATCAGTGATTTGAAACAGCTATATGCTTTAATTACCGCTTTGTAAATGTTAGAGTATCGTAATGGCTTAACTTAGTTATTTCCAAAAATCAGAATTTCTCGAGTCAGCCTTTCGGGTCGCAGGAAATGATGAGCCTCCTGCCGCGACGACGCTGTTGCAAACTAATCAGGCAGGAAATAACGAACTACACAGTGATTGTAAAGTAGTCTTCAGCGTAATGTGAATTTAAATTCAGCAGGTTAGCATGATCGTAAATCAGAAGACGAATAACACGGCGATACACCATGTTTATATAAAGTTTGATAACAATATTTTCGTGTGTTATTTCGCTGTTGGAATTTTCACAGACAATTTACGACACCAGGTTCGATAACTTCGACAGAAATCGATAGAATGGATGTCGTCCGGGCGAAAACACGCTAACAATGGCACATAAGCTGATTATCTTTATTCGTATCTTGAGTTGCACGGTTCTCTTAACATGTCCCGCTTTTACATTAAAACGATCTGGATTTATTGGCGTTTGTCGGAAAAAATAACATGGTAGTTACGATGTGAATGTAAAATCCACATTTTAAGCATTCATAAAAGCCTGTCGAAAGGAAAATGGGAGAGGTAATTACCTGAAAACGTTAATTAATAGAAAACACAAAAAGACTGAATAAAAAGTACAAATGAGACAGATTAAAAGCTGGTAGCCATATTGTTACAGGCATAATCCTCCATCTCTTTTATCCTTCCATTGTTGTTTTTGGGTTTTCAAAACTCCATAAATATTTTACGACCTCGGCCGCTTTCATTTGCTTCCAAATGTTAATTTAGGTTCGCCATTTTCGCGTTAATCAACTTTAGACACTTTGAATATTTGTGTCGGCGACTTTCTTTCATTGCCGTTCTTTCAAGCCCTCGCATCATCTCTTGTACTCGCGTAGGTGTCAAACTAAACAGGTCAAAGCATCCAAGATGGACGCAGGCGCAAGCTCCAAAAAGGCTCAGCTTGAGCTTTCACTGGAGCCGCACCGGAGTCAGTAGCCTCGCGCGGATGCTGCGACGTATCCCGGAGTTTCCGAAGTTGGCGTGCACGAGCGCTCGCGAGATAGTTTGAGTATCGCAAAATGTGAACTTGTCTCAAAGTTACAGTGTTGTGTTTTCTCGGTTCAGGACTCCGAAAAAATGCCGTAAATTGGGTAACTATCTCTATATAAATAAAAAAATGTACGGGTTAATTACCTCACCAAAACAAAGATTCCATGCACTATGTGAAATGGAATGAAATTTAAATCAGGGTTTAATTACCATTTCGTTTCCGGGTGGGTTTAGAAAAACGCTTTTCCTGCTGTGGTTGGGGAATTAAATTTCTCGGTTTTTTTTTTGGGGTTCGTATTAATGACTTGTTGGCAACGATATTTTACTCTGACCCTCCCGTGATTATGTTTTCATTTTCTTGGTGGAAAAAATTCGGGTGTTGAAAGTTGGAAGGTTCATTTCGTACGGATTGGGGTTGAATGGTGTTAAACCGTTTAATCTTTTTAAAGGGTGCGTGGTGCGTTGTTCTTTAATCATTCGTTAAGTGATTGGTGGGCGAGATCCGTTCTTATTTTATCTTCTGCCTCTGATTTTCGACAGTTTTATTTCTTTTCCAGGCAGTTTCTGTCGTGTTTCTTGGGTGATTAAGAAAGATTTCGAAATGTAATTTTTAAAAACTAGAAACGAAATTCTCGATATTATAAAATTTTTGTTTTATGAACTTGTCATTTTATTGAAAAGCAGACGTATTAAACCAATACCTCTTAAAAGAAAATTTCATGAGCTTTTCTAGAAACACATTAACAAAATCCACTTTTATTAAAAAATTCATTTCTGTCGTCTCGTTTTACAACCTTCGCATTTATAATTTATAATATTTGTCTCTTTTTCAGTGGAAATCCTATTTATTTTGGATTCGTCTCAAAACATTTGTTACATTTAGGCGATATAATCTTTCAATAATTTATCTTCGAGTTTGTATATTACAAGCAAATTAACTTTCAATTTTCCTTCATTAACAAGCCAGCTTAAATAAAATTTAATGTAAACGCAAACGACTTATCAGAAGATTTTTCAAAACCCTTATGAAGATCGTACAATAATGAAACTCGAACATAAAAAGGGTTAACCGCTTTATAATAACTGTTCAAACATGAAACCCTAATTAACTTGCTCTTAATCCATTAAACTTTCCTAAATGAGTATAAAGTTGCCTATTGTTTACTCGTTTGATGTCAAGTAAAACATTTGTCGGTTAATTAGCGAAAATGTAATTTTTAGTTAAATGGTAATAGAAACTATGGACGATTGCAACTTTGACAAAGCAAACAGTAACTAGAGAAAACTTAATTGAAAATGATTTGCTTTTTGAATTTATCTTCGTGGCTGATATTTGTCTAATATTTTAAAGTATAATTTTACATTTAGATAAATGGTCTACAGTAGGCATACATTTTCCGAGATGAGGGTTTCAGAAGAAGAAATGTGTCCAACAAATTTATCTTGTAAATCCTTTCGCTTTTATAATTTATGTAGTTTTTCACATTATATTATATACAATACATACACAAAGGTTCAAGCTCCAACAAGTTCACAAAATTCTGTTAATTAAAAATTTAACCAGTTGAGCGAAAAATTGCTGATTGTATTTTAATTTTTCCGGTTATCCTGTTACCGGCTAGTCACGAAATTATCAAAAGAAACTCTTTCATTCTAATAGTGATAATTAGTTGCTTAACAGGAGTATCACCTGATGTATAAAAATTTAGTGAACGCTCTTGTTTTCCGGATGCAGATATGTTCCAAACTGGCAATTTATAATCAGTTATCTTTGGAGTGAAACATGAAAACAATGAAAAATTCAACAAGAGAAATATTTTTGGTGTAACGTCAAATTGTTGAGATAAAATTTTAGTTTGTTTGAAGTTTTCTGTAAAATTTATTGTGTCAAAGTAGTTGCTTCGAGCTCGCAAAAGTTTCAGGAAAAATACTTTTTAGAATAAATGTGAGTGTGTATACAACTCTGAAGTATTTCATTTATGTAACAGAAACTTTTTGGTTTTAATTTAATACAGTGATCAATCAAAAATGTTTTGTAATCTTGTCTCTAGTGAATTATTAATTTAAATTAGTGAGAGTATATTTAAAATGGTCCTTTATACACATATTTTAACCATACATTTCTGTATGTATTCATTGGAGTTATTTATTCATTAATCAAAATTAACTAGCAGCTATCAAAGAAAAAAATGCATTATTAATTGAATTACTATGTTTAATATGATTCATTTTGATTAAACTGTAATTTTATCAAGCGCTTTCACTAGGTGTAATTAATAAACCATGTATATATTTAACCAGAATTTTTATATACATTTTATGTTGTTTCAAATATTAACCTGATTTCTCATTTTTTCGATTTAACTACAATAAATTTAAAACTTTATTACAATTAAGTACTTCAAAACGAAAAACTTACCTTTGTGAATAAGCCAGAACGCTGATAAATGTTCAGAATACGCAAAAACTTTCATAATATAAAAGTGGCGCTCCTTCAGCTAATATTTAATCACATCCTTCCAGGATGTTTTCAGGGATTACGACGTCTAGTCGCTGGATTTCGTGGAATATTTGCGATGCACTTTTCACATTCCCGCACGCTTATCTTCATTAACTCCGTTTTTAATCAAAATTTATGATTACATTCTAATGTATTCATTAAAACAATGATTTTGTAAATCAGAAAAACATCCATCTGGTTTAATTTTGGTCTGATTTTCATTGAAATTGTTTGACGTGCAGAAATTCGAACGGATTGATTTTCTGTCAAAGAATTTGTAACGTAATAAAATGGTTTTTATAGAGAAATCAATTATTTCCTATGGTTAATCTGGATTTTATTTGCGCCGACACGAACACCGTTTTATACTTCTAATATGTGGTGACTATAGAGTAGCATTGTGTTTTTTATTTATTTTTAACAGGTTTTTCAACGGTCTGTGTTTATGACTGGCGTAAAAATGCAAAATAGGAAATATTCCACAGCATTTATATTTTTAACAAATTTTAGGTAGACAAGGTACAAGGTTAATTAAATTTTGTTAAATGTACGTGATTCAAGCGTGGAGGCTGAAAGCTGACCCGGCGCATCCACCATTTTTATTCCAGTCATATATTTTAAATGGTAATTTTATTGCTTCTCAAAAGTCATTTAAAATTAAACACGTTGAATACAAGATCATTTTTTGTGTAAAATAATTATTTAGAATTTTTCTTCATTTTTATAGATGATATTGACTTATGAAATATTTATCGCTTTTTTGACACATCAAATTCCGTTCGCAGCACCCCAACAAACGTCTCAAACAATAAACCATCTCCAGATGTGCTTTTCTGGAAAACTTTTGGCATTTTTTAGGCAAACGTCGATCGTTTTACTTATCTTGCCAACGATAACCGCTAACTTGGTCGAAATTAAATTTCCATCATCTGAGAGCGTGATATTATTTTAGCAGCTGAAATTTTAAAAATATACAAACCGGAACGGACCGAATACGAAGAAAATTGTCCTCGTACAAAAGAAAAAATTATCCCGTCACATTGCGTCTTGGGAATATTCCGAATGCGCCCGCATAAATTTCAAAGATAACTGCGTATACATACGTACTACAGAAATATGTGGAAAGAGATGTGTATTTCACTCGTAACAATTGCATTACAGGAGAATATTTTGGTGAAATTTGCGCGAAGGATGTAATTAGATGAGCGCGCCGGTTTGTATAAATTGTTTCGACATCGAGGATCTACAATTCAACAATTTTGCGGTGCTGGCAAAGATGTGTTTTGCATAATAAGTAAATTGGGTTATGATAATTTTTGAAGATTGTTATGGTTTTAGAAGTTATTTCTTGTAGTGGTTAGTTGATTTTAAAAGCTGCTGGGTAATCATAACTTTAGAATCTTGGGTTTGTTCGTTTCTATGCTTTACATTTGTTCCGGGAATCACAGAAAAGGGAGCTTTGTCCCCGAGGGACTTTTCTGGATATGTATATGAAGAGAATCCATCCATCTGAGAGACAACAGAACATGTTTATAATGTGATATATGCTTAGCAAATTGCTTTTGTTCAAGTTGTGCATTTTTAAATTTTAAATTCTCCAGAGTTTTATTTAGTGAGACTAAATAAATTTCAATCTTAATTTTTTATTACAAAATAGGTGTTTTTGTTCTTTCTTTTTGAAATTTTGTTAATTGTATTTTACAGAAAAAAAACTTTAACCACCTAAATTTTATAGGTCATTAAATAATGATGCAGAATGTATTAATATAAAAATCTTGAAAGGTAAGAAACTGGTGGAGCTTGCAAATTTTAGATTGCAAATAATAAATAACATCAAATTTGACAGTACAGTTCTTAGAGCTGTTTTATCAGAAATTTGGATCAAGACTGAAAATATATCGTCTCTAAATTAGTAAAAGAAGTAAGTGTAAGTACTTTATTTTTATGGCCAAGTTACTAGACTACTTCGACCATTCTTACGACGACGATTTTTGTTAATTGTTAATCTGATAAGAAACCATTTTTATTTTAAGAACTTTTTATTTGAAACTTTTTGATCATTATGGCCGGAAACGAGGTCGCAAATGTCCGACAAAGACAGTCACTAATTACACCAAGCTTCCATTATCGAAAATATGAGTTTGCGCATTACTTTTCGTTTGTCAGCTCCGGAGCAAACTCACCCAGATTAAAAGCTTTGTGAAATTTATACGGCGAGAGCACTGATAGTAGATCATGTTAACGCCAACATATAAATCCTGTCTAATTTATTAAAATGTATTATAAATTATGAAAAAATGCGTCGGAAATAAGCCAAATGTTTTGTAGATTTAGTGTATTTTTTTAAGATTTTATGTTCATACGTTGATATTATTACCAATTTCTGAAAATTTCGTTAAACATTTTGTTGCCAAATTTACAAAGTTTACAGTTTTATATTGCAAAGTGAATAAACATGAATAGTTATTGTGTCTGGCGGAATTGAATCAAATATTAATTTGCACCCAAACGGCATTTACAGTCTATTGTAATGGAACAAATTAGTCCTGGATTATCCCATTACTACAGTTGTTTTTTAGAAATGCTCGCTTCATAGACATTAATATTATGTTCCATTTACCCTAGCATCATCAGCAACAATTTAATAAATGCAACAATGATGCATCATGTGAAAATTTGGCGAAATGTAGCAATAAATTCGCATTTGTAGTTTTATCGGACTTAGGTTAAGGGAATGCTTTATGATAAAAAAAAGCACCCCCACAGCGAAGTAAATGGGGTTGCTCGTGTGCTCCCAACGATAATAACTGTAAATTATTTTCGAATTAGTGTTGTTTTAATTTCTTTAAAGAAAATTTATTATATTTCTCCCCAAACATTTTTTGTCTCCAAAAAAGCCCGATCTGCTAAGCAACAATACTTGGATGTTAACATGCACGGGCAGATCAGCTAATCGATTATAATCAACCAGTTCTGACATTTTCATTAACTTTTTAATAGACGACTTTAAAAAAGAAAAAACAATTTAGTGGGCGCTTAAACGAAAGAGCAATATTTTTTCGAACCCTACCGTTTTTAATTTCCGATCGAGGCGTTAAAAATATTTTTGTCCGTTTTTTTCGAAAACTTATTACATAAACCGCAAATATCTACCATATACTTTCTTTGATTATTCCATCAAGAGTTCTGTCGCGAAGCGTAGTTTGTTTCCTTTTATTTACTTTACCAACTTTACAAATATGCAAATCTACGCTTTAATTTATGTTTGCTATTCTTGAAAAACTTTATTCGTTAGCTTTGTTAATAGAAAAGCATAACATTCGAAACTCGATATCATTTTGTTCGAATCAGTGGCAAATAAACTAATTAATTCTTTTCCGGAAGGTATGACACATTTGCGTACACCGGATTATTTACAAAGGAGTAATTTGTATTAATTCTAATAGAACGGGGTTAAACGTGGATGTGGTTTGGTAAGTTATTTAGATCAATATTCTACACTGCAATGATGGCGTTGATATAATAAATATTTGATTGCTTGTTTAGAAATTAAATTTTTTTTATAGCATGTCAGTAACATGTTAGCGAAGCTGATCATTTTGCATAAATTTATAAAAGCTTTAATAGTCGATTTTTTCAATTTTCTAAAAAAATGACCTATTTTATGGTTTCCAGTTTTATCAATCCTGAATTCATTCTGGTAAATTTAATTTGAAATCATTGAAAAAATTAATCAGCCGTTATATTTTATAGTGCTTCAAGTTCAAGTTAAAAGCGATTCAAATAAAGCAAGTTCTCGGAAAAAAAAACATCATAAGCAGTGGAACAAAATTGTTCTAAGAATTTCATTAATTAGAATAGATTGAAATAATCAAAACTCAAAATAACAGCAAAACGCAAATTAGAAATAATTGAAAACAAAACATTGCTTTAGTTGAACTATCGGATAAAAGTCTGTTACAGGTAAAACATTTCTTTCTGAAGTAAAGTGTGCAAAAACTAACTAACTCAAAGATTCAAAGAAAATACTCTTACATAAAAAAAGAAAAGAATTGAAGTGTGGATTCAGAAGAATTCTGTAGGCCCTTGATTGAAGTGACAAAGAAAAAAATGAAGATTTGAAAAAGTGATTCCTAATTTTGCGATTTTGTGAAAAACTAAAAAGAGAAAAAAGAAAAGTTAAGTGATAAAAAAATCATAATTGCACGTAGATTTATGGTTAAAGTTAAAAAAAAGGTAATTGCTTTATAAATGAAATCTCGAGTGACAGAAAAATGAAGTGAATGAAGAAATAAATGAAAACGAAGAAAAAACAAAGAAATAAACAAAGAATAAAAAGTGACGATGCTAAACAAAATAAAAATAAACCAAACAAAAACTGAAGATGAGAAAAAACAAGAATATGAAAGATTTTTGGTGGTACCACCACCAACATTTTATAGTGCTTCAAGATTTTTGTTGGTACCACCACCAACATGTCATGAGAAAAAAAAGAACAAAGAAAATGATACTGAAATTATGCTTTTTTGAGGCAGTTAATAAAATAAAACAAGAGTTAGAACTGAGAATGCGAACAAAAAACAAATGAGCTTCCATGAGAGCAAAAGAAAAGAAAAATCGAAAACTGTATGCTTCCACAATTATTTTCTATAAAATCTATAAAAGAAGATCTTCTCATAACTACAATATTATGTTTAAGAAATAGCCATGCTTATCACAAAGAAAAGGATCGTTAATTTCTTGACAAAAAAAAGGGGAAGATCAAAGATGACGTAGATGACAAATCACAAATGTCGACTGAAGCAACAAAGACATAGTGACTAGTTTTCTGTAGTACTAGGTGAATTAGAGAATATCACAATATCTCCAAGATTAAGGATCGAATTTGTAAAGAAATGAAAATGTCGTACATCTGAATATTACAAGTTTGACGAAAGCTGCTGTAGCAATGTTTTGTAAAGATATAGGAAAGATTATGAAATCGAATAAGAATTATGTAGGAGAAAATAATTACACTTTCTTTATTGTTGCGCTGAATAAAACAGACACAAATGGCGTAGGTAAATGAAAAAAGAAGATAAAGACAAAATTTAAAGCGTTGTAAAATAAAAACTATTCAAAATTGTTTCTCAACAGTAAAAAGAAATGTGAAAGAGTGAAATTTATGAAACAAAAGTGAAAAAATTAAAAATTAAACGAATTAAACTTCTTACTGTCAGTTCCATGGTTACAAACTTTAATAATTTGTTAAAATAAACAAAAAAATAATTAAATTAAAAAAAGTGCACAAAAATTGACAAATCAATCTTACAAAATCAAAAAAATCTTGGAAAAAATAAGAAAGCGAATTATGAAAAAAGTTTTGAAAGTACTAAGATTAAATATTTAATTATTCTCAGCTTGTTTAAGTTCTACATAAAGTTAAATAAAAAGATTTCAGAAATAAAGAAAAAAGTTGTTGACTTTTTTATTTATCATCAATTCATTACTTAAGATTTTTTGTATCTATTTGAAATCAATTCATTTTAGAATTATGTTCAATGGTTTTTTATCCTTAATTATTAATTACAGTTAAATATTAACATAATTAACGTATGAAAAAAACAGTAGTTTTAGATAGATATAACATAATTTAATTAAAACAACATTTGAAAAAATAAACACAAATTAAAAATTATCACTTTGATAATACGGCTAGAATTATTTTAATAACGTTTTACAGGAGTGTAATCTATAAAGAGCTCCGCACGAGAATTTGAGGAAAAAATTTCTGTAATGGACTTCAATTAGGTGCTTCTTATGGCTCATTAGGAAGGGTTTAAATGGTCGTTTTTGCGGCCTTCGAGCAGATTGCGTTAATGGCGATTAACGCCCAAACGTAAATTAATAATGGTCTGAAAGTGCTGATTACTAAATCAAGAGGTCAAATAAAGCAAGATTAAATTTACGAAAAACTAACCGAACGGTTATACATATTGATCGACAAATAACTCTCTTGTTACCAGCAAATGCAGTAAACAGACCAACTTTAACTTTTTATTGCACCATATCTATTGTTCAGTTTTCTGTTTCTTCCCCCGAAAGTTCACCGGCCTTCGAGTAGAATAATGAAAGACTTTCTGGTGCACTCTACCGGAAATTTAAACCTCCAATTACAGAGAACTGTCTTCTGTTGCAGTTCAGTTGTACACACAAATGTTTTTATTTTAAACTCCCAGTTTTATAATCCTTGTTGAGAATTTGTCGAAAATGCAACGTCAATATACTGGAATCAACTTAGCTGCACTTTTTACGTAATCGGAAAATACGACTTTGGAATTTCACCTCCGCTTTTCCATATTTTTCACATAAAGTTTTGGTTGGAGAAGAACAGATAATCGCGACAAAAATCTGCAAATTTAAAATTAAACGACCGCCTCCAATTACCCGACGCATCAGCTGGCGGCGATATGGTCGTTATCGCGGTATGAAACGGTCAAAAATCCACATTGGATATGAATTTAGTTCAAGTCGAAAACGTCCCGCATATTTCATGGTGGATTCCCGCTTCGGGGCGTTTCTGATAGAACTGTTATGAAATTCAATTTTAGTGGTATAAGGCGCAACTTTTTTCCCTATTTCCGTTTGTTTAAACTGATATAAGATTTTCTATTGGAAAGGCAAACTTTTCCAGTTTACCTGAAAAATAAGGATTTACATTTTTCACAGAGATATTGTTTTCGTCCTAAATGGTTAGCAAACCGGCCGAACTGTGTGAACTCGCCAAATTTCACAATCTCAGGAATTACCCAAGGGACTCGTCGTCCTACCAGTTTCAGCTTTTGGGGACGGCATTCTGGCACGATTTAGATAATCACTAGGAAAAAATTTGTTTACGGGAAAAGTTGCGCGATTTCGCTCGCTAATGCGAGTTTGTTAAAAAGTGTAGATTTCCACAACGATAACCAAAATTGTACACGTTTACACTGCTGTTCCTATATTAGTACTTATCTAACATATTTGATACATAAATAGATCAAATATTGGAAAAATTATAAAGTTTACTTTAAATTTTTACATCTATAGAGAGTAAGCGAAATATCAAATGTCAAAGCAAAATCTTTTTAAAATTTGTCAACTAGTAGATATTGTATAAAGTTGCAAATTGTAGCTGATATTTCTAATGAATGGGTTAAATACTGTGCTTTGTAAAAGTTCACGATTTGAGACATAATTGTATAATTTCTATTTTTAAGCATACTTCTTCAGTATTGTACAATGTGTCATTGTAATTAAATATGTCAATAATTAAATTGGTTCTGAAGTAGAAAATGAGCCGCAATAAGTTTAGTTTTAAATTCTAAATTTATAATATAATTAAAAAATATGTTTTCTTTACTTGCTTGTTTATATTTGAAAGTGGAAAAATATAAAACGAATGAATTTTACATTTCAGCGGAAATTAGAGGGAAAGCAAAAATGAAAAATAAAATTCTTCGTTAAGATATAAATGCTTTCTTATCGTAGGTTTTTTGACGTTATGATTAATTACAGGTTATGATTAATGATTAATTATAGGTCCTTCTCAAATTGTATTTTAGAAGAATAATAAAAGTAAATTTAGCAATACTGCAAATTTGAATAAACTTTTTTATCAAACATAAAGTAAAAACATTGCAGTTTTTTGATAGTAAATAACATAACTTGATTGTAATTACCGCTAATTAACGACAACTATTTGTTTGCCTCTAGGTAAATCAAACTATTGGCTTCGAATTACACATTGTTTTGAAATAATTTGGTTTATATTCGTTGGACAATATCTGCTAGCGCGGCATTGTTCTCCGTATACAACGAATTAATTTGCGAAATATTCCGCGTCATAACTGTATTATTCTCAACACCACAAGCGTAAAAAATTCTCCAGAGTTTATTTCTCTCCTTTACAATGTCGGCACGATTAATTAAAAATATGTTTACAACGTAACAGAAAGGGGGAAAATCTTTATTTACGGTATAAATTACAGGTCCTCTTTAAAATGCAAGTTATTTAAAAAAACGTCAGGATTAAATTACTCTTTCTAAAAAGGAATCTTTCAATCGCTCCTTGTTTAAAGTTAAAAACTCAGGATAACAGTACGACGGGTTTGTGAAATTAATTTGATCGAATCGAACGCTTACAACTTTTTACAATTACAACTTCTCCAAGATAATAATCCGAACTCCGAACTGCTCGACTTAACTTCAAACAACATGATCTCAAACTTTACAATATTGTTATTGTTTGGACGATTTTTTCTGGGCATCGGTGTGGAAAGACCCCTCAAATACGATTAATCTCGGTCTGATGCTGAAAAAACAATCACTCTAATTAAAAAGCTCCACAAACATTGACGATCGTGCTTTATCTGATGGAAAATGCCATCCACGATTGTGCGGTGATGATAATCGTGCTTTGATGGTGACCGTTTTAAGCACCCGTTTGCCAATTAGAAAAAAAATTGGTGATGAAAACAATGAGCCAAGAAATTAATAAACTAATTAATTAAAACTTCTACGTGTAAGTGGCATCGATCACAAGGTTTTAGCTCTAATGTAAAGTTTACCTAACCCAACGTGTGTTTTTTTAGTATAACTTTATCAGAGAAAACACGAAAAAAAGCAGTTAATCAGACTAGGGAAAATATATCCGACAGTCGTATAGTATTGATTACGAAGTGATCAAAACAAGCAATTAAGGGGCGACAAGAGCTTAATTGTGATGAAAAGTAAGGGCTTCGCGGGTTGACAGCAGTTTGTTACGTCTTCTGTGCTGTCGGTTAATTAATAGAACATGCAACTCACTTCGTTCATGTTAAGAACTTGTGTAGGTGTATATTTTTTGTTGCAAAGATTTTGACGCGGATATTACCATAGAACCCACGCTCAATGTAATTAGGTAAGATTTCGAAATTTCTGGTAGTCATACAAGGAGTTTATTGGATTTGAAATAGATACTCCAAAATACTTTGATCCATTGACAATAAACTTTTTAAAGTTAGTAAAAGATTTTTTGTAGCTAATTCAAAGAGAATGTTTCTTAATAAATAATATATGAACGTTAGATGTATACATTGTTTGAAAACTATAATTAAAAATGTATACAAATTTAGACAAAATCGAATTATGTTATAGTATTTTTTAATAGTCTCCAAGCTTTGTAATGTCAACTTTTTCACGTTTTTTAGAACCAATTTCAATTTATTAGATAATAAAGTTGCGTTTTCCCAGATTTCAGATTTCTAGGCAAATTTTTGGTTCCTAAATGTAATTTTTTTATGTTTTTAAAATTATTTTCAATATGCCAGGTTTTATGTTAATGTTGAAAAATGTAAAAAATCCAAAAAACTGTAAAAAAATTAAAGTAATGCAAATTTATAGAATGAAAAAGAATGCTGACATGTTGAGAAAGGTAAAAAATATAATGAATAGGTATACAGAATCTAAAAAATAAGTATGAAAAATTTAAAAGCCTGAAAAAGATAGATAATATGAAAAATTTCGACAATGCCAATACAAAATGTCAAATCTAAAAATTAAAAAACTTTAAAAATTGCAAGAATTTAGGAGAGAATTAATATTTAACTAATTAATCTATCTAAAATTTAAAAATTCAATATATTTATGGAGAAAATATAAAAGTTTTATTTCAAAACTTTGTAAACATTTTAATAATTAATCAAATATATTATCACATTTTTATAAATTTGCTTCCATATCTTTTGTTCCTCACTCATTCTAGGATAAATTAGGAGAAATCTAAGTAGAAGCATCCTTTAGTTTCCTTTTGTTTAAAAACATGTATTTTTTTGCAAATTTTCGTAAACCAAAAACAACTAAGCATTTTTTCTGAAAGTAAATTTAGCTTAAGACTAAAATAAAATTAAAAATTAAATTAATTAATTATATGGTAATTTATACATTTGTGGTAAATATATAATAATATATATTTTAAAAAAACATCTGTTTTTTTTTATGTTTATGGGCTAAAGCTGAACACTGGACTAAAAGGAACTGACCTGTAAGGAAAACTCTTGTTCCAAGAAGACTAAATGTTGTAAATGTATTATTGGTACACACAAAACGCATAGCACTGCCACCCCTGCACATAAAGCTAGGATTAATGAAGCAATATGTAAAAGCTTTAAACAAAGACGGATGCTTTAGATATACGGGGTGAAATTGAAAGTTGTACACATATTTTAATCGACATTTATACTCTTTAAATAGATGCTAAATACCTAAACTTTTTTTATAATAAAGTTACTGGTTTGAGAGCTACACAATTTATAATTTTTGTTTGAGAGCCACTGTATATTTTTAAACTTGGCGCTCACACTTAATGGCACGTAGGCGTCAACCAATCTGACGCAACGACGAAATCGAATAAAAAGGTTAGCGCGATTTTCATAACTGTCAAACATTTCAATGTCAAGATGACTTTTAGCTGTTTTGTAATTTTGTCTTGCCAAAAGTACTTGCAAATTTGAATTTTGTGATCAATACGCAATTAAAGTTCGCAATGATGTTTATTATTGTTTTTTATTTGGTTATCAGTACCCAGGAATCCTACAAATGATTGCCCCAGTGTGTTAATAAACTGAAAATCATAATCGCTGGAGGCCTGGCCTCGTAGTGTTTTCATTGCATTAATTAAAAAAATAAATGAAAAACGGAGGTAAACTATTATTTATTAAAAAAAACTAAAATTTTATTTGGACCGTTTAGAAACTAGAGAAGTTGCTTGAAGTGACGACCGCCGTTTAAAATACACGTGTTTGTTCTGCGAATCCAATTGTTTTTAATGGTGTTCATGACTTGATAATTTTGACGAATCTGCAAAGCAGCATTATTGATTCGCTACTCCAAATCTTCAACAGTGCTAACTGGTGTGGCATATATTAGTTGCTTAAAGTGACCCTACAAAAAAAAGGATTTAGGTCAGGTGAACGAGGAGGCCATAAGATAGGTTCGGTACGACCTATTCAACAAACTGGAAATCTCTCGTTCATCTAGGTAGTAACTCGGCGTGCTTAATGAATAGGAGCCCCACCAAGCAAGTACCACAATTCTTGTCGCACATCTAGCGGAATGTTGTCAAGAAGTCGAGGCAACACATTTTCCAAGAAATTTAGATATCCGTAGTTGTTGGTTTTAGCAAAATATGAGGACCAACAAAATGCCCTCCAACAATGCCTATCCACAAATTAATAGAAAATGTTTGTTGGAAATGATTTTCGCGGATGAGATGTGGATTTTCATCACTCCAGGTGTGAGTGTATCAGCTATTAAAAACGCCATTTCTGGTAAAAAGCTTCATTAGTGGCCAAGACGCGAGTAATAAAATCAGGATTTTCAAAGTGCTGATTAAGAACCCATTCACAAAACTGCACTCCCTAAGGAAAATCGGTTGGTATGAGAGCTTGAATTTTTTGGACATAAAATGGATCCAAAATTTTTTCTTTCAACGTTTGCCACACCAAAAAATGGGATACTCCGACCTTAACGGCAAGGCGTCGTGTTGCTTATTTCCGGCCGTTTTCAATTTCCTGAAGTATCAATTCTTCTGCTTCTAACGTATGATTTGTCTGCTGACGACCAATGTCAATAGTGTTCATTTTAAATGAGCCAAATTCTCTTAAATGACGAACCATATTACCAAAAGTACGTTTTTTATTGGGCAGTCTGCGACAAGGCCAACGTTCACGAAAGAACCTTCGCGCCAGCGTGGCGTTTCCGCGAGCACGACCTTAGATAACTAACTAACTAATAACTTTTTTAAAATTCCAACAGATTTTTTTTTTAAATATAAACTATTGTACGATATATGGGTGGGTATTCAATATTTATTTGACAAACACTATCGTCGGTTAAAATATCTGAACAATTTTAGGACTGATAAATGATATTTTTAATGGCCCACAGACCAGAATATCAGTTAACGATTAAAATTTTACTACTTTCATGACAGAGATTGAGAAAATTGTGTGGAATGCTTTTGTGTGGGTTATTAAAAATTTCTTAGGCAAAAAAGGCTAATATTTACTTCGAATATGTTGAAGAGATGGTATCACGTTTCAAGCGATTTGGATGCAACATGAGTATAAAGTCCACTTCTTGCATAGCTATTTGGACGTTTTTTTGAAAATCTAGATGATTTAGATGAAAATCGGTATCAGGGTCGGTGAGATTCACATATGATGGTAGATTACTGCTCAGGCATTCAAACCAGCATTGCTAAATTTAACGAAAAAAAAAAACAACATAAAATAAATCTGAATGAAGTTTAGACAAGTGTTATTAAACATAAAAGTGCAAAATTATTATTATTTTTCAAAAACACTTTTTCATCATATCTTCAGAAGTAGAGCTGATATCTGGCGCATCTACCGTTTTCACCAGTCACAAATTTGAAACTTTGTTTTGTTTATCGCTTTGTTCTGATATACTCTTATAAATGAAATTTCTTATCGATAAGAACTACATTTATGTATATATGTATGTAGTTTTCTTGCATTTTATTATTTTTATTATTATTTCCTAAATCTGGGTAAAAAATATTTCCATGCAATGATTAGATATGACAAAAATATTTACAAAATTGAGAAAGTATTCACATTAAAACAAACAACAAATATTAATTTAGCATCACGAAAACATACGCAAGGGGAATTTAAATAGTTTGGACCTGCCACAGAATTAATTACCATCTGTAATTACTCAGAAGTAATAAATATCGGTTTGCTCTATTTAATTTCAGCTGGTTGTAGAAATTTAATAATTAATTAATCTTAAATGTGTTGTGTGTACCTTCTAAAATCTGTAAGAAACAAAAATATTTTATCTACTGATAAATGTTTTGAATATAAGTGACCTAATTTTTCCAGCAAAATTTTGGTAAAAAATTGACGAATGTAATTTTCTAAAGGCAACAGCTACGTGTTAATTTTTACACAAAATTTAAAAAAGAAATTAGACCACGAATTATTTTCGGCTAGACAATTTATAGAGGAAATTTTTATTAATAATAACTATAACTCCGATTACTTTTTTAATAACTCCAGTTAAAACTTTGTTTTGTGCTAAGAGTGTGTATTAGATAATAGTTTTAGAAACTTGATGACAAAATTTATTTGACGCTTGCGCCGCAGCTTATTTTTTCGTTAAGTAACAAATTCTATTGGAAGAAATTTAAGTAATTTAGTCATTTGATTGACTAACAATTTTTGTGTTAAATATTAAAATTGACAATGTAATGTTCGTTTTAATTAAATAAATTAAAAAAGTACTTTCTAATTCATTTTAACTATTAATGGCCCTGTTGTGTAGTATTAAAATAATTAAACAGTAGACCCAATAATAATTCTGATTTAAATTCAAAGAAAATACGTATGTTGTAAAATGTTAAAAGTTAATTATAGTTTATTATTACAGGCTTCTGTCGACGATGAAATCTTCCAAATACACCCAGGCCAGCACGCCTAACGACAACGAGTACCGTGACTACCAAAACGTGGGCGTGACTCTTCTCCCTGATGATGGCAACCAGAACTTGGAGGGTCACCGCAGTTCGGATTTCCTCCTCAAGGGTACATATGACCCTTTCCGACCCCCTGACAGGTACAGTCCCGAACGCAACGCTAACCGCTTCCCTGTGGACATTGAGTTGTGTAACTGTACCAAAGAAGTCGTGTTCAAAGCGCCCCCGATGGTGATGAATCGTTCCTTCAGTACATTACCAAAATTCGATACAACCAGCTTGAGTCAGTTTAGTTTGGACAGGAAAATGGCCAAGTTTCCGCAACGACACCACAAGCTTGGCTTCTCATGTGAAATGCAGAAACGGATTCAGAGCCCGGAAATCATCAACATTCATCGGGGTCCAAATAATGCGCTTTATGATGGTTACGGTGATGAGAACTGTGCGATAAAATCAAGTGCGTATGATAAGGAGTTTAAGTGCGACGATTATGGCTTCAGGAGAGGACATCCGTTTAGGACCAGCTCGAGGTATGTTTGTCTTTTTTGTACGATTTACACAAGAACAAAATCGACTGATTTATCGGGAGCTTTTTGTGAGGTGACAGATTATTATTCGAACAAAAAAGGAGTTGTGCAGAGGGAATGACCTATTTTGTTTTAGAGCAATATTTAAGTTTCTTTAAGAAAGCATGCAAGTTATGAGGTTATGACAAAGCAGTCATTTTCACAAAACAGTTAATCGAATTATTCATTTTGTGATGTGTTGTAACTGTGCAGCTAACATCATGTATTTCGATTTTTGTGTGGTTAGAGCTACGCAATTTAATTACGAGTTAGAACTAGGATCAGTTAAAGCACGCTTTTGATCACAGTGAAATTCATTTTAAATATTTACCGCTCTTTGACACTTCTAATAACGAGAAGATGCTACAAACGAGACCGCTAATTTGTAACGCTAATAAATGAGTGAGATCCAGCGCCCGTTGGGGTGTTTCACCTAGGACTAGAATAAATTACATGTATTTGTGTTTACATTGGACAGGGTAAAGTTTGACTTTCGGCTTAGTTTAGCGTTAGGAAATTTTTTGCTTAAATTTTAAAGTATTAATTGATTAAATCAGAACTATTTTGACCGTATGAATGCTGTCAAAATTAGTAACTATGTTTAGGTGACAAACCGTTTAATATTCTTAGAAAGAGAACTTGACTGCGTTAAATGTTAAAAAAAAAAGATTTGAGGATCTTTGGATTATAGCTATAGACCATCTGCCTATTTACGTGTATATTTAAACTCCCCGTAATGCAAAATAAAACAACCACATATAATGTGATAATGTTATAGATTTGTAACCGCTAATAGTGAATTTTAAATCAAAACATTTTTTTTTGTTTTACTATCGCATCTATTTATCTAAATTATCTGTGTTCGACTGCGGAATGATTCATTATCATTTGAAAAATACAGGATTTAAAATAACCGTATGCGTATTGAATACATTGCTGCTAAACAACTTTTAGAAATATGATAATAAAATTTAAATTAAATTAATTAAATATAACTAACAACTGTTTATTTTTTTTGTTATCTTTTATCATGATAAAGCTGCCTAGCAATTGACGCCAGACTAGTTTCTAACACTCTGTACATTTCATGTTTTCATTTTTTTTTGGTTATACAGGATGACTTATAAAAGTAAACAATTGTTTACCATCGTCATCCGTTTGTTAAAACAAGTGGAAACCAATTTTCCATGGTAATTTAGTTATCAAGAATTACTACAGTAACAAATGTATACAACAATTTGAGTTATATGCTTCAAATTAACCTTTTGTTTAGACTGGAACTACTTTAAGTTCATTCTGTAATTTTACTTCAACCCCACTACTATTAAAATATTTTGAATAAGTTTTCTCATTAGATTTTTTAGAACGTGCAGAAAATAGCACATTTTTTAACCTCTTAACTAAAATGTTATTGTTTCCTTGAATATGGATCAAGAATATCCACCTTCAAAAAAATGATAAATACATACATATTCCAGACCCAAAAATACGCTTTCTATTCACCCAAAAAGATGAAGTATTATTACTAGTGTTTTATTTTTAGAAAATATTATTTGCACGGTGTTATTGTATTATTTATGCTTATATTATATTATTGATGAATTATTACACATTTTTTTTTTCAAATAGATTATAAATTAGTGTAAAATGCATAATATAAAATTTGTTTTATAGATGGATGAAGTCTTTATTCTTCATCATATTCATCGTATTCAGATTTCTAAAAATGGAACGTCTTATATTTAGCAACAAATTTTAATTTGTATGACGAATTTAACAATATAATGGAAACAAGTCCTGGTAAAAAAATGAATGCACTTTTGGTTCCTCTATGAAAAATTAAAAAAATAAAATTAGTTTTTGGTGTTCTAAAAATAATTCTATTTGGGGTATTTATTTTAATAAGCCCGTATTATTAAAATTATTATACATAATTCAAAATGTATAGGTAAAAAGTATCTATTTATTTTGAAAAACATATCTATTATTTATTTATTCAATAGATTTAATATATAAAGTACGACTGGCAGCTAGTTAAATTAAATAATTCTTTTTTTAAAACATACGTTGTAATAGTTTATTTCCCATATTTAAATAAATCAAGATTAAAAATAATCTCATCAAAACTGCAATAATTCATTCTTTGTAGAAATTCATTCTAATATTTATTCATATTGTGGTAATTTTTTTTTGTAAACGCGAGGAACAATGTGAAGTTGACCGCAAAAATTAAATTAAGCGTATTGTGAAAACTATCAAGATACCACATTATAATTTAATTTATCTGTTTTCCAGAAATTTTACAAAATGAATTATATAATATTTATGATACATTTTTCTTAACTCGCTGTGATGTACTGTGTGTGTATACAATATAGATAATTCTAAATATTGTCCATATTTTTATTTAGTATAAACACAATTTCTTCTTAATAAAATTTTATCCATTTCCAATTTTTATCCAATTCTTCTTATTTTTTTACGAAAGTCTTGCATTTTCTTGCTTAACCTTCGTTACCATTTTTTACATTTTGACATGCAATATTTAATACAATATTAAAAAATCTATAATACCGTCAAAATTGATGTTCACGACTAGCACTTGCAGTGAAAATATTACATAAATACTAAAAAATACATTAATTATGAACAGTTTCAAATAGTAAATGTTTTTAAATAGAAATGTATATAGATTATTAGATTAAAAAACCTAAAAATGTAAACCAATAAGATCATCTGATTCTAATTCAAAAAATATAGAAAATAATCCACCAGATTTAAAGGGTTGAAAAATGTCAAAGAATTGAAACAATTTATCTAAATCTAAAAGATTCTCATATTATCATTTTCAAGAAAAATAGAAATTTTGAAGAATAAATTGAAAATTTTAAGAACTAACTAAAAAATCTTTTGAAAAATTCTAATATCTATGTATATAAAAGAATCCAGAGCATCCGTTTTGAACAAAATATCCGAAAAATTGTAAAAACGAATTTCAAAAATTCAAAGTACCTAAATAATTTTTTTGGATATTTCGTTGTTGCGGTATTTTGAAATGACAACATATCACAGTACTCATAGACTTATTTTATATAATTGCCAATTTTTGTCCAAAAGCTGTTGGTAATTTTAGTCACAAATATTGATAAAAATATGACCATTTATTTTGTTATATTTCATAACTGGTTTTTGTATTCCTTATTGTTTTTCTATCTACATTAAATTGTTGTTCAAACACATAAATTTTAGTAGGTAGTATACATTTGTCCTAGATTTAATTTTGTAAAACAATGCCATAAAGCAGAAAACGGAATTACTTTAGAACATTATTTTGTAAAACTGGCAAGTTTCCATGATCTTAAAAACCCAGTAAATCCACATTAGTTTAAAAAAAGTACAGTAATAAAATTGAAAATTCAAACATTCTTTATTGTTCTATATCTTCAAAATAAAGGAAATATTCACCGATTTTTGATTGTTTTTCTCGTATCATTAGTTGCGAATTTAGCAAAAAAAACTTAATATTTTATTAAAATTTGAAATTAAGCTTTTATACCAGTTCTAGATAATTATAGCTGAGGCAATGCAATGCGATTTTAAGAGAGTTAAGAGAGTTTAAAGTACTTACCACTGTTCACGTCATGTTTAACATTTTATTCTTAATCATAAAATATTGCACTCAGAGAAACGATCTCTTTATTTTTGTTACCAAATGCATAAAGTACTTCAACATAAGGTTCTCTAAATAATAAATCACTGTTTTCTTTTTCAGCTCATGCGACAAACATAAATTTTTCATGATTCAGAAAAATAACAATACTGAAAAATTTAAATGATATTTATTAGATACGCTATAGGGGCGCTGGAAAAATTAGTATAAACATTATTTGACTAATAATATAATATTTACATTTTTTTACTGCAAAACTTTGATATGAGATGTTACGGATAATAATATAAACAGTGATTATTACTTTTAACGCTTTTTGCACGTTTGTAGTAAAAATAGTATGTTTAATTAGAGGAAAAAAAAAACTTACTACTACTGCAATTGAAGATTTATGCTAGCTGTCTGTTAGTAGAAATAACAATGTTGATTGTAAACTTCTCCAAGTTCATGTTCATTTTTTTTTCATTCATTTTTTTCTCTTCTAGTGGACGAGGGTCGATCCCCCAGGCGGAGCTTTGACAGGTTCTTCCGCTTACATCTATGAATAGCGAACTATGTTGTATTGGAAAAACACTGCCCTAATAGGCTGATTAATCCCAGGAGAGACCCTCGATTCTCTACCGTTCCCTTCGCAATCGATAAATTCAAATTTATTTGAGTAATGAAATTCCCTGAAAAAAGTAACTTTAAACCTCTGATTTTATTTAAAATTTAATCGGCTCTACGTTACGGAACTTACCCCGGCTCGACATAATTTATTACAACTTTAATGCCTCCCTCAATTACGGAAAGCTTTCAAAATAATTAATTAGTTGTGTTGCTGCTATTAGACGAAATTGTTCCACATAAAGGAGCTTTTAGCATTTTTATCGGAAATATTTATCACGGGAGCTTTCGTGGGCGAAAAACTAATTCCGGTGGTGGCGTCCTTGTAGACTTATTTATTGCAATGCATGTAAACTCTTTGGTAATTAAAATTAGGAAGCAGAATGTTACGGAATTAAAGCTCGTTTGCTGCATCTTGTTAACAACCAACGGTTCTAATACAATGCGGAGATAGAGCTGAACTGATATTTGATAATTCGTCTGTGGTGCATTTGCGGTTTTGTTTGTGCAGAATGTCTCATAAATGATTGTGAGGTCGAACTAGTTAATTGTATTAATAAAATTTCAAAGCAAGAATGTTTAGTCGGGTTCTAGTAGTTGGTTCTGTCTTTTTTATATACTCCAGTCGTCAGTAATGTTAAATATTCATTAAACTTAATTAAATTTACAATCTAATATCTTCATTCACTTTTGTGATTATTTCGCAGACGCTTTTATTAATTACAATTATTATATTAAACAATGGAAACTATTTTCACTGTAATATATTCTTAGGTCAAATGACCTAATATCACGATGATTGAATCACCAAGGAAAATTCCTTGGTGATTCAATCATCGTGATATTCATCAGCACGTTTGATCGCTATAAAAAACAAGATGAATTATAAATCCCGCCAACTTTTTAGATTCAAACTTGGTTCAACTTCACTCCATCCAAGTTTTATTGCCGAAAGAACAACTCGAGCCGATAACATTTATTAAATCTCGTTTCACGGCCAAACTCATCACAGAAACAATAATTTTAAATTTTCCCAATTACGAGTTTAATGAAATTCGTTATCCGCGTTTAAAAACTCGGAAAATTATAAATTTCCCGCCCAGTCCCAATGAAGTTATCACATCGAAACAACTTATCTTCCTTTTAAGTGAACTTTGAATTTCTTTGTTAAACATGAGTTCAGTTTTTCTTTTTTAAACACATGTTTTCCTTGTTAGGATGTGTCACTAATTTGATTCCAGTAATTGACAGTAACGAAGCTCCCTTATCGAGTTTAATCGCATTAAAAAGAGCAGGAAGACAGTTTGCGATTGTCGGAGTGATCACAGTTTTGAAAGTTGCAATACCCAGAGTTGATTATAATCAAATCTGGAAATGGGGAGAAAATTATGCCGCTCAAAATGTCTAAAACTGCACTTCCTATCTGACCTACTTACTACAAACTAAATTAAACAATTTGCGCAAATTTAGGCTGAGGTTGTTGGGATTATATATACACCGTCCTAAAATCTAGAGTTGCCGTTCTGATCCGTCCCTTGCGGCTTCAAAGATAATTTTCTAAATTGTGTAATAATAATGGATGTTACCTTTTACAATAACATGTACAGTTTAACAATAACATGCACTTAGATGTTTTGTTTAGAAGTTTTCAGTCTAATGTCAGCGCAGGGAATACTAATATGTGTCTCTTTAAAGTTAGTATTAATTAACTTGAATATAGTGAGTTCTGAGTCACGGTTGGATTACTTCTTAGTTATTAGGCTCAAGAGAACTTGAAACAACAAAAATTGAGCATAACTAGATACTATATTTTACTGTAACAGTAATTGCTCCGGAAGATTTTTCTTTTTGTCAACAATTATATTGTTGATTTGTCATGTGATTGCTTTAATCCAATATCAACTTACTACTTTGTAGAAATGACCAATCATGACGTGATTACTCGTTTGAGTAAGTAGCTTATCAAGCGCAAAATTACACGAGATAAGTTTGCTGTTTCCGCAAGTAGCTCTGTGTTCTCAATTGATCATATTCATTTTTATGTTTAGACCAAAACTCATTCATATTTCAAGGTAAGTTTTGTATATATATAATATAATGTATAATATATATAAATATTGGTCGACATGTTTTAATAAACTTTTTACTTTAAAACAACCAACAAGAGCATGTCCCTAGGCATACAAAAATTTCATTGTATTTTATTATATAACAACAGAAGGAAAACAATAAATGGAGATAGCGTACGTGATTTGATGAATGTCGCAATTCGTGAGAAAAGGCTTTGTTGAGAAAAGAAAAAAATCTGTTATATCCGGGCAATGTGCCATCACAAGTCTGTTATTGCGCTGGCTCGAATTCAATAACTGGACGTTGAATTGCTCTATACTCGTCAGAATTCGCCTTGTCTGACTTCCGTTCATGAAAAAGTTTGCTCTGGTAAGAAATATAGTGCCACGACTTTACAAATAATGAGTGAGTGTGTCTATAAGACAGTTTACTCGTGTACGAATAAAAATAATTACATCTGATCTCCGTTGGTCAACACAACATTCATTTGGAGCGATTTATTCTAATACAACTACAATTATTTACAGAAAACTGATGTCCCAAGAAGTTTTTTTTTTTTTAATTCAAGTGGGGCATTTAATATTTTGTTTCTGATCAATACCGTTTGTACTATAATCTGTATAGCTAGTTGCTTTTTCTGATTTTTGGATGCTTTAATTTTTTTCTGCTTGGTTTAAGTTACTTACTTTGTTACTTGCGTATCTAACTAGACTATTTTAAATTTAATATTATGACAATAATCATCTTTATTTCCATTAACATAAAATCAATCACATGTAAAAATGGATTTTCCCAAAGAAGAGATTTACGAGAATTGTCGTATAAACATTGTAACACATAAAAGTAAAAAGTTTTCTCACTAAAAGAGAATATTTTCTTCCAAGCGTTAGTCTTCTATGAAAATCTCCGAACCTGTAACCACTTTCATACTCTTCTGTGGTTTTTGATAACATCAGCAATATTTGTTGAGCAATGCGAAAACCTCATCTTAAAAATAATTTTACCTTCTTACCTACATTTACTCCACTGAATTTTGTGAGCAATCTGAATTTCCGTTTCTTCTTAAATACAGTTGCCGAGCTACAATCTTCCATTACATCAAAGTATTTTTTACACAACGATGATAAATGCGAATCGATTTAGAGAATGTTAGGAAGGTATTACTTTTACATGTATTATTGCATGCAGACGTAAAGCAAGATTTCCTATTTTATAATTACCAAATACTTAATACGTCAATATATATATATATATATATTGTCGTTACTGATATCTAATATAACCTAAAGTACTACTTAAGAAGACGGGACTTAAAAATCAATTTCCAAGGGAATGAATGAGAGGTTGAGATTGAAAGTAGATATATATATGTTTTTGCAACATATAATTTATATTGTGTGTTATTATAATAATTTATATATATATATATATATATATATAAATACCCATTTTCATGTTTAAAGATCAACCTCATTGTAGAAATTTTCAAATTTTGTGTATCTACTCATATATGTTTAAACCTTGAAAGATTGAAACAATTTATAGAACCTTAAAAGTTCGACATATTCATTAATTATAGAAAGCTTAGAAAATCGGCAAAATTTAAAATGTTGAAAGAATATAAGAAATAAAAAATTAAACATTTAAAAGATGTACCTACAAGTTGTGATGTGATACAAGTTACAAAAAAATAAAAATCTACGATTTCAAAATATACAAAATTCAAAAATGAAAAACTCCAAAAAGTTTGTAGAATATCGGATATTTATAAAATAGTGACAAGAGTATTAATTAAATAATTTTAAGAATCGAACGATTGCAAAGGAACAAATTAAAATAAAAATAGAATAAAAAATCACAGCGTTTGGATAATCATAGAGCTTAATAATTGTTTATGTAACAAATAGAAAAATATAAGATTTCCTCACAGGTCTGCTTCTGTTAGCAAATTTTACCTATTTTCTTTTCAATACTGAATTTCTTTGGCTGCTCTTTGTTTTTTGCTGGAATGTTAAATTAAATTGGAATCTTTCATAAAATTTTCAGAGCCGCGTATAACTGTACAAACTATGGAATAGCTTATTTTAAAAATTATGAGTTTGACAGTTAATTAAGATTTTTTATATTACCTTAGAATCCATAATTTATAAAGTAAACAAAAAAAGGTTAAATCGCTTCCTACTTTGAAATTATGAAAAACGAATCAATGAAACTGATTTTTAAACACAAAGCTGAACATAATACACAAAGAGCGAAAAGACTAAAACGACGCACGAAGGAAACCAACATAATCTGAAATGATAGATAACACCGTTATTAGGTTTTTATATGACTTTTGCACTGACATATTTTCATATATTAACTGGACTCTTTTTATGGCATGTTAATATATCTAGTCTCGGCTCTTTATTTCCCTAGATGCTTTGTAAATAACATTTGATAAAAAAAAGTCTTTGCCATCTTTGCCTTTTTAAAAACCATTTAAATATTGTTAAAATAAATAATAAAAATGAAAATCTTTTATGTTTATTCCTTAGATATTTTCAAGTACCTTGGTTACTATATGACTTGCAAATGGTGGAGGCGTTTGTGAATGGCACCACCTCTCCACACTCCTGTTTGCCAACTGTACGATTTTCTTTGTAAATAAACACTCTGACTGTCACCTCAGCACCGATGCGAGTAAATAAAGTCTTCGGAAGCACGTGCAGATCAGATGGGAATTTATCCGGAATTTACGACGACATTATCGACTGCAAACAGACAACAACTAAACGTCGCAAATTATCGTTGAAACGTACGTGTTTCCAGTCACTACTGATCCTCCTTCAAAGTTTTTATTTGTTAATAAACGATCAGCACTAAAGTTGGTTGCATGATGCGTGCATTGTCCATAACAGAAAATAAAAACGAAAAAGTCGTAAACAGGCCGTAAAAATCGCTCTTAATGGAGATGTTGGTTTTCATGAAATATTCATCTGTTTTAGATCCAGTCATGGTCATCCAAAGAGAAGACCAGCAGGGGATGGTATGGACGCGGAAATGGACGACCCGGAAATCATGTTCGAGATGACAGAGCACTTCAAAGATTGTCAGTGCGCTTGCGACCATGTCGTCTACAGTCCAAGCTACACTGCTTGTTTGCAGGTTGGTGGTGGTTTCTTATTTTCGATAGTGTTATAAGTTTTTTTTCTTTTAATTGGGGTACGTCGATTACCTCCATCTTTCCGATATGTTTCTCAGCAAATCTGGAGCATTGTCTTTAACGGACGATTAAGTTCGCACTCAATCAATGATGGGACATAGGGGATCAAAGAGGCGTAACGAACGTTTTGGAGATTATACGCTTGCTTTGTTCAGGAGACAAACAAAGGAAATTTTGTGGATTTCGCATCTATCCGATTGCGAACAAAAATAGGTCAAGAATATTTAAGGAAGAATGACTAGTGCAACTGCTGAATCCTTGAAAAATAACAGAAACGTTGGGATTTATAATGACACCACATCCAATATTACTAAAGTGTCAAAATAATAAATCTTTCAATAGGTCTGAACTTGGGCTTCCTCGCAAGCTTTAACGATTTGAAAGGGGTTAAAGTATAAAGCGAGTGACATTAAGTGAAAGTGCGGCGCACTTTTGAGAGTTTTTTACCTTTTGCTTTCACTTTGCAAGGTGTTTTTTCTTTGTAGTTTCATTAATAACAATCACCGTAACTAAAATATGATGTCAGTTGTTTCAACATTGTTTATGTACTGTCTCATAATTATTTGAGCATTTAATTTTATTCAAATGTCCTTTATGTATGTATGTAGGTCGTGCAACTTTAATTATCATCAATAAAGAGCTGGTAAAAACACGGTAGAGTGAGTGTTTCGTCGTAAAGGTGTAAATAATATAATAATAATATAATACCTGCTCGTACTTTTTATGAGCAATGATGGGAAGTGGCAAATACACGTTTCCATATTATAGTATAAATTTACGTTTTCGGTGTACCACTTAAATTAATATGTGGACCTATTAAAATTGTATGAACGGAATGAGATGAAATACAAAGATAAGAGTGGGTCTTTCTTTGAGGTTTGTATATTATTTTATTCACAGACATATTAATATTAGTAACTACTCTTACCTAAGTATAAATGGCATATTATAAAATGTTTTCTGTCACACATTTTTGTCACAAATTCATCAAACGCTTGACGTTTATAAATGTAAATTTTAGTATACCCTTTACCGGAATAAACGTTAATGCAGCTATTTTTATTATTTTGTTAATATGTAATAATCCACCTACCAGGAATCTCTGGGTGAGCATTTTCTTACAAGAAGCGAGCGAGCGAGTTATATCTTACTAAATAATTGTTCTACAAAATAATTTCTGTCTAGGAATCATACTTTGTCCGCATCCCTATCAGACACACTTTTTTTAAACGCCATCTTTAATATTTACAGTCGAATTTTAAAATTTTCAAACAAAAATTTCGTAATAGTTATTTATAGGCTTATTTCGAGTAAAACTTTAAAGTTTTAAGCACAAAGTGCTGTTTGCCGTGGTATAACATTACATATTAACTACTAGTGTTCGTAATTCCTCTGATCCAATTCATATGGAAAAAACAGTTTTCATTGCTTTCAACTGTAAATACAAAACGATATTTAGGATAAATTGAAGTTTTTTTTTAATTCTTAGTCTGTTGTCTTTTAACTCATAATAATTGGTTTCAATAGTTTAAGTTTAAAATTTTGAATGATTTAGAAGCAACCATTTTTAATTAAAACAATTAAATCGGTAATCATGAATAAAAAATGCTGTTTACGTTAAGAAAAGTTTTAAACTTTGCTGACCGCAATATTGAAATCTAAAAACTTTAAACAAAAAAATAGTGCAAACTAAGTTATTAAATCAGGTAAGGTAAGGCTTAAATAAAAGGTAACTAAATGTTTGATTTTGTGCACAGGGTACGAACAACGCTTTTTAAAGCGTTAATGCATTTTTAAAGTATATTTTTCCGTTCATGAAGATTCCCCGGCGAACCATTATTAGCAGCGGTTTTAATTAAAGAACAAAAAATGCACAAAAAAATGTAGGGAGGAGTAGGAGTTTGTTACCTATTAATTTCTAAATATTTTTAATTATAGGGTATAATAATAATCACGATTGTGGTCGCTAAAGATCACACGATATGTCAAAAATACAACCTAAAATTTTAGATATTATTGTTGAAGAGCTAGTATTAAGTGTCAGACGACTGGTTTTACAAATGTGTACTTTATCACTTGTTGTGCGAAGAATTTTTCGCGCCAAAAAAATTTAAGAAGATATTGGTAAATTAGACTTTTGTCACTCTAATTGCATTTACACGGATAAAGCTTGATCTTACAACAAAGTGTTTGGGGTAATGAAATTTCACATTGATTCAATCTTCTCCGTTACCAATTAATGCGTGTGGAGAATCAGATAACAACACCTTACGGTTTGACTATTTGTTTAATGTGGTAGCTTGACGAAATCGACCAGTTTTGGGACTAGAAAAAACTAATGTGTGATTTTTTTGTTAGATTACTTTAAATAATTATTTCATTCTCTGTCAATCTACACGGTTACAAAATTAACGAACACGTTGAACATTTTTTAAAGAATCTCGGGGGCGACATTCAAAATTGCAAAATTTAAATTGATCTAAATCGTATTTATGCCAGTTTTGGCACTAATTCACAAAAAAATGTCTGATTTATTTACGTGGTAGTAGATCTGTAGGTATCTACTAGAAATGTTAAGCACTTGTGACTAGAAATTCATTATTAATGTACCAAATTGAGAATGTAACAAATTCTTACTTGGTTAATAAGTTTCAGAACACGCAACAAAGGAATAAAATTTCAAATAAAAAACCCAACTAAGTACGTTTTGTTTGCACGCTTCTTGCTTCATAGGTTTATCAGTTTCCTCGTCGCATTCTTACTTAAAGCATCTTGTAAAATGTCTAGAGTTTGTTAACATCGGCATTTTCATTTCTAAAATGAGTGACTGAGCGAGGTCGCATTATTGAGATGGGAGATGGGTTTTCTCATTCCGAAAAATTGCAATTTGCGTAGGGATAATGCAAACATTGTATTACGCCTTTGAAGGACATGGTCTGAAGAAAGACGTTTTGAGCTTCGTGGAGGATCTTGGCCTCATAAAAAAACACCAATCACGAAAAATAGTGCTTCAGAAACAAATTTTTTACAACACGAGCGATTGGAAATTATAGAGACAATGTTTGAAAGAGTATTGAAAAAGTCTGTGTATGTCAGTCTGTTTGGTTGCCCAAACAGACGCTTGAGCCTTTTCAAACGTCTTTAAAATCAAAAATGCCAACTTCCTAATTTAACTGAATTTTTAATGTTTTCTTGCTCGGGGTTGTTACAAGACTCTCTTAAAAACTAACTTACAACTATCTATTACTAATAGGGTGTGGGGGAGGCGGCACGCCTGCGCCTTGCAGCGCCCATTTGACTTTGCCCTTAACACAGTCCATACAAAATTTCAGATTCTACAGTTACAGACGACTCACACCTCTTCATTGCGTTTGGACGCTGAAATGGTGCAATGACCAGATAAACTGGAATGGCATCATTCTGATTTTTGCGATGAACGTTCTTCTTTACGTCGCTAACATACTTCCATAATAGCTCATCAGATCTGTGGAGCATTTAATATGTCAGAGATATGATTAGGACAAGGTTGCGGGATTAATCTAATTTCCAGAAAACTCACAGGATTCTTGCAATTGCATTCAAGAAGCTTGAGATAAGATACCACAGTATGTCTCAGAATGCATTAGAAATCATGAAAGATCAACTTTTTATTGATTTCTTCTAATTAATTTTTAATTCTTTTTTGACGAAAGTTTAATTATCTTTATGTTATACAAAAGTTTGCTATTAATTTCAACGAAAATCACCTGTAATTTCTGAGTGTAGGTCTTTCCTTCAAATTATTGTACAAGCGACAATCAGTTTTAAAAAATACTTTTTTCACCTCCGACTGCAGCTAGAAACGAAGACGAAGTCGCACATCGGGTATGAACTTTTCCGTTGCTTATTCGGCTTTTTTTTTGCAGCTGCGCCGAGAACTTGGTGCAAAATTCTGCACCGTTGTATGTTGCTTTGAAAGCATTTTGATTATCCAGTGATGAATTATTAAAGAGTCTAGCCAACATAATCGCTAAGTCACTACGCATTTAATGTATTGCTGTTAAAAATATTCATAAAATATTCAAATTTTTTACCAACGTTTTGAACAATATGTGTAGGTTACTGTAAAAAACAGGTTTGTCTCGTTAACCAAAGGTAAGTTAAAAATGACTGTAATTGTTTGAAAATAAGTATTACCATTATTTTAAAAGATAGAAGTTGTGCACTACTATTCCGACATAAAAAAAGATATTTTTTAAATTAGGTCGTTAACAAGACGGTTGATGGTTATTTCACTTTTTGAGCAATTACAAAATTTTCGCGTTAATTCGCTCGATTAATCTTATTAAACTTAAATTAGAGAAACTTTTGTTTATAAAAAACATGATAAACTTTTTGCAATTATCGCTACGCGTTACACACTTAGTTAAAGTAGAGATTGATTCTTAGAGTCTTCTTGGAGTAAATAAACTCTTCTAAAGAAGAACTTGCAGTAAATAACGTGTTCTATTTGCACAAATTAATTGGTTTGTAAGAAGTCATCGTTACAACTTCTTTTAAGTTACCTATAAGGAGCTAATTAGTTAGCTTTGGTTTGTCTAACGATCGGGCTTTCAAAATTGGAAAATTGCCAGCGGCAGAGGTCAGAGTCATTTAACGAAAAATCGCTATTCGATTCGATTAAATATTAAAAGCTTCAAACGTTCGCTCATTTACATCTTGGCAAAGTTTATAATTTTAAATACCCAGTTTAATTTATTTTAACTTTTTGGTAATTAATTACTAACGGTTCAAAGCGATATTTGATGAACGATTTTTATTAAAAATTTTAATAGTTCTCATTGACCGTTTTCGCTAATTAAATTTGCGAATATGCTCTGGATTTAGTTTTGCTTAAATTGCTAAAGTGTTAAAATGATTGAAAGTCATTAAAATTTAGGTCGGAAAGTCAGTTAGTGTGACAAGTCAATAGAGAGAACAGACAATGTAAATTGTTCATTTTATTGATTATCTTATTTAGGACCGTTTTAGCACTGGCAACAAAGATGAAATCGATAAATTCTTGTGCAATTTGTGTTTCAACTGACTTATTTGTTGCATTTAATGAGGGAACGAACAAGAATAAATTCGGCTGGTTCGTTTTGTTATTGCAAATTCCGGAATTAAACGAATCTCACTTTTTACTCTCTCATTAAGGTCGGTTTATTTTCCATCCGCTATAAAAAACTCATTCACAAAATGTGATTTTTTTATTAATAAAAAACAGGAAAGAGCAGATGTCACAGATAATGTTTCATGGAAAAAATTAATGATGATTTGTTTAATTTAGTTCGAGTAAGCGACCGGTTATTGTAACAAAATTAAACTTGTTGGCGCAATGTGTTGCAAATGTCCACCCTTCACCACGCTGATAACCTACCTTCTTCTGTCAATTTTAATAACGTCGTATTACTTTTACAACGCGGCAGGAGTTGAAGTGAGTTCGTGACTTAGAAAGGAGTTTTCTAAGTATTTAATTTCAGAACGATTCAAGACTAATTTCAATTAAATCATGCTCTGCTTTCACGAGTGAGAGTTTCTTAATTAATCTAAGCCTAAAACGGACTTCCCCAAACGTTCAAGTCATCATTGGAAATGTATCTCTACCTTTTGATATCGACACAGACGTCGAAATAACTCTTCAAGGTAATTTAAAACCTTTTAAACTCTCAATTCGATTCTAAGCTCTAGGCTTCAGTAACAAGAAGACAAAAACTTTGATCAAACGTCGAAGTTTGTGCAAAATCATCGAAAATTACATGATGGAAGAGGAAATCTGTCCGATTCCTGCTGGATTTCATAAGATCGGTCCGTTGCAAATCGGCATCGATCTGCCGTTGGAAATGTGGACTTGTAAAAAATTCCATATGGAAATATTAAAAGATGGCAGAGTGGAGGCGTGTAAGATATTCAGGGTTAGAAATATTCCCGACGAGTATATTTGACGGGGAGCGTTTTTAACTTAAGCTTCTGTCATGGTGGAGGTTTATGGATGCGAAGAAGAGCGTGTTCGGACACAGCGAACTCGGATTATTGCGATTATGACATCGCTTGTTTTTTTAGAGGGGTAGTAAAAACACTAAACTTCCATTGGGTTTGTCAATCACCTGCTGGAAAACAATAGATGGCTTAACAAAATGACAGAAGCAAAATTAAATTATTCATTTAATTTTATCTGTGTGAATTTTTAATTAAACGTTCAGATATTTATCACTTTTATCTACATCTAAATTTCTCACATAATATATACAATTAATAACTAATATTACCTAGTAGGTAAACTCTCGAACGTTCAATTGTGGGCCTAAGTGTCTCATACACTTTTTATCCAAAATTGGTTGGTTAACAAGATTTCGTCGTAGAAGCTTTTTTAGAAATTTACTTACCATTAATAGTAATAATAATAATAATAATAATAATAAATAATATTGAATAAAATTTATTGTACAGCAATTTCAGGTTTGTATTTCATATTGGCCTTGGCCGATGTGTAAGCTCCGCTGCGTTCGTTTTCCAAACATTGGCCTATTCTAAAAATCATCAACTTTACATTCTCCTTGCTCAAATATTTCTATTAATTTAGGTTACCAAGCAATTTTCAATGTATTTTATTATGATATTAGCAGACAAAATTAACTGATTTATCCAACACCTCTTTATTATGAAGTCATAATAATGCCCATTATGAATATATTGGAGGGTCTATAAAATACTAGTGGAATTATGAACCCATAATGTAATTCATAAAATTAAAGTTATATGAAACAGGAATTTCAGACAAAATCATTTGTTGAGGTTTACGTTAACATTTAGATTAAAAGATATAAATTTATTTGTTTCATTGTTTTGTCATTTCAATGTCGATTTCAACATGGAATATTTCGTCCACATTCAAGAGGCTGTAATCTTTTATTAAAGTTATTTTATTCCTTGTAATAAGCATCTCTGGATTTCTTCGGTTTACAAACTCGATGTGGCTTCTTCAACATCTTTCGCAACTTTTTCAGTAAGAGAACTTTTTTTTTCATTTCGATTAATGTTAAGTGCAGAAGCAGTTACTTTTTAAAAAAATTCTCAAATAATAAATTTGTTGTAAACAAACAATTTATCATAGCCACCACATGGCAACCTCTTCATAGGCTATCAGCTTTAAACATTAAAATTTTCAAGTTTTATTATTAAAATTTTTGATGATGTTTTAAAAACTGTCACCGAAGGATGTGTTGAATAAAACTATGTACACTTATACCTGTACCTTAACAGCAAATAAGTCACCCCAGAAAAACTAGCCCACTCGAGCATGCTCTCGTGGCTAAACATTTTTTTCGCCGACTTATTTGCCTTATAAGACACTTGGATAATAAATAGCTATTAATAAATTAGATTTTTTAATTGAGACTTATGAAACTTTAGAAGTTTAAAAATAATTGAAGATAAACAAACTACTTAAGTATCCACAAATTTAGTAAAAGACGCCCCCAAACTATGTCATGAATAATGGTATTTATAATGCAATTGAACATAAAAAATATTTTGAGTACGTCAGACACCAAAACTTTGTAAGTAATTGTTTACAATGCAACAAAAAAAAATGGAAATGTGAGGGTTGTAATTCGTTTAATTTACGCATAATGTCGAAAACTTTGAACATTGATACATTCAATAAATTTTCAAACTCTCAGTTATGATATGAAAATTGTGAGTCAATTGATAATATACTGGTAGCGTGTACTCATTTGTGCAAAATTTGTGGAATACCTCCCCGGATTAAGACTCTAAAAAAATTTAGATTTTTTTATTGTAACAATCAGTTCATATTTTTTTAACCTATTTTGTTCTCGTAGGGGTTTCAAATAGAATCTAATTTCTAGGGGATTGTTTTGTTTCCAGAATAAAGTTTTACTTATATTTCAAAACCATTCTGCATGAAGAGAGTGCAATTTATACTACTACTCTGTAAATTTTATATCTCTTAAAAGATTTTCTCCGCCGCAATTTCAAGTATCGCTTTCATTTTATATTCTTGTGTTCATTTTTATCGCCGGTGTTAAACGAAGTAATAAAGGTATTTTAATTCATGGTAAATTTGACGATAACGATATTTTTTGAAATTTATTTTTTTCTGCTTTATGTAGATTTTTTTTTGCTACCATTCATTTTATTTTATTTATTATTTGCGCTGAACATTGCATATTTGCATTGAACGTTGCATAGTTGCATATTTGCCATTTTTTGCAAAGTAGTTTAGTCTGTAAACATACACGTACAATTTTTTTATTAAATTATGAAATTTTGTAATAAAAATATAATCTTTTTTTAGAACCACTTATCAAAAATATCTAGTCTAATTAAAGCTTCACTTTTTTGCCATTTTTTAACTTTTTACTGAACTTTTTTCTAATAAAAAAAACTGTCTTATGATATTGAACAGGTGCAAAGTAATCAAACATTTTTTTTTAATCGAGAAAACTTTATAGTTGCTAGTTTTAGCAAACTGCATTTAAAATTTTAGCGAGAACCCAATGCTTGTCAATTTCTACCGTAAAATCTTCTTATGAAATGGCTTCGGACGTGATGTAAATATTTCCTGCACGTTGCACACTATTAGTAGCAAAGGCCCATCGAAATAAGTAAAAAGAAAATGATTTATCGAACTAGGATCTACAGAATTTAAGCTGTTCAAATCAAATTTCTCATTGAATTTCATGGGTGTAGTTATTTAGAGGCCCGTTTTTTTCTTATTTTCTCTTTAAAAATTTAAACTAGATCTTTTTAGTTAATGTGGCCGATGACTTTTTGTAAGCTATGTTGATCAGATAATTACCATTTAACCTAATGCTTGATTAAACGCGTCATTACTTATGATACACTTTAATTTTATAGTCTGCGGCCTGAGTCTTGGCAGTGTGGCCAACGATGCCAAAAATAGACACTAAATGAGCCTTATGATGATAGTTGATAAAAGGGAAAGATAATAAATGTGGGCAATTCCCCCTTTTTCTTCTGCTCCGTTGGCTACCTGTATTGATCCATTTTTGTCAACGTGTAGCTTCTTTTTTTCGTATTGTTAATCGAACCCAAGATTTACCTCCATAAAAATTAGATATCGAAAAGGAATCTCGATGCGGTCAAAATCGTCTTCTACTATTCAGGTGGGAAATTCAGTATTTGAACGAACGTCCATTGTCCAAAGTAATCACAGCCTCTATCTCTCAGCCGGAGGACCCTGACGTGTAGTAATTTATTTACTCTGGAAGATAGCGTCAATACAACACTCCCGAACAAAATTAAATAGTGGCGAAATGGCCGAAACTCTATCAAGTGGTTTTGTGTTGGTTTATCGATAAATTTTCAGACGTGCCCTTGTTTTTCTTCTCGCCGAAAATAGGGTTTTTGTTAATCTTTTTATCCACCTGTTGGCAATATTTTTCCAAAAAATTGAGAGGGTCTTTGGAGAAGAAATTGATAAATGGGGAGCAATTATCTAACACAATTAAATGATTCAAATGTAAACAACAAACTGTTTGAAAAGCATATTTTATTGATTCTTGTACTTACCAGCTTAATTTGAACAAATAATAATTTTTTATTACTTTTGTGTACATTTCAGGAGTTTTTATCTTCCACTACAAGCAAAACAATTTTAGTTAGTTATTTATTTTATTTTGACTTATTTTGGAACACTTTCATGCTGTTTTTCCTTCTATAAAGAAGCGGGACTGTTTTAGACTACATTTGAATCTAGTGCGTCCCTGCAACGTCCCTTGTCGCTGTAGATTGTTAATTCCAGAACCGATACAGAATTAATTACGCTGCTGTCTCTGAAGAATAATTTATACATTTGGCATCGCAGCTCGAATTAACGTTAAATAAGTTAGTCGACGACACCGTCGAACGAGGAACGAGCCGTTGAATACACATCACACACAAATAAAAAGCTCGGCTTCATCATACACCCTTGTAGGCCGGCACCCTCATCACCATTGTTTTCAGAGCAATTGTCCCTGTTGATCCGATTATGCATAACGCTGGGCATACTTTACCTATTCCATAAAGTTGGTAAGGACCAAGTCGAATTTATTGGTTTAATCACGGCTGGATGCTCTGTCGACTTTCGTCCTTTCTAAAAGAGTGATTTTTTCTTTCGACGTCCACTTGAGCTACTTGACGGAATATGATGCACCTAATGAAATGGATGGCGGCTTTTAGGCCGAAGATATAAGGTTTCACAGTTTCGCTAAAGGTAGTACATCTAATAGAAAAGAGCCGTTGACTGCGTTACAAATAATACTATGTAAATGGGATTTTGGAAGCGAACGTTTCAATAATTTGGGAATCGAAATAGAACGCTCGTATGAATATTTTATCAGTGTCGTGTAAGAAATCAAGGATTTTTTGTTTTATAAGTAATTCTAAAATGGGACTAAATGAGAGAAAGATGAGATGAGACCGATGTCAGAATTGTTGGAATAGACAACTTTCAGAACAATGAAATGAGCTCTCATGCATCTGGGTATCAAATTTCCCAGGAAGGGACGCTAAATGCTCAAATTCACAAATGCGTGAACAAAGGCAGGAAATTTTCGCTGACTTACTAACGGAACACTGAAGAAGCATGTAAAGTGGGCAAACATCAACAATTTCATTGACAGTACTCTAATACATTAATAATGAGTAGACTATAGTGCGATATTGTTAAAACGGTGGATAAAGGCTTTTGTGGTGTTATAAATTCTATTTGTAATAGTAATACATGTTTGTGGTAGTAATTTTTTTAATAAAATTGTAATTGAACAAACTTTTTTATTTGTTTTGCCTTGAAACCTCGATGTATGTAGAATCTGTGTAGTAACAGGTCAATCGGAAAAAATAGTTATAGTAATATAACCGTTTTCTACTGTATGAAATTATTTGACATGTATTAATATGTAAAAGTAAACTTTTATACAACACTCAATGTGTATTTTATCCAAGTTTGTTGTAAGAACAATGTCATTTACAAAGTTTATATTACTACACAGTTTTGTCTGCGTGTAACAATTTATTATTACTATTTTATAACCTATATAATATTCAGACAGAGAGGAAACAATGTTCTGTAAATACTATAAATATGACTTTGGCTCTTGTGCACAAAAGTATGAAATAAACAGATTACATAAATATAAAAAAATAAGTATGTAAAGATGAGTGTAATCAAAAGTTTTGTAAATATTATATGTGTGAATGTCACATTTGAAATCTCAAAGTTTTGTTTTAAACTTTGAGTAAACTGTTAAATTTTTAAGCTGTTTAAATGCACACAAAACTAAACCTGGTACACATTACAAAGAATATTTTTTGCCGTCTGCTTACCTTAAAATAAATAATTTTCGAAAAAAATCATATAATTATTACAGATCAATCAGTGTCGGTTAAAAGATACAAAGATAAAGAAAGCAGTACTTTTTTTGAAATCCCAACTACCACTTGAAAAATGATATGATTTCAAACAAAAAAATAATGTGAAGTATACCTTATTAAAATTATAAATTCAACAAACAATCTCTTTAAACGAACAGGGCTGGAACAGCACTGTATTGTACAAATTGTTAAACATAGGAAAAAATTTACTAATTTTAATTCAATTTTTTCCGCGATTTGTGCTTTAAGATATTTTTTGTCTAAGAGTAACTGAATAAATAAATTAAATAATTAATTTTAATATTATAACGGCATTAATTAAAAAAAATAATTAAAATAATTAATACCCAAATGGAAAGCTTCAAATTTGTCACTGATTCAAGTTAATTCCTGTTTACATTAGCTTGACTTTTTATAACTAATAATTTTGAGGAGGTACAAAAGCTATCAGTAAACTTGACTGTAAACTATAAACTACGCATCAACAAGGTAAAAATTTGTTTTTATCATAAACTTTTGTGTATATATCCCATAATTTCAACAACTAGTTCTTGACTTGTTTTATAAATTATTAAAGTAATTATTAAAGCAGATAATCTACTAACAGAAGCTGGGGACAAATGAGAAAGAAAAAATGTACACTTAGGCAGTATAAAAATGAATGCCAATTATAAAAACTTTATTTAAATTTAAAATAAAAATGAGTATATTCTTCTTTCGTGTTTGAGGACTTTTGCCATCACCAGGGGAGCTTTTGTTTGTTTGTTCTGCACCAATCTTTGAACAGCGTCGTAAGTAATTTGTGCATATACTCGTCTGCTTTTCTGAGTACCAGTAAAATAAAAATTGTTGGAAGAAAGTCGACAATTTATGATCCATCTACATATAACCTTACAATAATATCGTTATAGTTTTCATTCTGCCTGCGCTGATGACTAATCTACCTATTTCTATAAAGATTTCATGAATAAAAACGTATCTATTTGTCTTTATAATAAGTCTTTTGACGTCTTTATTATTGTTCCAAAGAATACTTATCCGAGACGTAGTTGATCTGACTCATTTTTAAGGTTTTCTCAACATTTTCCCAAAACGATTATATAGTGGCACATAAAAAATAAGCGGAGAAAGCAAGAAAAAAATTAAATTAAAATTACCGTGTTACGTATTTCTCTACATTTTCAGCAATCTGTGGAACACCCGGTACTTGCAGCTGCTAAAAGAACAGTTTAGTGTAGAATGACGGAAAAATATCTTTATTCTCAAGAAAGTCAAGTCTTTAAAGAATAATGTAATTCTGTTGCGTAACCACAATGATAGTAGACATGAAATTGTCTGAGGAAGTTGCTTTTACGCTGGATGTCTATGGTTTATGGTTTATGGAAACACTTTGAGATCATGTTTTTGAGTTTATTTTATCAAATTTGTCTAAAGAATACGACAAATTAAATGCTGAATAAATAGCGATAGATTTAAGGTTAATTATATTTAGCTAATGAAATTTATTTTAAATGTAGGAACACGTCATTTGTTTTAGTTTCTCACCCTAGTCTGGAGATTGAAAATTGTGTTTTCTTCTTGATATACTTTTTAATAAACAAATCATTGGATTTAATATAAGTTATTGTATACTATAACTGAATTTTTTGATAGAAATTGTCTTTAAAACCATTTAACGCACGAGATATATCATTGTTTTAGATAATGCTTCGTATCATTCCAGGTCATATCGAAAAATTCCCAGTATGTCTACAAAAAACCCGATATTTTGGCATTCATTAAAACCAAGGGCATAGTAATTCCAGAAAACCTAAGAAAAACCAAAAAAAATTTGCTTGCATTAATAGCCGAAAGTACGGTTGACAAGACCAAATCATACGCAATCGATAAGCTGGCAGGTGAATTTGGTCATGAGGTGCTAAGGTTTCCACCATACCATTGTGTTTTAAACCCCATCGAGCTTATATGGAGTCAATTAAAACATAGAGTAAGACGATCAAATTTCACCTCTAACTTAACAAAATCTGTTGTAGATTTGATTCGGCGCGAAGCAGAACAAATTGATGGCACATTGTGGAAAAATTGTTTTAACAACATTATAAAAATTGAAAATATTTTTTTAAGAAACGAAGATATTCCGGAAATAGTAATTAATTTAAATGACGATTCTGACTCCGATTCCGACTCTTGATAAATATTTTGATATTATTTTTATTTTGTTTATTTATTTTTATAAAATAACCAGTTTTATCACTTACTCTTAAATTTCTACCTCATACCCATCGCCCGCTTGTCCCTTATCCCTGTCATAAATCTAAATATTTTCGCACCACAGAATATTTACGACTGACCATAATTAGAGGCGGTCAGAGTCAGACGTCGCAGGTGCCAATTTTCTATTGGAAAACTATACCTACTGGAGAATTGTAGACATAGGCTACCTATTCCTTCCTTCACATGAAATCTTTTGTTGCAGGTTTATAAGACAAAAAAACAAACAAAAATGAGTTCATTTTGTCATTCGAGTATCATGGTGTTTTCTGATCTTTAGTTAAAAGCATTTTCACAAAGGATAAAATATGTTACAACGATTCTAACAATAAGCACATGCACTATATATTTATTTTATGCAAACTGTTGAAGTTTTAGCAATACAGAGTTCTTTGCACGCTCGCTGAAAACTGTAAAAGTCGTAAAAAGAGATCGTTTATCTAGTTTCAAACATATACGTACGTCAGTAAAAAAGTCTACGAACAATAAAAATTATATAAACATTTGCTGTTTAAAAGTAGCAATACTGTCTAGAATAGTTAGACGGTTAAATAAATTTCTCTACAATTGAGTGTTTTTATCGAAAAAGAATCTTATTTTAATATTCAGCGCATCATCCACTATATTACCCTGACAACAATTTTACTCATATTTTATTTCAGTAAGTGCCTTGGAACACATTTTTTCATAAAAAAAAAACTGGTAAAAAGTGTTCGTTTGAGTTACGAAAGTTTTTTTATTTCACTTTATACAGTTAACGATATAGGTAAGAAAATTACAGTTCAACGGCTTAAAAATTTAAAATGGCTAGGAAGTTAAAGTTGTTAAAAGTTGTCGTAATTCTGTCATCTTGTAAAGTGACTGATTATAGACCGCAAGAAAAGATCAAATATTATCTAAATCGTATTTTTCGTATGTTCAAGTATAATTAAAAATATTTTGGTACATTTTTAAACGTTAGTTATTTTGTTTTAAGGAAATAATAAATTTTTTATTTGTTGTGTCACTAATCCTCATCTTTTATAGATTTTTAAGCCCGGGATTGTCATTCTTTAGAAAAATTTTCGTTAAGCGACTAGGAACAGGAAAATATTTAATATAAATAGGGCGTCTTTTCGTTCATGGATTTAATTTTCAGTCAAAACGTTGAAGTTTTTACCAATAACTTTTATTTCAATAGATGTTTTTCGGCGCAATTTTGCATTTTCGAGAAGCATTTCTGGGTGGAATTTCGTTATTAAACGATTCGTGCGTACGTCGCGGAATAATGCGAGCATTCCTGGAAAAAATATCATTGTACTTTGTTTGCAGTGCTACACACACGCATCCTCTCAAGATCGTGCCATCAAACAAATGGGACGTCTCCCCCTTAAAATTCTTCAAATTAGTCTTCAACAAGTGCTGAATAAAGTATAATATAGCGTGGACACCACATGCACGCGTATTTTCCTGTACAAAGAGCCTCCAAGCATTTGTTATCTGGGGAAAGAAGTCGTTTTGTTCATTAACCGTAAGTTGTTTTGTCACGCGAAAAGCATTAAGAAGGTTTTTCAAGAAGAGCAGACTGCTCATATTTACAACCCGCGAATCTTTTAATGTGTGAGCAGATGCGTGGTAGGTTTGATAAATTGGATGTGATGAATCAGCGACTCTAGAGGAGTCTAATTTTTTTGGCAGTGTTAAGCTCTTAAAAAATATCGGATGCGGAGATTTTCGCTTTTCCTCCTCAATTCTTTCGCCCGCATTTCCGACAGCTGTCTTCGCTGTTAATTCTTCCATCCAAGCGTTAATATTAGCATATCGGAGCACCCTGATAACGGGCATGAGTGGCGCGAGAGCAAATTTATCTCGGAACAACCCTTAAGACCACCCCCATATATCAATAAAGATATTACACTTGGATTTATATGACTAGGGTTATCACAATTCACGTTCCGGCGAAGATAGGAGCCTAACAGTGCGTAACCATCCAGTCATGCGTCGTCTTGAGGGTTAACATTATGACTTTTTAATCCCGTGATGAATAATCATCAGCTTTGCAGAATCCTGTTTAAGTTTCCCGACGCACGTCTCAAGCAACCCTTTCAGACGATGTCGATTGTCTAAACAGCAGTTCTTAGTTTTTCTACGACCGGTCTCCAGTGAATACAGTTTACCCGATCGAGAATGGAAGTGGTGAAATTGAATTAAAGTAAGGATTTTACAGGTTCCTTCTTTTTACCCCAGGTGCGTATCTTCGGGCTGGAAACTGATTTAACAATTATATAGTTAGGCCCACGACGCGGTGTAAACATGCTCGGAGTTTTATACTAACTGATTTAATAAAAAAACATCTTCGGTTTTCCTTTTCTGGCTTTTGATTCGACGTTTTATTTTGTCGTAAAGTTTGGTGGCGAAGAGCCCGTAAACTTAACGGGTATAAAAAATTGAATAATAATCAGGGTGACGGAAAAGCCGACGGGGAGATCTTGAATGAATGTCAAAGAAACACAACAGATTTGTCAATTAAATGGCGGCACGTAGCATCTCGTGCTTATCACCGGGGAACTAATGGAGCGCCAGAAAGATCGTATTATTCTGGCGTGTCGTATTAACGACTACTCTGGGATTGCCGCGAAAAAAACGCCTATCTATAGAGTATTTTGGAATTTTTATCAAACCGTAACATTATCATTCGTAAAGTGTACAAAGTGAAACATAACAATAGAAAAGATTGGGAGGTTTATTTCTAGCGGAAATTGGAGTTGGACTTTTTTTCGTATCTCACAATCAGTTATTAACAGTAACATAAAGCTTATTAGGAGATTTTTAAACATAAATAAAATAGCGTTGCGAGTTGTGGGTTTACATAGAACAACAAAGCAGAGTTTCAGTTTTTGAGTTTAAAATTCAATATCGTTTTAATTTCGAAGATCAATAGATAGATACCGATTGATAGATAGAGCAAGTAATTACGGTTTTGATCTCATAAACACAAAACAGGTAGGTTATTCTTATGTTCTTTTGCATCCAAAACTAATCATAAACTATTTATAAACGCGTAATTTCCGCATTAGCACTTTAAATATTTTTCTTTATTGTAACATATTGCTTTGAGACCCAGCACAGTTTATGCATTTGTATAAACTCGTGGGAACTAGACCTATTCTAGCGGTGAGCGTTCCAAGTGCATTACATTTGCAGCACGTTAAGAACGATATCTAAACGGTTGTGGTAAATCATTATTATGTTTTTTACTTTTAACACGTCAGTTACCTACGAGGAGGTGAAATGTTATAAAATAAATCTTCACTTAACTAAGTGTTACTCCAAGGATAAGTTTTTTCACCCTTATACTATAAAAATCTCCACTATTGTCAATTAACATTTTTAGTTAACTGTCAATTTAATTTGATTAGAACATTAAGTCAAAGCTAAGTTGCAACTAACACATAACTCTTTTATAAATATTGCAGGAAAAATAAATGATTTTATTGAGATAAGTTAGGACTTAAAATTACAAGAAACAATAAAAAAGGTTAGAAAAAGGAGTTTTTAGTTTGCACCGCTACTCCCATTTGCCTCAAATATTTCATGTTTGAGTTGCAGTTTTTCTTAAAACTAACATAGATGCACTCGAAAATTTTACAGTTACTAAATTATTCTTCTAGACAGTACAAAGTAATTTTTTTATGTTTTTTTATACCACATAAGCTGTTAACTTTTGGTAATCTTATATTTTCGTAAATCTATCAGAATTGTTTCTATAATGTTTTGTGTAAGTAGATTTTTTTGTTCTGATTTTTATGACATACACAACAAATTATAATATCTAAATAAAGGCGTTTAAATTTTACCAAAACAGATTTTCTTTAAAATTAATTAACAAGCACAAGGAAAGAAAGAAAAAGTAAAAGAAGCAGTAATGAAAAATGAGATTAAACTAACTAAAGAAGACAAAAAAACAAAAATTACACAAGAGAAGCAGTATTAGAGATCAAACAAGAGAATTTAAAGATGGTGAAGAAAGAAAGAGAACTGCATAAAAGTGTAAAGTATCATCTGAAGACAACTCATAGCCTGCAAAGAGAACAGACCTAGAAAGATTGGTACAAGCTTATAAGAAACTGGTAAACGAAGGAATCAAAATGAATAAGAAAAACAATTTACAACTGTTAGAAACCCATGAAACCACCACCACAAGCTGAAGAAACCATTGAGATGAACAGGTTAAGGTTTGCAAGGTTTGCAACTTGAACACTCAAGAAACAGTGAATAAAAATAATGAAAAAATTATAGATGTACAAAGAAATGTACAAAGCAAATCACCGATAAGTAATAATTTTCTACTATGCGATTATTATTATTTTAAGAAATCTATAGAAATATTTTATAATTAATTTTAAATATATAAGATGTTTTTTGCGGTGCGTTATTCTTTTTTTTATGTAAATGAAATCTACTAGTAATTGTGACGAATTTGAAGTTGTAAAATATCATAATTAAATACGTACATAATGAAATAATATTTTCAAATTAGAGCTCTAATATTGCCAAGTTTTATGCCAGAATTGGATTGTTGTTTTTAGCACATATAATATCTTTACAACAATTAAAAACTAATTTGTATCAACTACTATCATTTGTATCAAGTCAATCCTAAACATCATAAATAAACAGCTGTTCAAAAAATAAAATTAAAAAAATAAGTGTTATGAAAATAAAAGTTTCGATTTTTTTTACTAGTAAATCAGTTGCTATAGAAAAAATTTGAAGATAGTTTATGTATACTATCCAAGGTTTATGCCTAGATATTAGAGATTAACGACGAATTTTTTTCTTTAGCAAAACCACATTTCTAATGTTTGTATAAAAAAAAAAACATGTAATGAGCAACACAGCAAATAAAATCTGAATTATCAATATTTATCAATAGATCTAATAATAGTAGTAATATGTACTAGGTAGATTCTATTAATAAAAGGCAAATTAATAAAGAAGTGACCGACACGAGATAATAAAAAATAAACATATTAAACCGAGAATATTATTTGTTATAATTGTTAAGAGACTAAAATGGTGTTAAATTTTATTTTAGTTTAGTCTAGATGAATAAAACAGGATTTTAGGTAAAATGCTAGAATTTTACGTTAGTTGGAATTACAAAATTTTATTATATCAAAAGGTAATTAAATTCGAAGTTACTATGAAGCAAATCGTTTCGTTAACGATATGGATCAAAGATTAAATTTTCATGTCTATTCTTTGATTAATTATTTCCTTGCAAGATAAAATAATAAACTTTGCTTGTAAAACCTAGGAAAATTATACATATAAAATCAAAATTTCCAAGTGTAAAATCACATATTGAATGACATACTGGCAAATGATATTTTCCTATAGTGTTTTAACGATCGACTAACAGTCCGCTTTTAGTCGTCAAATGTGTTTATAATTTGTTATTATGTTTTAGAATCTTGACAAGTGCATCAATACTTTAGTAACTATATAAGAGAAAAAATTTCTTATTCCATCAGCTGAGTTTTTTCTTCTAACTCTGGTTTGGATCATTTATATCAAGGCCAAAACGTTCTCTTAAATCAATTTGTCAATAGGGGAATTTGAGTTAAATTCGCTAGCTGTAAGCGTATTAGGCTTAAGGAGTTGGGATAAGCAAATTAGGAAACCCTGAAATAAGGACCACGCAACTTTAATTCCCAACTTACTTCTAATATTGAATATATCTATCGTGCCGAAATCTTGGTAGTTACACGTTTGATAATTATCCAAAGAAACATAGTTCCGGTTAATGGAGTGCGTCGCTCGTGAAAATAAATTCTCCGTCGCTAATTTAAAATCGATAAAGCAATAAATACGATGTGGATATCATTTATATGGAACTCTGACAACTTTCGTTTCTTGGTTTCAGAAATATTAATGCGACCGCAAGCATCTCCTGAGGTGGAGTTCCAAATTAAAATTCCTCGCCGACGTCTAACTCTGAAAGAACTGAACTAATCACGGAGTAGAGATTCAGGCGTTCTTTCCACGATTTCGATTTAATTGCACACGAATATGCTGAAATTTTTATGCTGCGGTATGGAATAAAAAGGATCGTGAAGTCGGAATTTGATACAAGGAAATAGAATTTTAAAAAGCGCGGTTTGATTGTGGAACTGCTTCAATTCCTATTTATAATTGCATAACATATTCGTGTCTGCTCGGTTTACAAAGATTTATTCCTAGCGGATAAGAATGTCTGTTTCAATATTTAAAACTCCGCGTCTGAAATTTTTACTTATTTATAATCTTACACGCTAAACGCTGAGATAAAACAAAAACGGGGTATTTTTATAAATTGAAAAAGTTTTTAGTTAAGCTGAAAAACTCACAAATTTAATAATATTCACTTAAACATGAACTTGGGCATGATACGAAGACAACGGCTGAGCTTAAGCCTGCCACAAGATGAAAGGATTTACAAGGACAAAATCTGCAAAAAAGAGATAGCCGAAGTCGCTTTGCAACGTTCATTTAAAAATCAACAACTTACTAAATTTTTCAGTGGCTTTTTTTTGACTCATTTTTTTGAATCTCTGAATTGTTTTTGCATGACCTTGCCCCGAAATAACAGCCGAGATTATTATTATCGATTATGTGACGTCAAAATGATACGAAATTTAAAATAAATTTTAGTACATTTTATTTATTTTAGTACAGTTTTAAGTGGCGGTTTTAATACTTGCGTGTAAATTTCTGATAAAAATAAACTAACATTCAAAAATTCTTTGATACATTTTCATTTTTTCAAAGCTGTTTTTAAACACAGATGTGTTAATTTTCTCTTCAAATGGTTGCTTATTGATAAACAAAACATTTTTTTAATCTATTTTTTACGTAGCTATTGTAAGAGGTGACATAAATCAAGAGTATGAGCGTAACGTGCTGTGTTTTGGTTTTAACCGCCATATTAAAATTTCGGAAGCAACGTATAGCCTGCATATATTTCATCTCAATGGGTGTGTGTCTTGTAATATTCTATTCCATGAGATTTATTTAACAGTCGTAAAATATAAAAGTGGACTTTATCGCAGCGATTGTCTGCAAGATTTTCCTCTTTAAAAACTGCGGCGATTTTTCGCCCAACAGCTGTTAGATTATGCAGAAGAAAACCTTTTTGTATGCTGAAGGAGCAAAGTTCAAAAAAGAGTAGTTACAAAATGTCTCTGCTGTAAATCGTTCAACTGTGAATAACACACAAGAAGGTGGAATACGAAATATAGAGCATACAAGACGATTGTTTCGATTCCTGGAAATAAAAAGTGCCTTCTTTAATATCGTAGCGCGGTTTCTGACATCTGGCCCAGTCGCTCAGACAACACCAACATAAATTATGAGATTATGTTCTTGCGGTCATATTTAGACCTACTCTCTTCTTTTCATCACCTCTTCTACTTCATATTTCACGCATTTTCTCTCTAAGACCATCGTAAAAATTCGCTTGCGGTGTTCCCGTCTGCATATGAAACAAAACTTGAAAGTGCCTCGGTGATATTTTAAGTATTTTATCACGGTTTTCGGTAAATAGGCGGTTGCTGTGTCCCTGGTAAACGCAGGATGCATACAAAATTGCTTTTCGTTTTAGTTTTGAGTGCGTCGATTCGGAATAATATGTTTCAAATTGGTGAATTGGTTTTGGCAGTTGCTGTTTTCGACGAATTGTTTCGGAATGGACGCGACCGAATGAATGGAATGTAATTTGCTGGGCCAACAGATACCTCGGCGAAGCGAGATCAGTGTTCGTGTACGTTTACAAGAAAGAGAATTCCATTGCGCGAAACATTTTTGGTTCGTTTACAAAAAAAAAAAAAAAACATTTTGAGATTTTTTTAGAGCAAGCGGTTTTTCAATGCAAGAGTGAAATTCGATCGTATAAATGAAAAGACCCAAAAAGCGTTCAGTTACGAATCATATATCTTCATTGTGTTTCGTATTTGCTTAAAAATACAGAAATTTATGTAACCATTGAACAATAAGCAAACTTTATGCCAATTTAATGCTTCTGGATTAAAAAGAAAAAGTATTAAAAAGTAAACATCTCTCATTTCCATGTTTAATCAAAGATTAGATTTATCAATAATGTTTGTGACTAAAATTACGATTAGTTTCTCTTGGCGAAAACTATACATATATCAAAAATATTAAATTTCTTGTTTTATAATAATTGTTAGATTATTCGTATTTTTTTTTAATTATCAGCATTCTTGAAATTTCTTTAATGATTTGTTGGTAGCTGCTAGATGCTTTAATTTTTTTATATTATGACTCAAATTCTTTAAAGCCTTAGAATTTTTATATCCTTAGATTTATTGGATGTTTTTGAGTTGATTAGACGCCTTGGATTTTTTTATCTTTTAGACGTTTTATTCTCTGTTTTATTAATGTATCTTCGACTATCCATATTTAATTTTTTATTAGAATTTTAAGATTCTGTGTCTTTTGTTGAATTTTCAAGTTTTTGCTGCTTAAATCTTGTTTGTATTTTGATTGTTTTGGTTTTCTTATGTTTTTTGGATGTTCTAACTGTCAGTTTTACAATTACGATTAAATAATTATTTCGAATATAGCGAATTAGTTGAAGTATAGATCAAATGTTTATACAAAATACTTTTAATCATTTTGTTTTCCAGATAGACATTGATCCAAAATAAATCAGGTCGACCATAAAATAAAACATTTTACGTTTAGTTAAATTTTAATTAGTGTATTCGTCAACTTATTTCTGGTATTATAACGATTACACAGTAATTTTTATTCAAACCAAAGTCTGTTAGATTTTTTATATTTTCTGGTTTCTTTTACGTTTTGTTATGTTGCACTTTCATAATCGAGCAAAAAATTTATGAAACCGAATACTTATATGTTCTAGAGTTCAAGACTATGAAAACATTTTCATAATTTCAAAGAATAAACAAAAATGAAAAAATGCATGATCTCTTAAATAAATTAAGAAAGAAATATCAACAAAAATGTCTTAAAGAGGTGAGTGTCTCATCACTCATCAGTATGGCTAATAACTTGGCAATTTTGTAGCCCGAAAACTTTTGATTTATACTTCAATTTCAGAGCTGTAATTTTTAATATGAAATTTATTGCTTATAATAATTATCATGAGCTGCTGCTTGAAACTGACATAATGCTGTAATTATCTCTTGACCTGCTTATGATTTAAAAAATAAACTTTTTTTTTGTCTACCGTTAGATTATGCTTTCCACGATTGTTTTATAGTTTTTTTATATTTTCTAATGCAGTATCAAAAATAATGAAAAGTTGGATATACCTAGTTGTCAAATTGTTACGACATTGTAAAAAAATACATTACCTAAATTAAAGAGCGCGAAGATCTAGTCAAATATAATTTGCTCTTTAATTTGATCAATCATATGATTAGAAAAATTCAACTGTAAGTTTATTACATATTGGCAGCAGTGGCAGTTTTGACATTTTAAAATGTCATGTCATGAACCAATTTAAATATTAAAGTAATAATAATAATTTTAACCTGTCAAAAACTATTTAGTATGCAGAAAACCATGGTCAACTTTTATAAAGTTGAGTTGAAAATTCACATTTGGTTACAGAAAGTCATAGCGAACCATAAAGCTTAAGTTGCTCTAAACATTTAATTTTATTCAAATAGCAAGATGTTCCAGTTTCCTCTAAAATAAGTAAGCCCTCAAAATATATTCAATTTTTGCTCCGGAATATGGCGGATTGCCAGTTTAAGTACAGTCGTCCGGAAAAAATATCGTTATATTGCTTTACCTTCATTATGATGGTCATAATTCAATACAATGGAAAAATATTCACCGCAATAAATAATTTGGTCGGATTATAGATCTGGTGGACTGCAATATTTGCAGGCACGTATTCTAAGAAATTGAGTTTACTAACCCTCATTAATTTGTAATTAAGTTTACTTTTACAGTTTTAGTTTCACATTAAAACATTGTTATTGTTAGTGTCGCCTTTAAACAAATCGGTCCTTCACAGGACAAAGATATTAAAAATCAGAATCTAGGAGAAAATGGGTCTTCTAATTAAGTTAATGGTGAAGACATGAGCATCGCGGAAAAAAAAGACATTAACAAGACGCAATAATTCTAATTTTGAATACTTATGACAGTTTGATGAAAAGAGGATGTCCTAACCCGATAAAAGAAGCCAGCGATTTAGTACAATTGGTATCCATATTGTTTTATCCAAATCGAATCGACGAATTAGCGAAAGAAAATGGGTACGCAATATTAAGTCTTCCTCTTTATTACTGTGCTTTTAATCCCATTGAGGAGTTAAAAGAAATAATAAAACCCTAAACTTAAATGTGTCATGCAAATAGTAAGAGAAAAAATAAAAAAAAAATGATAAGCAGGAAAAATGTCTCAAGCCTGTGTATGATTGCTATAATTATTTTATGTTTCTCGGAATATTTCCGAATTTATTATTATGGTGGATACCAAAGATAATAATGAGAACAACAATAGTAATTACTTTACTGACGTTATGTATATGCAAAACTTTTTTATAAACAATATATATTTAAAATACTGGTTATTTATTTTTAAATATATTGGAAATGTATTACATGTGAATGAATCCGGGGACCTGGCAAAGTGTAGGTGTCGCCTAACATTTGTTAATTTATGGTGAAGATAGCAAAAATCGGTTGCCCATTGTCATTTTATAGGTAGGTAATTATGAGGTATTTAAACTGTACTGGAACTGTATAACGTTATTTTTCCGGACGACTATAACTTTGAAGTGTAAGCCCAAATAGGGGTAAAGGTCAGTTGACCTGAAATCCCATGCTAAAAACATAGAACTTATCTTATGTATGAATGCGAAAATTAATTCTATATGGTTGCCTGTGAAAGGAAATTTCGCAATTTACCCGTCACGAGGTCTACATTTATAAATCATTGGCTTTGCGGACCAATACCTCAAGACCGTTTTAGTTAGGTTTCAAGATACAGAGGCCATACATGCCAGCAGCAGCAAACTCCTAGAACTTCACTCGGGTTAACGTTAGTAGTGTTTTATCGTATGAATCGTTCACGGCAAAGAAAGTGGCCCAGCTGAATCTGGATGTTTCGTTGATACTCATTGCGCTCGTACAAATCTCCTAGAAAAGACAGAATTTTGGTGTTCAACGTGAGAATTGCAAGACACCCCCGGAAACTCGTACTTCGTAGACAACTTCTTCAAAGTGTTAAGGTTAAGGCTCTGTGTACGGATAGTATTCCATCGGGGTGCATAATGGTCGATTTGTACTTATTTTTGGCAGTGTTATCTCTAATAAGATCGAAATCTCTAATTTAATTTCATCTACGATAACTTCGTGTGTTGTTTCTGAACCTTGAGGCGCAGATCGGATTGCCGAATGTGAGAATTTACAATCTATGCTGCTGGTCTTGAAAATGACCATGTCTGGTCTTTATGATGACTTCGGGACTTTGAAATGGAAAACGATTTCTTCTTTTGGAACGACGAGAAGAATGAACTTTTGACTAGTTTAAAGAATCTACCAGAAGTACTTTCGATGTGTTAGAACTTGCGATAACAATTTTTAATGTATATCAAGTGTTGCATTAACACTTAGTCGTAGATATGTACGACTTACAGCACTTAAATGAGAATGGAAAATATCTAGTCTGCGGCCGGAATAGATCGGTGCAATGAACCAAGATACTTTAAGTACGAAGCCGAGCCAACATTTTTTTTAACCAACACATTAAAATCGAGTACTATTAGTTTAATCGTAGCGATGTAGAGAACGGGGTGCGGAAATGTAATACAATTTACTTATCCCGTTTGTTATGTGAACTAAAACGGATCGGTTTAGCATTAAAGGAAGACATATTATTACACTGAACTACATTGTAAGATGGAACAGTTTTACTCTCATTGCATCGTTATATTAGTTACTCGAAGGATCATAATTTATACCAAAAGTACAAAGAAGTAGTCAAACAAAAGTTTTAATTAAACGAAGCGTTTCGTATACTTGAAATGCTACACCTAAATCTGCTTGTTGTTTGGTGTAACTTCTAATCGATACGGCTTTTCCAAATGAGTATTTATTGTTGATTTGTGTGTACAAAATTATAGCATTTTATTGAAATCCTACAGTTGCCCACTTATAGAGCACCTAATATTGTAAAAAAAAGTTCTCGAGTACTATTATTAATTGGTGATATTATCTGATTATATTTAATGCTACTGAAAAACAGCAGTCGTGACTTCACTAACAATCAAATCAACAGCAGCGACGCTGTCATTAATAATACAAACTTTGAAATATTATATTTAATATTTATAGGATTTTGTGCTATTTAATTGATTAAAGCCAACTTTTGATTTCTAGCTTAAAAATATGCTGCACTGAATGAGGACAGTTTAAAAAACGGGTTTTATGGGTCTTGATTAATTTTGTTTATCTGAAAGAAATCATTCAAAGGTACGGAATTAATTTTTGGATTTAATCTATGTCGAGCAAAGTCGTAAAACTGTGCTTGAGTAGCCGATTCTCCCAACTTTTACCATTGTATTAAATATTTTATATTTAATATCTTAAACTGGTAAAATTTTTGCAGAAATTTAATACATCTTTCTGGTTACGATGCAATCAGATTTTAATAAAACTGTCTGGATTTTTTTCTAAAGTGGACATTTTACATATTACTAATAAAAGATTATTAACGAATTACTTAAATTTATTTGTACTTTATACAAAATTGTTTTTAAATATACAATTTTCTTAAAATGCAGTTTGACTTTGCGGCCTAAAGTACCCCATCTTGCGCCTTTAATATAATGTTACTATCGTCCTCTCTTTGTTTGCTGACCTTCCGGTTTGCTTGCTTTGAGGATTCGGGAATCTTCTTGCGTTGAAGTGACTTCCGAAATTAGTGCTGTTTCATCACCGCTGCGAAATAGACTTACAATTTTCGTTTTAGTTTTAGTTTAATTAAATAATTTGAATCCGCCAACTTTCTGAGTTCTGCCCTAAGAAATGAAGAGTGGAAAGTTGATTGTAATTATACAAAGTTACAAATTACAAATAAACATATTCAAGAGTTGCCGAATCAATTATCAAGAGTTTTTATTTATATGGTTTCCAATTAAGTTTAAATCTTCGGTTTATTGTAGAGTTAAACGCACTTGTTCACGCGGAATATGAGAACTGATTGATGTTCGTACGTGGACTTTTCGATGTGCAGAAATTTTATATCTTCTACGTTTCATCATGGATTTTTGACGTTAGGTCTGTTTAGCTTAATTAATTGCTGTAGAAGTAAAATTTAAATCATTTCGTTTGTGCTTGTACAAAGTTCGTAGTTTAAAGAAAGAACATTTGTATGTGAAGAAAATAGCAAATTATATTAAAAATAAATAACAAGGTGCAAAAATTATTTGTACCGCGTTAAAAATGTGCATTAGAATTGAAATGTCTGCGTACTTTCACATATACAATGTTAAAATAATGGAAATGAGTGTTAATTAATCTGAACAGAAAACTTTTATTTGGTTTTTTTATCCTTTCTAGTTAACTTGAAATTCATCTCTTTATCGAAAAAGTGAACACGCTACGGCCTCAACTAAAATAAGCTCCCAAACCACATAAATTGGATAACGCAACGAAATCTCTAGACTTTCGGCAAGTTGTTAATTTGATTTGTTGAACTGTTGTAAGAGAGGTCAAATGTGAATTAAATCATAATTTGGCGTGGTTTGTAGAACTTTGCTATAAAAAGCTCTTCCATGTGGTGCTAAGAGTTGATGATTCAGATTCCAGTCTCATTCGACTTAATTGGAAAGGGTTGTTCTCTATAATTAAATTGTACTTAGAACAGAAACATTAATGAGGTAAGGATAAAGTTTTTAACCCTTTAATCTTTTTCCACAATCACAAGAGTTGCTTCTAACTTTAATGAGAACGCTGGTATTTTATAGTCAAGACAACAAGTGTCCTATTTATGCTTTTAATAATTCAAGTGACTAAAAATCCCGGTTAATTGTGCGACCGAGCTTTTATAGACTTTTCACGTCCGCAGTGCAGTTTGAGCGAGGGTATTGATTTGATCAAGAAACTTTCGACTGCCGACAATGGTGATCCATCTTAATATCTTGCAATTATATCACTTAAGACATTTTGATTTCGGGTCAAATAGTTTGCAATCTGTGAATTAATAACGACTAACTTTGGGTCTGATTAGTTTATTATCAAAGTAAACAGAATATTTAATAAAGTGGAAGTGAAGTTTTCGACGATTAAAAATGTTTAGTAAATTGTACAGAAGAACTTAATAACTATAGTGGATTAGTTGAAATACGCCCACATTTCAGCCATGTTTTGAATAAATCATTGCATCGCACATTTACTAAAATAACATTCAACTAAAACGTTGGGACTGTATAAACTAAACCAACCTATGGATGCAGTCAATCCATTTTAATTCAGACTATGACACAAAGAACTGTTTTAAAGATAAACAAACAAGTTCGATAGGATTTTTTGATAAAAATGAAGCTAATGGAGATAAAAAACGGTTTAAAAACTCACGATTAGTAATTAATAAAACGTGAGGTAAGGATATCCATCAGGTAAAATTGAGAGATATATGCAAAGTGTACCTTTCAACAAAGGCGCTTAATCTTATTAAATTTTAGTATCACACAAATTAAAAGTAAATATAGTTTATGTAGGAAAATGTAGATTTTTATAGATTCATTTTACAGGGTTTTGTAGAAAAGAGTTTTAAATTGACGTAATTTTACTTTAGAGTAAGTAATCGCTTTAATATGATTTTTTCAAGAGAGAACTTTATTCGACAAGAAGAAGTTGAACTTTATATAAGTTCCTTCGAATATTTGCAATTTTCTAAATTTTTATTCAACTATTTTCTGCTTTTACTAAAGTTTGTAACTACTAAGTTGCTTTCTAATTTAAATATCTTTAAAATGAGGGGATTTTTTAGAGTAATAGCTATCATTACAGTACCCGAAGGGGTAAGGCTACAACACTAAAGTAACACTTTGTTTTCCGTATAGTATTAGTTTTCATTTCTTATATTTTATCTTGAATTCTTGCTTCCCATATGTTTTTCACTGGCAAATCGTTATTCACCTTAATTAAGTGTCTCAGCCACCTGAGTTGCCTTTGTTGAATTTCATCTGATGCTTTGTTAAATATTGTTATTCACAATACTCGACGTAGGTATCTTGTTTCCTCCAACCTTTTTGTCAAAACCTAAATTTCACAGTCGAATGAAGGTATAGAAAAATAGATACACTGTTTTAGATACAATCATCTTGATTTCTCGAGATTTTCTTTTTACCTATAAATGTGTTTCTTTATGGTTTGATACATTCGTGTGGAACTTTTAATATTGGACTTTATGTCTGCTTCTTGATTTCTACTACTGCTTACCATTACTTTTAGATATTCAAAATTTTCTATTTGTTCGGTCTGATACAATATTAATGTTGTGCTTTCTTTTCCCAATTTCCACTAGTTTAAACTGCGTAATGTTGATTTTCAATGGGCGTCTGCTTCATCTTCAGTATACAGGGTGACTCAATAGTGCGATATCGGTCATCCTGCCTTTCGCATCATGATATGAGACTTTTCAATACGTCATGATACATGAAGCAAAGAAGTGGGTGTTTCAATAGTCCAGAACCGTACTCCACTTAATAATTTTAAATGGAATGCTATTTAGCTTTTTATATCTTCTCACTTGTTGGATTAAATACTTAAAATGCAGATTTTGTTTTTAAATTTTCAATGCAAATATGCCATTTTTTTTTAATTTAAAATTGTGTATGTTTAATTAAGATACACTTTTAATGAATTTTGGACTAAGTTTCTTCCTTTTTTTTTCATTGTTCTGGAATGCGTTCATAGACTTGGCAACCAATGCTAAGCGTTGTGATATCTTGGCAATTTTTAATATCTTTCTAGTAATTCAGTCGTGGCCTGAAGTTGTTTCTTTTTTCTAAATACTTTTGCCACATTTTCAATTTTAATTTTTGGATTTTCGTTCCACTGCATCTTCATCTATAAAATCTGTAACGTTCGAGCTCACCAGTATACAGAGATATTTTGAAAATAGGATTCCCTTCTCTTTTTTTTTCCTGATCAGTATTCCTTCTGCGTTCCTTATCTGTTTAACGGTTTGATAATTCTTATTCAGTACTTTATAGAAAGCTTTTTCGTTGGCACGGAAATCTTGTTCCATCTTTTATGATTTTTTTTTCGCGTGCCTATTCAGTTCTTTGCTTTAGGTTCTTTGTTCTTCGTACACGATAGAATTTTCATTTGATGTGCTGTTAAGGTTTTTTCTCCAAATTTGTGTAATCCTGGTTGCGACACCAAAAACCGAAACTCTTCCTCCTTCGGTCGTGTTGCTTCTTTTTAGAGTTAGCGTATACTACTGTTGACGCTACCACCCAATTTTTACGAATTCTGTTGTACACTGTAACACTATTGATGCTAATTAATATTTGCTCATACTCAGCAGTGACCTTTTGGTACTGGTACTTACTCAGAAAATAAACTCTCACTATCCTCATGTACTAGTTCTCCTGGACAATTGAAATTTTTAAAAGGACCGAAATGTCTACGTTGTCTTTTGTCTAAAGTTTAAGTTTAAATTTAAAGAGAGTTTAACTCAGATTTATCGTAGTTTCCAAATTACAGCAAGGTCGTATTGTAAAAGGAAATTAATGAAACAAATGGGCACACTTCCATTAAATTTTATTAACAAAATGTCAGTTATTTTAAAATTGATTTCGACCGTCAAATCCCTGAACTAAATTTAACTAATTGAAATCGTGAGTCTCGTTGCTAAATGTTAGCCTACATTCATTTCCTTCAATTTTGTTGGTCTTTATTGACTGGACAAATTTACTAAAGATTTTAATAGTGTTGGTTCTCATCGTGTCAGAGCAGCGATAAAAATGTCTATGGAAATTTTCTAAGCATTTTTAATCATAAGACTAGTTAAGAATTTGAAAAGACTTAGAAGAGGTTGAAAGATTGAAATCGTCATTTATTCATTTTGGAGGTGAGTTGTTGGTCTAGAAGAAATACTCGTGACTTACGTGTTGCTAGAAGACTAGTTTAAATCTTTCCCAAACATTGCTTTGAAAGCAATTTAAAAATCAAGTCAGAAACAGTTGTGCAGTCGCTCGAAATCGCTCTTCTTTGGTGGAAAAGAATGAAACTGGCGGAATTTTATGGGTTCATATTAGCAGATTTAGTTACGGTTTTCTATCTCTAATCTTATATTGTAGTTGATGGATTTCACAAAATAACAGTTGGATCTTTTAGGTGATCAACTTTACAAGTTTTTTAATAGCGTCCAAATGAATTTGTAGACAAAAGATATGAATGAGACTCAAGAGACCCTAGTATAGAAGCATTTGTTGTAACTTACAAAAAAAATGTTGGCAAATAAATGAGGGTATAAAATCACCTCTCGGACATTGATGATCATGTCAGAAAGTAAAATGATTGTTGTAAACAACGAAAGAGTATGAGATGATAAAATTGGAAAATTCCTTCTTAAAACTTATTTGATTATTAAATCTATATATATATATATATATATATATATATACACTTTTTAATCTCCGCGAATTTAAAAGCAAATTTTCACCGAAATAAAAGTGATTATGTTAAAGCTTCTCGACTTTCAAAAAATATAGCTACAAAAAACTTATTCTATTGGTCACCATCCATCTCCGGATGAACGTTATCCCTACTTGGTGATCTCTTCTAATTAGTTAAATTGCATCTAATTAAAGAACGTCCGGTACCCAAATTGCAACAAATAATGATGTTACCTTAATTAAGCATCTTCCCTGAGTGATATGAACAGATAAAACTCGGTTCTTTCCTAGTCCTAATCTAATTGTCGGTGATTGGAAAAAAATACCAAAATACTGGAGCTTATCACTAGTGCTAATTTAACTTTACAAAAAATGTACACGTCTACTAGGTGGTCTTACATGATTAAAAGTTTCTGAAACGAAGATTCAATAGCGTTTGATGGATTTTAAGAAAATGGTTTGATCTAAGCAAGATGCTAATTTAGATTCCTTCTACAAAAAGAAAGAATTACGTTAAATGCTGAAGGAAATGGTTAAGATTTGATTAATAGTCTAAGAAATAACGAAATGTTATAAACAAATACTCGTTTTCGTTGGATAAGAAAGAGCGCTGTAGTACTAAAAGTACCCTAAAACGATAGGTGGCGATAAGAGTTTAAGTTCAAGCATTTCTTTAAAAAATGTAGAAAAATGTTTGTAAATAAATCGTACAATTTATTCTTTCAAAATCGTGATAGAATTTCAATAGTTAATTTAATGACTAGTTTGATTATGATTATGATTATGATTACTACGGGGATCAAACGTCGAGTACAATTTTGTACGTACAATCTTAATTTAACTCCGATTTTAACTGCGTTTTTTGACCAGTAGGACACGTTATGGCGGTTTGATATAACAAAATCAACTTATGGTGATTGTTTTCACGTACGTGACATAATGCAATTTTTCTAAGAAATTTAACCTTGTCTAAAATCAGGAATTTGACCATCCTGATGTGATTATCCCCAAAAGTAACCGACGCCAATCCTGTTGACTAGTCCCTTTTCGTCACAGCGCTTGAAGGAAGCTATCTCAATAAACCATTCGTTTAGGTATTCTCAAATAATAAACAAACCCATGATGGCCTGGAAACCATCAAATTCTCTTTTCACTTTTGTTTTTGATTTTTTACCTTTTTTTAAATTAGTCCACTCTATCATTATATTTGATGATTTTTATTATTTCTCAATTTTTAGCTCATTTTCTCGTACTATGTTTTGACTATTTTGTTTAGGAGTCTTTAATTTTCTCTTGAAATAAATTTTTATTGCTAACTTATGTTATGATCTTTTTTATATCTTTAGTTTAAGAGAGTCAATATGCTTTTTTCACTCATGCGCCTAATATCTTTTCTAAAAAGTTAAAGTTAATTCGTACCATGTTTTCTTACCACGTTTTTTATATAATTAACTCTCTTTTCCACGCTTTACATTCACTTTCGAATCCGTTTATAGCTTAACTTTCAAAAATTCATCCAGATGTTTTTTACATTAAGTTTTTTTTTATTTTGTATTTTTACTGCACTATTCGTTTTATGATTTTTTTCCAACGTCTTTGGTTTGTTGCTTCCAGTATTTTTTTGTTTGTCGCATATTCTGTTTTTTAAAATTAATTAAATTGATTTAAAGTTTGCACAAGTTTAGACACGTCGTCTATACCATACGTTTACTGTCTAGGCTTTGGAGTCCATTTTAGGCATTAAAAAACATTATTTTATCAGAACAACAGTGGAAACAATAAATGCAACAAGATTAGTGGCGTGCATATGAAGTTATATTATATACAAGTTTTTAATGTAAATTGTTCCACTTATTACTTACTTAAATTTATATTTGATTACATAGTGTAAACTTGTCCGGCGCATGCACCATTTTAGTGGGTCATCAGGTAAATAGAAAACGCCGGCGCACGGCCTGTCAAAATTTACCTCCATAAAACACTGGAACAGAAGAATAAGATCTGTTAGAGTAGAATGGGTTATCCTAAATTGTTCCGCACTTTGTATAACTTGAGCTTAGGTTATCCAACACAAACGCAAAATTTTCCAGTAATCTGAATCTTGCTGCAATAATAACTTATATCATTCTTCCACCGCGTCTCATCCGCATTCATTCGTTGTAACATTCTGAATTAAAGCTCTCGTTTTTCACATGTATCAAATTGCTTCCCTAATAAAATCACCCCTGCAGTAAAACCTTTCCCGTTCGGATCTTCTAATTCAAGAAATTGCCGTTCCTGAAACATAAGACCTTACACAACCATCAGCAAGTTGAAAAAGAGCCGTTGTTCCGCTGCTTATGGCAGTTTTAGTTTACGCGCTATACTCGGCAAAGAAAAACACACTTATCTTCCGGTTTTCGTCTTCCCACTTCCAGCAACTCATTAAAGTTGAACCGAGTCAATATTTGCATGGAAAATAGTGGAACTAAAACTAAACCAAACTGGGTACAACGGACAATTTATTATGATGAAAGAGAAATGAGAGATCCGTCAAGGTCGGAAAGTCGATCTCAAGGGATTTTTTGAATAGAAAAACATGAAAAAGCATCGGATCAATCAAAGAGATTCAATATAGGCTTTTTGTAAAAGAGAAGTCCGTAGTAATGTTAGGATACTAACGCACATTGATACCCGGGGGAATTTGGGTCAGAATGCCTTTATAAAGGATATAGTTAATTATTGTGGAGTAAATCGATTACAGCAAGTAATTGATGGAGTTGCCGGAGGATATTCAGGAAAACTGTTCTAAATAAACTTCAATTTTTCAATACTGTACTAAGTAAATGTTAGTTGAGACAAACTATTACACTAAAATAATATCCACATTCTACAATCTCTAATTGAATCATATCTTTTTATTCTTTTAATACGCACAGCTTGATGCAGTAATCATCTCTGCATTGAGATTAAATATCAAATAACCAAATTATTAATAATGAAAAGGCTTCATGTAAAAAGTAGTTCATTTTTAATTACCTTAAACTAAATTCCAAATAAGAGATTTATTGCAAGTTTTATGTTATTATTATTTGTTTTATTAACTAGCTTATAAACTTTATGCAGTTTTATAGTAAACTTCTTTGTATCTGTGGTAAACATCGCAAAACAATAAATTTTAATATTTGTATTAATTTCGTAGATATAAAATGCCGGTCAATTATAGTATTAAGGGACAAATAGTCGAACGTGTACTTCGTAGACAGTGGGCATTACGCTCGGGTGCCTTCAATGTTTTATGACATGTTCCCAAAAAATGTTAAACCACTATCTTGTGTGAATTTTTGTTGACAGATACTGTTTATATTTTGTTTGCAGGTATTATGAAAAATGATACCTGCTGCTATGAGATTTGCTATTTTCAAGAAGAGGGTATTATTTGTTGTTTAATATACTCATATGGAGGTTACCATGGTTATGGTTATGTTAATAAAGCAGGATGACATAAACATTGTAATATCCTCTGCAGATAATTTTTTGTGCTATTGTTCTCTGTTTTCTTTCATATAACTGTATTAAAAAGTATGCTTTATAAAACCAAAATGATGATTTTTATTTTTTATTCTGTTGTTACTAAATATGATTATTTTATTCAGACTGGTTAAAAACTGCACTAATGTAGCTCTGTTTTCTGCTTGAATTTGATATTAATTATAAAAAAGAAATCTGTTTAACAGTAAATTTGGTGTTTTTTTTACATTCTTTTGTCGCCTTAAAATTGATTCAAAATCCACTGAAAAAATTTAAACATGTGGTCTAAATTTGGTATTTCTAAGACTGGACGTTTATTTCAGAATACCAAAAGTACCGAAACAGTTTACTTAAAAAATGTACTTTTTTAAAAATGATTTTTGATTAGGATTAACAAAAGTATTTGTATTTAAGCATATGAAAGTTTTGGAGTTGCGAGACTTCACTACAATACTGCTAGTGTAAAATATGAATGAATGATATATGAAAAAGTTTGTCCTGACTGACAAATCAACTGAATATAGTTGAAATTTGTAGAATAAACTTATATATGTGTTTTAGTGTTTTTTAGTGTTTTATCACTAGCCATAAGAAATCGTGGTAATAATTTGACCTCGTTTTGTTTGTTTTTAGAAAGAATTTTAAAATTTTAAATTTCTATGGCTAGTGTTAAAAAAAACACTGTCAAATACTAAGTTTTTCAAAATTTTGTCTCTACAGAGTAAACAAAAAACACATTTTTCTTCGAGGTTTCTGTAATGTTTGCCGTGACTAGGTGATTTTGTATTGATGACTGTAATTTTTATCAATATAAATTCAATATTAAATAGAATTTTTAGTATTTTAAACTTTAATAATAGTAATTCACTTTTTCAATAAAAAGAAATTGAATAATTTAATTAGCAAACTATGAAAATAATTTGGCAAAGTTTGGCCTTACAAAGATGCCTTGCCTTAATAGGATTTTCTTTTTATAAGTTTTAAAGTTTCCAAATTACATTCCATCATAAAGTAGATCACCATCACATTTAGTAATTATTTTTTTGACCACGAAGAAAATATCAACTTTAAACTAAAAAATTCGCAAACAATTTGATCTATTAGCTGAAAAAAAAACAAGTTGTTGGTATCTTGCTACTGAAAATACTTCCATCAGAAACAAAATTTGCCTTAATTGCTGGGAGCTTGCTTTCTTCTCTCTAAAAGCAGAATTTTAGAAAACTTGCCTACTTCGCTTGCAATTCTCAATTAAAACAATTTGTTATGACAAAAATGTTTTGTTTTATTCTTGATTCATATTTTAAAACCAATAGGTTAGTTTTATCTCATTTTTAACAGTTAGTAACACAAAACAATAAATAATTATGATGAATAAGTGAATATTATTAATAATAATAATAATAATAATAATAAAAGTTGCTCGTAATTAATGGGTGGTTTTCTTCTGTGTTGTTTGACTACTTCTTCTAATAACATTTTTTGCCTAGTCTTCGTAAAATACGATTTTGACTTATTTTGTGGGTACACTAATGTTCTGGATCAAAATTAAGGTTATCTTTATCTATTAAATTCAGAAACGAGAAGTTTTATGCTTAATTCAGTTTTCACGACTTGTCTAGTCGATGTTTTCTTTGTTTTCAGCTTGTTTACCACATTTCATCCATTTAATTAATTATTCACAACAAGGTTTTGAGTTATCTGTCTTGAAAACGTCCTTTGAATTAATGGATGTATTATAATGGAAGCTATTTTTATAATGAAAACATTTTAATAAACGTCAGTATTTACACAAATAAGGAGATGACTTTTATATGGTACAAACAAAATAAAATATAATTGTTTCAAAAGACTAATTAAGTTCACCCGTAACCTTTTTAACTGAACCAAAAGAATCTTTTAAGATAAGTAATAATTTTTAAAAAGCAGACTTTTTTTCGTATCCACTCACTCAGCAATGAATAAATTGAGATAATTTCTTAAAAAGAATATTCAGAATAAAATTATGCCGCCGCAACATTTTCGCAATACAGCATGAATTTGAAAATTGAAAAGATAAGACTGTTATTTATTTCCACGTTGTTTTTCTTAATGCTGATCGTTTTTGCTTAAATTTTGTAATCTTGGCACATAAATCTTTAGGAAAATCGGTTAGATATAATTAACAAAAATCTTATCAATCTCGTTTAGATTCCAGAAATCACGTAAATCCCAACCGTATCGATGACAGATTACGTCACTTTCCAAACACGAACGTTAATTAATAATGGAAATGTCCCAGATTATAGTCCCAAACCAATTCGAAATTAGACAAACGACCGTCTACAATTACATTCCTGCGAAAGATATTTAACAAAATGAAGCGAGGGAGTAAAAGGGATCCATCTATAATATCGCTACTTTGATTGTTTCTTATTCTCATCGTAGTCAGATATTTATTTCAGTGAAAGGTTGGTACAAGACAAGAAAAAAACAACAATTGAGAGAAGCCTGTTCACTTTTTCCTTATTAAAATTTCGTTAGAGAACTTATTCGCTTTCATTGCCTTTATCAAGGATGAAAGACACTCATAACGAGCGATCACTGAAGGGTTGCTACAAAGTTTACTGCAGTAAATTTGCATGTACAAGCAAGAAAACTAGGGCGAAGCATCCTAAACTGCAATAAAATAAATCAGCACACACACTTGTTACGGTAGCGTCCACGAATTCACCTTCTGAAGGAAAATGAAAAAGAAAACTAATGTTTTGCCTCAGTAGTGTATTGAACTTTTCTTCTCCACATTTTGTGCAGAACATGACCAGATTTCTTTAAGCAAATTGAACACGAAATTTTACTTCTCTGTTTGTGTTGGCACTTTCCAACTTCGCTTCGCTTAAATGTTTGGGTTTTTAATTCCGTATTGATTCTAAAATGTGCGTTCTGATGAATTCACACGGGTTGCAAACGGAGAATGATAATCTAGTTCAATTAGTAAATGACAAGAGCATCCAAACAACACAGTTGAGTTGGTACATTTCTACGAACGAATTTATGTTGCAAGTTAGAGATAGTTTCACAACGGTGACAAGATTCGAGATTTATAACGAAAATGTTTTTGTGAAGGTTCACAGGAACGTTGATTATATTCCGAAATTGTAAATTGATGTTCGATGTGAATTTTATGACAAATTGTAAAATTTGTATTTCGTTAATAAACATGTATGTTTCATGTTCGTAAAATGTGTTTTTTTAAATCAATAATGCTGTAGTGTAAATTTACAGGAAATCAAATGCAGCAACAATTAAACAGGCAGTTGCTTTTTGAATCAGTGATGAATGAAAAACCGGTGAAATTAATTTTGAAGTTAACCTTTCAACTGACTGTCTATAAATTTTAGCCTATAAATAAAAGAGAATATAATTTTAACATACAGCATAGTTAAAATTTATTATAATAATATTTCCATAGTTGTATTTAAATTATCACAAAAATACTTCATTCTATCTAATTAAAATTTAATATTCATAATTAATTATTTTTTGTTAAAGTTACAGCCTCATCTGCTAAATATAGACACTTTTTGACTGTTGTGAAATAAACGATCAAATTAGGAGACCCTTTTTTTAATTACAAAGAAATTTGCGCAAATTATACTTCAAATTTAATTTCCTCAAAGATGTATTAGGTAATTAATCTTAATTAGTTTAGTGGTATCTGCAGAGCGTCTATTCAAAAAAAGATAAACGAAAGAAAACGTAGGTATATATTTAACTGGCGACAAATTTTCGTCAAAGCATATTATTTGATTTCTAGTTTATCTAATACAACTGATTTTTCAGAGTTGCAATTGGTCACTGTCTTATTCAAGTTTTTTTTTATAAGTAATGAAAGTAAAATTAATCATTAAAATTTTAAAAGATTTTTTAGAAGGCTAACTTAAAAATGTACCTACTTACTTAATCCTAAGCCTGTTATTACTCTTTCGGGTGTCAGGCGGAGGAGTTGAGTTATTGTCGTGGGTGCTTCTTTTAGGACTCCCTCCACTTTTTTCTGTCTTGTGCTTTCCGTCGGATTTCGTTACATTATAAACCTCTTTTTTCTGTGGATGTTTTTATTTCTTCCGTCCAGGTTTTTCTTAGTCTTTTCTTATTTCTTTTTTTCGTCAAATGTCCTTCTATTGTGGTTTAATTCATTTTTATTTTTAATTTTTTTCTTCTTGTGTCACTTATTAATTATTACTTTTCCATCTATTTTTATGAGAAATTTGAGTTAGGTACTGTGTAACTTGTATTTTTGGTTTTGTGCTACTGTTTACACACCTTAGAAAAAATATTCTTTGCATGGATAACTTAAAAAATGTAACGTAAAAAAATACGCAATATGCAATATTATTTTCAGGTTTTCAGATCTCTACCTATCAATACCTAAATGTGAATTCCGTATACTTTTTGAAATTACTTTTAATTCCGTTGGTTTAATATTTTTAAACTATAAATTTAAATTTTAGTTTTTAATATATTTTTTCAATTTTGTAACTATTATGTTTTTAAAGAGTTGAATATTATTTTTTTAACGTTTAAAGTTTAAAAAGATAATTTGAAATTCAAATCAATTTTAATAGGAAATTATAAATCTACATTTTTTTTCTAGTTTTTCTACAAATTCTTGATTTTAAGGGCCAGGTGCATCTAAAATTCCTATCAAACGTTGGAAAAAAACTGAAATTTTTGCAATTTCAAAACTAAGCATTTTGTCTTCATAATTTTGCAAACACAAAAACACAGCACAACATTTTGTTTTTTTTTTTTCATTTTTTCTATTTTTAAGTTCAATTTGCAATTTTTAAAATTTAAATCAAATAATTTTAAAAATCCAAACAAATTTTGGTCTCAAATTTTGTGTAGAAAATGTATCTTTACATGTATTTTATCTAAACATTTGCATGTTTGCAGTAATTTGATTCACATTTTATTGTTTGACCTTTAATGCAACGCACTAAAAACCAACAAAGCACTGTTTATTCATTTTAAAAAAATACAGTTTTAAATAGTCGAATTACTGATGCTTCAATAATAAGCAACAGAATAAATTACAACAGACATGTTGGTGAAATAAGTCGTGCCAAAACGCCACTCACATTGTAAGTTTTTTTTATTACATTTATTCACGCCTCTTGCACAATAACAAATGTTGTCATTGTAGCAGCGCTTTTGATTTTGAAGTGCCAAACTCACATCTCATTAGAGAATATACAGAGTGATCGAAATGAATCCAAATCGAAGCAAGCGTTGTAGTAAAATTGCCTTGAATAAAAGCTTAAATTTCACAGGCGTCGATAAATCGTGGTTTCAAACACTATTGACTAAGAAGCTATACTGCGTGAATTTCGATAGCTATTAACATCATTGTCATTGTTTGACGATGGCGCACATTTATAAAATAATAAAATCCTACATTTTTCATTGTCAAAAAAGGGCTTATTATCTTTTTTATAAACAACGACTGTCACGCATTTTTGATATAATACTGACCTTAAAAAGCAAAAAACTAATTTAACCATTTTATTAAATTTACTTTTGTATTCTGGTATTAATGATTATTGTCGTAAACTAGTGAAAGAGGAAACTGTAAGGGGTAATGAGAGGCCTTTTTCAAGATTATTTATTAATCTCAACAAAACATCTGTGTGTGAAATGCAACAAATGTAGATGCAGCAAGAAAACACTTACGTTTTAGTAAAACAAATTACTCCAAAGCACTGTCGATTTGTTTTCTTTTTGATCACTCTGTATTTGAAATGAGTTTAGGTTTGACCATGTAAACACCTACGACAAGTTGAATACTTTATATTATTTAAACAGATGTTTTAAATTTATGAAAATTAGCAAATATTGTGGGACTACCATTTCATGTCAAAATTGGCTTTTATTTAATTTAAGTAATCACCGGAAATTGTTTAAGCTGATTATTCCTGCATAATGCACAAGCGTCATTAAACTTTATTTTACAAATAAAATTAACTGTTTAAGATTGAATATAAGATATAGTGTAGAAAAGGTAAAATTAAACTTAACGCTTACTGCATAGTTAATGCAATTTCGGTAAGTTTTAATTGCCTTTAAACGATCAAATTTTAGAGGAATATGCAGAAACAAATTAGTCGATAATTGAAATTTCCTATAACTTTTTAGAAAAAATTATTTATTAGGAAATAAAATTCTACGACATACATCATGGATTTTTTGCGCTTTCGGTTGAATACATAAAATTTATAGAAACATCAAAAATTTCTAACACTGCCAAAATTCAGAATTTGATTTGTTTAATGTATTTATTTTATTTAATTTTATTTTAATGTTTATCAATTCAGATAAGATTAAAAAGTCTTCTCGTTACTATGTTTAGACAGGTGAAATTAGTAATTTCTTAAAATTTCCCAGAATAAAAATTAAGTTTTTACTAAAACAAATGTGGTTTTAATTTAAGTTTAATTTTATTTTATTTTTCTTTAATTTTGTGAATATTTGGAATTTTTTTTAGTTCTGTTTGGATGCACAAACTACAAAAAAAAATATAAAATTTTACAGAACTGAAGCCTTATGTAGAATTATCAAGCACGGCACACTTACCACACTTAAATTAACCAATTAATAAAAAAATTACAGGAATTCGTCACGAACATTTTTTATGTACCCGTTTTTTTAAATTTGACTTTTAAATATTGAATTACATGAAGAATTTCAATGTTTTTAAATTAATTTTAAATTTCGGCAGCTTAAGTTGCTAAATTTGGTTTTTGAGTGCAAAGTTTTACAGTGTGCTTTTGTGATTTTGTTTTAATTCCATGTTTAATATTATATCTTTAAATTTTACTTCCAACTAATAAGTAAAAGTTTTTTATTTAGAAGAGATACAATTTGCTTTAAGCATTTTCATGTTTTCAGAAGTAATAATTAAAGTTATATTTTTTAATATTTAAGAGCCAGTTTCCAATCCTTAGGAATTCTAATTTTGAGTTTGAATTTACATAATTATAGTTTTTTAATAAAGAATTTTAATTTTAAAGATGTTACATTATCAAATTTGCTTGATATGCGTGGATCGAATTATTACCTTTTAAAAATTAAATTATGTATTTTAAACTAAACTAAGCAATAATATTTAAATCAATATAAGGATACATAATAAATTGATCTGAACAGCAATGACAGAATAAAAAAAAAAGATGAAAAAGAAACAATGGAGAAATTAACTTTTTTAATAGAATTTTAAAGGTTTTTATTATTTTCTTTATATTTTAATGCAAAACCATACAACTTTTTGTAGGTATTTTTTTTTGTTAAAAACTAAAACCTAAAACAAAAATACCATCTAAATGGTCCTAAAAAATATAGAAACAGATCTATAAACACTTGTATAAATATAACAGGCAGAAAGACGAATATACCAACAGATACTGTAAAAATATAAAGTAATTGGGCGCGTTCACCAGACGAAGCAGCTTTAACACTGTTTAAGAATTCTCTGGTGAACGGGCCGCTACATGTTACGCTTCAAATGTAGCCGCTACGTAGCGGTCGCAGCGTAGGTTCAACACCGCTTCATCGCTGCGCTACAAATGAAGCGATGTTTTACGCTTGCGCAGTAGCCCTGTGAGCCTCCGAAGTACCGCCAAAACAGTACTATTTATATAAATTTTCAGTTTTATTAATGTTTCTTCGGTCTTCAGCATCTCCAAATGCATTAATCGGTTCTGCGAGTTCCAGTGCATTATTAAATGCAAAATTCTGATTAAATGGGTCAATTTCCTAATTAAAAATTATATTCGCAATAATATTACGTCTTTGTGGATCCATTTTCACACACTGTCACCTCGTAGTCACCACCGCACAGAAACTAAGGTTACCAAATTTGGCAGTTGAGGTAGCGGTTGGGTAGGAACGTAGCGCAACGGTTCACCAGAATTGAGCATAAAGGGCATAGGGAGATAAGAATGCTAAAATTGCCCCCAGAGCGTATCTTAACGATACTTTCAGGATATGTTCGTACTATAGAAGTACTTTGATTCTGAAGTTTTTAGATCTCAAAGTTAACTAGGTTTTGAATAATAATAAAAAAAGGCAAAAACAGAAAATATTTTTTTTCTCTTCATAGATAAATCGATTTAAATAAAAATTTTATGGTAATTTAATACCTATAGAGATACTCTTTTGATAAACATTTCAACTATATAGCTCTACATTTTCATAGAGAAAAAAATTCTTTTTTCAAGAAAAATTGATTTTTTATTATAAAACTTAAAAGTACAATTTTGAAAATATTTTTTTTGAATTTCCTAGCAAAAAGTACATAAAATATATTTTTTCCAAATTTTTTGTAATGGTACGCCATATTGAAAAAAATTAAAAACTGTCATGTTTCCGAAAAAATGTTTTTTTCGATTTATACTCTCTTTCTCTCTCTATATATACATATATATATATATATATACATCTAAAAAATGAAATTCTGAGAACGCATTAACTGTTTATTGCTCTCTTAACCTCTCAGCCACCCCCGAAAACTAATAACAAAAAGAGCATGATTTAAGTGTAGTTACGCTTGAACATTCCCAACGTGAATATGAATATTAATTTTTGAAAAATAATGTAATCTAGATTACAATTTATTTAACATCATCTTTGCATCCTTATTTTATTGTTACGTTAATATTATCATCATTAAATAAAATAGTTTCGCATTTTCCTAGAAAAAAAAAATTTTTTCGAGAAAAATTGTTGAATTGTGCAATTTTAATTTTTTTAAATTTTTTAACAAAAAATACATAAAATATATTTTCTCCAATTTTTTTTCTAATGGTACGCCATATAGAAAAAAAAAGGTTTTTTTTGCAAAAAAATAAATTTATTTATATATTATATATAAACACACATATATATATATATATATATATATGTGTGTGTGTGTGTGTATGTCTTTCAATTATTTTTGACAAAAATAAATCAAATAAATATTTCAAATAAAATTATTTGAGAGAGAAATTGTTATAACGTAATTCTGACGTCTTAGCTAGATGACTATTATCTTATTGAAAAACGCACCGCTATTACTAGAATAACACCACGAGGGGTGACTTCCGATTCAGATTTTTTTGATTTAATTATAGAGAGAATCAAATAAATATTCAAATCAATATAAACAATCGATGTCATACCTAGCTGAAATGATGGATGAATCGAACAACATAAAAATTGAATATGTAAGACGAAAGTAATATAGTCAAAGTTAAAGTCTAAACTCGTCATATTAACAAAATAGAATATATACTTTTTATTTTTAGTTTTGATTACAAACCAAATAGTAGAGAGTATATCGGAATAAATAGATATTGCTGTGAATGTGCAAATGGCAACAGAACGTCAATGAATGAAGACAGCGATTATGTTTAAATTATCTTTCGTCAAATTTAAGGTTCCTTATTATTTGCTTAACACACTGTTTAAATCTAAATTATGTTATTTTAGAAAAATTAATATTAATATTCACGTTAGGAATGTTCAAGCCTAACTACACTTAAGTCATGCTCTTTTTGTTATTTGTGCTCGGGGGTGGCTGAGAGATGAAGTGAGCAATAAACAGTTAATTTCTCAGAATTTCATTTTTTCATATACATACATCTATACATATATATATATATATATATATATATATATAGAGAGAGAGAGAGAGAGAAAGAGAGTATAAATCGAAAAAACATTTTTTCGGAAACATGATAGTTTTTAATTTTTTTCAATATGGCGTATCATTACAAAAAATTTGAAAAAAATATATTTTATGTACTTTTTGCTAGGGAATTCAAAAAAAATATTTTCAAAATTGTACTTTTAAGTTTTATGATAAAAAATCACTTTTTCATGAAAAAAAAAATTTTTTCTCTATGAAAATGTAGAGCTATATAATTGAAATTTTTATCAAAAGAGTATCTCTATAGATATTAAATTACCATAAAATTTTTATTTAAATCGGTTTAGTCTATGAAGAGAAAAAAAATATTTTCTGTTTTTGCCTTTTTTATTATTATTCAAAATCTAGTTAACTTTGAGATCTAAAAACTTTAGAATCAAAGTACTTCTATAGTACGAACATATCCTGAAAGTATCATTAAGATACGCTCTGGGGGCAATTTTAGCACTCTTATCTCCCTATGCCCTTTGAAGCAGCTAGGATGAAGCGGTAAAGCATTAAGCGCTTGATGACCTGATGAACGCACCCATTGTTGAATATACGTATGGTTTGATTTAATGGTACTAATTCTTGACAATCCTTAGCCTTAATGGTACTAAGGCTGAGGGTAGTCAAGAATTACATTTTTGCTGTTCCGTATGCAGAACACAAAACGTTTTCATGTGAGTATAGTGAATCCACCTTTTCCTGGAATTTTTCTTTCGGTCGTTTCGCTTTGTAAAAATTATGACTCAGTACCTATCAATTTAAAGCATTAATTTAAATCATTAGTACTTTTTTTAAATTACTACTAATATTTAAAAAATGACAATAATTGTATTCAGTGCGACGGGGCATGTTTGTAAATATTCTGGATGTTCCTCTAAAAACAACCAAATAAAAATACTTTTCTACCAATTAAATATTTACATTCTTCAAAAGTTGAAATTAAACATTTAGGTTTTTCATCAGATTTCAGATTAAGTAAGTTTTAACAGTAGAACAACTGTCATTTGTTAACATCGTTAACACAACATGTTTTGTTAGAAAATCTTGTTAGCAACTGCACGTATTAAAACAACCTTAGTTCTTTATAATAGTGTGTTTCCGTCGGGTCTCGTATTTAAAAAGAAAAAAATCAGGAAACTATCTTAACCTCGCAATTGAGTTGAGCTGAATTTATGGCTGAAGTTTTACACTGTTTTAGAGCAAGTGGAGGATCAGATATTTATATGATACTTGGGTTTTCCCGTGTACGATGCAACATTGTAAATTTTATTTTTCATATTACTGCGGCATTTAAACCGTCTTTTTACTGCCATTCTCACATAAACACACAAAAAACGTAGAATTTTGGAACGGTTAACACTCTGAGTTCGAATCAAACGAAAATCACTTTATTTTGCAACAATGTAGCAAAATTCCTCAGGGGCGTACGCTAAATAAAAACTGTAATATACCATAATTCTTTCTCTATTATTATGCAGAAAGGCAATCTCGAAGTAAATCCCACTATATTGAAAATTCGTACAGAGTCCCACCGGCACCATCTGCCACCATTTCCTTGAACGCAGTTATTAGAGCACGTGTTTGTCAACTCGTTAAAACTTAATCTTGCTTGACTTTTTTGCGGCAACCGGATTAGGCCCATAATTCAATAAGTCTTCGTTCAGAATTCCTATGCAGCCCTCACGAACAATATCATCTCTTTGAGTTTTATTGCAACTCCTCGAGGCATCTGTTTGAATATTATGTAAGTGCGGCATGTGTTTCGGTTGGCGACATAATATATTTTCATTCCGTCAGCGCCAGCACAGGTCGGGGTTATTGTGTATCGAATTGACGTGACAAGAGGCAAAAAGGATTCCGTGCGTCAATCAGGATAAAGCGTCTCATCATCAATTCGGTTTAATATCGAAATAACTGTCTTTCAAACGCGGAACGGTACGACTGAAGGGTGAATTAATATTTATCAGAATAAATTAATTATCGTTAATTTCTGATCCTTTTTCACGAGGTGAATGTAAACTATGTTCGATCATGTTCACGTCGTTCTAAATTATTTATGATGTGGAGTGAGTGGCATCCGATCCGAACCGCGAATTTTTAATTTGTACCGGGACAGTTTAACTATTTTAATTATGTCAGGGTTTGTTATTTCACGGGTAAAATTTAGTCATCAATAATGCATACTGTGGCTATTTATTTTCGCTTTAAATTGCAATCAGCAAGCTCAAATATTTTTGACGTTCAACATTATTAATAAATCTAGTCGGAGAGAAATCGTTAAACTAGTAGCCTAGAAACTAATTGGATTTAAACCAAAATACTGACTCCCAATGACAATTTTAATTATTTTACACATTTTACTAATTATATAAAAAACAATACTTTTTTGTTTTAAACAAATAGATATTACATTCCACAGTTTCATTTTATGTTGATTAGACAACCAAAAAAATACTTTTGCTTCCAGTTTTAATAAGAATGAAGTACAGGTCAGAGAAGAAAACATACTTTATAAATTTTCAGCATTTTATTTTGTTCAAAGCAATTTAGTTTTTAATAAACTTGATATTAAAAAAAAATCGCTTTTTAAAAACCAACAAAAAATCGAGACTGTCATCAAAAGTATTAAAAATAATAATTTTTTGAAATCAGCATAAAAACTAACCGTAATTAATATATATTTTTGAGCAAAGTTTTAGTTAATACAGAAAATTTTATTTCTTTTATTCTAAAAAGACAAATTATTTGATTTTTTTTATTAATAACTTTTTTTTATTAATTAATAACAATACCCAATTTGTCAACTAAATTTTCCAGATGCATTGATGTCAAAGTATCGTATTTGCAAAATTTTATTCGTACAGTTAAAAACAAATGCGTGTTTCAAGTTCATTTGTTGACCATTAATTTGACGCAAATGTCGAACTTTCGGAAACAATGTTTGTTGTGATTAATTGGCCTAGAAAAAACTGAATGCGAACTCTGCCCACAGTTATATTACTGAAAGATCAACGATTTGATTTCGCGTTGGTTTTAATTTCTCCTATCAATAGAAAAAATTACGATGGTGTCTAAGAAATTTATCGAAATAATGTGCTTTTGTGCAATGCAATGCAATTATAAAATCTGAAAATATTAGAAATATTAAGTTATGATATAGTACTTTTCTATTGTACTTTAGAGATTGAGAAAAAATAGTTTTTGGAGTTTTTAAACGTTTTAAAATTATTTGTAAAAACCTCAAAATTTATAAAATTTAAATCAATTTTAAGATTTTTTAAAATCATACTAATACGTATAGAAAACATTTAAAGATTAAAAATATAAGGTAAATGCCAGTTTTGTAAAAGTATTAAGAACAATTTTGAGATATACAGAGCATTCATATGGTTTTGCATGGTATAAATTTTAAATCGTGTTAATGGTTTTTCCATTACATATTTTAAAATAATTTTTGGTCCACATTTAGGTTTTATCATTTTTTGTAAGTTTTAAGTATTTTTAGAATCAAAGTAAATGTGTTGCAAATAAAAATAAAACAATTCGATGCTTTTTCCGGATTGACGGATTACTAACTGCTTATCGGCTTATAGAAAACAGTTTGAACATTTATTATAAAAAAATTGTTAAGTATTATTGTGTGTTAAATTGTTGCTCTCATGCTTTTTTTATATATTTTTTTATCTAACAATTAGTATTTAATTTTGCTATAATGTAGCCTCGACTAGCTTCCTCCAAAAATAATTTAAAACCAGAAAAAAGAACAAATTGTTTTATTTATTATTTAAATAATTTTTAATTTTTGGACTTTAAAAACTATTGGAACTTTCAAAAATGATGCAAACCAAAGTATGTCAAAAAGTAGATTTTTTTTGTAGTAGAAAAATCTTTAATACGACGTTAAGTTTATACCATGTAAATCGCTACGATGGATTGTATAGAAAACGAGTGGTAAGAACTTATACAATTCTACAGATCTAAAGAATATTCAAAATCTAAAAAATAAAAGCAAAATTGCAAGTTACAGAAATCTTACTGATCTTTCAAAAAAAATTTAAAACCTAGAAATTTTAGGAATAATAAAAACTCTAAAAGCCTTAACTTAGAAATCTAGGAATCTTAGGAAACTTCAAAAGAATTTTAGAACTCAGAAAAATGATCGAAGTTTTAGATACCTTATAAAACTAAGAAATTATCGTAAATAAAAAATAATTCAGGAATCAGCATAAGGTAACTTTAAGTTAAAAGCGTACTTATTATCTTATTAAATATTAATTTTTAAAAAGTCAAAGAATGTTAGTATAATAACCTTAGTAACAATTACCAATATTTACAAAAATCCTATAGACTATTCAAAATTCTAAATTTGAAGAATGTTAAAAACTAAACAAATTCTCAAACTTTGAAATATCCTGAGCACTTTAAAAATTTTAGAAATCTGAGAACTAGTAGAAGTATCGACAGATAAGAGCTAACGATTTTAAGAGTTTTAAGCATCTTACGGTATCAGTTGGCTTAGAAAAGGTAGAAAGATAGTTTAAGAAGCTTAAAATTACACTAAAAATTCTAATAATTTTTTGGATCTCCAAAACCAAACAATTCGTAGGAAGTTTTAAATGAATTTTAGAAATTTTACACATTTATAAAATTCTCAAAGTTTTAAAAGTCTTTACTAATCCTGAGGTATCTTCTAAAACAAAGAAAAGGACATTAAACAGCGTTGGATCCCTAAAGCCTTGAAATCCTTAGAATGCTTGAGGATTCATAGAAATCTGAAATCTATGACACTTTTTAAAATATAGAACTTGTAGAACCTTAGATGCCTTAGCGATCTAAAATTTGAAAAACTTAGAACCATTAAGGAAAAAAACAGAAGTTCGACACTAGTCGAAATTTTAAAAATTTAAAGATATTGATAGCAAACTTAAGTTTTCGAAAAATCAAAAAAACTTAACGAAAAAACTTATAATATTTAAAATAGAATTTCGGGAAACTTTTAGAAATGTTAATAATCGTAGAATTTTTTTGACCTTTTTTTGTTTTCTTAAAAATTAAAAGAATTTTAGAAGACCGTTCTACAAACAAACAAAACTTACTTCCGTAGAACAAAATACATCTCTTCAATTTTTGCGGGAATATTTTTTTATCCACCTCATTTGTTTTAAATAATAATCACAAAGTATGTGAAAAAATCGTTAAAATACTTTTATATCAAAATGTCGAAAACTCCACCTACACATTTTTTTCTACAAATGAAGTTCATAAACCAAAACACAACACAAAAGCAGCTTTGAAATTATTACAAAAAATTGTTTTCATTCTTTTTTAGTTTTTTTGCAAAAGATTGTTATCAATCGTAGGAAAACAAGTCTAGATCAATATAAATCAGTGTGTGTGGAGTTGCTCATCCTGATTAAGTTTTATTGGTGGAAATATTTATTGACAACATTGAGGAGTGAAAATATTTCATTTTACTAAAATGTATTTTTTGATTGAATCTGATTTAAATTTTTAAACACATAAATGTTTATTCAGTAACTTTTCAACGACCTGTTAATACGTTGTGATTGATTAGTGATATGGTCATAAATTATCGAGCCCGTTAAACAGAAACATTCTTCATCAAACGCATTTTTTTAAAGAATTTTAATTTAAATTTTATTTTAGCCACCTGTAAATACATTAAAAGGTAGATACGTGAAAATTATTGTGCAAAATTTGTGGGCATCGATTTTCTATTTTTATATTTCATTATTTATAGGTACCCGTAAAGCTGTCGGCTTAAATTTCACCAAATCCTGCGCCTTTCGCTTGTTTTTTAAACTGATTTACATTTCAGATATAACCAAGTAAATGAATAAAAGACTGCTTTTATCGACATGATTTGCCACTATCTGTATCAATCATTCTATTATCACATCGGTATAAACTGCTCAACAGCACATTAAATATCAGATTTTACTCTTTGACATATGAGATGCAACAATGCAAGATCAATAAGCGACGGAAATCTTCTCGGAATCTTTGCAGGATGCAAACAATGCCTTGAAACCTGCTCCATATAAATAATGTTATTCATATCCTGCTGGTGGAAGGCTATAAAAAAGATTAAAAACCACTTTGTTATGTTTGCCCTCTATAAAAATGCAAAAGGCCAAGATTTATCGTACGTTATAAACGCCGATTTGTGGTTACATTAAGAAATAAATTCTTTACTCAATAACAAAAATAAAAATGCGAACAGAACACAAGCTCCATTATTCAGACGATTTGGAATTATTATTCACATTTATAGTTTTCGAAATCCATAAAAATAAAGTTTAAATGCGATGTACATGTTTGCGTTTTTGTGACTAGCTTTACAAAAATAAATCATTTATTCTTATTTTATTTTTAATAGATTTCACGTATTTCACGTTAATAGATTCTCACGGTTTTGGAACATGGGAACAGTTCTAAAAGATAATCAATATGTTTACAAGGAAACAATGCAAGGCAACAATAAGAGTCAGGGCTAAAAATTAAGGGTGAATAATGGAGAAGCTGGTCAGCAGCCTTCTACTATGATTCTAGCTATTGATCTAATGTTTACCAGTTCTAAAATATTTGCATCTATTTAATGTAAATTAATGTATTTGCTCACAGAAATTATTACGGAAATCGGCCGTTGTGGGTGTATACATAAATTAGGGATCAAAAGCAGTGGCAGACCCATCATCATAAAATTCTTTATTCATTCCGCACAGATCTTCGGCACCACTGCAATTCCTCCTCAACGGACTTGAAAAGATTTGGGTCGCTTATTGATTTTGCATTGTTGCACCTCATGAATCAAGTAGAAAAATTTGACACCTAACAACCCTCGACTGCCGGATTTACCCTAGTTTGGATAATCAAATAAGAAAACTGAAGCGGAATAATAGGAAGAAACATTTCTTGGTAATTTCAACAAGTTAAGTTAAAGTTATATTTCAATAGTCGTGTGTATCTTATTAGTAGTTACGAGAAAGATAATCACAGAATGTCTACGTTCAACAGACATGGTATCACCGTAAGCCAGTAGAGTGGATAACTCCTCTGGAACGTCCTTAGTAAAAAGTATGTTTTTATCCGAGTTTGAAATTAGTTCGTGTATAAAATTACGGTGAATGAGGACGGTCTTTCACCTCTACAAGTGCTTTTTGCGGTTGTTTAGGTAAAACGTATGCGACATTAACGTTTAACAGACAAGTTACTCTATGGCGCAAAATTGGATTAGAGTTTCTGTGGATGCAGGAGTTTACCAACAACTATTAATATTTATAGTAATTTGACAAACACACAGAATCTACATTGAATTGTGAAAATTAATTAGGAACAATGCCAACTATTAAATCAAAATTTTACTGTGCAGGATTTTACTCGAAATATAAACCAACATCCGTTTTACTCGTTTAGAAGATTATATTGTTGATGTGTGAATGGAAAATTGCCCTTTGATAAATTTATGTATTAATAATGTAATGGTGTATAATTAATAATTGTTATTTGGTTATTACATAAAAATATGCAAGTTAAAATCTGCAATAAGTGTTTGGAAAAGAGGTGGAGCGGACATTTGAAAACAACAAAAACGGTTAATTTAATCAAACATTCTTTTATTTATTATAAACAATGGTTATTAATTATAATACCTACGAAACAAATGATTTAAAATTGATAAATAAATAAGAGATTACATTATTTATTATACTGACTTTTAAGATCGTTTTTTAACTTCATTTTTGGATTAAACTGTGCACAAAAATTACATATTTTTATAAAAGCTTATAAAACTAAAAAATAGATTAAAATGGTGTTTTTTAGAGGTGTCATAAAATAAGAACCTTACGTAAATAAAGAATCTTTTATGACATATGCGATGAAATGAAGCTTTGGATGTAGTTAAAAATGCACTTTTTTACGACTGGTTTTAAAAACGATAAAAAGAGAGCCAAGACCAACAGTTAATTTATTATTTTTTCAAATTAAATAAAATATACAAAAGTAAACATGCATATTTTGTCATTTTTAACAGATTAGATTTTTTGTTTAATCAATAAAAATTTTAGCAGCCCCTTAAAATTGGTCAAGATTCAAAATAGATTTATACAACTTTTTAATCGAAGGCTTTTTCATTATTTTTGATGCTTTTAATTTTTAATCTGTTGTGCATTATTACAAATTGGTACTTACATAAATTAGCAGATCCATGGCTTGAAAGATTATTTTTCTCCAATTATATTTGCCGATTGCTTTATTTTCTCATGGACTGATAGTACCTGCATGTTAGCCTCTTCTGCAAAGTTCAAACATTTTGCGTATTTTAACCAATCATCTAAATTTTTATTTCACTGATTTTAAGTTATTCTTATAGTGGATTATAAATTTTGACTCGACCTTCTTCCTTTTGTATACTTAATTTTTCTATTCAATTTGGCATATTTTTATAATCTTAATTTTTTTATTTGTTTTTTCTTTATTCTTTCGCATGCTTGTTTAAAATAAATAAAAGTTGCAAACCTTTCTTTTTATAATTTTTGAAGTCTAACATACTTTTTTACGAGCTGAATCTGTATTGGTATTTCCCATACTGTTTCTACCTTCTCTTCGAATTCATCATTTAGTATTTTACTAATTTGTTGTAAGTTATGTTGAGCAGTGCTAATTATACTCTGTAATTGTGACGTCAGGTTTCTTATAAAGACGACTCTAATTGCTTCAGTGTGTGTTTGCAATAGTTGTTTTTTTGGCCAAATAATATCAATTTGAATTAATTTTCTTTGATTATATTTTTAAATTTCGTTTATGCTGGGAGTATTTTTTCTACTTTGTTCTCAATTTTTTTATATAGTGCATATTTTTCTAGCTGAGTTTCGACTAGTTCTTTTTTGTTAGTATTTTTTTTCCACATCGGTTTCATTTTGATAATATTTTTTTTATTTCTATATATATATATTCGATAACAAGTTTCTTTTTCTTCGCCTTTCTAACTTCCTAAAACTTGTTTTCGATATCTATTTTTCGATTTTTCTGCTTCTTATGTAGGCATCTCTATCTTTTATTTTAGTTTGTTTTTCAGGTTTAATTTAACATTCTTTATCGTCGTTATTTTTCATTTCGCTAAATTTGTAGCGTACAGACAATGTGTGTAGATGTTTGTAGAAACTTGAAGAAACGAAAAACAAACCCTTAAAGCACATAAAGTAAAATATGAATAGCTGGCAAACAAAATCAACAAAAAGGAAAAAGTCTAGATTTCCACGTTTCGCTTTAAATAAAAACATGATATTTCAAACTTAATGAATTTAGAGAATTTTTGCGTTTGCTACTAATAATCTTTGATCCAAGACAGAATTCTGTGGAAAATTTAAACATTTAGTTACGGTAAACTTTTAAAACTCCTGGTTTAATTCTTTATTTCTGTTGACATATTTTTGTCTGCTAGTACAATGGTAGAAATTAGTCAGATTATGCATTAATTTGGTTGTTTATTGTGTTGTAACTCTTCTGGCTATTTTAACAGCTTGTTAACTCGTAACAATAGCACTGACCAGGTTGAACAATATATTTACAACTTCAAAGAACTGGATCCGCTAACCTAAATTTGTTGCACTATTGTAGGCAAACATGGATATTTTATCAAAAGCACTTAAATAAAATTAAGTTTAGGTGAGTTAATTTTAGTTAGCAATACTATTTTCTTAAAAAGAATGTATAAAATAAAGCCAAAAAGATTGTCCCGGTGAATCCATAATTTTTCTTTTATTATTTTTGTTTGTTTTAAAAATGTCACTCGGTGGTGCATACTAAAAAATATATAGTAGTCTGTCTTATATCTTTATTTATGTCAATATTTTGTTTAAGTTTGTAACCATCGTATAAGCCAATCAAAAAGTTATATTAACTAGTTTGAAGGGGTATTAAATTTAAATAGACTGTTTAAAAGTCTCAGAATATCATGATAAAATGCTATGTTGAATATAAACCGTCTCTGGTAAAATTTAAACAAAAAACATTTTTTTACATAAGCGGAAGTAAAAGTTTAAAAAAATATATTTGTATTTTTTTTATCCTTAATTTGAACCTGAGTCAAAGATTTTCATTTGTCAATTCCAATAATCAAAAAAAAAAGTTTGAAACACTTTATTTTGATTTTAAATGTGGGTATTTGTGTGTTGCTATGCGTGCAAGTAATATATAATTTTCACCACGAAAACATACGCCAAACGTAAATAATTTGATATGTGTTTCAGAATTAAATTCCATGTCATTGTTCAACAAATATTGATCGATTGTGCTATTTGCAAGTGGTAATATATAAATTTTCCAGCCAGCTATAATCAAAACATTTTTGGATCTGGTAAATCCAAGTAAAAGATCATTAAAACATAGTTGCATTAGTAACATCATTAAGAAAATGCAAGAGATAATGAGAGAATTCAAACACGTCGCATAAAATTCAATTTAAAAGTTTAAGTAACTACTCTTTTTTTTGTTGAAGAGTGAATCGATATTTATGACTGTACACGAATATAAATTTCAACTTAAGCTTGGTAGTGCCATTGGATTGTGAATAAATAAAAATTTCGTGTGCTTACTCACTCTCAACACGAACTACAAACTTCTTCAGCACACCGTCCGATGAGTTTTCGTCGTTTCCAAGGCGTATTTCTTTGCGTAACGAGAATTTGTAGAGTTCCAACAAAGAATAAATTTGATTTGAATCCGTGGTTAGAGCGCGACTCCTTCAGACGGTGACAAATGGTTGTCCTTTTTAGCGCAGAACTCGTGGATGAAGTATGACTGCATTTCTCTCATCTAAGCAGCACTTAACTTGAATGGAGTTGCGCGCTAACTTTGTTCCAGACGGTATTCGGAAAAAGTAAATAAATCAATCATCGGTGTATTCATATCGTATTTTTTCTGTGTTGGTACGTGATAACATAGAAAGCTGTGCTAAACCTTATATTACTCGTCTGCTTCGATCCCTTAAAAAAGAAATAGCTTTACGGACTACAGTCCCTAAAGACCACTAGATATTTCTTACACACCAATTCACAATGGAAATAAAACTATCATGGCGGCTTCTTTCCGATTTTCACAGCCTTGCGACGAATCTATTTAAGAATTTAATAAAGAGTTCGAAAAAACCCGCGATGAGAAATCACCGGTTTGTTGGCGGTAATTGCGGCAGATTTCATTTTGCTGGTCTTGGAGATGTGATTCATCCATTCGCATAAATCACACTTTATCTAATGTAATGAACGACGCTCGATATAGATTCTAATTTGATTTGTCGATTTGTTTTAATTTAGCCGTCAGGAAATAACATGGAAATTATTGTTCCATTGTCAATTATAAAAAGTGATTATGATATGCGCGTTGAAAATTGTTTCCAACAACTGTCATTAATTGATAAGGGGAAAACAAAGACTAGGGTCGCGCCCGGATCACCATTCCGTCAATCAGAGAAAACATTTGTATTAATGAGGTAAACACGGCGTTCTGATGAAAAAACCCAGTCGATAAAAGCTATAAAATGTAACAAATGTAAGAAACGCTGCCTTAATTAGAACCCACATTTTCTTCGAAGAGTGTGCATAATGGGTTACGCCATTTCCGTAATGTTAAACATCTCTTACTCGAGTTTTTCTCATCAACACGAAGCCTCCTATAAAAATTCACAAGGAACCAATCGATTATTCTTTACGAAAGTAAGCCACTTGCTGCAATTGCTCGTAACTCATCCTTTATGAGCGAACTGATAGTTGTATGTGTGCTTCGACCGAAGTCTTTCGACCGTTCTGATTTATGGATTTTTAACTGTTGTTCTCTAACTTTCCGCGAATATCGCACAACAAATACCGATACTTTCTTACTGGATTAATCCATAAAGGATTTATGTGCAGAAGCAAAAAATAAAACTGAATTATTTATGGACTGAAACAATGATGTTTACGGTGCCGACTCCGTGTCTCTTCTTGACATAACTTTGGGAGGATAAATCAGTCGGGCGGAAATTGGACACGTGCGAGTTTTTCCAAAATAGAAGAGTAGGAACTAATCACGGAAAAAACATGGCTATTTGCAGATATAGCAATCAATCATTGTTTTTTGAGTTTGGAGCGTTTGATCCGATCATAGTTTACAGTTCTGCGGGCAAATCTGCTGAAATTGGATTATAAACGATTGTGGCCCTAGTAAAATACAGTATTATAAATTTATTATTTATTTATTCATAAAGCATAAAACCAATTTAGTTAAAACATTAGCAGCCAATAGATAAACAGTTTAATATTATCATTCTATATAGTACTTTAAATACAAAGTATACGTTATCATAACTGCACTTTACGTGGATTTTCACATTTAGAAACTGTACTTTTAGATTTTGGGTTTTAACAATTTGGTCTGTTATCGTTACATAATATTGATTCGTGTTCATTTTTAATAAAAAATTTACTGTGTGCAACAAGTGCCATTCCAAAATACCAAATACCAACTACCAAAATAGTTTTTAATTATTAATTTAAATCCGATTTTTATTTGTTTAGCAAATTTTTCTAAAACAAAATTTATTTTATGATGTAAACTGTAATTGCTTTGCTTTCCGTATTTATAACAGTTTTAATTAATGCAGTAAAATTTGTTCAACGAAACGCATCAATACGTTTATTTAAACTGTGTCAGTGCAAGTGACACGGGGCGCGATATAACATTTTGGATTAAGAGTGAATTTTGTAAATTTAAAAAAAAATTGTTGCAAAATTTGTTTCCATAAATACATCTATTATTCTATTTTAATAAAATTATAATATTAATAATATTATGAATACCCAGATGATCTATATTACCGTACAAACAAAACTGAAAATTTTAAATATTCAAGAGCTTTCTAATCTTCATGATAGAGCCGACCTAATTCAAATATTTAAAATTAATTGTTGTTAATTAGTTGGTTTCTGAAAACCCAAGTAATTTTTTAAAGTTTGTGATGATCAGCAACTACGTGGTCGCGGGTTAAAAATGAAAAAAGAAAAGTTTAAGACAACGTTTAGGCAAAATTTCCTAACAAACAGAGCATATAAAAAATGGAACTCATTATCTGAACACGACGTCAAGGCAGATAATGTCCACAAATGTAAAAAGCTTTATGATGTTATTTAAATCAAATTCAAAACCATGTCTTCTAATTTAATAAAATGCTTAACCAACTGCGACTAAATTTTACTTTGAAAAATTGCATAAAACGTTTGCCTCTGTAAATTACTTAAATTTAATAATAATAATAACATTAATAATAATTATTAAAAACTGAAAATTTGGTCAAAGAAATGTAATTCTACAAAAATCAAATTAACTCAAAATATCAAAATTATTTTTCTAATTTGTTTTTTTACTGAAGTCAGTATTCGTTTCGGGTTGTTTTTCATGGCCACAATAGCACAAATTGTCGCACAATATGCTTGAAGTTTAAAAACCTTTATGTATTTTTTTGATTCTCTGTATTGTTAAATATGAGTTTGTACGTAGCTCGCACTGAAATTTGAATAGAATGATATATACAGCTTATAACAAATAAATAAATAAACGTAAGTTGCAGTCGTAAACACAAAGAGAAGATTTCTTGTTGTCATATACTTACAAATTGTTGTTGGTGGCTCAAATTGGGTTATTTTGCTTTACAAATTGCTGACAAAACAAATACCAAGCTATACTGCAGATTTTCACAGAACATAAATTTTTGTTTTTTTCTTTTATTGCAGTTAAAGAAATAAGCTACATTTTTTGTAACAGTGTTCGGAACTGGTAACTAAACATTTCCTTGATAACGGTGACAATTTTAATAGCGGAGTTATTACCTACATTTCCGATACATTGTAGTGACCCAATTATGGAAATAGAATTCTGCTGCAATAATAAAGCTGATTTTCTCTAACATGTATCTCTGGGAGAAATATCTAGCCTTTATTGACATAAAATACAGAGTGATCAAAAAGAAAACAAATCGAGAGTGCCTTTCGAATTAGTTTTTAATCTTTTTTGAGGTTAGCATTATGTCAAAATTGCGTGACAATGGTCTCGTACTTGGGTATGAAGTTGATAATAAGTCCTCTCTTGACCAAGAAAAATGTAATATTTAAATATTGTATAAATGTGTGCCACCATCAAATAATGATAATGTAACAAATAATATCTAATAATTTAGCTATAATTTTAATATTCGAAAATCACACGGTATAATTTCATAATCAATAGGGTTTAAGACCACGAGTTGCCGGCTCCTATGATTTTGAAGCTTTTGTTCAAGGAAATTTCACTAAAAAGTGTCCAAAAATTTACTACTATTCTTTTTGATCACTCTCTGTAATAGCAATACTTAAATATTTTGTTCACTGAGCTTACAAGGAAAAAAGTTTAAAGCCATGTTGTTACGTTATTTTTGCTGTTCTTAATGAATTAATTAAGAATGGGACAACTCCTTCTGATCAGGTACTAAATAAAAAATTTAAATAGAACTGTTTTTTTGACGTTTAAGAATAAAGAAATAACTTTGTCATTTATAAATTCAAGAAACAGTTTTGTATGAGGCTACTCGTAGAATTTAAATAAAAGTGAACTGGTTTTACAAATGCAGCAGAGTTCGTCCGCAATGTTGCCATGGTACGTGCTTGCTACAAAAATAACTAATCTTAAACCTATTTAAAGACTGAAGTGAATATATGAATTTTAAATTCATACTGCATGAACTAAAATATACACATGTGAGGTGTTTTTTTTTAATAATCTAACTAATTTAAACCAAAGAATGTGTATGCTTGATTAACAATACCGTTTTTGCTCTGATATGCTTAACCGGTTAATTTCAAAACATTTTTAACACATTGTAATTAATTAAACAAAAAAAATAAGTTAATTTTCGACTAATCTAGAGGTGAATAAAAACAACAAATTATCATATACAATATTCCTACAATATGCGTGTCAAAATGCCGATAATTTAATTAGGAACGGTATTTGGAGGACTATTTCCTGAACGAAAATGGGAAGCAAAAATATTCAGTTGCTGAACCCATAATATCTAACTTTAATCTAATTTTCATGTTATGTAGTATCAAATAGAAACAACAGAAATAATAGCAATGCGTAAACAAGTACTAACTTTATGTGTAGAATCTTTCGAAACAGCATTAAGAAAAATGATCAAAAAATGCACTAGTGCAAATTATCGGTAATTGCTTTAGTGCAAAATTATCGCATAATATTTGATTGGTTGTTTTTTAAAAAAAATCCTTTAAAAGGTTTCTCATTTGCTCGAGTAATGTGAGGGAAATAGTTAAAGTAATGCAGCCGTCTTATGCACGCTTCAAGCGATAGGAACGTTTGTGAAAATACTTAAATTATTCGGTAAATTTTGATTAATGATATTACATAAGAGTATTCGTTCACACTTAATAAAAATCGAAAATTGTTGGGTTACTTTTCAATTTATCTCATTTTTAATTGTTTTAGATAATTTGAAACCTTTAAATTGTTACATACACAAATTCCCAGTTTTGTAATTTTAGAGTCTCATAATTTTAAATTCTCTTTTCATATATTCATGTACTTAAATATTAGATACTAACATTTTCGGGTACTTATATTGTAAGGGTGTCAGACTTTTACATCTCTAGATTCTAAATTTTAATATTCTCAGATCCTCAGTTTCTTACATTTTCAGATATTTATTAGATTTTATTAATGTTAAGCTTTACAGCTTCTAAAAATTTTAAATTCTTGTATTCTCAGATTATAAATGTCAAGTGTTTATGATGTCAGGTCCCATTTTTCCATACTCTCAGATCCTCAGGTAGAATGCTGACAATTTTGTAGAATCGCACTTTCTTAAATTTCAGGTCTTTAAATTCTTATATTTTAATATTTTTAAATCTATATTTTCTCAAATGCATACTTTATCAAATAAGAAACTCTTTTATGGTGAGCAGAAAACTAGGAATAAACATTAAAGACATAAAAGTGGATAGAAGACGGAGATTGGAAGTAATCAATTTTAAGCGGTCATAAAACGAAAAACGAATCAAATGGACAAACAAATCAAAAATAAATAAAATAATCGAAAATGTCAAAAAAAAAACTTAATTGAAAACATCCTTGTTTAGTTTTTTGGATGCTTACCTGGATTTATTTTTTATATTTCTTTATTAGTTAGATTTATAGTTTTCGCTTCTTAGTTTCTTTCTTCTTAGTTTTTTTAATAATCAGATTTTCAGATTATTATCAGTATATCAGGTTTCCTCGTTGTTAAGCTCTCAATTGCTCCAGATCTTCAAATTCTTTAATTGTCAGAAGTTTAGATCCTCACATCTTCAGCTTATCATATTTCCAAATATTCAGATTTTTATTGCAAGATCTTCACTTTTTTAAAATTACGAATAAATATTAACGACGTAAAAGTAAATAGAAAAATTTAGTCCCTTTTGTTAAAAAATTGTAGAGTGCTACCCAAGTCGCATTACTACATTGCAAAAGTTTGATAATTAACGATTTGCCTCTAAAAGTTTTATTAAAATTCATAGCTGCATAAGTATTTAAAATACGCCTCTTATTTTAATATTATTTTCAATATCATTTTAATTTGTATGCAACATATATTAGCTACATGCGTTACATTTATTAACATTTAATAACAATTATAACAATTATCAAAATAATAACTGTTGGTAACAATATAATTTACACACATTGTATAAAAACTAATTTAATTTGGTTTAGGATTTTTCGATGCACGTAATATTTTCGTACAATATTCATATTGTCATATTTAATGAAATATATAAAGTATAATAATTGCTGGGAAATACTAGATTTGATAATTGAGTTTTATCTTGATTAAACGCATTTGAATAACAATTAATAAAACGAACTCTGTACATGTCATGTATGACATTTGTGAATAGTTAAATTATTGTATTTTTTTTGTAATTTCGTTTTTTTGGCGTTTAGCATCTATCGCAGCTGCCAACAGTTTATGGTAAATCTAGAACAGTGTTACATTTCTCCATAATAACGCTAATAAAATGAGCCCAGTGCCGTGGGATCAGCATTTATAATGGCAAGCTCGTGCATCATCCGTACTAAATACTATAATTAACTACGTGCAGTAAAGTTGGAATCGTTTCTGTAGTTTTAAAGGGTACAACAGAAGCGACCATTGCTTTGGTCAACTTGGACCATTAATATAAATTATAAGAATTAATAAAACTCGTCCTATTTGCCACAAGAGACCGCCAACTTACACAATATTTAACATTGCTCGTAAATCATGGAAACGCACGGCTTTGCGGATAGTCCCTGGGAAACAGTTCGCTTAACGGATTTATGTCTGATGAAGGATATTAACGACACGAAACAGTGGCTTTTTAGAGTCACACTTGAAATCAGAAAGGATTATAATAGTTTACGACGACGACTTTACGAAATAAAATAATAAAGTTTCAGCGCTCCCGCTTCGGATACTTCTGGTATATTTGCTCTAAATGAAGGTGGTTCGGATACATCTTCTACCAAATTTAATTACAGTTGTTTGTAGTTGAGACAACAGTAAGAAGAGGTAGAGAATAAAATAAAATAATAGCTTCGCTTTTGTCTGAAGCATTCAAATGGAAAAACTTTCACTATGAACACCTAAATTTGTCGTAAAGCTATCAATCTGAGCACAAAAACTCTTGAAAAAATCCTTCATGTTTATTTAATGCTATGCAAATTTGTTCAGAACCCTTTTACGTTAATTCGTTCTTAATGCCATTCTAAAGAAATAAATAATTTCATCGTCGGTCGTACCCTTCTACAATAAAAACATCATTTTGTATTAAAACAGGGAGAAATAGGAACGTCCACATTTTAATCAGTTCCCTAAGAAAAGTAAAATCATTCAAAGGAAAATGTTTGTGTGTGAAAGATAATATATCATATCTTTAGACTGACGCAGGAAAGCTGAATGAGGAAAACAAACGTACAGTTCCAGAGTTATACAGTTTAATGGTGGTTTCTTTGATAGCAGAGAGAGAAACGTGAATGGTGCTACAGCTTTGGTTTCTGTGAAATTTTGCTTCTCTGAGTTCTATTTATTCCTATGTCGCAAAATGTACAATCGCGACATGAATTATTCTCTGCTAAAGTCTGAAATTTTCATACGTGTTTCAAGGCTAAATAGATGACAAGCTGAATTTTCTAGAAATCCGAAATGTTAGATTTTATTTTTAGGTCGTGAAATGGCATAAATTAAAGTGAAGCTAGCAAAAAAAAATGATGCATTACGTCTATGATATAAATATATGATATATCGGAATGGAAATCTAAAATGAGCTCTAATAAATTAAATAATCCACAACATGGAACAATTTTACACAATTTACCCTTCACAACTGAATAAATGTTAATCTAGTTCGGTACAAAATTTAATCTACCATGAAGAATTTTAAATCAAGCTTATCAAATCGGTTATAAAAACATTGCACATTATTAGGATGCACGATATTGATTTATTCTTTGGTCATATAACATACACAAAAATGAATACAGGTTTACAATGGTGGATTTTGTAACCTATTGTTTCAATAAACTAGTAATAATTGCCTTGTATAAATACTATTTATAAAAGCTAATTCCACATAAAACAATAACTATTGTATTTAATCGTAAACTGTTTGAATTGTAAGTCATTATTTTTCAATTTATCACTAAAATCTGGAACGGTCAATCTATAAAAAACTCACGTCTCGTCATTAAACCGTTCAAAGTTCGTTCTCTAAACAAACTTATTTTTCGACTCTTTGCCCTTGAAAAAATGCCGGTCCTTTTCGCTATCATGAGCCAATTTCCGGCCGAAACAGCTTGCGAGGTTATTTAAAAACCTCGGGGAATTTTAAATTAAGTTTACAACTTTTCAATCTTAGTTTCTTTTAATAAGCTTCACGAAAATTTCCTTACAAATTTGGTGGTCTTCGATTTGAAATGAAAATCCGATGACAGCTCTACGTTTCAATTACTGCATAAGCTGATCTTGTTGTTGATGAAGGTACAAGAGCGTGATCGGTTGTTATGTAAGGGAAGCGTTGAAATGTTATTATCTCCAGGGTAAGAGTGTATTACGTATTAATCCTCGACATTCTAAATCTACTATTTACAGTGGTTTCCAATTTAATTAACAGATAAAGCTAACATAATTAATTCTACAATAGGCGTAGAAGGAACAAAGAACAAACAAAAAGAGACTCAGCGTGTGTAAATCAAACAATTAAATGACATGTTACAGTTATAAGAACGAGGGTCCACAGTTGGCTGGGTTGAATATTAATTAATAGTTGTACATTGATTGTTGATTTTTAATTGAACATCACGGAATAAATCAATACCTTGTTTAGTATGGATGGCGTAAAGCGTAACCCCTAGAAATTAATTATTAAATTTGCTTATGTCTTCAAACCGTTAACTAAACACGTTCCGCAAACCTTGCTCAAGGAATTTATCATTTTAATTCAAACAACTCTCGGAAATTAAATTTTTGTACTAATATCCAGCGGGGCGGGATCTAATTTCAAGCTCGAAGAAGATATTCGTGTGTCGCTTAGAAATAGTTATAGTATACTTACGATAAAACTTACATGCTGAACTTTCAGATTAGTTTCAAGTATCTACAAAAAATTTGAGACGATATAACGGTTGTCTAAAAATCTAATTACTCCTGAAACAAGCCAAAGTTAACTCAACTAAAATTGACTTAAAAATGCCATTTAAATGACAAGAGATACTTAACTACTCATACTCAAGTTTAGGAGAAATCATAAGCCTCTGCTTTTTCTGAATTTCAAAATACTGTTAACACGACTTAATCTATGAATTTGCCAATGATATTAAAAAATCGGTTTGGTTTTAAAAACAACCAGTTTTAATTTCGCAAATTGAATAACTGTTGTTTAAGTTAAACGGAGTTTCAGTAGCGAATATTCGAATTGCATGCCTCTTGGTGATTGATTCGGTACACAAAATCGACCACTGGGATTTTTCAGTTATTTTCACATTTGTAATCTCGTTTTTAAAAGTATGCTGTGTGCATTGGTGACTGTTTTCACTGATTTATGGTGCTTAAACTCTTCAATATAATATACCTAATGCAATAAAACAAAACAATCTTTAACGATAATTACAAAATAAATTGTTTGGTTAATTTAAGTCTTTTAAATGTTGTACAACACTAATGTTTATATGGTTGCAGAATTTATTTTTTCTATAAAAATAACATAATTAAAGTGGAATAGAAAAAAATAATAAATAAATTTAAAAAGGCCTAAACTCCTAAACCTAAAAGAGTGATTATAAGTTGAATGCTGCTAATTAAAAAATTCACATTACTTTGCAATGAGAAGAAGAAGGTCAAAAAGTGTAAAACTATTAGTTTTTATTGGATTGGATCAAATATTTCTGACAAACAGTACTGCCAAAAATGTATGTGAACTGAGGTTTTTTTTTAACAATTGTCTGAACAGTAAACAATTGGGAAATTAATAACAAAGTTTTTTAACTGTCTATTATGAGAAAAGACAGTTATTTTTTAGTTCATTTTGGATTAGGCTAAACAAACAAATAACTTTATTTTTAGTGTACCTACACTCTGACTTTGCAATTTTACAAACATCAGCATAACTTGGCTTTTTCTGATCGATTGTTTTCGTTTCTTTTTAAAATTGTCTAAACTGTAAACAATTAAGAAAATAGTAACAAGGCTATCAGCCATGCCTAATGTGAGCGATGTGACTAAGTTTGTCAGAAAAACAAATGTTTTAATTTTCAGTGTAATATCTAAGTTTATTGTTTTCAATTAATTGAAAAAACAAACGATTTAAAAAATTCTGCAAGCTTGGTCAACACTATATCGCGAGCAAACAAGGCGAGTTCGCTAGCAATTAATTGTTCCCAAACATTTTTTTAAAGACCGAAAATTTGTGGTGTTTTCTAAACATATGTTTCTAAATGAATATGTTTGACTAAATTTTCAGTAAGTATTAATATAAAATGATTCAATGCCACGTAGCTAGTTGACAAAACAGCAAAATGTGAAGCTGTATTCATACTAAAGCAACATAGAGCAACTTTTGTGTTTCTGTTGCGTAATTACTAAAATGTCTCTAAAAGTTCCAATGAGTTGCTTCTTGTTGTAACAAATACTAAATGTTGCGCTGTATTCCATGTTTGCATTATAAGCGGCAAACACCAAAGAAAAGAAAGAAACACGTGTAAACAAAGTTGTGTTGCGAGGTTTCGTTGTTTTGGTGTGGACAGTTTAGTGTACTATCTAAAAAAACAAAAATACAAAAGCAGAAATATGAAGCTAGATGCATGGGCAAAGGTAAATAAAATTTCTGGAGGAGATAAAAGAGTAAAGCAAAAAGAAAAATGAAAAATTTGATTGCCAGTTTTTCAAATAAAGAAAAAAGTACGGTAGTTTTAAAAATCTAGGGCCGGAGATGTTTTTGTGTCAAAATGTTTACATATAACATATTTCTTGCTGAGTAGGGCGCACCCAGTATTGGTGTTTTTTTTTTTGTTAAAACGATATAAGCTGCTACTGCTCTTGCAAGACAACCTTCATCAGTCAACATTTTTGTACTTGTGTTGACTCAGAAGAGACACTTTGTTCCTTCTATTCGTCGTAAAGGAACAAAACTGAAACCCGGTTATTTTTTGTTGCTTCGGTGGAGACAAAATGTTTGTTTGTGTTGCTGTCTGTTTCTATACTTTGGAACTACCGGCAACATACACCAACCACAAATCTGCTCTATGTTGCTTTAGGGTGGACGTAGTATGGACAACTAGAAATAGCAAAAAATAGCCAAACAAAACTAGTTCGCAGATATCAGTCATCTTCTTCTACAATGAGAATATTGAGTTTCATTTTCATTTAAAATTTGGTTTGTATCTGTCAAAAAAAACAAATATTATGAAAATATCTAAAATTAAATGTGTCAAATCAAGCCCAACGTTCCGGAAACAGACAAACAAACGATTTTCTTTTTACTCTTGAGTTGAATTTCGAAGTTGAGTTTTAAAGAACCTTTCTTTTAGTAAGCACCTGCGTTACTTCCCAAATTTTATGTTTCCTCCCACTTCAACCATTCCACTATGAGATGATTTGTCAGCCAGGACAAATTCTTTCACCTACCTACATATGTATCGATTTCATAAAAAAATAAAATCTCTAATACATTATGTTGATTTTTCTTACAAAGTTAAGTTCTTGCTTATGACTAACATGTAACATTTTGTCATTTAAAGTGAAGTCTTGCACGATTTTGAGAAATGTAATTCTATCCGTTCAAATCAAAAATAGTAATTGCTGTTAAAACCTTAACTGGTAAAAAAAAATATTTATACTTATACTTATTTATTTAAAAAAAATACAAATCTACAAATTACAATTGATTACATTTAACTCATCATTTTCCTCTTCTCAGCTAGCGAAACTTCCCGACTAAACATTTATTCCAAATGGCTGTGGCGACCCTAATTAAAGCAAGTCGATAATCTGTGACAATTATGACGTAACGATCCCATTCTACTTCTCTAATCTCTGACCCAGCGCAAGAGCAATCATCTCCGCTTGAATTAATCATGAAAGATAACATAATCTCCTTTTTTAAATAAAATAAAACCGATTTGTAAGCCCGCTTTCGACTTTTCTTTGATCTGGCATCAAATCAGCAAATTAATAACAACGCAACACCCACATCTGAAAAAAACTCGTTATTTGACTTTCTGAACTACACGTACCCCATTAAACACCCACACATTGAATAGACTTCGCTTTTTATAAAGTCGACGCCAAGAAAGGTGATTATCCTCACTTTTGGCCATCTGAGCTGCATTCACACCCTCACGGTTAAAAAAACACTTATTTAAAAACCATTCTACGACGCGAAGAAGCTAACGTAATCATCTTTGAGACATCCAATCAATATTAAGGGGCTTCTGTTGTTATTGCGCGTATTTTTTATTATCCATTCGTCGTGTTAGGCGATATCCGGTTTGTTTTTTTCTAAAATTGCCGAAATGGCTTTAGCGAAAATTTTATAAAACGTGCTTTTACAGCGTCATAAAGACGCCTCGGCTATTAAAACAGGGAGACGCGTTGCCCGGATGATGCTTTATTCTCCTTGATGTAAATTAGGTTTATGCGTTACACGGTTACTTTTTATGACTTATATATTGTTTTGCTTATGCTTCGAGCAATTATTTTAATTCGATATTATCCTATCGATGTTACCCACTTTTTTTTCTTGTGACTTAAGTAGATGAAGACGTAACAAGAATAAAAAAATGTAGACAGAGGAAGTTTGAAAACGGGTGTCAGCCAATTAGGACGTTTTGCTTCTTAAGGGAGCTTTCCCTTTTAGGCACACGCTTGCGGAATAAATTTTTATTGATCTTTTTTCTTAAGATTTGGGCTCGCCTCGTTTGAGTGTTGCTCATTAGCAAATTAAACTTTAAGTTTTTAATTTTTCGACAAAAACACACTTAGGAATTTTTCACTTTGATGATTTTAACCTTTATAAAAGTGAAAGCTGGATCGTTTTTGTAGATGCGGGTGGGAATAACGTTTCCGCAAAATCTGAATGTATTTAATAATAAAAAGCTTCGGAAGGGGTGGGTGACATCGCCCGAGTTTGTAAGCGAAGGTAGTGCAATTCATAATTCATGCCCAAGTCTGCGGTTGCTGCGAATGTTTCAGTTATTGAAATCAACATTTCTTTTGTTTTTACCTTTGGTTTCTTGGCACGCAAATTGGAACAGTGTACCTACATTGTGTTGGACAATTACAGATTGATTCATGCAACTGCAAACTGCAACGCTATATATAGTGAAATTAGTTCCAGTTTACATTTATGACATCGTTTATTGTGCATGCATGTATGTACAATAGGACAATTGGTTGAAATCCGTGTTCCAACACCGCGTAAACATTTTCCGATAGTCGATTGAAAAAGAAGTTTCTTATCGTCATTCAACATGTAGTCGACGGGATGGGCAGAGCCAATTTAAGTAAAAAGATGAATCCGAAGGGGAATTGACGACGCTTTGGCGCGTTTATTTGTATTCACACCACACGGAGAAAGGTTGAACAAGTTTGCACAGTAACCTACAATAACCGCGCCATTAAATTTATTCAGGTCGAACGGAATTTCATCCGCAAACACAATATTGTTCTAGCACTTTTCGTAAATGGTGCAGAGTAAGCTCTTCGGCGAGGGATTTACGCGCCGTTATTGCACCTGTTGGTAGAGTAATCCACTTCAAAAGTCTCTCGCTTATGGTAAATCCGACCGATAGAACGCGAACGATCGTTGATAACAAGAAAGGAATCTTCCTGTTGTCACTAGACATTAATAAAATAAGAACGCGATTCACAATCTTTTTGTACTTTTTAAAAAGCGAATACTTCCCAGTTTATCCCACTAGGAAGTCTTCAAACAAGAAGTGCGCAACAAAGCTGCTTTAGATTTTTATCGATCTCTTACGTTTTTATTTCATTCGAGAGATACACCAATTTCTTTCCGATTAAGCTGTGTAAATTACACCACTTGGAAACATGACACTTTTCTACGTGATTCATCTTGACTCAGACTGAAACTATCAATATTTCCTTTGCTCTCAATGTTAATTAGTTACTCATGTCTTTCCAGGAGGACCGTGTGTTTGCTCCAGCTCCGGACGTGACTCGTCGGATGGGCTCACCGAAGATCGTGGGTAAACCGGAGGCGCCAGGTTCGCCCCCTTATTATCGTTCAACGTCCGCCACAAGCTCCAGTTCAAACTCTGCATCCTCTAGTGAGTAGTCTAGATTTACACGTATTTCTGGGGGTATGTTGCTCCTGATTGATTTATTGCAACCCTGCCGCCCTTATTATCCAGACCAGAATCAATGGAATCGCCGTTTTATTGGCCGTCTGATATGCATCAACAGTAATTAGTGAGCTGGAGGGCGCCATTAAGGGAGACCGGTGGAATTATTGTTGTAATTTATAGCGAATTTCATTTATTTGCTCTAAAGGGGAAGATCAAATTTGCTGACATGATTAATTAAAATGGTGGATTCTTTTTTAAACCGGTTTGGATTAAACTGAACTAAACTGGCAATATCCCAGTATTAATACACAAAGACAATATAAAACATATATTGAATAATATCTACAAGTACATATACAAAACTGTAAATAAAACCAAAAAGTTTATGACATTGGTAGAAATAGAACTCTCTAAAAGAAACTCATTATTTCAGGTGGTTTTTCTAAGCAAATAAAAACATTTACTTATATAAATACTTTAAAACTCATTCTGAATGTTACACTTTCCTTTGCTTAACTATTGCCGAGAAAAACCGTGGAGCTCTGTTTTACCCTGATCTCAAATTATGCATAACTTCACGAGCTAGATTGAACTCATAAAAAAACATACAAACTGAAGCCGTTATATAATTTAAGGATGTTTTTTATGAAAGTAGGAATGAAGCACACTCGAATAGAGTATACAACTATAGAGTATAAAGCATAGAATCGATACATACATATACAAACATTTTTTTTTAATACGGTATTTTAGTTCTAAGAGTAGTTTTTTATAAAAAATGTATGTACTGATTGTTCCACAAATATCTATCTAAATTATAACAATCTAAAGGTTATATTGTAATTACTTGTTTACGTTTCATTCGATCTACAGAAAACAATTTTGTTATACTTTTTATTTTAGAAGACATTTTTTAGAGTGTAGTTATAATATTGTTTTAAATATTAATAGGCCATTATAAAAAAATTGGCAATAATTTAAATTTTGCGCTCTACATTTTTAGTGTAGAAAAATTATAATAACTATTAAAATTATCGATGACACTAAAAGTCTCATTGACAAATGTGACGTTAACGTATGCCAGTGCAGTCATCAGTTGTACGATAACGTTAAAAATTCAAAGTAAAATTCAAAGCCCAAAACTGGATGCTGATTTCACTATTATTGTCTTGTTTAACGTTAAAAACAGAAAAAACTATAATTAAACTTCATAATTAAATGTCTAAAAATCATAAATTCCTAAAATTTTAGTTTGTAACACAGTTAGTTGGTTACAAATTAATTTAATATTTTGCATTTTTACATCTTTTTGATTTAAAAGAGGGGAAATAGGTGTAAGTAAATGTATAGGACGGCGTATTTTTCGATTTTTTTTTTACACATAAGGAATAAATATATTTCATTTATATTATTGAATTTTGTTATGCATATATTCAAGAGTATATTATGAAATTTTCAAACATTTTCCTCGAAAAATTTCGGAGAGGTCAGCTGCCGTGCATTGTGAGTCGCCATCCGGCTGGCTAATTTGTGTACATCCTGGAGGTCACAATTTTCATCGAAAATCAATTTTTCAAAAAAATTTACTTTCTTTATAAGTGTTTCTTCTATTTGAACCTCAATCCCCCAAAAAATATCAAAAATTAATATTTTTCTGAGGAATGTGAAAATTTAGTATGATTTTTTACCATTTCTTGCAATAAAAAAAATTGTAAAAATAAAGATATTGTTTATGATTGAGGTTCCCATAGAGCGTAATTATATAAAGTAACTACGTGCTGAGTTTGATAACGAATGATTAAAAACTGTAGAAGCTAGAGTGTGCACAAATTCGAAAAAAGTGATTTCGAGAAAAACGCGTTTATTTATGTACCTAAGGAAACGCTTGCGATAAAATTCGGTGTGAAATTTAAAATATTTCACACTTCTAAAAATTTTTCCAACAAACAAAAAATCATGTTCTAAAGTGTTTTTTATCTTTAATACCTTCCACATAGTTCTAGAGTGACTAGCTGCTCGACGGCTTCGTACAGATGCCACGCGCTCCAACTGTTCGACAGAGGGACCTTCACTCTATCGCTTATAACTCTTAAACCGCATAGAATTTTGTTTTGAAATTTTCAAAATATATTTTTGAATAGTTTTACGATCGATTTATGGAAAAAAAAAATGAATTTTTTGAAGCTTCTACACCTATTTCCCCCCTTAAAAATATAGCGAACTGGTATGCCAAATTACTACTTATAAAATCAAAAATGTTTTTTTGTTAAAAGAATTGTATTTAAAAAAATCTAAATAATCTAAAAAATATGAAAAATAGAAAAACTCTAGAAAAACTAAAAATATTAAGTGTGAAGCACAGTATCCAAAAACAAACTCAAAAAATTCTGAATATCCAAGTGCATTAAAAGATCAAAATTTTGCAAAAAATACAATGTTTAGCATCTTAAAAAATTGAAAAAACCCAAAGAATCTGCAATCTTCTAAAGAACCAATAAGTCTACCGACTTTGTAGGTATTATTTTTAGGATCATATTTTTGAAAATTTTAATACATTTATTCTTACTCGTATCACTTTAAATTTGTTTTTCCTGAAAAGTAAATTTTAGTAGTGTTTATATTTTATATTTTAGTCTTAAATTACTTCTACTACTTCATTTGATACTATTATTTAATTATGTAACCAGAAATTGTGTTTTTTGCTTATATTTGTTGTTTGTACTTGTTCGAAACATAAATTCTAGAAAAATAAAACGTAGAGGAAAAAACTCTAAATTAAAATTAAGGCTCAATGCGACAGAAATCAACTAATTTATTTCGTGCTAATTAGAGGCAAGAAATTAACTCTATCAACAAAAGAAAATTAAGTTCTCACTTCTAAACTAATATAAATAAATACATAAAACAATGCTTTAAATAATTTAAGTCCCTTTATTGAAAATGTGCATTTATGTTGTCGTGTATTTCAAACAAAGCAAACGCAATTTTCGAATGTAGATTTAATTATTCTTCAGCTTAATTGTTCTGTAATTAATTCAGTACCTACATCAGCAGCATCCTGACGAAAGCATTATTAACATTTATTAGTTCGTTACGGTTCGAGCAAACAACAAACCAATTAGAGTCTACAAAAATATTTTTTCTACAACATGTGTAATTCAAAGTAAAAAAACACAAACAATCCGAGGTCTAGTATCTTTTATTCATCGAGTTGGGACCTTTCGTCGTAACAAAAACAATTATTTGTGAGAGCGACGGCGAAATGCATGTGAATTGTGTTACTTTTTACTTAGACTTTTTGTGAAGTGATGAAATGTACATTGAGGCGTATCGAAAAAAAATGAATAGAAAAATCAATTAGATTGAGTGATGGATACGAAGGGCCTGGAGCTTTTAAACGTCTAATGTAGCATTTGAGAGAGGATGTATTTATTGATATTGAGTTTTTTTGCTCGTGAAATATTTCGCCTAAAAACCAAAAGGATAGCAACTAAAGAAATGGGAAAAGTACAGTTTTATATAACAATAGACCGACGGAAAAAGTAATCGGTGCAAGACTCTAATTCTTATATTAACTTTCTTAATAACGCCAAAACTCGCGAGGAAGTTCAGCGTGAGGAAATCTTTTTAAAAATTGCAATATTTCCTCAGCATGTATCTCGAACAATAAACTCAAAGCTCTACTTCTCCCACTAAAGGGAACTTTGGCAGACTACACGCTTTGGCAAGCTACCAAAAAGCAGTTAATTTTAATTATTTATATGTTAGTTATTCGGGACCGATCGATTTGTTCAAGATGCGCTCGTAGCAAAAATTTCAATTTAATTGTACCGTCCGTCTAATAACTTTTCCAATAAATCCTTAAAACGCTTCGGTCCAAAACACACTCGGACAATTTCCAACAAAAAAGCCAGAAATTGCGGAAAAAGAAGGAGAATCCAGCGCACACACGTAAATGGAACTTGTACTAATGTAATAAGCGAATAACCGAATTTCTTTCCTCTCTTTAAAACTTTGCGACGCTCGGCGAAATATTCATAAAGAACGGATTAGTAGAATCGTCGATAATTCAGTTCCTCTTTTTGTCCAATCAATTAAGGCGATTTCTTATTTAATTAAGTTCGTCTTCGGAGTTGTAACCATTATCGGAATTAATATTAATACTCTTGTGTTGAGTTTTTAATTACGGTGAGAGCGCCTGTTTCTTGGGGAGATTGAAATTTAATTTTTTTCTGCTTCGTAGACGACGTCTTTAATGTTAAATACTATTTTCTTATCATTTTGGTTTAATCCATTATTACTGAAAGCTTTCAACACATTTTAGGTTTCTATTTTTAGAAATTTATGCAAAAGCACGTAGAGGCGCATTGCGCGAGACCAAGGAGAAGAGCTCTGGGACTTGATTCCGAGGCCGCGGTTACCCTGACGATTCATAATTTCTGGATGCTAATTAAAAACAAGTTGGTGACACTGTTGGGACCGCAGTTGCAAAATTTAATTCTTGTTTGCTAATTGCGACAAAGAAGAACAACAATAAAAAGCATTTTTCTTTAGAGAAACTCCTGAATGATGGATCTCATCTACATGCCTCGGGAACAAAGGTCATTTTATTAAGGTAATTATTCAATTTTATGAAAGGTCAAACAGAAACGCTCCTGAAAATCATAAGTAATTTTCAATGTGATGTTTTCCGCGAGGAATAAACAAGCTATTCAAAATTCCAATTCCAATTCCAATGTTAAATGTTATAAATGTAATAAATAAGTGATGTTTATTTTGAAAATAAATTATTATAATGACGGCAAAATATTAAGTCGAATATGTTGAATGTGTTAAATTTTTAGAAAAATACTCATATACACCAGAAAAGTCTTAGACCACATAATGATTTTGACTAATTCCTTAGTTGAAATAGTTCTAGTTTGCTTTCTTTATATCTCTCATTAGGTTCCATAAAAATATACACTCAGGTATTTAGAAAAAAAATTATAACAATAAACAACAACAATGAATTTCTAAATGAACACTTTTTGACTTTCACAGTATATAGTGATATAATAGAAAATAATGTTTTTTAGTTTAAGATGGTAAGTATCATTTAAATCGAAAATAAGATCTATTTTGATTTTATCACTTAGTCTATTGCTAAACTTTAGCGATCATTAATATTTCTGCTGGATGTCTGCATTACCAATTCCAATTTTCCCTAATTGGGAAACTTTTTGATAACGTACAATTTTACGCGTCAGTTCTTGAATTGAAAAATCGTCATTTTTCTTTATCAACTTCTACATTATGTCAATACCATAGCTCTACATTAAAAATACCGCTTGAATGAAACTACAACGCACTAAAACTGGACAGTAAGTTTAGTAATGGCTAGTCGTTAAAAGTCTACAAGTTAAATGCTTTTAAAGCCACAAATATTATGTCTTGTAGCTGTAGTCAAAATATTCGAAAGATTTTACTAACTTTACTTACCGCTTCATTCAATTTTATTTCCACTTCAGTAAATAACGCTAGTTTCGTTTTATCGCAAGTAACATTTGGCTGGACACTGGCTAATTAGTTTTCGTTTGCCATCGGTAAATGTAATGAGTAAGGTTAATGTTGTTTACCATAATTTCAGTATACAATGTAGAGAAGTGTAAATCTAGTGAATGTAGATTTTGTGGTTTTGATCAAGGTCGGTTGTGTTTTCAAGACTTAAAGGAGTGCTGAAATAACACGAATGTACTTACATTCTGACAGAAAACTCTTTGAACTGATTTAAAATCGAATCTTTATTGCAAATCAAAAATCTAAACTGTTTTGTTAATTTGATTTTGACATGTTAGTATCACTGTTTTCTTTGTCAATTTTAACATTTCGGAACCGTAAGAGGCACATGTCAACAATGATACAATAGCGAACTAATTAGTGTTAACCTCAAAGTGTTAAAGAGAAGCTTTAAAACAACATATATTATAAAGGTACCTACAGTTTAAAATAAGAGAATGAATGATGAATTTTTAAAATGCACTTAACTGAGAATTAGATGGACGCATGAATAGTTTACTTATTCACCAACCCCATTCATGTGTATGTCGTTTAAATATTCATAATTTATAAATCAAATATTATGAACTTCGTAAGCTTGTTTTATTCAATTTATTTGTATTGGTCGAAAACTTGGAAACAAATGTTGTAGAAACTTCGATTACACAATTTCGATGGCTGAGTGAATTTCTTCTGGTTATAATAGCCGTCTCTTAAGAAAGCTTGATCAGTGTAATCATCTCATTTAAGTTTGAAGTGGTAGCTATTTAATCTATGCAAATAAAAAAGTTTTTCTTGACTGAGAAGACATGTTGAAACGAAAACTATTAAAACTAGACATAAGACTTGGATATATTCTTCTCGCTTCGTTTTGTGCCTACAAAACACTAACAAATTGAAAAAAAAAACACAGTTTTTAACATTGTCATTCCAATTTTTAAATAAGAGGAAACTATTCTTATTATAGAAGGTACAAAAAACCTTGTGTTTTAAGTAAATTTATAATGTGAAATTACGTTGAGCCACTTTTTAAAATTTGTGATTGTTTCCAACTATAATATAAAAAAATCTGTGATAAATGTTAGCAGGGTTTTAATTTGAAAATTAGATCAAAAATTGGTGTTTCTAAAAACACACAAAATATTATTATATGAAGCCCACACACCAAACGCGCGTTTCGGTAGCGAAGTTACCATTTTCAGAGCGATGAAGAGCGATGATTAAACTGTTTAATCATCGCCCTGATGATGATAGGTTCGCTACCGAAACGCCCGTCAGCTAATAATCTAACATTTTGGTGTGTGGGCTTCATATAATAATATTATTTTGCTTGTAGGGTTTTAATAGTTTTTAAAATAAAACATACGTTTCCATACTAAAAATTAAAGACATAATAGAATCTTCAATTTCTTGATTGTTTAATTTGGTTAATATTTTTTCTTTTCAAAATTTTCTAACAATGCGTTAAAAAAAATAAACTTTATTCCTATTTGGAAAGAAAAAAGATTAACAAAAATGTTTGGTAGCTCTTGGCTTTGATTTTTAAGACATTTGCCTAAACATTTAAAATTGTAGTTTAGCATGATTTTCTAATACACTCTTAGAGAAACTGTTGTAATTTGCAACTATAACAAGGACCCTTCAAAACCTATTTAAATTTAAACAAATTTTAAAAATAAACAAAATTATTTATCTAACAAGGTGATTAAAAAGTTTTACTCTAGAGACAAGATAAGAAAGTTTAAAAAGTTTTTGAAACAATACCTGTATAATTACCAGATTAAAAGAGAGAAAAAAATTCAAACATAAGAAAAAGTAACATTAATTATTTATAAGTGAAACTGGCGTTGACTTAAAAATTAAAAATTAAAAGAAAACACTTAAAAATGTAAGTAGCTTTAAACAAACAATCTTTTACTACTGAAAATTATCCCATCGGATGATGTAACTAGTATGAATTATATTTTGGCAATTTCTTATTTGATTGATTGATTGGTCGATGTTTAAAAGTCTATAATTTATCAGATCACTTTATTTTATATTCTAAAAATATTTACGTTTTTTATGTGTAATCATGTTCACAGGAATAAATTTTAGCTCGATACATAAATTTTATAAGTGGAATTTGTATCTTTGTTATCTAGATAGCTATCTATTTGAAGAACCTTATTGTTAATTTTACCTGCACAATATCCAGATCTGCAAACACTCAGTTTATGTTTACCGACTTGATTGAAAAATCTATGAATTCAGTTTAGTAAACATTCCAAGTAAAACTAACTCTTGTCAAAGGGAGGGACTTTAAATCAAAAATTAAAGTTTATTCACAAACATTTGTCTAAGATCATTGAACCAACATAACAATAATATTCTTTAATCTATTTTATCAACAACTTTTCAAAAATTTTTAGAATGATATAAGACTTGAAAATGTTGTTACCTATATATACGAGAAAAATTCAATATTTCTTTGTGGAGTTTAGGTAAAGTTTTGATTGTTTTAACATTCTGTCTATTTCGTGATTATTTACGTAATCAAGTAATTATGTAAAATCCCCGTAATTATTAAATTTTGAATTATATATCATTATTTAGATGCTACAAATAGACAAAACAATTATATGAGATTGCAACACTGATTTGATTGTGTGATTAATTTATTATGATTAACGTTGTAGTTTTTGATGTTTATTGGTTTAATTGCTTTGTGGTTTACACACTAGCACGAACAAATGATGTTTATCTCTAGAATGATATACCTCTTCTTTGGTAACTACCTTTACAAGTTGAAGATTTATTGCTGTTTCATAAAAATACTAACCAAAATTCAACCAAGTAAATTTTTCATGCAGATACGTCAGACTTTATAAAAATAATATAGTCGTTTTTTAGTCTTATTATAATATGTGAATACAAAAGAAGTAAGTAGAATGCAGACAATAATTTTTAAATTATGTAAAATTGTACACGGTCTTGGACTTAATATATAATTGTGTTACCCACAATTTGGTAGTGCCTATTAGAATCTTTGGTGTCCTTTCCGCCCACTTCGTTACATCTTGGGTACATTCAACTAAATGAATTTATCCTAGCTAGTTATTTGTATTGCGGTGTAACGATGTTGGCAGTTAATTAGAGAAATTTCAGCACGACCATAGTGAATCGAGCACATTTGCAACGTTGGTCAAATTAGTCGGTTTGTTCTATCTCACCATAACGAATTTCTGCGAGTGCCAGTTATGATTTATAGAAGCACTAATCACGAAACTATTCACAGAGATGGCGCATTTTACAGTTTCTCGCCTCTTTTTCCACCCTACAAATAGCATCAATTTACAACGCCTCGACACTTGACAAGAAATTGATTCCACTTTTACGACTACTGGTTAAAATGTTGATGTATGATGTTGATGCGACGTTTTCCTCGAATATTTGTAACTGTCACAATGTACGATCTCATACGTCGGATCGGTTATAACCATTTTTTTGGATGCATCGTAATAACTTTGCCAAAATACCTGTTGATGCCACATTCGTAATATAATCGTCCAATGAAAGTATTTTCAGTTCTTTGTTGCGATCCCCAAAGGCAACAATTCCAATTATTTACCTACAGAAACAAAAGCATTTTTTGATGTGAATTAAACGAGGCGAATTTTCTGTTCTAAACGAGAAATTGCTTGGAAATTTTAATTGGTCTGCACGTATAAATTATATAGTTAATATTTCAAAGTTGGGGCGATAAACTTCAACCCAACAGATTATTTTCCCAACCTTCCTTGTTTCGAGTCTGCGCAATTCTTGTAAATAAACACAAATACAAGGCTTCTTCTAAGTTTTTTCATTACGAGCTGTCACAACTTTCTATGCCTCAAAGTTATATGGTTTGAAATAATTCCTTTAGATGATTAAAAGTTTTCCTGGCGCCTCCACCATTTTCTAAATCATGAAATCTTCTACAAAAACTATAATTAACAAACTAGGTCACTATGTTTGTGTGAAACCACTAAAAATGAGCGTCCAAACTTGGAAAAATGTGCAGACAAGCATATCAAACAAATTCTCCGGATTTTATAGCACGTGAAAGCGCAAAACACTGAGAAACGAACGGTAATTGCACCGACGGTTCGAGTGTTTTTCGTGAGCGGACACTATAAATATTCTTTTATGTTCGTAAAAGTGCAAAACTTTAAACATTTATTCTACTAATACTAAGAGAATATCTTCTGTTCTGCCGGAAACAAACTACCGTATCGTCTTTAATCTAGTTTTAAAGTTAGAAGCCAAGAATGTGCGCTGACTCATCAATATTAATCTCAACAAGTGTCAAAGAGGTGCTAAAGCCAGGCATTTGCTACATGCAATCAAGAAAGACCGTTGTTCACATTCTAGGGTTTTGTTGTTTAAATTGCTGAAAAGACAAGAAACATGGACGTTGTAAGAATTTTTAAAAGACGTCTGTAATGTACAAGTCTTCAAGGATCATTAAGTTTAAGTGAAATAATGTGAGTTAACCTGTTGTTACTTAATTATAATTTCGAAATATGATCGTACACTTTAATCCACTTTTTATTGAGCTGAGTAAACGCAACTAGAATCCAAAAAAACACGGTAACAAAATATTTTAAATAATGAGATTAAAAACAATACGAGTTGTAACTTTTCCCTGCATAAACAAACCTGCTAAAGTCGTTAAATACACTACTACGCGCAACTTGCGACTGAATAAAGACCAACCGAAACAATATTTCTACCAGCAAGTGCAGCAAACCGCCGTATAACTTGTAAAAGAGCAAAAAATAAAACATTTTCTGTCATTTTTCATTATAAGAGAAGTTTCGCATTTTACATCCTAACGTGACTGTGCTATGATTCTATGAATTTGTAAAATGTAATCTTTGCAGAAATCGCATCTTAAACGATCGTAAACTTGAATTCGAAGTAAATCGCAGGAAATCTGGTCGTCATTCTAGGTTATTCTCGACAATTCATGTTAGTTGCACATACTTGTAAACTTATCGACCTAGTTCAATTCAGTGTGCTATAATTTTTACTGTTTATGGTTGGCTGCTCCTAGTATTTTGCTAGCTTCAAATTTAAATTCGTTCATTTCGATTTATGGATTTTGCCTGTCGATTTAAATTTAGGTGTGTCCTACTTGAACGCGTTATAAAATCGTCAATAAAACCATCGCTCTCACGTTTTATCTCGATTTTTATTGCGGTCGCTCTGGAATAATTTTAACACACATTTTAATTTAACGGCATTTGCATATTTTTTATCTGGATTTATGCCGAATTTACGATATTAAAAAATGAAAACGACAGATCATTCGGTCAAAGGAAAGTTTCGATTACGATGGAATATCTTTTGGTTTAAATTCTATTGATAAAATTTTATACAGTTGCAGTTATTGATATTTCATTTTAAACAAAATACTTTCAACATCATATCTCAGAATATTTATTACGTTCAAATAGTTGTAGAAAATTTCGATAAATAATAATCGATCTTGACCTTGACAGGACGTTTCATTATTTTAAATAGAACGCTATTATTTTTTTTACGTATTTTGATTTGTTGGATTAAATGCTTTAAATGCAAATATTGTTTTTCAATTTTAACTGCAAGAGTGTTAAGAAGTTATTGTTGTTTTTTACATTTTGAATATGCACAGGTTTTGAGCATTATTGTTAGCAAGTGATTACTAAAATTCGATGTTAAGCTAAAAATCCGGTTGCTCTCTCGTATGACACCAATATTAATTGATACCATCATATAAGTATCGACTAGAAACACTAATTTTGTACAATATTTAAGTAGCCACAACTTTCTTCTTTTAAATGAAACACTCCGATTTTATCATAGACATGTATCATCCAATTTTTTTTCAGACTTTTTTTGTTAAGTTCAAAGCATACCTAAAACTTATATTTTTTAAATACAGCAAGCTTTTTAAAAATTGTGTCATAAATATAATAATTATTCGAAAAAGGTAAGTTCTGATTAGATTTTAGGAACTATAAAGTTCATGTACGCATATAAAAGTATAAGGTGAAAAGAACTTGAAAGCCTAAACAATTTAAAATTTCCAGTGTATGCGAAAAAGTATTAAAAAAAATCCAAAAATTTCAAAAAAAAATACGAATAATTCAAAAGTTGCACCAATTTATGGTGAATAATTCTTTAGAATTTAAGTATCTAAAGCATCTAAAACATCTCAAAAATTCAAAGAATACGGAAAGTCCAAAACATTTAAAAAGTCCAAAAATTCCGAAGAATTTGAAAAAAAGTAAGGAAAATTCGAAGATTTCGAAAAATCTAAAATTTCTAAAAAATTCTACACATTTCTGAAAATTATTTTCAGGCCAACTGATTGTATGTAGGAATACTCCACATAATATTTTTTGCGTACATAAACCTAATTGTATCTAAAATATAATCCGTGACTACTTTTTTGGAATAATTATTATTTGTCACAATTTTTAAAAAATCTTGCTATATCTCATAAAGTAGGTATAAGTTTTAAGTTTTAATTGAACCTATGCATTTTCAAAATTTACAAACAAGATATGTGTTTAAAGCATTCAATCCTTCTTCAAATCAGAGTTTGCAAAAAAAACAAATAGCGTTTTATATAAAAAAATAATTGAGTAAGGTCTTGAGCTATTGGAACACCACTTTTTTGCTTTATGGATCATGGCTTATTGAAAAGTCTCATATCATAAATGCGAAAGACATTCACCGATATCGCACTATTGACTCAGACTGTATATAAACCTACACGAAAAAAAAATTAAAAATGAAAAACAAAATACCTTTCAACTTTTAACGAGAAACTGCTGCACAATTCTTTGCAAACAAATTATTTCAGAAGATTAGTTTTAATTAACTTAATTTCAAGTAAAATCTGAAAGTGACGTACACAAGATTTACTTCATATTTTAGATATCGAGCGATTCGAAATTTTTTATATTAAGAGGGTCATGAATGTAACATTGTATGTCGTCTTAGTAATTGATCTTGATGGTTATTTGACACTTTAACCTTTTTCAGTCTCTTATTTTATTGTTTTTACTTTAACGGTCCACTTGATAGAAAGACTTTTGGATCGCTCGGTATTTTAAGATATGGTTTATGTGCTCATACTTATTTCCATAAAATATTGCGTTCAGTTAGCATGCAAAGTTCATTTAGCTGTCTAATTTTATATCTTTACCTTGAAAAAAAACTTAATTCGATTTTCAAGAAGTTTTGCTGCACTACAAGTCGCCGCGACGAAATATGAAGTTCTACGAGCCTGGGACCGTACTCGTTTCGTGTGTTTTATTGCCTTTTATTATTTGTATAATCTGCGTTTCTGTGAAATGAATTTGAGACATTTCCAGTGAAAGATAGCGTTTTTACGATCATCATGCCGTCTCGTTCTGAATACTAGAGAATGTGAGGTTTCTTGGCAACCCTAGCGTTGGTTTCAGCAGCCTGTGGTAAGTCATGGGAACTTAAACCGTTTAATTTCTGCATTTCTGCAGCTGCATTTGTGGCAATTATTTCTACTACTATTTTAATTAGTTCCGTGTGGCTGCGAGAACCAATAGCTAAGCAGAATCTTAATCCCACAAATTTTGTTAAATTTATTACCGTCTTTAATTTCAAGTAGATGGAAAAATCACATTCGATTTAAATCTACTTCCTGAGGGCGGCTCATTTCGCTTTTCCTCCCTCGTCGTTTTGATTAATGTCTTCTGTCGTTTGCGGCGGCGAGAGTTGTGTTATAGTGAAATTACCGAAGTAGCTACACTTGATGAAAAATTTTCCAGGTTGTTGTCTACCCACATCTTGGATTTTTCAGTGCTACGACCCATGACATGACAGAATTTCTAGATGCAACTTTCAGTGCAACGTGATCGCAATACGCGTCTCTGCAAGGGTCGGATTCTTCCACAGCTAGCGTGTAATCCCGAAATTGGAACAGAATTATCGCGTCAACACTGCTCGATCTGATTATTTAACCTCCAGAGAAGCTTACGCGAGCTTTTTCACGCTTAAAATTCCAATTTATATTCAACTTTGTTCTTACGATTCCCACTAATAAAGAATATTGGAACCGAGTTGATATGTGTACAAAAAACGAGTCTAAATGAAATTCCTGTACTAGTATTTACATTTTAAACTTGATATTTTCTACTAATAAAAAAGCTACGTGTTTCTTGCGAAAGAACGAAACCATCCGGGATAATAAAAATTTTCTATTCAGCACTTTCCTCGCTTTTAGAGAGACTTGCAATAAAGTTTTTGTCTCGTAAAAACTATTTCGCATGTGGAATTCTGATTTATGCGCTAACTTTTTCACGGCTGTGTGCACTGATTCGTAAAGAAATAAACTGGAATTCAGATTTGCGTTCTGATGCATTTGAGAAATCGCAAATAATTGCTCCAGCGATTCAAGTTATTAAAGAAAATTGAACGTACTTCTTTGCCAACTCTACTTTACGTCGGAATTGTCGTAAAATGAGCTGAAATATACCCAACTCAGCGAATACCTAATCAACTTTATGGCGTGTCAAAGGAATTTGTGTGCTTATGATGATTTACACAAAATTAGTATTTTTTTCCCAGACACGGATCGATAAAAATCAGGGCTAAAACTGTCTCGTGGAGAACTCTTTCTGATTCATCGCCAATAACTGCAAGTTCTTTGCCCATTCGAGATTTCTTTTTACATCAATTTGTTTGACACTGCGGCACGCCCCACGTTCTATTAGCGTGATGTTTGCTATTAATCTTTCAATTTTTCTCCATGTTTTTGCCAATCTGTCTACGTTTCTTATTATGTCGGGAACAGCACTATATTTTACGGTGAATTAAGTAGATTTTAGGATCTATAAAGTATATAGAAGACAAAATAAAAACAGTCTCGAAGACGTCTGATCCTTTTTGACACCTGCTTTCGCTTAGTAAGCAAAAAGCATCTTACATTTTCGATTTATTCAAAATCGATAGGTGTATTTTATAAGTGTTAAAAATAGCGTCCAAGTAGGACAAAAACCAAGCAACTTTTCAGTTGCGGAAAACTGGTTTTTCATCCCAGAAAAAGTGTTCTTATGCAAGCTTAAAGTGGTTTTAAATTAACCCAGAATAAAGAAAGTTATCCTACTGAACAACCAGGGGCGTCTAAATTGGCAGTACGGTTTGTTGTTTCTAAAAAGATCTATAAGTTGGCTATATCAGATCTTTTGAATGTTTTTTAACCGATGACTACCCACGTCAAAAATATTTTTTTGGAACGAATTAACAAGAAACGACTCATCAAAACTGTTATTCTCAAACATATTTAGAAGAAATAGAAAAATTTCGTATCCTAACCCATTTAAAATATGAGAACGACAATAAGTAGAAATGTATTTACAATTACTAAACGTTAATATTTTTTTCTATTTGTAGTTATAGTACACTGAACCTTTCTTTCGCCGATGTTTTCTCATTTCTCGCATTATTTCACCGCGTCGTTTATTAATTCATGAACTCAATCAACTGTTCGACCCAAACCCCTTCGATATTTATGTCCGGGATTTACCGTCGAAACAAGTCGAACAAGCGGATTTTTCCGGTCTCTTGATGAATACGTGCGATGTAATTATAGCGACGAGTGTTAATTATTCGGCCCGAAAACTAATTACGAGGGTCAGTTCATATATTTAGAAAGGTCCCTGAACGTATTTTGACCCAATTCACCGACCTACTTGTGTTTTCTTTTTCTGATATTCGGCACGTTTTACCGAGAGATCTTTTCCCAACAAAAAAACTACAGTATATACCACACTCCCCTGAAGATAAAATACGAGCGTTGATCATTAAATGCCGGTTTGAATTAGCGGAAATTGCCAACACCGGAATTGTCGCATCGTAACTCCGGTCCTTAAACAATAAAAAGGCTTATTACGTGCTTTATAATGCACGGGGAGATCTCATCTCTCATATTCCGGAGCTTTGTTGATGTTATGCTGCATCTTGCAACAGAGAGATAAGTTTAATGTATTGTCGCAACATTAAACATTCATTTCTATTCCGGAGAAGTTAGAAAACGACGATTAGAGAGTGAAGAACTAAACCGACAGTGTTGTGAAATCGTGTTAATTTCGACAGGATTTTCGGGAGAAGCGCATTTTATCGACTAGTTGTTTCCAGAGAAAATTGACGTTTCCTGGTGAATTACTTCATTATTTTCGAAGAGATTATTGGTTGTTTCATTGGATCAAAGAACTGTTTTTTTTCTTAAATTATTTAAAATTTTCCGCATTCTTCGTTTTATAATCGCAATCTTCAATAGAATTAACAGCGGCAATGTACACAAAAAGGTGCGAATAAACAAACGATTTTGTTTGTAGAAGAGATCTTCTTTAGCTATAGTTATATGAAGTAAAATTAATAAACAAACAGTCGCTTTGAAAAGAAAGGGACTCGCTTTCTCTGCTTTAAAGTAAAATGGTCGCTGTGATATACGAAAACAATCCCGTTAATAGTAACTGCTGCCTAATTTAGCATCGACCTTATCTTTTCACGTCGCTATTTTTAAGCCGGCTTACGTAGAAATTATAACAACACTTCTATAGCTTTTAGCTTTTTAGACTTTCAAATCAGCTTTCTCATCTCCACTCGATATCACGCTCATTATTTTCCTTAATCACGTTGATTTTCAAACAAACTCCAACAACTTCAGAAACGTTCGCTAATGCAAATTTTCAGCAGTTAACCGTCGAGATAATAATTGCCTGTAAAGTTCTCTTTGCGAAGACAACGCTCTTCCTTATCGTCCCTTATCAAACAATGCGTGCACACTGAAGTGTACAAACGTAAAGGCGGAGGCACTGCATATTTGAATAACGGGACGTGTGGAACTATGCCTGGCTACGCAAAAAATGGTTTTATTTTATAAAATTGCAGACCGGAATGGTAAATATTTGAAACGAGACTTGCTTTGTGTCAAACTGGATGGGATTGTTGGATTATTCAACAGCGCGAATGTCTCGGTGAAATGATCAGCACACCCAAAGCTCCGTATGGCTTAGAGGTTTTCATTAGATGAAAAGACGATATATTTAAATGTAATTTTTAAGTTGAAAAGCAGCTTTATATTGTTGGTCGTGGTATTCATGCCTTCTCGTTCTGCGTGCGGCTTCTGGAGCTTTCTCGGTGTTTACTTCGGCTTATTCGACTTTGTACTTGCGTTGTAATCTTCAGCTTTATTATTGCATATTTTATTTGCCATTTGGAGTTGTCTTGTTTAAAGCTCGTTCTTTGTGTGACAACACATTACACGGTCTGGGATTCTCCCGTATATTTTTAATTGAAAGATTCATTTTACGCTTTAATGATCCATTTTTTTTTATTATTCCAACTGGAGATAACTTTTTTAATTAGCAGTGAAAAATATAAACGAATTTATCGACCGTTCGCTTACATGAATAAATCGTATCTAAAAATATCAAGATATATATAAATTCTCACAGTGAATTCATATTTTCAAACTATAATGGAAACTAACAATGACTTTAGTTCAAATTGATAAAATTTGGAAACTTAAATTAGTTCGTTTACGTAGCGTTTAAAATTTCTGCCAAAAAATACAGTGTAATATTTCTTCTTTAATTGATCATCTCTCAAAAATCTATCTCGACAAATTGAATAAAACTAATCACCGCGCTTCATCCATGACTTCGAGGATACGAAACAATTAAGTTACCGCATAATCCAATATCCCGGCCCATACACTACCGGAAGTAGTTGTTTCCAGTTCCTTCCGGACGAGCAGTACCCAAGCCAACACTTCGTAATCGCGATGAGTTATTGAATGCGGCTACCCTTACGTAACGCAATTAAAAAGTTGCTGGCGGCTTAATTGCTCACGAAATGTCGCCTGTTCAGAGCCAGTCAGTGAAAAAATGGGCTATTGTCGACTGGAAATCAGCCTTAAATCAGGGTGTCAACGCTTGCAAAATCATGGTAGTCGTTATTAAATATTTAGCGGTTTTTTGGAACGATTGTTGCAGCGCGGATATAATTTTGATTAAAAGTAATAATGGGATTACGGGATTTCACCGACATGAAATATTGCAATGAAAAATTTAGGCGCAGCGCAGAGACCGCCAGGGCACACGTGCACTAGATTTATTTTATTTTTTAACAAGGAAAATGCTGCAATTTGATGGAATGATTTAACAACAAATTTCTAGGGTAATTACATGTTGATTTGGTTTTGACGTCCAGTACATTACCACACTAAAATTTCTGCTAAAAAAAGTAACCAGGAGGAACAGTGTTAAAGCTTAATGTGTTGTGAATATCAGAATTCTTCGAGTTTAGTCTTTGAATATTTTTGTTTTTCGGTTGAAAGTTAATAAATATTAAATTATCCTTGTCGACGTCGATGTTTCAAAGGCCTTACTTTAGTGAAAAATTCTTTCCTTTGTGGCGCTCAACTTTCTGTCCTTCCGCAAATCTAAAAACAAAAGAACCAATCCTTCCGATAAAATTGAATCCCTTCAACGCCTCCAAAGATCTTCTGAAATGAAATACAACGCTTGATGTTAAATGGGGACCTACAGGATGAATCCCTGAGCTGAAATTAACCCAGACAATATTAACATATTTTATGGGCTGCTGGATTAATCCGGCTTTGGGGTTTCAACCTAAATTGCAAGACACGGAATATTTTAAATTCATTAAGGGGCTAATCTCAACTGAAAAAACACACAACAAGACATAAAGCGTACATTAATGGAGGCCATTTTATGTCTAAGCCTTCGTAGTAACGTTCGTGTTCACGAGGTAACACCTTTATTACATCACGACCCATTCGGGGTTAGTTTATAGTGAACAGAGCTTGGGTTTTCGGGACGAGGACATGCAAATGTTGTCCATAATTCTGTTGCGCCGATATTTGAGCTCGAGGGAGCAGCTTTAGAGCAAGGATACGTGCGATGGGAGCTTAATTACTTTAATTAAAGCAAAAAATCGTTTTGAATTCTTTCCAAAATGTGTTAACACTCATCTAAATCACCAAATTGTGCGTGAAAATATTTCATTTATATCAAACGTCTCTCGCTCAAAAGTAAACTATGGAAAGTGCTTTTATATATTTCTCCTTATAGCCTTAAGAAAAGTCAACATTTTTGTTAATCGGATAAGCACAAAATAGTACAAACAAGATAAATAATTTCAATTTTTGTGACACACTTCTACGCTGTTGGTTACTCAGATCGTTACGCAGGTACAAATGAAGTCTTTTCAACTTAATCTTCTCCTTTGCGAAATTGAACTTGTGCCTTATGTTGAAAACTATCTTACACTGTTACTACCTCTCTATATTCTACGATAAGTTTGAATAAGATGAAGTCTTAAGTAATCCCCAAGTGATCAATCAACAACTACAGACTAGAAGAGCAGCTCTTTGTTATCTAAACATTTTTTAAACCTTTCAAGAAGCTTTAAATCAGATTATGATACCTTTTTCCGAATAAAAATAGATAAAATTTAAACATGGTTACGAACACGACTGAAAAGGTTATTTTAGCGTCGTTTGCTTAGTTTTCCCGGAATTTTGAAAAAAAATCGTATATGTATGTCTATACATACAGTGCTATCATCTAAAAAATATTTTCAAGTGATAATGTTACATATTTCAATAAAGTGCTTTTACAGTTCGTTAAAAAAGTTAAAAGAGTTGAATGATTTTTCACTCTTAGGAGTAAAGAGCGGATAGTATGCAATAATTTACAAAACTATGCTAATAATATATGTATGTAGATTATTCCGAATTGACACAAAAAAAAGATGTATGAAAAAACGTGTTCTTTTACTTTTAATACACTTTACTCATTCGAAATTTTTAATTTTTTGGATTTTTGGAATTCTTCAATTATTTAAATTTTTAGACTATTTAAATGTTTTGGTTTTTTATATTTTTTAATTTTTTATGTCTTCCAAGTTTATTGTTTATAATATTAATTTTTTCAATTATTTTGATCTAAATAGGATATAGATTCTTTAAATGCTTTACATTCTTTGTACACATTTTACTTCTAGATTTTACTTTTTCTTTTAGTTTTTTTTTTCTTCTTCCATATTCTCATTTTTTTAAATTACTTTCTAGATTTTTAGATTCTTTTGGTGTTATTTTTTGGATTTTTTGTTTTGTGAATCTTTTAAATTCTTTCGATATTTAGATACTTTAGATATTTTGTAGATATTAATCATTTTTTACATTCAATAAATTTTGTAGGTAACTCGCCATAATTAGCCTACCATAACTGTCCAATCTCAAACTTTTATATTACAAACAATTAAACCTTCAGGTAATCAGCAGTTACAGATAAAACTTACATTTCATTCATAGCTTATCAGCATTGTAGTCCCATAAGAGCTTCCGCGAGCTCGTGTTTAAACATACTTTATATGTCACTCGTACAGTAATAATAACTGTTAAAGAGAATTTATAACTTTTTTAACCATAAACATGTCAGTAATACCTTTTTATTCTTAGAAAATGTTGCGTTTATTGGGTACTTTATCAGTTTATTTAGAATACGAAAAATAATTGTCAAATGCGTGCCAAAGTGTGTCCCTTTAACTTCGTCAAGTTCGTTTTTCGTCAAAAAAATGTTTTTGCTGCTTTTAAAGAAACATATTTTTCATTGCTACTAATACAAAACTGTAACTTTCAACTTTCCGTCCGATAAAAATCAGTTCTTAGAAACGTAATCTAATATCATCAAGCCAATTAGCTTATAAAAATTACATCAAATTTAACTAATTACTAGGTAATTACCAAAAATTACTCAAGACTAATAAGATTACAGTTCTACATTTCAAGAAATTATTTAAATTGACTGAACTACTTACTAAGTTAACAAGGGAAATCATTATGTTGCATTCTCTAAACCGAAGGGATTTCTCTTATGTGTTAAAACAATTTAATGAAAATCTGGCACGCGCTGTAACAATAAGTGGATGCACAACTTGGCTACAAAAACTCGTCACACGCACACGTTAAATTTCAAACGTAGCGTAGGTACCTGTCACTCGCATTTTGTCCGAATGAAATTAATTTTGCGGTTTTTAGAGATATTAACGTCAATGTAGAAAGCGAAAAATTTACGCCTCTTTGTAAAATGTCCTATGTACGTAAAATGAAAATTTAAATAGCTAAAGTAAACATAACGAAATGTCAGAGGTTCTTTTGAATTTTATCCCATCTAAGACATTTATGAATGCAAGAATCTATTTTACGAACTTGTCTTGAACAATTTTGCCTGAAGGATATGGTGGAATACTGTACATCTACTGAAATCTAATTTTCGTTTATTGTATCTCGTCATATAGTCACCTTTTTCATTTTTCTGTTTTTATGCTTTTGAAACTGGTGTATTAACCCAATTTAGGACGTAATTGGGCTAGAGTGAGGACGAACAAGTGGACGTATCATAATAAGTCTGTATAAGTGTATATAGCGCATATAAAGCAGGTTAATGAAGCGGAAAATTTCCTATTTGTTAAACGACGAAAGCTTAAATTCTCATGGGTACACAGAATAGAGCACATAGAGTACGTCTGAGTGTTTTTGTCTTCTACTGTGTAATCATCTTACATTATTTATCAAACTAATTCAGTACGTTTATTTCATTAATTAGTTTCAGTTAGTGAGGTTGTATCTTAACGCGTAAGCTGAATTCAAACTTCCCCTTTCCAGACACGGAGAGAGACTGGGTACTTAGTTTAGTCATTGCTAAAGTTTGCCACCTATTAATTTGTAATCTACTTCGCAACATTTAAGCTCGGAGAGGAGAACGACCGCCATAGGAGTGATATTTTTCTTTTATTTACGCGTTGCGGTTTTCTAACTAAAAGTCAACATGATTTCCCACTCTGGTGTGGCCTGTTGATGCTGAGATTAAATGCTTCAGTCTAAAAGATTTCTGGTTGGAATTTACTATAAAATTATCTAAATTATGCTCACCAAGTCAACAAATTATCGATAAACTATCAATAAGTAAAAATAAAGTTATTTTTAGTTAAAGTTGAAAACGATAAAAATTGTTCTGGAAAATTTAAGGTTTATAAACAGCGTCGATAAAATCAATCTGTAACCTATCAATATCTGTAACCTAAAAAACAGAAGTTTCTTAGCTACGCAACTGCTAAAGAAGCATCAATTTGATTGGTGTTTTTATGATGTAACTTTAATTTACAATACCACAAATGTGTTACCAGTATTATTACCACATTAATTGTGGTATATTCCAAAATTTTGATCCACCTATGTAAATGTTGACATAATTAGAAATTTAACTATTTCGCTCAATAATAAACAGCAACCGTCCAGTTTTTACATAGTTATTATTATAAACTTGGTCTTTTAGATACCCATAAAATTATAAACTAAAATCGATAATCACGTTAGGTATGTTTGAAATCGGCTTTTGTTAAATCTGCTGAATTTTTTTTATCTACAGTCCGCGTCATAAAAATTAGTTGCAATAATTACAGTAATTTACAATTTCTAAATTCTTAAAACTTATAGTTTTCAAAATTTGCGTTTTCATATGCTTCAAATTCAATATTCATAAATTAAGTTATGAGTTTAGTTATTTTAAGCAATGAGAGTGTTTATATTTCCAGCATCTTTTACAATCTTTCATTTTTTTTAACAGACCAAATTTTTAATTGTAACGTTACAAGTTCTTAAATTCTATATTTTTAGAATTTATGTTTTTTAGATTATATAGTTTCTAATTTTCAAATTCTAGCCCCTTAAATTTCAAAATTTCTGGTTCTGGATTCTTGGTGAAAAATCTAAGTACTAAATTCAAAATTTTTAATTTTGAGATTTTTCAGGTTTGATTTATTATCATATTTAAATTTAAAATTTAAGATCATAGAATTTTATGTTCTAAATGCTAGCACTTCGTACTTTCGTGTAAAATCTTAGATTTTATAACAGTAAATTTTTAACTTGTGGATTCCCTATTTCAAACTCTCTAGTGTTCGACGTTTAGATAGTAGTTTTAAAATTTTTTGTGATAAAATATAATACAAGCACATTCTAAATTCTTAGACTCGGAACTTACGCACCTACGCCACTCAAATTTTACATTTCTAGAGTTTACATTTTTTATTCTGTATTCTAAGTGTTAGTAATTGTTACGTTTTGAGATATTATTTTTTTAGATTCTGCATTTTCGTAACTGAAATTTTAAAAATCCATGCAATTTTTATTTTATATATTGTTTTTTTTTATTTTTAGACTTCTAGATCTCATTATTTAAAGTATGTATTGCATCTTAAATTTTGGGGGCTTGAAATCTTATATTTCTTTTTAACTGTTTGTACTCAAATTCAATGTACTAAGTGCTGGGACGTAGTATAAAAAATCACTTTCTTATACAGTGATCAAACAGAATCCAAATCGAAGCAGGCGTTGTAAACTTTCGGGCACGTCGTAGTGAAATTTTCTTCAAAAAAAGCTTCAAATTCATAGGCGCCGACAGCATGTGGTCTCAAACACTGTTGAGTAAGAAATTATACTGAGTGAATTTTGAATGCTAAAATTATAGCTATTTGCGTAAATATCATTGTTTCACGATGGCACGTATAAAATAAATCAAACGTACATTTTTCTTTAACAAAAGAAGGCTTATTATCAACTTTGAATCTAAATACGACGCCACTGCCACGCAATTTTAACATAATGCTAATAAAACTAATTCGACGAATTCAACAAATTTACTTTTGTTTTCTGGTATTACTGATTGCTATTATAAACTAGTGGAAAAGAAGATTGTAAGCAGTGATAGAGAGCTCTTTTTCAAGATTATTTATTGATCTGCATGGAATGCAACAAATGTAGATGCAACAAGAAATAACATACGTTTTAATAAAACAAATTATTCCAAAGCACTATCCTTTTTCTTATTACTCTGAATTTTAGAACTCAAAATTTTAGATTTTAGAGCTTCATATTTGACATTTTCATATATTAGACCATATTTTATATATTAGACCAGATTTTCATATCATATCATTACATTTTCATATTCTACATTCCAAGTTCAAGTTTTTTATATTTATGTTTTTTAGATTTTACATATTAACATTTTTTAAATTTTATGATTTTATAGGTTGACTTTTCAATGTTTAGATCTTTAAATTCTCAAACCTTACATTTGATTTTTTCTAAAATTCAGGTTTTTGAATACCAAATTTTCAACATCTAAATTTTCAGTTTCAAAGACTTAAATTTTATATTTTAAATTCCCAGGTTCTAGATTCCAATTTTAAAATTTTAGTTGTTAATTTTTAAACTTCTAAAATTTTAAGAGACTATGACTAAAGGTGCAGGTTTTCAGTTGTTTAGTTCCTAAAGTTTATAATTGTTAAATTTTTCTGTGTCTAGGTGCATCGAACTCGAATTTTTATAGATTCTTTAAAGTGCTAGTTCTTCGAAGTCTAGTTTTTTAGAATTTATATCCTTCAAATTTTAGATTTCCATTTTTAGTCTTTTGAACGTAAATCGTTCAAATTATACAATTTTAGATGTTATGATTTCATATTTTTTGGTAATTATTTTAAAATCAAAAAAAAAAACCAGAGATAAAATTAGCAATAAAAATAAATTAGAAATGCGACTTTACTTTTTTGCACAAATGTGCTATAAACCAGTGTAATTAACATGTAAATTTTGTTATTCATTAGTTACATAAATAGGGATATTAAAGAAATTTGTTTTACGATAATAGAGAAATTTAAAGCTAATAAAACTTGAAAGTCATTACCGTTTCATTTGTGTCTTTCTTCTTTTACAGCCGAGTTTTATAATCTGATTAAATAAAATAATTAACAAATCTTTGCAAATTTTCTAAATAAAAAAAAAGATTATTAGAAAAGTCAGACATATCTCATTACGTGAAACTCAATGTAATAATTAATGTATGTTACCGATCACAAATACGAGATATTGGTAAGATATCAAACAGAATATTAACGGATATAATGGGTTACATCGGGGTGTAATATTTCCGTCGGTCGATAATTTACGTAATGGTAGACGTACCACATATCTCACAATCACATATTACCTACAGCCTACATACTACTTGGAGAAAATTATGGGGAAATTCTCTATTTTGGTCAAGGGTATTATTACGTGTACGTCCTAAGTTGAAATTAGTTCGAAACTGGTGCTCAGAATCATTATGTTGAGACCAACATGTAATCGACAGGTAATTAACACATCGCCGAATACCTTGAACATACGGAATATAAAAGGGTTTTCATAGCAACAGACATCTAAAATTCTTCAAAGAGGTTGTTTTCCACTGTGTTTGGCGCCCACTAATTAGAATTTGTTTTATTAACCCTTTTTGATTGACTTTACGTTCTGTTTATCCACACGTCATAAAATGTCAATTATTCACGGAATTTTGACACGAACACTTGCTGACTGATCCTATTTATCAGCAATAAAAACCTAGTGTTTACTGTCGGTAACGGAAGAGGATAAAATGTTTGGAAGTATTATGAATGTATTAACTGGAACGATAACGGAAACTCATAAAATGTTTGGGAATATTATAAATGTATTAAATGGGTTTAGGGTATTGTTTTGTGTGTGTTTTCCTTATTTTTTGGAAATGGTTAATGGGCGGCTTTCCGCTTGTGGTCAGAAGAGCCAGAGAAATCAACGAAGTTAGGATAGGGTCAATGCTACGGGCAGAACTCGGTTTTATACAGTCTTTCAATTTTAACGAAACTAATGCTAAATTCAAATTATTTCTTCTGTTAAAAATTAAAAAATACTCACCAACATGTTTAAAAAAAGTTATTTTAAGTATTTGCAGTGATGAGTGTATACACACAATTTCGGTTACCAGTTTTGTCGAACAGATGTTACTACATTTATAAAAAGCTTTATTACAAAATACATTTTAATCAAATTTGTTTTGAAAAATGGCTGCATATTACTGCTGTTAGGTAGAGAATGTATATTTAATGAAGTGTAATATTTACTAAACGACTTGAACTATATCTATCCAAATCAAAGGAAAATTTTATAGCACAAAAAATATTCAAATTTTGTATTCCAAATTAATGCCTAATAAACTTTTTAAAAAAGTAACAGGGAAATAAAATGTATGTGAATAGTTTTAAAGTTTTAAAAAATATATGCTACCACTTTTGATTATTGGTGAACTACTTATACGATTTTCAAAAACATAGTAATTAGAATATGCTGATACAGGGCTGAAAAGTAGTAGCAAAATATCTTGTCATATGCTTGCAAATCCTTAAGATTAGAAATGTTCCACAAAAACAGACATTTTGAAGAAAAAAACACATTCAAAAAAAAAAAACAAAGAATTTAATAAGTTTAGATATTCTGTAAAATTTAGAATTATAAAGAATTGTCCCCCAAAAACTATACTTATATAATTTAAAAGATTTGAAGCATCTAAAATCTCTTATGAATTTAGAGGTTTCGAAACACTTAATAATCTAAAGTTCTAAAAAATATGTATACATCTTTTATATTTTTACAGAGACTCTTAATTGTTAGATATATTTGATATTTTATGGTTTTTAAATTGTTTAGTATCATTTATGTTATCATAAATTTTCAAAATATTATAATTTTAGAAAATGCTCTAAATTTTTATGACTCCCATTTTTAGTACTTAAAAAACATGATTTTTATTTTAAGACTTGGAACTTAGAACTTATGACTGAAAATTTCAGTTTTTTTATTAATATTTTTACTTTTTTTATTGCATGCTTAGTAGGATTTTTAAACCAACATATTTTTACGTTTAAGTCTCAAACTGTAATTTTTAACTAGTTTTTCTATTATTTAAGATGTATAAATTTTAATATTTTCATAGGATGCTTTCAACTTTTCAAAAGTTTGTCAATTTTAGAACTGTTATGGTACAACGATTTTTATATTACACATAAATTTCAAATAACTTTTAGGCTTTTTACATTTGAAACTATGATTTTAATTAATATTTTTTCAATTGTCATTACATATTTTCAGCCGTTTTCTATGCGAGAATCTAGAATAAATGAACACTTTAAAAAATTCAAAGTAATTCAAACATTAAAAAAAAAACAGTGCAGATAAACGTCTAACGAAAATTAAAATTAAAAACATTTTTAAAAGCCTAAAACGTTGAACTAGAATATACGATTAATGTGAAAATTTTAATTCAAAAGACAATTTAAAAATATTAAACAATCTAATTAAAGCACGTTTCAATAAAACTAAAAAAAATAAATAAAAAACCGTTTAAATAATTTAATTAAATTTAAAGAAAATGATTAGAGAATATGGAAATTTGCATTATACAAATAATTCTAATAACTCTAAGATCTAATTAAGAAGTTGTAAAAAGCCATAAAAATAAAAGAATGTAACTCATCTAATAGATCAAAGGTTTTAAGAATAATATGAGAAATCTAAAGTGGATCTAAAGAATTTTGAAACTTTAGAGAATTCCCAGCATTCAATGACCTCAAGGAATATAAAGAATACAAAAAATCCAAGGAGTTCTAAGGACCCGAGCAAACTAACTCGGAAAATTTGAAACAATCTATAGTATTGTGTCTAAAGAATTTAGTAAGCAATTCTGTTTTATATTTTATATTACATATTATTGGTCTTTACTTACTTAGGATCTATACGAATAAAATCGTATCGTTTGTTCCAGGCGTCTGCTGTATTCCTTCTAACTAAAAACCATTTCTTTTTATTTCAGGAATCGAGCTGTCGTCTCGACACTGGTGGATAATAGTAACTGTCTTATTGCTGGCGGCGGCAGCAGGGGTTGGGGTTCCTATAGCCTTAAAAATAAGTTCAAGTGCCTCCTTCGAGGAACGCTTGGAGTTCGCCACACGATTGCTCCAAGAAGTGCCTCTAATTGACGGTCACAATGACCTGCCGTGGAACATTCGAAAATTCCTGCATAACAAACTGAAGAATTTTAAATTCAACGAGGATCTCAGAAATGTGTCTCCGTGGTCCACCAGCGCCTGGAGCCACACCGACTTAGTGAGGCTGAAAGCAGGACACGTTGCTGCACAGGTCCGTATGACTGGTAGATTTTTCATTACTTCTAGCTCTGAGTATATCAATCACAATTCGTTTCCGTCCGCGCCCACTTTCCTCTGATTTATCCTCAATTAGTCCGATCCACATTCGCCGCTTTATCCTTCCGGAAATTGCAAATGAGCGTAACAATCCTGGCCCGCCAAACACCTGTTCTTCAAGTAACGTCCCGGAATAATCCAGCGTTTTCGCGGTCGCACCACCTGCTCCGGAAGAGAATAATAATTGCCAATGTCTCGACCCTCCATCGACTGCCAGATTATTAAAGATGGGTCGAGGGGGGCAATTACTCCAATAACAACTTTCAATTAGTGAATTACGACGAGCCCTTCTCTTTACGATTCTCTTTAGGACTCTTGCCGATGCCCTAAATTAAGTTCAAAGCTAATGGGGCGCTAGCACAGGTGACTAAATCCAATAAAAACTCCAGGCTTTTACGTCGAGTTTAATTATTCGAGGTTGGACGACTTGTACTTTGACATTTCAGGAAATTAACGGAGAAACGGTTACGGCTCGAAAAGCAATTCACATATACGATCAAAGTTAACATTTAAATAAATCCATAGACGGAGTTTTGGCACAACTGCCATTACCGAAACATAATATAAAGACGTAAAGTAGTAAAGTTTTATTAACTACTCTTAGAAAACTAACAAATTAATCTAGAACACGACACGATATCCAGAAGATTAGAAACTCTCATTTGTTAGAAGAAAATTATTAGGAATTTCCTTTAAAATTAACGCGTTAACATTATAAAAACGGAAGCGTTCACCTTCTAAAGTTAAAGCTCTAATGAAGTTTTCTCAAATCAAGTTCACCAAAGAGAACTCAAGAGAAGGCCCTAATTGCTATATTTACATACATTTAACCCAGTTCACTTCGCTTCAGAACTAGCTTCTGTATGTTAAATAAAATGTTCAAAACTTGCTTTTAATGAGTTTAATAATTTTGGAAATAGTTATTACAAGTGATCTTATGTGTATTTACTAATGTTTAGACAGTAGAACGTAACAATGATAAGTTCTTAACAACGCTAACTCCGAAACTCAAAAGCTATCTTTCTTCACCTCGTTGGTTTGGATAATTGCATGTTGTAAAAACGAAATATGTGAAAAAGAGAGGCGCGTTAATAAATATTTTAAACCTGGTTTTGGTCTGATTACGAAAAATGTTTTTGATCTAAGATATTTTCTTATTATTGTCAAGATAAATAGGTGGGTCGTTCGAAACTTTATTTAGAAAGCCATAAATCGCCACTTATCTCGACCGGCTTCCGACCTACGTACTTCTCGCAACTTGGCTTTGAATTCGCATTTTTGCAAAATTGTTTACAAATTGTTATCTCAACTCAACCTCGGCGTGAAGATAACAGGAGCAAACTAATATCCTCGAATTGTTTTATGTGGAATTTACGACGGCACTAACGACGTTATTAAGACACTGATTAATCCTCTTTAATGTTAAAATTTTACGGTCTTCTATAATGGACAGTTTTTATACCAACGGATCTGACAAATCGCCGGATTAAATGCGCTCGAGTTTAGTTGATCACGGATTCAATAAGCAAATGCGGGAGTTTGATGACAATTGGCGTCGTAAATGCGTTTGATGGATGATATGTGGATTTTTCATTAGAGTCCACCAGTTACGAGGGTGGATTATTCTATTTGGAACGATTTCAAATGATGCTTTGTCCAATGGTAATAATTTGAGAAGAACTGAAGGGTTGAATCTCTCCCACTCAAAGTAAAACTGGCAGGAAATTAAAAACGATTCAATAAAAATATCAATTAAAAAGGACAAAACGTACTCGTCAGATCGTCGCAATTACACGTTTTTTGTCAGATCGTCGCAATTACACGATTTTTGTTGGAAAGAAATGAAACTTGTGTAAAAAATTGATTAAATTGGCGTTAAGTAATGAGATTTGTTAAAATCGACTTTGTTGTGAGGTTATACTCGTATTTGTATTTATACAACCTATTAGTAAATTTACTTAATTTTTCTTTCCAAATTTCACAATTTCTGACAGGCGGTGTACTTCTTACTCCAATTTAACTTCTTCATGGCTTAATATATTTTAATATTTTGTATATGAAAATGGTTAAAAAGGATAATAGAGGTATTTTATCAACACTTAATTATTTTAATTAATTAATTTAAAACAAGAAAAAACATGAAAATAATATTTAATATCTTTAATTGTGTTGTATGCTTCTATTTCCGAATACTAAAAAAAATCAGTGAAGTTCGTTATCATATATTTCTCTTATTTTCTATTAAATATATATTTTCAGTTCGTAGTATGATCTAATGCTTGAACTAATAACATTAAAAAAATCCCTTATTTATAATATTTTCAAAATGTAATTTGTGTTTTTCAAAAATCTTAAAGAGATTTCTGCTCATTAAAATATTCTGCTTAAACCGGATTATTATATACTAATTTATTACAAACACTAAAAACATTAATAGGGCACAAATTTCTGGAAACAATGTAGCTTAAAACATTGCTATACAAAAATTAATTATATTCTAATTTAACTTATACTTTTATTCCACCGTTTAAGACAACTAACAAGGAGCTTAAATTTTTCCTACTATAAATCTTTGTAGGTTTTGAGTTTTGATATTTAAACATCTTCCACAGTGCTAAGTAAGTGCAGATTTATTTTTTAAAACTGTTTTAATTTTTTCTTTGGCTTAAATAATTTTAATCTTCATTTAATAATAGCAAGGAAAATATTTTGTAATTTAACATTTACAGGAATTTACGATATGTATGTACATACAATTTTTTTATTCGTTTTAGAAACTTTAACTATACTATTATTTGAACACACATAAAGCATTACAATTTTTTTTTATTAAAATTTAATAGAACTCAGAGTAGTTCAAATACATATTTGCACAAGTTGATCAAATAGGATGAGCTTCCGCAAAGCATTTATTAAATCATTTTTGATCTTTGTTAAAACAGAGATATTTTGAGTTTTTATTGAAAAGCGTTGATTTGTGAATTCGTTAAATAATTCCATTAAACTCTAGTGTAAACTAGAATTTTGTTTAGTTAACAGAGTTTTCGACAAACGTATTCGTTGAAAAATCGTGAACATTTGCTTCGTCGTAGCAAATAAAATAATATTTTTTATCGTTTCGATAAGGCTGATGTTCTCTCGCCGCCCATAAAACCCATCTGTCATAGTCTTCCCCTCAAAAATTGAAAAATAATGTTCTCCCATGAAAACGAAAACGAGAACAGATCGCGGCCGCGTTCGAAACCCCAATTACGGCATTGTGCCTTTTTGCGACGTTTGCAGCTTTAGACCCTTAATCTACCTTCCCTTTCTGTTCACAAAACAACATCCAAGTTTTCAGATTAAAAGTTTTTTTTTCGGAAAGTCATTACAAAAGCTTCGAATATTATGCTGGCTAGCACAAACATGTGCATTTTAATGGACGATTAATTCGCTTTTTGTTCAAGTAAAATGACGAAGGTCTCGAGAGGGCAGCACTTAAGAGACTGCATTCAGGGATGCAGTTTCACGTCGATCAGGACGAGGGAATTTCAAAGGGTTGTGTTTCTACTGCATAAATAAACAAACAATAAATTTTGTTTCCTGCGGAAAAGTGAGATGGTGGTGAGAGTATTTGTCACTTGAAAACGAGAAACGTTTCTCAATAGACGTGTTAAGAGTTTATATAACGTGAAAGAACTATACGTTGAGTGTATAGTTGGTTGCATTCGAATAAGGGATATTCTGTGCATGTCTGGGAATGTTTAATTTACTTCAAAGATATCGAAACTTTTCACTTGAGTCGATCGAAGAGTTTACACAAAACATAAAAAGCATAAGTTTAGAAAATAGATTAGAAAAAGTAAATGCTGGTTTAAAGGATTCCTCTTTGAAATCGTTAACCTTTTCAATGCACTAGCTAATTTTATATCAGATTATAAAGTTCCGATATTTCAACTAGTAAACTTGCTACAACATTGCAAATCTTGAATGAATATCGTTATCTTAATTATGAAACGAAAGTTTTTTTTGTTTCTGTATAAAAACAGTTACGATGTGAGCTGTATAAAATTTTGAAAAAAACATTAAGAAAAAATTACTATACAGCAATTATTCTTCAACTTCTAAAAACTGACAACAAAACCATGAACTTCAGTTTGCAGCTTAAAAGCTCAATTGCCGAAAAGAAATAAACAAAATTATCTAGTATAGAAAAACTGCGAACGTTGTGTAATCAAGTTTCTAGGCGTTTTCTTGGCATAAGTGGAATCATAACATTACCGCTTTCGAAGTTTATAAAATTGATCACTGCAGCTTAGCCATTTTAGATGACAAGGTTTAAAACGATCCAAACAAAGTTCCACAATAATAACACCACGTAAGGTGTTTTATGCCGTTCTAAGTGATCGTAATCAAAATAAAATTATACATGAAAGTTTTAAAAACTTATAAATAATCTGAAAAAATAGCTTCTATATTATCTAAAGTTTCTCTGTAAAATCATGTGAGATTTTTTAGGTATGAAGTTATGTGTTATCTGGGCAGTCTCACGTAGTGTCAAAAGACCCTTTTAGCGTTTGTTTATTTTTAATAGGCTGTGAAAATTGTAAATACATTTTGATTGGTCACTGCCTGAGAACAAATTTTCAGTTGAAAGAGAATTTTGCAAATCTAAAAAAAATCTCGTTCATACAATAGAAGAGAGCTCAGCTTCCTTGAGGTATGTAAAACAAGGTGTGATTTACCTACTGATTTAAATTTTTTTGGGAAAGATTACTAATACAAAAATTTGTGTTACAAATAACTACTAAGTAGATGCAGCAACACATATTCACTTACTCAAAGAATCAATAACAAAAATAGTTGTACACATTTTTTAAAATCGACTACATAGATTATCATTTGCATTGGTTTACAAAATGTATTTTACTCTAATAATATAAACTGTTCGAGAGTAGCTGTAATAGTTTGCCACAAGCTAATAACGATCTACTACAAACACATCCCCTTTGTTACAAAATATAATGTTTGATGTTGTGTGTTATCGACGTGCTTATAATAAGCGCGCTTTAACACTGTGCTTTCTTTTAATCTAAACTATAAGCATTTGCTTTTTAGAGAGCCATTACCAACATCCATACATAATTTGGTTGTAATTTCTTGATTGAATCTTTCTTTATGCAAAAATATAGAATAAATTAAATCAAAAAAAATAAATTAAGTGGTATATTTGTATTAACTGATTTAAGTCATGTAAAGAATAGAATATTAGACTACACATGAAATTGATAATACGAGGGACGATCAGTATTTATCGAACCTAACAAAGTAAGCTTTATGTGACGTTGACACAATTTGACATATTTAAAGGTTCATCTTCTGTCATTAAGTTGATGCAGTTTCAGTTTTCTTGCGTATTTCATTTTAATATTATTTAAAAGTCGATTGCAAGTAGTCAATCGTTTTGCAAAACTAGAAAAATCTGTAGTGCGCGCTGTTATTAAACACCTACAATAGAAAGGATTGCCGCCAACGGAGATTCACAAAGATATGGTAGCTGCATCGAGGGAGAATGCTCCTTCTTACCAAGTAGTAAAAAATATGTCTCGAGCATTCAAATTGAGAAGGCAGGCGTGTGAACATGGAAAACGTGCTGGACGACCAATGAGTGTCTCTATTAAAGAAAATGTTGATGCTGTGCATAATATGGTGATGGTTGATAGACGAGAATTTTATGGTTGTGTGAAAAATAAATTAACAAATATCTTGTGTTCTAAAAAGCTGTCTGCGCGTTGGATTCCTAGAACATTGACACCTGATCAAAAATCTGAAGCCGATTTGACAAAGTTTAAGGTGGATCCAGACGGATTTCTTGAACGATCTTCGATTCCGAATCAAAAAAACTAAGTATGGAGTGGTTTCATAGAGGTTTTCCTTCTCCAGCAAGTTTCAAATTTTACCTGCTGCTAAAGTTATGATCACAATTTTTTGGGATGTGGAAGAAATCCTGATGGTTGATTATTTAGAACGTCGACACACAATATCAGACTACCATTACGCCAATTTAATCTCAAAACTGCTCGAATGTATTAAGGAAAAAAGTCAAGGAAAGTTGAGTAAGGGAATCTTGTTCCACCAGAACATCGGTCCGATTCACAAAAATCATGTTGTAATGTTTGCTTATGATACAGAATTCGAATTGTTGAAACATCCTGCCTATTCACCAGATCTGGTCCTTAGTGACTTCTAGTTGTTCCCCAAATTAAAAGAATATCGTTGTGGCAATGAATATGGTGTCTATGACACGGTGATGTGAGGGAATCCAGTCACTGGAGCATCTTTGGGAAATTGGGTTGCAGTTGCAGGGGACTATGTAGAAAAGTCATAATTTAATTTTTGTTATATGTTTTTGTATGGCAGGGACTGTAAAAACTGATCGTAATGGAGAACAATTTTTGAATTTCGTGTGTTCGCCAACAAAGTTATTTTACCGTTTTAAATTTTGATTTGTTTACTTGTTTGTTTACAACCAAACAATACCAGTCACGATACTTTTGAAGTATTGGAATTTAAAAATGCATTATGTTGTCCGGCGCATCTACCATTTTTAAGGTCCAATTTTGTGTTGAAAAGTATTGTAGTTGTTGAATAAACCTTTTGTTTGTTTAGTATAATCTATTTACCAACACCCTTTATTGTTATTTTTTTTACAAACTGCGATTAAACTAACACATAAATAGTAATCATACTATCAAAGTTTTATCAATTTTAATGGTAATGAACGTCAACAAATTTTTGTTTTGTGAATTTTTGATGCGTTATTTGTGTACTTGTGTTGTTAGCGTTATAAATATCAAATGTCTTCATTACCGTGTAATTTGTTTACAGAATACAATTACTGTGCATACTATATGCAAAACTTCTACACCAATTGATCTCTGAATGGTTTTAATTCGTGCGCGTAAATTCAACAAGTTATTTATGAATACACTATTTATTTACATATGCTGTTGGCAATTAGCTGTTTAATTCTGAAGCAGCGCGTAATTAACCGCTTTTAATGTTGATAATTACAACAAACTTTTGGACCACTGTTCTAGACATAGATATGATACTTAATGTCAGTACCTAATAACTGTCTGTTTAAATTAAGTCTTTTCTCTATAAAACGAGCAATATCTTCTCTTCAAGCTAAAAAAACATCGGCAACAAGTCAAATTTGTCGGGAAAATCCACTTGTGCTATCCAACCCCAAGTTTCAATACCAACAAGTTAGCAAACTGTATGCTTCAGGGAATCACCGTAAAATAATTTTAGCAAACTTACCTTCAGCAAACTTAACGTTTCACGGTTTAATGGAAACAAAAAATCATACAATTCAATTAAACATAAAAAAGCATTTTTCTAAAAACAAACTAGACCGCCCACACCGTCCAAACATTCCCTTAAAAAATCAGATCGATCACCGAAAAACATAAAATTTCCCCCGAGCATCAAACAATCATTTGGTTTTATATTAAAGTGACACAGTTTCTTCTACTGGATGACATTTTGGACACTTCAAACCCGATTCAAGAGTTCTTGTAGCGGAAACGACATACTTGAATCAGTTTTTATTTAAGTCCGGAGCTGGGTTCGTAATTATAGTCGTAGGGCTTGGTACACACTCCAACAAATAGAATATGAATATTAAAGAGCCAACTTTTGTTTGTCGGTGAGGTGAGCACTGTGGGCCATTGCTCTTTGTTTCGTTGCATGTAGAGCGCTTCTTACAATTAATTTTCGGAGGGAGTCGAAATCCGAGAAATCTCTTTTATCTCGGAAAATAAAATGAATCATTTATTGGGGCACTTTCGATTGCAGATTGGCCCGTTCATAAATCATACATTTTTTGCCTTCATCGTCCAAGGAATATTAAATTCGTTTTTAATTAGAAAGAGCTTGCGGGAGGATTACCAAGATTTCGCCTTTTTTCAATTCCAGGAAACCGGAAAATTTACTATTCATTTAAGCTGTTGAGAAAGAAATCATCTCAAAAAGCATAGGTAATAACGTCATTACTAAAAGATAAAAGTCTTAAATATACACGCACTAATCTCCGACTCTTGCAAGCAGTTCACAAATAGTTCACGTTTAATTGTTTTCACACATTTATGACAACTTCCAAATGTATTAAAAATAAATGTCTTTGAGCTATTATCTACAAAAATTGCGGATTACTCTGGCTTGTAAAAATCTAAATATGAATGTGCAATTTTAAATCATTTTTAAATGAATTATTACTTGCTTGCAAGTCTTTGGCACAGAAAAATATGAAAAATATACCAACTACTAATGTTATTATTGTTTGTAAACATTAAACTCACTATTTTGTTTACCATCAAAAAATTCATCATGCTCTGCTTCCGGATTCTTTATTGAAGGCGCGTTATTAGAGTAAAAAACAAAATATAAAACTCATTTTTAATTATGAGGGGCAAGCCCGGAAATTTTAAGAAAAAATAACTGCTTTACGAAAAGCTTGGAGTTTCTCTATTAATATAAAAATCTTGAGAAAAAACTTGCATGATTATCATGCCAGAAACCGTAATTACGTTGCCAAAAGAGAAAAATCTGCAACCTATAAAACAAGCAAGCTCATCTTTGAAGCATTTTGCCAGAAACACTCAACGCTTTATGCGAGATACCAATTATTTAGCGAGTTTTTCAGCAATTTCTGTAAAATTTCGATTTTCAGTCTACTATCCATTCGTTTTAGTACTGCAAAATTGTTTTTTAAAAAACATTATCCAAAACAAACGAAACCCTCTCTCAATAAGACGGCCATAACAAACTCGCAATAAAACATCATGATTACGCCAATGCTCTTCCATTTCCTGGCACAAACATAAACAACGTTGGCTTTTTAAAACGATCCTCAATTTTTATTAGACAAATGAAAAATGTCGCTCCGGATTATTGGTCCATTTCAATTTTATCGACAACTCGAAACGAAAATAATAAAACGAGTCTCGTTCTTGTTAAAAATTTCTACAATATTTCATTCTCCATCTACCTTTGGCGATTTTCCTATGTTATGTACAGACTAAGTTTGATTGATGAAATTTGAAGCTCGCTAACTTCATCAAGTCCAAAGGCGAATGGGTTGAAAACAAATAGGTAGACATTTTGGTCGTCCTTCGTCATATTATTTCAGGGTGTTGCTCGGGCAATAAGCTGCAGCTGAGTATGTTTTGTTTGGGATTTATGGAAAAATCCGCTTTGACCGTATTATGAAGCATCGGTTTTGATAGCATTATACCTAATACATCGAAAAGCGATTTAAAAGTTTCAAATTGATGCCACACCGATTTCCAAAGACGAAAGAAATTTGTGTTGATGTTTTCTTATGTGAAATTTGTCGAATGTCTTGAACATCGCAACGTCTGCTTTTTTAAATTGTTACAATATTAGCTTTGCCTTTTACTGCCGACTCTGCTTTTAAACTCATGCAGATGTGAGCAATGAAAGTTTACAGACTCCACTTTCGTTTCGGTCTTAAGGGCTGGAACGGTTTTCATATTCTAACTACCTAATTGTGGCTCTAGCTTGCGAACTACAATTCACTAATGGGCTGTATATACGCAAATATGGCAGTTTAATCCCGTAAAAGTTTCGCCACAATGACAGAGCTATTACAAAGTTGCTTTTAAGAAATTCTGTTATCCCAACGTATTTACCAATTTTTGCGTTATTAACACATTTTACGTAATAAATATGTTGATATATACACATGTGTCTTTATTTTTAGTTTCTTTAATTAAAAATCCTTAGTATATTATTTTTTGTATATTCACACTCATATTTTATAAGTATGTGATTACGTGGTGTCAATCCGTTGAAACGTGGACATTCCCGGTTGAATGTAATAAATTAGGAATAAAAATGACACAAAACACAGTAAACGTAGTTATAGTAAACAAAAAATAATTGAAATACAAAAAATCCAATGAATCCAAGAAGCAAGGATCTAGAAACTATAGAAAATTTCAAAAATTCAAAGAACCTAACAAAATTTAAATCCCAAACATCAAAACAAAGTGTTCATATGTATATGCAAAAAAAAATCCAAAAAAGGCAAAAGAACCAAAAAACATCCGAACTATTGAACAATCAAAGCATCTGATAAATGGAAAAATTGCGAATTGAAAGAGTTTTAAAGCAGTTTAAATACTGTAAAAGATACAAAGAATAAAGAGAAACGAAAAAAAGAAAAAAATGCAAAGCTACAGTAATACAAAGTAATCAAAGAATTTATATAAGTTTGTAACAGACAATAATTTGAAAACTATAATCTAGAAAAGGAACACACCCAAAAGAGATATAAAAACTTAAATAACTATACAGAATCTAAAAAAAAACGGAAATTTAGAAAATTTAAATCAATCAAAAATACAGTCTTGAAAAGGATAGTAAGAATTTAGACAATCAAACATTACGGCTCACGGATATATATATGTATTTTGAAAAATGTAAAAAAAAAATTAAAAAAATTGGAGAATTTAAAAACCTTGAAAATCTAAAGAATACCATAATACATATAAAAAATCGAAAAAATTTGAAGCCTAAATAATCTAAACTATTCTCTCAATACGACGAAAAAAAATTACAGATGTGCAAAATCTAAATAATTTATCAAGTACAGAGAATCTAAAATCCACGCATCAACAAGGTTTAATGGATCTAAAAGGTCCAAGGGATGCAAACAAATAATAAAACAATAACACTAGTTTCACCACAAAACAACATTTTTAAGAATGTTGAATTAATAAAAAGAAATGAAACTGACAGAGTTCAGAAAGTATAATACATAGAAATAGAAACTATAAAATACATAGAAAATCAAAAAACCGATAAAAAAATACATAACATTCAAAAGATCTAACACACAAAGAATTTGAGCAATTTACAAACTAATAATTACAAATGAATATTCGAGATTTGAAGAATATTTTAAGAAAACTAAGTAAAAAGTCTACAGTTTTATTCGATTTCTCATTTTTTTATTTAAAGAAAAGATTTTTTAAAATCAGAGAAATAAAAAATACAGGAAGTGAAAAAAAGAAGGATCCAAAAATCCAAAAATTATAATTATTGGAACATATACACTGGTTCTAAAAATATTTTTAAAAATTAGAAAATCTACAGAATATGTCTCTGAATAATTAAAATGATTCTTAGATTTTAAAAAATTCAAATAACAAGTGTTTTGAAATAGACAAACGATCCAAATAATTCAAGAAAATGCGGAGAACCGCTATTTGCTCCGTTTAAATCAAAATTAATATATTAATTACTTTACAATATCTTTTCGTTCTATTTTAAGAAAATTGATACCCAGGGCATAAATTTATTATTATCTGACATTTGAAGGTGTTTAAAAAAAAACGATTATTTGGATGGATATATTAGGATAATATAAAAAGATTATTCTGTAAAATTAAAGTAAAATTTATAAAGAACGTATTGTTGTGGTATAAATAAAAAAACGTATTATTTTTTTTATTATTTAAACCACATATTGTGATTATAAAACTACTCTATTGCCTTAAAATGTGGATTTTTTTAAAAAGCGTGAAACAGTTTCCATGTTATGTGATTTGAAATCCCCGCAATAAAATGATTTTCTTTTAAAACAAACACCACCATTTGGAATTACCGCTAAAATAATCACGTTTGGGGCCACGACATGGCCCATTCATCATGTTTAGTTTTCCCGACGCTAATGCGCTTTTTTTGGTACAATTACATATCATTACCATTTGCAATGGTACTAATGTGTTTCACCAGCTATATTTGCCGTTTTACATTTCATAAACAGCAGAACTTGAGAGCGTTTATCATTTCCATTGATTTAATTGAATTCGGCGTGTAAATAATAAAGAAATTTTGAAAAGCTTTCTCATTGTATCGATCCGTTGCACGCTGCAAAGAATACGTCTCTACCAGGAATCTTCAAAAATACCAGGTCATCATCTCGCGATTCAACCTAGTTGGCACACAATACCTCACCAGTCGATACAAGATCTTTTTGTGAGAGAATTTTTGTGTTTATTTGCTGTCAGCTACGTGAAGTTGTTGTATTAAGACGACACGAGAGGCGGATGGACTATAATAAATCATTACTTTGTAGTTGGTTGCAACAAGACGCCCTTTCTGTATGCTAGTCTTGTGCAGAGATAACGAACCGGACAGGCCCTTGCTCGCTGTTTCCACCAAGATTGCACACAACGTAACGATTTCACGTAAAAAATTCAATTGGCTTATGTTGTGTCGTCAGTGGGGCGAGTTTTACGATGTCGAGAAGAACAAACAATTGTATTATCAGAGAACTTCACGCAGAAGTAAGTAATGAAGATGTCATAACAATTTAGATGGTTTTAGTACATCATCAGATATAGTTCTCCCTGCTGCAAGACTCCATTCAGAACTTGCAAACTTGCGCCGAGTTCTTGTTTGTATAATAAACAAGCCCAAGTTTTGCTTGAGAAGACGCTTGATTTGTTAAAGAAATAACCGGAAACCATTTCAATAATTACATCCATTCTGTTGATTTAATATCAGAGTTACATTTCCTTGTTTTTTTTGTGTTACGATTTCCAATCTTTAAACGACAATTTTTCTCAATTTAATAATTGGATAAAAGAGCACGTTCTCGAAAAATTGCTACTGAAAACTCAGAACGCGTACAACCAAAACTGAACTCATTATTAACTCTTAATGATTTAATCAAAAACACAAAGCGGAAGAAAATGAGTCACTAAATTAATTAAGTGATTTAATTAAAATTTACAAAGAAAAAATTAAAAAAACAATTTGCCGTGAAACTGATTTACACGTCGTGAAAGCGCTTGTATTAATTACCACACATGGAAACCCATGCACCTCTGAAGTAAATCAGGTCTCGTGGCTTTAATGTGTAGCGATTGAACACTGAATTGCAGGATTAACACAAAATCAGGATATCGAACAAGGCCTTGCAGCATTCCACTGATTGAGCGAAATTCAGTGGTTTTAAATTGTCTAAGCATAGAATAGATTTAAACAAACGAGAGGAAATTAATTTAAATATCAATTAACGTTACTACTAATAGTACATATATACATATATATTTTATATAAATAGTGATAGATGTTTTTCTTACTACTTAAACAAAGTGAAAATCTAAGACTGAAAATTATTGTTTTTGAATAAATCTGCTTTATTATAGAAATTTTTCAATAGTCGTGTAAAAGTGTAAACAAGTTTCATTATGTCGGCTGCATCATTAATTACTGATTTGCCCTGAATGCTACCATTCGATTATGTTTATTAAATTAATCTGCTGTTGAAATATTATAATGCTATTTTATACTACTTATATACAATAATACATAATTATTAATATTTAATTAAATTAGCATTCTGAATCATTGTATTTTTCATGGAATGTAAACTTTATCGTTCATGAATATGGAATGTATTCTATACCTGGTTTACAACATGTGAAATTAAACATAAAAAGTCATATTAGCACAGTTTTTATTATTTACTTGTATGCTTTTCGATGCTCAAATATCAGTAAAAAGAGAATCAAATTATGATGAAAAAGCACTCTAAAAAATATACAAAAAGATGCATGATATGAATTTTTCAAACGCTTTATATATTTTTTCCAATAATAAATTGTAATTTTATTCCTGCAGTTGTCAAAAGCAGAAATTATAATAACTGAAATTTTGTAATCTCTCATATCATCTTTATCTATAACACGAAACGCTTTTCTCAACACCCGCAATGAGAATTTAGTTTTTCAAGTAAATTTTCTAATGCTTGTTTTTCTTCTTGTTCACCCACGTTCCTTCTTTTCTGTCAAAAACCATACTTAATTTAGTTTTTATACGCGATAGGCAAATTTAAGCAATTTACGAAATTTAACCAATTAAATAGTTAATTGATTAAATAGCTTTTTATTCCATCATAGATTTAAAGAAACTTTTGCAGGTATATAATATACTATTAATTAGACTCCTTATATTATGCATTATTTCTTATGTAAAATTTTTCGTTTCACAAGATTGGGAAAACTTATAATAAAGATATTTGTAAAAGATGGTAGTTCTGGCATTACAAGCACTGGACATTTTAAAATTATTTAAGCCTTAGGTTATTTTAAATTTTGATATTTTGGATTGTTCATGTCAAAAAATGTATCGTTGAATTTTTCAGATTTTCTTTGTTGTGTTGACAACATACTTTGAACCTCTAAGATCTTTTGAATTACTTGAATTATCTAAAATTATTGTTTAGGTTTTCTGAAATCTTTGTATTTTTTAAATTCTATAAATTTTTAAATTCTGTGTACTCTTATAATTTTTTGATTTTTTTCTTCTTACTTTCAATACTTTCTGTATTCTATACAAGCTCAAACAGGCTAGTTATTTGAATTTTTTACATTTTTTTCTTTGGTTTCTACATCTTCATAGAACTTGGATTTAAAAAATTATTTTTAATGTTTTTATTGTCTTTTTAGATTTTTTATATATATATTTTGTATTTTTTCTGAATTTTCAGAATTATTAATAACTATTTTAGATTTTCTTAATTGTGATTGTTTTTAACATCAGACAACTATGGAATATGCTTTTCAACTTTTAACATTTTTTGATACTTAATTTCTATTGGACTTAATTATTTAAGTTATTACGCTGTTAAGAAGCATTCTTAAAACTGTACATAATATGAAAATAAACAATTTATTTATACAATATGCGGATATGCAAATTAATAAATTAGTCTTCAATTTTGACAAGACATGTAGCAAAAGTATTTTTTTATAAAACATTTTAATAGTTAATTGTTTTTTTTTGTTTCTGTCAATATTTTACAATATTTTTTGACCTTGAGTGCAAATATACTCACAAGTGTTTATTGCATTGTAATAGTCAAAGAATCCCTTCCAAATAAGTGGCAAAAAAAACTCTTTTAGAGAGGGAGATTGTATGTAGCACAGAAAATGTACGTGTTCCATGAGAAACGAAAGGAGTGTCATCACCTCTGTAGAAAAAAGGCAACTCTGTCAGTACAACGTCGTGGAAAAAACGCACATGGGAAATAAAACTATCCGTTGCTTTTTAGAACAAGTGAATATTTGTTTCACAAGTTGTCAGACCATCAATTTTTTTTCTAAAAAAAAGCAATAAAATGATTAAAATTTGATAAAAGTTCTCTTTTATTGTGTTCTGTTGTTTTATTTTTTAATTTATTGCTTCTTGAGATTTATAAATTTTTTACTTATGTGGTATTTTAATTAAATTTGTCCCGATTCTGTAAGTACAAAACAGTAGAGCAACTCTGGTAAAATGAAACTTTTTGTGTCAACGTATTTAAAATATATAACTTTGCAGAGCTGTAGTGAAACGCTTTACCTAACTGAAAACAAACTTTATTAAAACAACTTGACTCGTTTTTGTTACATTTTATCTAAATATTCTTTATAAAACCTGTTTAAAATTCTTGACAACATGCTTCAAAGACTCTGCCGAGTTAATTAACAATTTTTCTGCAACTTAGAAAAGTCGAGGACTAAGTTGTGAGAGCATTTTCACTGGACACATGTTGGCATATGATGCTTTTTTCTTTTGTACACCTTTTTGCAGGACCCAAAAAACTACACTTCTGTGGTTTAACGCCTGTAGACAGGCAACCAAACATACGCTAGGACATTGCCAGAGGCAGTTCCACCGCATTTATGAAACGAATAAAACGATGAATCGGATTCGTGCTGACCACATTCAGTCCATTCAATTTATCCGATGTGTTTCTGAGAGCACTTTTATACAAAGCATGAATATAGCTCCGATACATAAAGTGGCTTTCTTTGTTTAGCTATTATCATCCATCTCTGTTGGACGGAATTAAAGGATACCACAGGCTGCGAATTAAGCAAGTGCAAAACGTAAAAGACTCCATTAATGGTTCTCTACCAAATGGATTTTATCGTCCAAAAAAAGAAACCTAATGGAAATTAGAGCTGTCCTAAAAAAATTAAAACATTATTAATTAAAAGTACAACAGACTCGTGAACAAGAATAACAGATCGCTTATTAATTCTCCGGAAAATGTTCACTTTTTGGTTTTTTTAATTGTGATTTAATACATCTCATAAATCGTGAGGTCTGTTAGCGAATCTGGGAATATAATTTTAAGCGTCTGCCACTTTTTTCAGCGGACAAGGGTGCAAGTTAATGTATTGTTTTTTTCTCCAGGCGTCTCTTAGTAGCGAGCTGCTTTTTAAGTTTGAATGGGCTTTTTTCATTAAAATTTTCCCCAAGTACTAGTACTTTAAACGTGAACTGTTATGAATAAACACGTGAGTTTTATAATCGGTGGCCTGTAACGAATTTCGCCGGATAATTAAGGTTCTGGGAATTTATAGATTTTAACAAACAAATACGTTACCGTATCCAAATAAAATAACAAACAATAATTTAAAATATTTGAAAGTTAAATTATAATTATAAAGAATACAATAATAAAACTGAATGAAATTAGTAAAATAGTCAAATAATTAACAATAAATAGTAAAATGAGCTTTCAAACTTTGGGTCAATAGCGTTAATCAAACCTGGACTTGAAAGTTATTAATATTTATGTTTATATTTTCTTTTATTCTTGGTCAGTACATATCAAATTTTTAGCAAATAGTCCTGCATTTGATAAGTTTTTTGGTGAATTAAACTAAATGATCTATTAAAATGAAGTTGTGATGTATTATTATCAATATTAGGATGTTCGATGAACTAAAAAATTAGAAATTCTGTAACACATACAAAAGTTACAAAAAACAAAAATTTTCTATGTTTATTAAGAAAACCTTTGAAAAGACCGTAGCTAAAATTCTTCGTTTTATCACCACAAATAAACATATAAAAACGAAATTTGTATTTTCTATTCAGTTAAACATCTGAAGGTTCTACAAAGAAATGTAATCAATAAAATTAAACATTTCATACATTTGTTTTAAAATAATTTATTTTAAAAATCTATCTTTATTTTCATCAAAAATACATTAGAGGAAACATTTGGCTCCATACTTCAAAATCTAAACGATTGACTTGAAAGTAAAAGCTCTCTATCTTACGTTTTGGATTCTACAAGTGCGTGTCTAAAATTCTTAACATTTCCAATGAGCCACCAAAAGGTGGCACAAGCGCAGTCTAAATAGCCACTTATGACCTGTAGCGATTCGTATTTGGGCAGAAATGGTTCGTTATGCCCACTGGTGAAACCTGCCAGTATTTCGAACTAGTATATATTAAACTTTGTGAACCAATTTGCTTTCGCATTATTAATATTAAATTTTCCTATATCCATATATGTATTTTGGGCCACCCCCTTCGCAATAAACCTAACAAAATACCAAATTATGCCTCTATTTAGATGCAAATTTTCATTTCCACACATTTTATAAGACGTCAATATCTCAAAACGCAAATACACGGTACACAAAAATAGCCACCTCTAGCAATTTATCGAAGTCTGCTTTTGACACATCGCAGGTTTCTAGGTTCAAATCCCGAATCTACATTTCTCTGATATATCATCCCTTTTGTACGATTATCTTGACCTTAAAGAGAAGAGGAATTTTTCCAACGAAACTAGTTTGGGAGATTTACCACTATTTCATGAGGTCGATAAACCGGCGTTGACTTTTGAACCGTTATTTTATTTTCACACGACGCTTAAAACTTCGCTCAACGCTTATTTTCAGACAGCCTCACCATAACGGAGCCATTAGTGTGCAAAAGAGCTCAGCGGTCTAGTTTCGATCGTTGCACAAGACATATTTTCGAATTTCGAAAGATTGCTGACTTGGCAAGAACACAGAAATGAAAAATAACACTAATTTGTGGAACAAAAAGAAAAGGAAGGGAAGGAAAATGATCTTTTTCCTCTGTGTCGGTTAAGAGTAGTATTTATTATGTTCCATTTTTTGTCTTGCGGTTGATGCAACTGTTGCTTTTGTCCTCAGAAAAATACACTAAAAATAGTAAATTTGTTGCATATACATAACCGCAACCCCTTAAGAAACGGCCGGTTTACTCCGGAAAACAACCCTAGGCGTTGGGATTGTGTAAAGTTATACATCGACTTATTCATCATCAAGATCAAATGCCAGACAAGGTATGGTGTTGCAACTTGGGCTATATAACGTTAAACCAACGGAAACTTGTTTCGTTGGCGACATGTGCTAGAAGAGAAAACTCACCGCTCTGACTTATATCACAAGTTTTTTGTTACCTTATCCTCAAACTAGATTTACAGCGATAGTGTTGCAGTTGTAGCGTAACTCGATGAGCTTCGTAAAACAATTGATTTTACTCATTTAACTATATACGACAACGTTGCTCACATACAAAAAGTTGTCAGGACAATATGAATTTCTATGCTAAATAAACCATGTCGATTGCACACAAATGAACTAATAGGTTGTAAAATTGTTTAGTATGGTCGCTTTGTTCTAATATGACCTCATCTTTGTTATTATTAGTTAAAACTAAACTTTCAAGAATATTGATTCCAATTCCAAGAATAATATAAATAAAAAAATTGACATAGAGTGAAATGCATTTCTATTCAAAATTCTTTAAATTACTTTTCGTTCTGCTTTTAAACTTTAAATACGTAGGTTTGAAAAAATGTAATATCCTAAAGCGCAGTCTATGTTAGAACTTAGTCATGTATGTCTACAGGGTGCCGTTTGTGTCAATCTATAATTCCCAATCTATAAATTTCAAAACAAAAACTTTACCAGGTTTTCGAAATATGTAAAAATTTACTTTTGAAGTGCAATAATTTGTGCGTAAGTACACTGAATCATATTTTTTAAGAATTTTACATAAAAGCGAAATACCTGTACTAACTGTTTACTTCATAAATTTGATCACTAATGTTAGAATTTGGGAACGAGTACTGTGAAATTAGTTGACGGAAGCATATTACATACTGTGCCCAATGTACGTCGTTTCCTATAAATAGAAAACAATTTGATAAAAATAATCTAGTCACTAATTATAACTAGAATGATGCAACAACATACCACAATTTAAAAAAAAATAGTTATTTAAAAAAAACACACTGAAAGGAAGCGCAATTTAAAAATTGCAGAAAAGGTTATAAAAAGAATCTCAGAAGAAATCGGTTAGATTATTTCAATAAAATAGACGAAAGGATATAAAAACGGATTTGATACCTTTGTGGGTAAAGGTAAACAAGATTAGTGAGAAACAATGTTGAGTTTGGTAAGAATATTCTAACCGCACATAAGACAACCCTAAAACGACGATTCTACCTCTTTATGTAATTAGTTCCACAACTTTCTTTGCAGCGTATTATGCTGCTGATTGACGCATTTGTTATGCCTACAGCTTGTGAAAATATATACAGTCCCGGAAGTGGTTTTCCTTCTGTTTGCTAATGTACAAGCATATCATTAAAACAACATATGTGCTGTATTATAATTAAGTTGTTATCTTCTGTTTCAAGAATGACGCTATATCTTGAAAACAGCAGCTTAAAAACTTAGAATCTTACAATCTTACATTGTGTTAGTTAAAAAATCCACTTTAATTTTTTTTTATTAACAGCAAAGAAAAATTTCCACAAATCGTTAAAGTAAGATACGAAATATATTATTTTGTAGTAACATACAAGGTTAAATAGTTTTGAAGAAGAAATGCTTATAGTTATAAATAATCAAAAAAAACCTAAATACATTTAAATATCCAAAGTACAAAATTTGGGCAAAGAAAACATTTAATAACGAAATAACAACAATGTGAATACTTTAAATTACAGCAACCTGAAAAATTGAAAGAATTATGAAAAAGATTCAAAATATGCAAAGAATTTAAAGCATTCAAGAGCAAAAGTAAAAAATTTAAAAATTTTAGAGAAACTAAAAATGCGCTTCAATAATTTAAAAGATCTAAAGAACACAAATAATTTAAAGACTTGTGATAGTTCTAAAAATCTTAAAAATCTAAAAAGTATCGAAACTAGAGAGAATCTAAAGGGTATCAAATTTAAGGAATCTTAACACTTTAAAAAACTCAACAAACATAAAGACTACAAAGGGGTAAAAAAATCAAGCAATTTATGAAAATTCAAAGAATCCTAAAAGTTTAAAATTAAAAAAAAAAACAACGAATAAACAGGTTCCATTCTACAAAACATAAAATCTGAAGTCGGATAAAAAACTAGAGCACAGTGGGAAAAATAATACAAAAATATAAGGGTTCAAATAAGGTAAATTTCTTAAATATAGAAGACTGTTTATTCTCTAAAATGCCGCTAACATTCTGTTATCCTTACAGTCGGTTAGTAACAGAGCTCTATTACAGCAGCCATAACAGGCTGTTAGAAAGTTGCATTATTTACAATTCTATAAGGAATTGTGTTAAGACCCAGATAACATTTGTGTCATTTCTTCGAAAATGTAATTTAGGGATAATGGGAGTTGAAAATGACCAATGTGCACAGTCGTAATCGAATTACGAATTTAAACATTAAGCGAACAATTGCTTAGTAGGTAAAATACTGATCATTTTATTACTTATCTCCACCCTTTCATCACGTTGTAAGTGTTTCTTCGAGATAATAATAAATTATTATTAAGTACTTGTGTTGTGTTCGTTTACTTCATTTATTCATAATGACTGATAACAAAAGAAGGAGATTGCCAAAAACAAGTCAAAACGAATATGAAGAATATTTATTTATTATTATAATAAGATGTTTATTTTATCATAGAAGTGGACGAAATTTTCGGGACTGGCACAATAAATCCATTCATTGATCCGGAATATATTAATAATTGTTGGAAGAGTACTAACAACACATCTATCAATTCCAAAACAACTCAAAATTTGTTGGGTTAGATTCATCCAATTAGCAGAGCGCAGGCGTCGCACGAAATGTTAAGCACAACAGCCCGCTTTTGCTCGTCGTAATTTTACAGAGGCTTTCACTGATACACTGTTAATAATAGCGCGTAATAGTGGTTAGAGAATTTCAATTTGGTAACAGACTGTAATTTTTACAGTAACAGGGCTTTAACAGAATGTTAAGAATTAGAGAACAGCAGCACTAGTCTTTTTTAAATCTGAGGAATTTAAAAGATATAAAGACTAGAGAGATTTTAAATTTAAAAATTAATTTAACATTAAAAAAAATACTTAGAATTTCTACATGTTACCAAGAATTGTAAAAATCTATAAAATTAAAAAAATATTGAAAATAAAGTTTTAATAAATATAAATGTTATGACAAATTTTTAAAAATTAAAAAAATACTTAGAATACAAATGATTCGACTAAAGAGTCAATATACAAACATTAAACAGTCTAAAAAAAATTGGAATCTAGAAAGGCTGAAGGATTCAAAGTAGACATAAAATAGTTACAAGATCAAAAAAAAATTAAAGCGTTCAAATACAATAAATTATCCAATTTAATCCAAAAAAGTCTAAAATTAAACATTTGACAAATAATTTGATAAGTGTAAAAGATAATGAAGAATATACCAAAAATCTAGAAAGATCGAGATCCAAAAAATGTAGACCACATTCAAAATATTTCAGATACAAAACAAAAGCGAGTAATCTAAATAACTAAAATTTAATGACATTTAACATTTAATTTGTCTAAAAAATGCAAAAACCTTAAAAATCAACAAAGAATACAAAAATGTAAATGACTATGATGAAAAGATGGTATTTTAATGGAATGTTGTTCTTCCAAGTTATATACTTTAGATATTTTTAATAATTTGTTTTATTTTATATTAAAAAATATTTAAAACATTCATTAAAGAAGTTGCTTGGGAACAAATTTTCAAAAACTCACTTAATCACATAGCCAGAAACATTAAATAAAAACTAGAAAATCTTTATAGAGGTGAGTAGAAAAATTTAATGGTATCATTTAAAAAGAAAAGTTGTATTTCATGTGTTAAAATCAAGACTCAAGAAAAAAATAATTAAATCGATCCAAGTGTAAAGTTCTCGAAATAATTTTGTTTGACGTATCATTTAATAAATTCGAATAAAAAGGTCGGAAACACCAAACCTTTTTCATATTTAACTGGATATATAAGATTTGTTTTTAATTCTGATCTACATTACATAGTTATACAGTAGTAGAATCATTTTGTCTGTTTCACTATTATGCTCTAAAAGATTTTGTTTAACAAAATACATATTCTCTAAAAATTTACATGATTTTGAACTCTAAATTTAGAAAATTAGATCTACATATCCTTCCTAGTATAATATAAATATCTAGTATAAATCAATCTTTGATACGATAGAAAAATGCTTTTCTGTATGAAAAAGCGGATCTTAAAAAAAATGACTAAAACACATATAAATTACAATAAAGTTTTGGGAGGACGTTTTAGCAGTATTAACACTGAAAAGGCTGAACGTAGCATGCGTTTTTTTATAAATGAGAAACGAATTTACAAACTTTGTTGTTATCTGTCATGCGTTGAGTTTTAAAATGTTTTAACTTCCAAATTAAAGGATTTACTGTCTAACCTGCATGAGTGCATCGCACTATTGTCAAAAATGATGACTTCAAAAGGTGTTTTGATATTTTTCTCTCTTTAAAGTTGTATTTTTAGTGCCAGGTGTTTTGTATCGTCAATTTGTCGTTAAATTCCCCAGTTCTGTATTTTAATCCCTAAATTTAAAAATTTCAGCTTTCTCGTGCACGATCTTTAATCACTTCCCAACTTTGCGCTCCCCTAGCGAATCTTCCGATAGAAAAAGTTCTTGGCGTTTTTCCCCTTATCAGTCCTTGCATACTTAGGAAGATTTGGCATCTGTTGGCACGAGCGGATAATTCAAAATCCTGTTGTGAGTTGGGGCTTTTATCGTTTCCATTGGAACGAGGCGAAAAATGTGCCTAATACAAGGCATTCATGAACAAAAGATACGCCAACAAGTTTCATGTTAAGACAACGTCATTCCATTTCCAGTCGTATTTCCCTCAAAATAAAATAATTTAAGAAATAAATGTCGCGAAAACGTGAAGTCTTCGTATCTGTGTCGGGCGTTGAAAACTCAAACGAATTTAATTGTGAACGCGAGTTGCCAACTTCCATAAAATTCACAAAGATAGACTTTAATTTCGACATTAACCGAGTTAGATAGCGTGGCGAACAGTTGTCGCGTTGGTAAAAAAGAAAAAAGTTAAAAACTGGAGAGAAGAAGCGTATCGAATTTGAAGCTCATATTTTACCTAATTGTTTCCGTAAGGATACTCGCGGTTTATCTCGTTTTTTTATTTTGCAGCAGCGTCTAATGGATCTGACAATCGCTTTCTTAAGAATGGACAGTTTTATTAATCTCAAAGGAAAATCATTAATATCGAAGCTCAGAACTTAAACATTACCGCCACTAATTTAATAAGCCAAAGTTTATCAACTTAAAACGGCTCTTTTAAACATCGGTAATCCGATCCTGCTTCCACTAGAAAATATTCCCTAGATTGTGTTTCTTAGCTCGCCGCAAAAAATTATAATAATAGAGCTAATGAGCTGCTTAAAGTGAACTCCATCATGTTTCTTTTAGTTGCGAAAACTTAAACTGGATTCGAGACGTAGTTACTGAAATTATCGTCTCTTTTCTTTTTTTACGTAAAACACATTGGGAAAGTCAACCCTTCTGCGCAAATTGAAAATGAAAATATCATAAAATTAGAAAATAGATTATTCGGGCGAAAGTTTTTAAGGAAAAATTTATCGACACTGCGACTTTGTCGGAATTATTCAAACATCGCCCGAGTAATGAAAACTTCAAACACTTCATTTACAATACAAATTGTACCGGAGGCTGTGTCGCCTAATGAAACGCCCAAACAAAAACAGGGTCTTTGATATAGTCGCCTCGTTATGAGCAAAAGTTGCCAAATAATTGCATTTTTGTATAAGAAATATGACATCAGCAAGCTTATTCATCGAAATATGAAATTGCTACTTTCATAACACAAAAATTCCAAAATTTGATCACTTTTTGTTCTTTCCGCTTTACAACGACCTCTCGCCGCCCTTGATTCAACATTTGCCTGCATTCTTGTCCCCAAACACAACCATTCATCATCATTCACAATACTTTACGTTATTTGTTCACATTTTGATATATTATGGAAGCTCTAGAACCGTATCTATTGAATTTTTTATGCCATCGACGTTTCAAGGAACTCAATTTTCAAACTATCGGAATTTGTAATCATTAAGTCTGATGGTAATTAACTATTTAGGAGCGTCGTTCAGGCTATTAATTTTTATCGATTGTTTTATTTTTGACTAATTTTTTAGGTTTTTTCCAAAGCAAAACTTGGACGGCTCTCACGTAAATTATTGATGGAGACAATCTATAGCTGATCTATCGCTTTTATAATTACAAAAAGTTGGACATGATTTTATGATGTATGATAATTTACCACTTTTCTCAGTAATAATTAAATTTAATTATCTTGTTTTTTTTTCTAAATGCAATTTTATTTGCTTCATTTATTCTGAATTTAACAAAATTATAAGCTATTAGGCTGTATAAGATTATTATTATCACACCTTTTGCATTACTTTTGTTTCTTGTTTGGAAAATTTTAGAAATGTCTTAGTTTAGTTAGGGTATAAAAAATGATTCAAAAATAGGCAGTTAATTTTAGGTATGTTATTTTAATTTGATAGTTTTTTTATCTCTAAACTCTCACAAAAAAAATGTGGGTCATATGTTCAGATGCTCAGCCAGTCGTTCACAAAATATAGTAAAACTAATTTTTTACCTAATTTTCTTAAAAGAGATCGCTTCTATTTCAATTTTTTTTTTTATTATTCTAAATAAGTTCTATTTCTCTTTTTCTTTAGATGAATTTTGCTTTAGACAGCGTTTAGATGCTTATCATGCTCACCTCTTTTCTAAAGATGCCCCACAAAAGTAAGCAAAAGGTCGAAAACTTCTTCATTTACACGGTCTAAAAATATTTAGACTCCGACCGTAAAAGCCTTCGTTGTTACTTTATATAAATCTCTCTTATGGCGATTTTTATTTTTTAAGCGAAATCTGTACATGATTTTAGAGGAAAATTATGTTTTCCGCAATGGCTGTAATAAAAAGTTAAACGAACCATTTTTCTCAAACAAGAGCAAATAATACACCTTTTGTTTATATTTTAGAAAATGTTTAAAGAGAAACTCTACAGATAACAAAAAAATTGTATAAAAACAATATTTAGCTTTATGATCAAAGAAACAAGATCAAGACAATACAAAAGTCTTTTTTATATTACTTACTTATTCTTTAGGCACTTTAGAAAACATAATAAGCTGACTACAAAATAAAAATATTTGTAAAAGAAACAATATCTCGCTCCGCTCGCAGTAAACAGTCTAAAAAATTTGTAAGTTTTTTTTAATTACCTCCGTTGCTTAGCGTATAAATATATTTACATTTTAAAAACAAAGTTTAGAGTAGGTAATAACTAATAACCAAACCAACTCGCTTCACTCGCAATCGATGACTAAGGTACCATTTTTTTTTTTTAATTTATTAGTGGTTTAAAGATCTGACAGAAAAATCTTTGAGTGAGCTAAGTTAGCTACCAGCGGCCAAAAGGCTTTTGTTACTATTTTTTAACCAACAAAAAATTCATGCTAAAAATAAAACAAAAAATTAAGAATTTCTACTGATACCTCGTCAAAATAGGTAAATAGATGCTTTGAACTCTGCTAACCACATCCTTTTTGTTCTATCAATAAAGAAGAAAATACGTCTTGTAATTAGCTTTAGTCAGGTTTCAGATGTAAACTAAGCGGCACGAGATTTCCACAGAGTGACTCCCTAACCAAAATTAAGTTCCTTTTAATTGAACGTGCAAGTTTAACCGGAAGAAAAATAGGTTTCGTTTTTTTCGTTCACGAGTCAATTTCTCCCTCAAACACCGTCCCTTCCGCAGCTACACTAGTTAGAAGTTCATTTTAAATTTTGATGAAGCTAGAGTTAGCTTTAGCAGGGATTTGCGCCGTTACCATTTCTTATTCTCGTCCGGTAAAACCATAAATTTCGTTAATCTGCAAAGCAATTTTCGTTTGAGCTAATTATTTAAACTCGTACATGCCATATTTCAACATTATGCTCGGATGTCATAAAGATTATTAGGGATGTTTTAAACCGACTTTAAATTTCCAACGTAATTATCGTTTTAATGTCGGTTCTCGATGTTTGATGTTTCAGGCTAAATTTCAGTTTATTCGCTTTGTTCTATTACCAGTTTATTTCTTAAATTAGTTGAATTATACTCTCCAAATCGATCGGGATGAATCGTTAGGGTGAGCGTTACCAACTATCAATAATTGAAGTAACTAAGCTTTAATAGGGATTTCTCCAATTTAGACGAGCCCGGAAAACGGAAATTCTAGACTGGGACATTACAATAATGGAACGGATTCGCTCGTAAAATTTTAAAGTTATTGTTGAAATTGACGATAGATGAAGATGGAAGGAAATTAACATGAATTAATTAATTAGGCTTTTGTTGGCGCTGAATTGCGTTTTATTCAACTTTACTGAAAAGGGCAAAGTTATTCGAATGGATGCTCTTATTTCACCCCTAAAGTAACAGTAGTCTGCAGTGCGACTCTCTCCAATGAGAAACGAACACGCGGCAGTTGGGGAAATAGATTATTCTGATGAACTATCATTATCGTCTTACGAATGGACTTTAAAATTTATATAATCTTAAAATACTAAATTATTGGAATCCATTATTACGACTTGAAAAACTATAATGGGTTTGAATATCTTTTCTGCTTTTATGGAGACAGACGATCAGATGACAAAATAAAATACATTTGTCATTGGAGATCTATGTTTATTCAATACTTTATTTGATATAATGTGTCACACTTCGTAGATGAACAAAATAACTCCTATCAGAAAACAAATATGTAGTAAATAGACTACAGAAAAGTAGAATATTGTCACTTTTGTAAGAACACTAAGAAATCTTTTACTCACGAGTGAAATTTGTAAGCTTATGAGAAACAAAAAAGTCTTTTTAATAGCTTAATTATATGTTAAAGATATAAATAAATAAAAGCATTTTAGATCAACTGCTATTACATACATACTGAAAAAAGTTTTAGTATGTTTAGCATGTGATTACCACATTTCAGAACTGTCGTCAATAAAGTTGCCGAAAAAAACTTTTTATTGAATAAAATCATTTACGTACAAACCTCAATAAAAGCTTTGTTCCAACCTTGCGTTTAAGCTAAAACCGGCGCAATTAATTAACGGCTTGCTTTAAATAAAATTCTATTCAGCTTAATCTCGATTTGTATTGGACTACAAAATTAAATAAATAAAAAGCAGAAATATTTAAGTAGTTGGTAAAGCTAACAACTCCTTATTTTTATTCTTCTAGTGAAATAACATGATTAGTTATTTTAAGTCTAATGTTTCGCAAACATCAATCGTGGAATGTAAATGAGCACTAAAAAAGAATGAAAACAATGGAAATGAGTCTGTTATAAGGATCTCAACTCTGAAAGATGTAAAGTGGAATAATTGTGCTCTTCATCGCGTTTCTAACAATTATTTCGTAAAATCGTTGTGATGTTCATATTTCTGAGTCTGACAACGAAATATTAAGTTGTCTTGCAAAAAATCGAAGCTTACTGGAGGAAATTAATAACTACCTGAAGAACTACAGGAAAATATTTGTTTACATATAAAATTACAATATACAAAATGAATAATAGATTACGAAAGCAAGTTTTCGGTGACGTTTCTTCACAAAAAAAAAATCACTAGCAAAGATCTAAAGCCTGCTTTTCATAAAATTTATAATTCCAAAGTTAACAGACAATTTTGAATCGATGCATTCAATGTCGGTTAAAAAAATATATATTAAATATGAATATATAATGTAAGACATATATGTTTTTACCAGTAATGCTGTAAGTTTAGTTTTTTATACTGTAAATTTTAAGTGTTTAGACTTCTTACCAATTATTTTCTTTTTTAATTACACTTATTCATTCTACGATGTATAGAGTAAAAATAAAAATTGTGAATGCGCGGTTTTCCCACAACAATAGTAATTGCACACAGACAATTTTTTTTTTCTAATAAATAAGTTGAAAGATAGTCTACTTACTAAATATGAACATATTGAACCGAATTTCGTCTTTTAATAACTGCATTTTTTAGGCATAAAAATCAGAAAAACCTGGAATTTTCTTAAATTGATTTTTTAATATACATGAATAGTGCCACAGCGTTGCTGCAATTAATTTTATGTTTAGGTAAACTGGTGGCAGTTAATTTATTCTGACAAATCGTTATTTTCTTTAGATAGCAAAGCGCAGTATTAAATAATCACTGCCTAGAACTCAAATGCATTTTAAAGAAAGCTTTCCAGTTTCTCATATTTTCAAAACTTTTTACTCCAATTAGCACAACTATAGGTCGAAACCTGTAAGTTGTGTACTCGAAAGTTAAAAAACTATTTAATAAAATCGAAAAATAAATAAAACCATATTTTCCAGACTCGATGTTGAATAATTTTTACTTTTTGTGACAATTTATAAGTTTGTTAGCAACACAAAATGCACACGAAATCTCTAGTCCATTTTATTTTACCTTATTTTTTCACACATTTTACCTAGATTTATTTAGATTTATTTATTTATAAATAACGCAGAAATAAACAGTTCTCTATAGAAGCACAATAGTTTTATACACCAAAAAAATTTGCACCTTCAAAATTTTACTTCCTCTCAAAACTTCGCCAAAAACTGATTAAAAACGATCAGTTAAATTAATTGTTTTTTGTTTCAGAGTATTTTTTGGAATCTTGAACACGCTATTACTTTACTTAAATATTTGTCTTATTTCAAAAACGCTTAGATTTTGAAAAAATTTGTTTCCACCTAAAAAAAAATCAAAACCATTGTGTATGTGTGTTTGCAATAAAGTAACAGTATAAATACATCAAATTATCAAAAGATAAAAACACAATCACTTCAGTTATTATAAGTATGAAGAGATTTACTCACATCGCTATTTTAAAGTTGATAAAAACTATCAGTTCTCATCTGCATTTAAATGGATATTAAAATATCAGACAATATCACAAGCTTTTAATAAATTTTGACTGTAGAATTACACATGATTTAATTATTAATATTTAAAAATAAAGTCTTTTAATTTTCTTTGATATCTTTTTCTTTCCATCGACGCTGACATTAACACTAAATTTATCTAAAATTGAATCTAGTTGCATTTAAAAAAATTTAGTCGACACAAAAATTAGAACAAATAATCAATTAAATCATAAACTGAAAAGTTACACATTTATTTTATTATATTCAGAGTAGAGTAGAACAGGTTTTAAAGTTTATAGGTGCCTCAAATAACTATTATTTACAGATCTAAGCTCACCTGTGGATTCTTTGATTTTTTTTGTTCTACTTAAGCTTATAATCCAATTAAAAATATTGGAAAAACCCATAGCATAGCTTATTAAAATTAATTTAATTACTTCTGTAACTTATTAGAAAGTATTATAATTTTCCAGACAGAATATGGAAAATTTTCTATTACTTGTCAATAAACCATTAGTTTTGCTTTAAAAATATACTCATTTGCAACACTAATAATTTCATGTTTCTCATTATTTATTGCCTATTAATTATTTTCAGATATGACAGTTTTAGTTATTAAATAAAATCGATTACAGCAAAAAAGTGTAAAATAATTGGCTATCGATAAAGCAGGTAAATAAATAATGAGTACATCACGCAAACTATAGGTATCATTTAAACAGCTATCGCTATGAGTATTAGAACAATATTAAAGTAAGTATGAAAAAATATTTGATAATACTTTAACAGATTGCGTGGAGCTAAACATATCAATCTCGAAACTTATTAGAGCTCTGTTTGGAACAGCGTTATAAATCACGTAAGTTTTTCATGAACGTGCGTGGAGATATTTGCATCAAATTTTTCCAGACGGTTGACACCACATCGTAGCTTTTGAAACTATTTTAAGTTTGTTTATCGTACTAAACATCAAACGGAATCTAAAAACCGGCAAAACCGCATTTTTTTCTTTCTTACTTGATATCCGAATTAATTGCATATTTTTTCCTTAATTTTTTATTGACTTGTTTGAAGGTTTCTAATTTTACATGCTTTCTAATAAGTTATTTTATGTTTACTTCTAGAGCTACACTTTTTAATTTTAACCTTTAACCATGAACATGTCCTTGATTGATACCAAGATTGGAAAAGTAAAACAAACAACTTTTTTGCTAAATTATAAATTATAAACAAATAGACTAATAGATTTTGAAGTTAAAAATTAAACTCATTGGTCCTCGAGTGTGTTTACTTTCGTTCTTCAAAAACAATCATAATTTTAAAATAATACATATATGGAAATTTCTTGTTGTTATTGAAAGTTTGTTTTTTGCCTTATTTGCATTACATATTTCATATTAAATATCTTACGAAACAGAAGTGACGATCTAATTTTGATCAGCGAAGAAAAATCGATGCCGAAAAAGTGTGTTAATAGGTGAATTGACAAAGTTGGCAAATAAATATAGAAATAAGAGGGAACCATCTAATGATTGCATTAAGCAAATTAAGTATATTGATTTCTATTAATTAATTAAGACACTTATTCTATAAGAAATGTAGAACTGTTTCTCTATCGGTGATTCAGTGTTCGAGAACTTGTTCTAATTGATAGCTGATATCAAAACTTTTGAAATTAGTTTTAATATTTTTGTGTCCCAAATTTATTTAAAATTTTCAAAACTGTGGAATATAGATAATGGAAAATCTTAGCATACTATTCCTTTCTATTTTGGTGCCCTCATTAATTGTAGATATGAAACGATTCATTGCCTGCGAAAATGGACTAGTTAATTAATATGCCTTCTGTTATATGGGATGGAGTAAAAATAAAATACGAATTAATACGAAAAGTTGTCTTTAATGAGATTGATGAAAAATAATCTACATAGTCTAAATTCAGACTATTACACATTACATACAATCCAGTTATGCTTGTAGTAATTTTTCCGAATATAGTTAACTAACAAAATCATACACGCATATACAAAAATCACAGATTCAAGTATATATTTTTTGGTTCACTACAAAAATTAACAGCTTTTAAATACATAACTATAAACTATATGAATTCTCAACTAATACATTATCAGTCTCAAATCTTTTTTTTTAATTATTTTCCGATTAAATCTAAAATAAACAAAAACAAATGGAAGCCATACCTATGCCAATCAATAAATTAAACTAATAAATTTAGAAAATCAGAAATAAACCAAGTCTACGCCATCGATAAAAATGGCAAAATTGCACAACCAACAAGCCTCCATTTGAATAATTTGATAATAACTGTAAAACATACACCTAAATATTCCTCAATCTAGGCGAAGTACGCACAATATTTAGGTCTCTGCGAAGGTCACATGAATTTTTTTCAGCGTCTCGGATCATCACAACCAACTCGCGTTTATCACTTTGCAAACTGTACAAATCCAGTCGTGGCACCAAAACACTCACGGGGGTACAAAAACGCACCAAAAACTTAGCGTTGCGCAAAGATCGTCTTTTATAATGATGCTGCCGTTTTGGCATCTTATATACGTGACAATGAAGGGGTTCCTTGTAGGTGCTGACTTCGTAATCCGTCCACGCAGCAGCCCTCGGGGGCCCCTTGTTGGTGTACCATTCGCTGCGTTCCAGTCGCCGCATCTTCAGGTCTTCACTCATGCTGTGATTTTCCCGCGCCGCCATGATACGCCCCACGTCCGAAGAAAATGGGATATGGACGCACGTGGAGAATTTGGCGAGCGCTGATACGGGGGGCGGCGTAACACGTTCGATTGCTTTGCAGTGCTTGGGGTGCAGATTTAAGCCGTGCAAAAACTGATCCTTGGACGAAACCAATTGACGACGTCGCCCGTCATTAGCCTTGAAGAATTTACAACAGCTGACAATCAGCTGCTTGAAAGCGAATTTTATTTCACGTTCGTTGCTGAGACCTAGATCGATGGGATGCGTGAAGACGAGCTCACGGGGCCACCACTGGGGCTTCGTGGCGGATTTCGAAGTACGTTGCACCAATTTCGCCACTAGACGTTCCAATCTTGGCACGCTCATGCGTCGCAGCTCCGCTGCCGGGTAGTCCCCGTTAAGAACGTGCAAGATGGGTCGTTCGCAGGGCCACATTCCTGGGGGCGGCAGCGGAAACCGCCGCATGGGCACTTTTCACAAACACTTCGCGGATTTTTGGTTAGGTCGTTATGTCAAAACCGTTACACTTGACGTTCGTACACAAACTGTAGCCATCTATGGATCAATAGCGGTACTACGGGGCAGGCGCGCTCTGTCTGGAGAAGGGATGGAATGCTTTACGCGGGAGTTGCTGATTTTTGGAAAAATTCTTCACAAATTGGCAGAATAATGTTCACATGTGGCTTCGACGAGGACGAAGATGAGACTGACTAGGCCTTTGTCGATCTCTGACTCATTTCTCTATTACAGTCGACATTTGCCTATCGTGCAACGCAAGGTTGAAAACGGTTTTAAAACTGAAAATGATAGACTACGTTTTATTACAAAGAAAGGGTACAATCGAAACATTAAAAATTCAAACCCTTTACTCCCTCGCCGATTCTCAGAAAAACTAATGATTGTCTAATACTTTTTATTTTAAATTATTTATTAGTTATATTATTTAAAGCCGATAGATTCTATCGGAATATCAATTGGATGGTTTACTATCCCATTCCATAATTATTGAATATTAAAAAAAATTCTTATGCGCTTTAGCCAGAAACCCAGCAGTCTTCAAACTTCAAACACTCGATGATTCGAATTGCATCATTCAAAATAGAAACCTAGTCAGCAATTTTTGGCATTTTCTTTTTTTAAATTTAATAGTCCATAATCTAAAACAGTTTCAAATTTTATTCAAAAGTTTGTTAAATATAAAGCAGACAGTTTAATCATGTAGAAGACGGATAAACCTAAATTAAAATTTACAAACCTGTTGAAATATCTATTACCACTTTTCACTTATTTTTTAATATGTGAGTTGTTAAAATTTAAACAAAAAGAACACAGATTCTTGCATTTTCAGCAAATTCTGAATCACAAATACATGAATACTTGTATAGATGTCTCACTAAATGAATATTTTGCTAATTGTATTAAAAATTTAATCTAAAAAAAATGCGTTATTTCAAACAACTTCGTTTCACAACCTTTAGATTATTATTAAGCTTCTGTTATCCAAATTTGTCATTACTTTTAATTATGGTAATGTAAATTAGATAAATGAAAAAGTTCTGAGTATAAAGTTGAGGTAAAAGCAATTTGCTTAAAATTTTATGTTAACATTATTATAACACTTATTAAATTAAATTTTGGGGCAAATGTGTGATTTTAACATAAAAACGGCGAACGACAAAATACATTTATTATTACAACAGAAAGGGAAAAAGACCAAAATTGAAGAAAAAAAAAACAAAAACTGAAACAAACAAACATACAGGTGTCTAGAATTTCACGCACGTCCTCGGAGGTACAACATTGAACAATATAGTACAATGCGAGAAAAATATATAAACTTTTATTTTCAATTTACAACTTACAAGCAAATTAAAACCAAAAAAATGAGCAACATTATTGGAAAAAAAAACGAAAAATTGTTATTAAAATTTTGTTACTATGGTAATTACTGCCAATATTCTATGTACGTTAGGATTTTACAAATTTGACTTTTGAAAATAAAAAATTCAAAAATTCATATTTGCCGTAATTGTTGCTGTAAAAAAATTACTAATGTATTGATAATGAAATGAATGGAGATACCTCGACACCTCATTTCATACCTGCGATTTAAAAATAGTCAATTTTAAAATTTTTGGTATTAATTTTTTATTTTTCATACAATATGGTGGTTTATGAAATTTAATTTTTTAATTTTTTATTTCATCATATTGTATGATTAATGAAGACATGAATTTTTTTAAACATTTATCTCGTTCTTAATGAAATGTCTTGAAAATGCCGTTTCGAGAATGTTAGCGATATTTCGCACACCTATATTTTACGTATATAAGGCATGCTTTGATTGAAACTTTGAATAATTTCTTTCGGGATCTACTTTCATTTTTCGTTTCACGTTTCACGTCATCCCTATAGTCCCAGCATGGATTCTCACTCGGTTGTTCTGCTCCTGACATTCCATCCTAACATCGTATAAATGCTCGATTGGGTTTAGGTCAGGGCATTAAACAGGTCACTGTAAATGAAGAATTTTAACTGCGTCCAAGTAACCAAACCCCAAGTGGGCGTGCGATATCATGCATAAATACAATTTTTTCCCCCAACATACGGGGCATATGGTACAACATCGTTTTGCAAACATTGTGGTACCCATTTGCTGACAGGAAACTAGTTCCGTGCTCAGATGAAAAGAATATTCTGCCCACACCATGGCGGTGTGTCCTTGGTAAAATATAACAAAGAGTAAATCGTTTACCAATCCTTCTCTTTGTTATATTCAAAATTTTTATATTCTTAAAAACATAAGAAAACAAAACACTTAACTAATTTTAAAAATTAATTTAGACATTGTTCATCTTCTTTAATGGGAAGATTATTAATATCTTTTGTCTGTTATAAACAAATTTTTCAAATGACTAGAACTAATTCCTGTTAACTTAATAAATGCTCACTTTGTTATTTTAGCACTTTCTAATGTTACAATTTCACATTTAGAATTCCGAAAATGTCTACATATCATAATATTATATTTATCACAAATTTGGAGAAATTTTCTTAATTCATTAATGATTGAATATTTGGTAGTGTATAACACCTTCAAATTTAATAAATTTTTAAAGTATATCTTGCGGCATTTCAGTATAAACAAATAATTTTTAATGGATTTTTCTCTTATTTTTTGTTGTTAATCACTAAATACAAGTTTTTTTAATTTACATATATATATTTACAACTCTAAACTAAGCTTAAACTAGCATATTCTTAGAATTATAACATAAACTGCACTTAAAAATTTTCTGCATGGAAATTACTCCGAATTTTTGACTATGTGTTTACTTTGCACCTTAATTCATTTACAAAAATTTGTCAACATTTTGTTTGCTAAGATGGGGAACAAACTAATTGTCAACAGAATAATATAAATAAAAGTTTTGCTTTGCCTCAACTTTGTTTCATCTCGCGCATTGCAGCAGTATATCAAGATTAAAATATTGTTTAATTTTTATTACACCAAATTGAGCTTATAAAAGAAACGGCTGTAAGTTTGTACAAACTTTGACAGCCTCAACATCTAAACAAAAAAGAAAAACGTGAGTCACTTCAAAGTTAAACCTAACACAAAAGTTTCACTAGGATTAGTAATAAAATGTAGAACTTGGAAGATCTCAACACACTTCGTAGCGAAATGAATGCAAGGCAAATGCAAGGATAATCTCCAAGATAGAGTGGCACCTGCTAATGTACTATGATAACAAAATGTTCAGACTTGTTTTCTGAGTTGTTCAAAATCACAAAACAGTTGTAGTTTTCTTGTACCTTGTAAAGAATTTAACCTTAAAAAAATTCAAAAGTATTAAAAAAATCTCTTTTTAATTGTTATAATTTTTACAAAAGTAAAAACATTCTTCTTTTCACACTTTTTGTAACAAAGAAGCCAAGTTTTTTCTAATAAAATCTAATTATACATAAATTCATCGTAGCGTAATGGCCAGATGATAATCACGGTCAAACAAAAATAAATAAGTTATATTGCAAAATACGTAATTATATCTGTGCAAGAAGCTTTCTATTTAGACTACAGTCACATATAATCAGTTTTTCTGCTACCTTATCATTTATGGTAATTAAATAATAACTGCTAGCTAGCATTTATAGTGCTGATTGATGAACTGTAAGCAAAATATATGAGCAAAGTGCAATAACTCAGTTTCCATTTTTATAAATGTGTTCTGCCGAACACACGCAATTCAATCGTACTTTTCATTTTTCCTGCTTTGCATCATATCGCCGTCCAATTTCTTTTAGCCCCTTTTGCTTTTAACGATATTGTTAGTGAGATGATAATAGAGAAATTTAAATTTCAAATCTCAGGTTGTAAAAATTTAAAACTAGTGAAAATAGAAACTAAAAGAATGCATCCATATAAATACATACAAAAGTAGAAAAAACATTTTTGTATAAAAATTAAATTTGTCATTTCTAAAAACTTTCTCTCCTTTTTTCCACAGCAACATGTAAAAGATGACGTCCCACGACTCGTCGTCTACTTTGAGTGTCCAAATCAGTGATTCCAAAAACTTTCAAAGAGAAAATTCGTGTTATGTGCATTCGCACGTGCAAAAATCTGCATTTTATAAAAATTCTCGTATACTGATAGAACCTACAAAATATCCTCCACAAAACCTGAATGCAATAAAACATGTTTACTGTTCAACGCATGTAACTTTAAAAATACGGTATAAATCAATCGAATGAGAGACAAGATGCATCTTATGAAGCATACACTCTATGCATGTCATAAACTGATTCTTTTCGCAATCTACAACGATAAAACATAATAACCTATCAAGTTTATTTTATTAGTTGGAAAGCTTTTTATGCGAAATGTACACTTAATGCTGTTATTATATTTCCCTTTATCCGATAAAAATTTTCTGATGCGTTGCGTGCTTCCTCGTGGATGAAACGTTTTATGTTATTTTTAAGCGAAAATTTTACCTCAATAGAAATTTGATAAGAATGTTCCCGGAAGCTGCTGCGGCGAGGAATGTTGACTTAAAGAATGGTGATAATTTTATCGTTTGTTGTTGTATTTAAAAAATGTTCAAAATATTTTGTTTACGTTAGTTTCATGTTATCAAATATTTATCAAAAGGATGGTGCTGCAAAATTTACATTTTATAAAGATAACTGAGAGATGTTTGCTCAAAGCGACGTTAGTAAATCTACTTTCATTTTTTTAATTTAAAATAGATAAACAATTTATTGTACGAGATTTTGCGCTAATTTGTTGTGTGAATCGTGATTATTAGGAGTAATTCTTCAGAGGAGGAGGTCGACGAAGTGTGACATTGTGTGACAAAGAATGGGAGAGGTCTTAAATTTCGTGACGTCACATTTCAAAATCTAATATATCTAAGTATTAAAACAGTAAATTTGAACTATTAACAAAAAATTTATATTTTCAACCCTATCTGTATGAACATAAGGTTTAAATTGTTTTGTTGGCGAGTTTATACTTGCTCTACTAGTGCTACCCGCCGACCGCCTGAGAGCCCTATGACAAATGCCGCCAAATTTCTAGGTGTAAATTTGCAAAATATGTAACGTCACACTAGATGTGGGGGGTCTCACAAATTTGACCAACTGTGACAAGGACGGGAGGAGGGGTTCAAAAAAACCATGAAGTTCGTAATTTATGGATGGCCCTAAAGACAACCCTAATTAATTGATCAATAAAATCAGAACTTTTCTAACATGACACATATATTGTTCGTCAGTTAATCAATATTTTATCACATTATGCGAATCAACCCTCTCTTCGCTCAGTCCTGTTGAATAATGAATTAAATAAACGCCCATCTACACTCGAAGCCGGTAAACTTTGTTCTTTTTTGTGCCGCTACTAAAATCCTGCATTTCAGGAACTAAATTTCATTTACGATTCAGTGGAATCTGACCATCTTCAAGTAATAAATTAAATTGAAATGAAACTTTCCCAACCTAGTTAAAACGAACGTCGACAAAATAAAATTTAAAAAATGCGATTTTCTCAACGAATTTTCCTCAGAAGAAAAAATCCCCTATGCAGTCCCAGTATTTTTTTTTCATATATTTTCCTCTGTCACTGGCTCCGACACATCCTCTGTATACTTACACCAACAAAATTAATGATCTCAAAACAACAGACATACCGATTTTCATCGACACTCCCCGAATCTGGGTTGGTGATAAAATTTGCAAATTATTCCGTGCACAAAACCTTCGTCTGAATTTAATGTGGTCGAAACAGCATAAATCTGAAACGAGACCGATGCAGAAATGCCAACAGAAATAAATAAATCCAGATGTGATCAGGTCCGCTGTCTTCCGGGAGATATCTGCGTCATAAATTGCGCCAAGTCTCTTGGTTCTTTTGGGTGCAGAGACTTGGCGCACCTGTGGCGTTGCCTGACGTGACACGAATTGACTACAGCCAATCAAGTGACAATATGTCGATCATGTGCCGCGAAAGTGTGACGGATGAGACTTGAATACCAGGAAGGATGAAAGGTTAAGAACATGTGATCGATTACGAAGAGGGATTTACGCATGGCTCCCACGTGGCTTCATTCATTAGACGTTACTTGTTCGAAAAAAAGCTTTCGATGTTCTAGAGGGACGCAAAACTGTAATAATAAAAATGGCATCGCCACAGTTATTTTATACGGAGGGGAAATTGTAAAATTTTCGACTTGTTTGTAAAAGCATAAAAGGACGTCTAGAAGAAGACGCTTTTTTTATAATAGCTTTGTTGTCGACCGAGTTTGGCGTTTTAAACTGTTTTTATTGATATCTGTTATGATAAAATATTTAAACCATTAAACATACTTTTACTTTTTTACTCAATTCTATGCTATTTAGGGAGCTCAGACTATCTCTTCTTATTTTTTAGTCCGTTTTGATTTTACAACGTTAGAACATATTTTTTATTGTTATCATTGTCTTTGAGATTTGTTGATAAATATACAGAGAAATTCACGAAGTTGTACATAAATTTTTAAAATAATGTTTAAAAAATACTAACTCTTACTTTAAAAATTAATAGTCACTGACAGCAGTTTGTAAATCAATAAATAAAGATCCTGTTATAGCAGGTCAAATATGTCATAGCCAAAAACCCTTTCAATTTATAATAGATTGTTAAAAAATACGTCAACCCCGTTAAACGGAAACAACTTACCTTGCAAAAATCAGGGTAACTTATTTTTACAAACAATATTTAAAAACAATGATATGCAGGCCCGGCTTTGACGCAGCCAAAAATTTAACACTCTTTCAAACAGTCCAGTTTTTTACATATATTATGTTACCGGCAATTTGTATAATCCGGTATTCTATAGAATACCTAAAACAATTAGGCAATGTATGAAATTGCATTTATTTAATACATTGCCTATGCATGAAATTGCATTTATTTAATACATTGCTTAGGCATTCTTTAGAATACCGAATGAATAGCCAGCAAAGTGTGTAATGCTCGTTCACGAGGCTTGCGGGGCGGGGAATAAACGTGGTTCTACATGATTTCTTTCGTTCAGTGATCAGTCAGACGGTAGCTGGTCTAATTACGTTCTGTGAGTACGTGTGTAGTGCGTTACTACACGAATTATGACGTTCAATCAGCGAGTTTCCCGCATGAAAGAAAGGTTTTACGCAGAACTACAAGTCAAATGACCTGTAGTTCTGTTTCAATACCAAAAATCCCGTGTTTATTAACATTATGAAAAATTATTGACCGAATGCTGAAAGAGCTTTCCACGCGATATAAAAATATAACCCGCAATAATATTTAACTTTATTTGCAACAAGAGATATTTTTTATACTTTGCCTGATTGTTTTAGATTCTATAGAATGCCTAGGTATTCTATACAATGACTGAATTATACACTTTGCCGGTAACATATACAAGGTGTCTATAAATGTTTCTGGTATCCCAGTTGGTCATGGAATTTAAAAAAAATGTGCCGCTTCCTACAAAATGGTATAAATTTTTTTCAAACAACATACTCAGGGACATTGTTTTAATTTAAATTTTGAACTGCATTACTGATCACATAACTTGTAATAAGGTTACTTTTTTCTCGTTAATGTCAACTCCCCTGGAAAATGCAGCACAATTCAGCTAACTTTCACACAGGTAAAAATTGATTCATCTAAGTATTTTGTCTCATTTATACTCAGAACATTTTTAAAATGCCTGGAGTTTCGTTAGCATAGACGTTTTCGTCTGAGTAAACTTAAGCGAGGTCTTTCTATTGCGATGTGAGAGGCTGGTTTATTAGCAAAAGAAATAGCATTGTTAATGGGACACCGTTGAAGAACATGATATGAAGAAGAACGTTTTGAGCAATATAGAAGATTTGAACCACCCAGAGAGACCATCTAAAAAGCGTGCTTAAGAATTTTAGACCTCAAGGAGAGATTTTCTACAAAAAGAGCTATTGGAAATGTATAAAAGGAAGGTTTAACTGTAAGAAGGTCGACGAAGTCTGGATATCGGCTCATGCAAACTTTTAGTTTTTGTATAATGTTGTTTTGTATAATGTTTTAAACACTACAATGAATAAAAAAGCAAAAACTAGAAACAAAATTTTAAATGATGCACTGTTGACAGATGTGACATAAGTGACATTTGAATAGTTCGGTTCACTATAAAAATTATGCGCTGAAATCATTTCCGACACAAATTCCATAGCCACCCTTGATACCAGAATTATTTATAGACACCTTGTATATATATATTTGTGCAGCAGCAGCAACAGCGTGCACTAATTGTTTCTTGTTCCTTCACCCAAAAAGAACATAAGAATTTAAATCTAGAGAACGAGAAAGTCACGACACCGGTTCATTTTCAACTGCCAATAAAGCATGCATCACTTACTTCTAACAGTTCTCAAACGGCTTTTACAAAATTTTCAAACTCATCTTGTGGACAAACGGTGCCACTTTGACCTACCAATTTTTTTTACGAAATGGATACATGTGAATCTATTAGATTTGAAGGAATGTACATCTTCATGAAACACCCTGTAGCCATCTCATAAAGTGAGCCTGTTAATGTTACAAAATTAAATTAAATTTTTTACAAAATGCTTTACAGCATTTTGGAAAAAAAATCCATTATTTAAAATTGAAATAAACAACATTTCTACTATTAGATTTTTTTTTTGTAGTTTCTTTACTATATTTAATTCGAATTTTTATTTAAATTTTGGTTTTTTAGTTCTATAATAATCTGTCCATTAACTTCGTCTACCATTTATATTTTTTCTTTTTTTTTTGACTTAAATTTTCTTTTTTTTTTCTCTGAAGTTTCTTTGAATAATCTGACGTCGTTTGTTTATTCACCTTTTACTTTTTTCTGTTATTATTTTTTATGCTTATTTAATACTTCTTACTTCTGAAACTGCTTTGTAAACATCCATTTTTTAAAATTAGATCTAACTGAATTTCTAAAGAATTGACATTTAATTACTTAAGCGACCGTGTAAATCGTTTCACTTTGTTGTTGGATTAGATTTTTTGCTGCACAAATAGCCATTTTACTATTTAACAAATCAAATTGCAATTACATTTTTGCCGAACAAATTTGAATCTTTTTCGTTTCACTTATAACAAAGCGTTTTAGAATTATAGCAACTGATGCAATCATGAAGACGTCTATTTTTCATTAAGTGGTAAAAAGTACTAAACTATAAATGAAAATAAAATCAAAAATTAAACTTTAAAACAACACATTTCGACAATCCGCATTTGCAACATCCGATTCTCTCCACAAAAATGCTGAATTCCGTCGAGGGACATTGTGCTTTTTATTTTGTAGATTCAGCTGCGACCATTAATTCCTTTATTATAACGACTTGTGTGTACTCATTTTCAGTTAAAACCTCGTCGAAAATGAAACGCCCCCGAGGTCCTCTATAAAAACCAATTTACAAACTTTTGTATATTTCACAAATCGACATAAATTCGAATCGATGCGGATCGGTAGCGTCGTCTAATTTATTTAAGAGCCAACAGTAAAAACTGCGTTTCACGATTTTTATTGCTTATGAGGGAGGTATGAAAGATTAAAATTCAATAGCGCTGATGACGACCCTCATCATCTCAGGTGTGCGATCAGCAGAAATTAGAAAAGTTTTTGATTTACATCAGAGGTTGCATTAAGGTAATGAATAATTATGGACAGAATAATGGCTTACGATGGCCCATCTTATTTTTTTTAATTTTAATCTTTCGTTCGCGCCGAGAAATTTTCTTTAATAAAGTTTATTGTTTGTGTTTGCCGTTTAATTAACTTGGGGAAACCTCGCGCGCACTGTTTCATCATTGGTTTAGGGATTTGTTTTATTAAAATTACGTTTCAATATTTCATTGTGGTTGGAAAAGAATTATTATTCAAATTTCTCATCACAATTAAAAGAGAAACTGTTCACTTTTATAGGTTTTTTTTTTATTAATTTATTCACCCGTTGTCGCGGACATGAATTATACAGTGGCTTTCATAATTTAACAGGCAATATTGCGGCTCATTTTTTCCATGATACATCTAATCCATAGATTTAAAATATGTACACAAAAACATTTCCGCCTGTGACTCAAATACGACCATCGGCATCCTAAAGAGCTCACTACAGGTGCCATCAAAATCAGAAGTTGCACACGTTTTGCGTTGCTCTTTTTAAAAGATCAATTTTCCATCTTGTCATGCAAAAGTTTCCCGTCGAGTTATAATTTCATTTTGTATTTATTTAGGGCCCAAAGGTAATGACGATGTTGATTATTGCCGTACAGCGCGCGTTTGGAATAAATCCCGTTTTTATAGGATGGCTACCGTATTAATAAATCAGGCAGGAGTCACGCCAGAGAAAATAACTCAAACCTGTGAAAATAAAACCGCCAAAAGCACAATTCTAGAACGAACTCTTGAATTATTTTGTTTATGCTGTTGGTTGTAAGTACGTCAGAACCAGGGAGTGTAATAAACGGGTCAAGAACTAAATCATGAATTGCTGTTCTGTTGCATTATGAAGATCCGGATCATTTTCAAAGAGGTTCGGTCAAGTATCTGAGCCTTGTGTTTTATAAAACTAATTAGCAGGACTTAAGATTTTGAGATTTAATGCTGGTTTTGGGGCTTTTATCATCGCAGGTTTTTAATGTTGAAAGGTTAATTAAAGGAAAATAGAACGAAAAGGCTAATGAGAGCGGCTTTTCTCTAATTTTTTTGGCACGAGTAAAATGTCAACGTACAAAGCGACGACGCTCTATCAGACGATCTACGATGCTTTAAAAGTACATTCTGCCAAGCACGAAAAACTAATGCTCTTTTTTATTGTACTTACTTGCATCATTAACATCAGCTAAAAACCCTGCTTACTACATTCGTCCTTAATAATATTCAAATTAAGTGTTTTCGAGTTTTTGCTTCTAATTTCGTTATGGTTTTTAATCGGATTATGCGGTTGCAACTTGACTTTTTGGTAAATTACTCCGCAATCAGGTAATGAGAAATTTGTAACGGAATATGCTCCTCAGAATTGTCAAAGGATAGTCCTCTATTGTTTCACGATATAATATAGACTTCCTCTTCTCCCGACTAATTAACTAATCTTGTAGCAATTGCTCGGGCCCTATTCAAAGTGTAGAGTTCACAGACCATTTCTGTTATTAATTATCTTGGTAGAGTTCCCCTATTAAATTCTCCATTTTATGACAGCGGAGAAGATGAATTCACTTATCTAAATAAATACTCTATTTCGGGCACTTCTCTAATTTTTACAAAAAAAATACACTTTTAATATTTTATGAAAAAATTTTGGCTTGCTATAAAAGATTCACAATAAAAATTTAAGTCATAAAAAGTTAACATTGTGAATATGAACTGATCTAATAAATTAATTCCACTTTACTAAAAAAAAAAATAGTATTAGGAGAAGCTGGAAAAGAGAAACGTATTTTTTCTTAGAAAGAAATAAAGTTCAACCTTTTTAATAGGAAAAATATACTGTTCCTATTATTATTTTTTTTTTTTTTTTGATAAAAGTAAACACAGAGTGAGAAAAGTATCGTTGGGTAAAAAACAACTAAGAAGAAAACAAATTCCCTTTTAAGGCGAAAATAGATAAAATCTTGTAACAAGTGGGAAAATTACGTGTGTACTTATTGCAGAACAAGGAGAAGCCCAGCAATAAATAGCTATTAAGTGTTTATAAATCTGTTGTAATTGAGTCTGTTAAATACTGTTTCGCATTAGAAAAATCTTATTTTAATTCTCGTACTAGCTAAACCTTACGGGTTTGCTCAAAACAAATTTGACAAATCAGATTTTTCTAAAAATTTTACGATTTATTAAAATCTTGGTAGTTTTTGAATCTTCCAATATTTTAAAATGAAATTTTGAATATTCTAACAATCTTTAAATAAAATTCTATAATAAACAAAATTTTAGCCCACAAAAAACGTCATGAATTATAAGAATTCTATTTTAGATATATTTTTTACTTATATGTATGTACAATATTTAATACACATGCTCATTTAATAGCTAGTCGTAGCTCTGGTAATTTTAAGGCTGTAGCAATAAAATTGGGTAGATTACTACTTTGGCTTGCTTAAACACAAAAACTATAGTGCACAGGAAGCAAACTACAGAAATTTTCATTTTTGGGACAATCTAAAAATAATACATATTGTGATCGTTCCCAGGCCCCAATTTTACGGTCAGTCCGAAATATTTGAATTTTATTTTTTTACATCGGAGAAGACCCAAACGGATGCTTTATTGCGGAAGCTGTCCTTTAAGAGAAAGTGTCCGATAGGTTTTTCCCAGAGAGTACTTCAAGGCGAATTGCTTCCAGATGTCGTCCCTCCGAGAATGATCAAATTCCTGAGTTTGGACAAGGATCAGATTTCTTTGTAAACTTGCATTTTGTCACATACATGCGAACCATTGTCTCAAATTGATAATTTTGTCATATCAAACCGATCAAACGTACTCTACGGTTTGAAAAACGCGTACACATTGAATTTTTTTCTTAGAAAAAAAAATTGAACGACATTCTCTTCTCGACTGCACAAACACAAAATATCTGAAATCTTTCCAAACAATTCTTAAAGTTTCGCTCTCATTCCTTTGATCCGCGCTTAGTCTAGATTTTCCTTTCTTCGTTCGGATCAAACACAAATCGTGAATTCACGTGGGACATCAACCAACACCAGATTCTAGCAACGTAAGCCATTGACAAAATTTGAGTTATGAATTTCTTCCAAAGTGACAATTCGCTACAAAATGAGTTGTTGACAGTCATAATCTTGCAACAACCAAATTCTTGCAGACTCATAATTAATTTCTGTGATGATAACACTCAGAAAATCTCGTACGAATAGAACACCGGAAATCACACAATGCTCTAACAAAACGCCAACCAATCAACAACCAAAGAATCAAAAGCTTTATTCAAAATCATTAGAACCAAATAGAAATCACAAAATTTAAGGGGATAAATTTTGGATAACATTAGAGAACAAGGAACGCCATTTTAAATTCATCAAAATCAGTTAGGGACTTTGACGGTCGTACCCATAACAAATAATTGAAAATTTGTTAATAAAATATAAGTGAAGTGTGTCCATTTGATTGATTGAAATTCCTTTCACAAGACGGCCTTCCTAGAACTTGGATGCTACGACAAGTTTTTTTCTTTAACACAACACAACGTAGAAATTTGGGTTTATAATCTTAAAAAAAAACAGACGAAGTTAATTTAAGAAAGTTAAGACCATAAGGTCACTGCTAAGTTACACCGAATATTAATTAGCGATATTTCGCGTGTGTTACAACAGGGCTAGTAAATTTTGTAAATAATAAGTATTAAACGCCAACCCCAAACGAACGACGTCACCAAAGGACGAAGGAGTCAGTAGTTGACCAGGATCAAAAAATCGCACCATCAGATTTGGTGCCGTAACCAGGATCAGGATCTCAAACCATCACATTTAGTGAAGTGACCAGGATAATCAGGAATATCGAACCTTTACAATATATTTTATATTAACCTGTAATTTGAGTAACTTACTTGATATCTATGCTAAGTCACAAATTCTAAGCTGACAAATTTCAGTTTTAAACTAAATAATCTATAACAACAAAAAAAATTTTTTTTTCTTATACAGTTTGAGAAATCGTGCAATAAATACCATTTAAAAACTTCACAAATCTTTCATATTTTAATAATCCTTAAAATATACTCTTAATATTTCAAAAATAAAAAAAAAATGTTCTTAACGTATTTCGAATTTAAGAAAAAAAAATTATACACGCATCTACATATACATTAAATTTCAATCTGTAACAAACAGAATTTTAGAAAAAACACAATTCATATTCAAAAATAAAAAAAATATTAGAAAACAAAAACATGTCTAAAACACAAAAACTAACCAGTTGTAAATATCATAAAATTTGCAGATTCTGAAAATAATTGACGAAAATTTGAGAAGTTATTAAAATCTGTAAACATAATACCTAACTGCGATTTAGAACCTGATTATTTAAATTCTAAAATTTAAGAATCTAAAGATATCTTAAAATTTGGTTCATTTATCAATTAAAACAACCAATACTAAATAAAAACCAATTTTAGTTCTAATATTATTATCAATAAATAAATCGTATATACAATGAAATAAAATAAACATACAATTTTTTTAAAATCCTAAACGTAATTCAAAAAAGTTCTAAAATTGACTACAATACCTAAACTTTTTAGCTTTTGGTTTAAAATCCTTGTGAATGTTTTCAAACAATTTATGCAGAAGTGCTAGAATGTGTCCAAATTAATGCTAAATTTCACCTCTGAATTCAGCTTTTTTCTGAGGAATTGATTAAGAATTTAAGAATGCTCTTAAAATTAATATATTTATGAGATTTTGAGAAATTCGTAAAAATTATTTACACTGTGGCAATTCAAAAAATAGTACTTTTTAACGATGCGTTTATCAAAAAATAATGTTAAAACTAAATAAAAACCAAAGATTTTTCACTTTAACTTCGAATATACATTCTTTCTTAAAAATTATTTTAAGGATTTTCTCTTTTCAGGTTTGAGATTTATTAGGAAATAGCTAAAACACATGTAATCTTTTTTTACCCTTTCATTTCTTTTTAGTGAGCAACCATTACATCTAAAATTTATTAAGGTCATCAACGTACAAAAAAGTATATTGCTACATATATAAACCAGAGATAGCTCGTCACAGAAAAAGGCAGTGTCAAACTTTATTTTGACACTGAACTGAAATAAATTTAGTTTCAATTTTTGAAAAATAGAGTATAATGTAATTATTTTTGCAATTAATTTAAATTATGTTCTTTATATTAGCAAAATACAGCAAAAAATGCACTAATTATCATAATTTCTTAAAATTCTACTCCGACTTTCCATTTTAAGTACTTCCAAAAAGTCAAATACAAATTGTTGTTTAACTACTGTTATTAAGCTTTCAAGAGATAGAAAACTTTTTGGTAGTTTTTGCGGACCTGTCCATTAACCATTTACTTAAGACTGCGGGTAAAACTTTTTTATGTCACGTTTTTAAACCTCGAAAAAGGTTAAATATTCATCATTGCTAGCAATGAATGTAATTCAGTTTCAAAATCGGCTCACAGAAGAGACGCTTAAATTTGCCAATTCACATGCATCGACATTTGCATTTCATTTTCAGAGAGGATGTACTGAATATGGAACATGAGAATTCATTACATACAGACCCGCCTTCACCAGAGCTTATCTAAAATTTTTGAGTTAATTTCAAGCCAAAACACTCGTTGAAAACTGAAAAGTTTAAAGAAAGTGATTATTTTTATTGCTACGCCATAACATTATCCAATTCACATTTTTACGATTAGAGCTTTTGCAGTATCAAATGGTTAACCGAAACAATTTGAAATTTCCCGAGCCTAAATTGTTACCCGTTTATTTTCAGTGACCTTACTTAGCATTCAGGTCGTATCAACGCCTTATTGGCCCACCTGAACGTACGATGAATTTGTGGCTCAATTCAATTGATTGAATTTTTCCCACCCAAAGAAAATTTACAGTTTCTTTTTTCCATTTTCTCTGTTCGACATTTACAACATGTTCGCACGTTCACATTCAAATCAATGGTAATGTTGTTGCAGTTCTGGGCAGCGTACGTCCCTTGTGATTCCCAATACAAGGATGCGGTCCAACTCACATTAGAGCAAATTGACGTAATCAGAAGATTCACTGAATTGTATCATCCCAAGCTGACTTTGTGCACATCTTCCGAAGGTAATGATCGCTCAAATGCTGTTTTGATTGGACTCTACAGACGCGCACAAACCCAAACTCTGTTTAGACAATTAAAAAACCCTTTCCTTGTTCCTTTCAAGATAAGACGTTTTCTTTGTCCCTTGTCTTTGTCTGTTATCCTTTTTCCCCCTTTGTACAAACATGCCATCTTTACATTATTGTTGACGCTATACGTTTCCACTGCAAATTCCTTTTCAGTGTTTACGAGGTGAATCTCAATGAGACCCTCGTTTTATGGAAAATGTGTGGATGAGTACTAAAAGACTAAATACGAAGCTTTTAACGAAAAGTGACAGTTGGGAGATTTTCATTACTCGGCCTTCAGGTTCACAAATCTCACTTTAATCCAGACACCAATAAGATTTTCACACCCTTGCTCTCGCTTTAGAACGCGTTTTATAGGTGACAAGAGGTCCTGACTCGTGCCATCAAGGGATGAAGAATGCGTCAAGGGATCGAGAGTGCAGAGATGAGCTATAGTACAAAGACAAGTGACACGGTCATCCGACACACATTCAACAATTTAAATTGAAAGACGAGTCAAAGTAAACTTACACAATTCTAAGAAAATTGTAACAAAGCTTGTTGACACTGTTTGTCTTCCTTGAGGGAGGACGAACTGCAATAACAAATTGTACTGCTATCTACCCTCTAAATTAAAAACTGTCAAAAGTTTAATAACATTGCTCAACAATTATGTTAAATCTATATTTGTGATGAATGACACTAAATAATTTTTAAATCTTACTTGGCTCAAATTTTAAAGCAAAAACTCTTTCAACGATAGATCTGAAAATTTGAGATTCTAAAACTAATTTTTTTAATTCTAACAATATTTCAAATATTCTTAGAATTCCAATCCGCATATGATAAATTTTAAGATCAACGTTTTTACGATTTAGATGTTATTCTTTTAATATGAAACTCTTAAAACAAAAATAATTTTATAACCCATAAATCTAAGATTTTTTGGAACTTAATTTTTCGTAAATTTTTAGTTTATTTAATATAGAAGTTCTAGGGATAAAAAGTTGTCATGAAAATAAAAAATACGTATATTTTGGATTGTACAGGGTACGCCAACAGTTATGTCTCTCCTCAAAACCTCATTTAATTATTAAATTATAAATTTTCACACATAGAAGCAATGTAGCGCTACAGATTGATCCAATCAAATTTCCTTCTTTCCTTTCCCCTTTTTCAAAAATCAAAAGCAATAAATTATATGCAAACTTAGCTTATCTTGTTCTTTTTATAGTGAAAAACAAAGAAATGAAATTGAAACATAAATTAAAACATGTGTTGCCAAGAAATTAATTAATATTTTATCCTCTAATAAGATTTATGGTAGTTACTGATAAACCATAAACTGCCCCTAAAGTAATTTATAACAAGCAATAATTTTCCCTTTGAAACCTATAGGGTGTAGACGATATCCAGGGTCGGCATGAAAACTTTTCTTGGCATTGACTGTTTATAACTATAATACTATTAGCTGCAAGAAAAATAGGTTTTAATGCCGACCCTGGAAATCAGGATAGAAGTAGAAGTATTATAAATCACTTTAGAGAACGCTTATAGTTTACCAGTCAATAACATAAATTTTATTTGAAAATGACATATAAATTACTTTCTCAACACCACATATTTTAAATCATGTTTTAATTTTATTTCTATGTTTTTTCTTATAGAATGAACAAGGTGGGTTAGACTTACCTCCATTTTATTGCTTTTGATTTTTAAAAAAGATTTTGCATATATCTCACATATGAGTAGCATTAAAGAAAATGTGATTTGGTCAGTTTGATTCTATATGTAAAAAAAAGTATTTATAACTTAAAGAGTAAATGGATTTATAGGCCAGGACATACGTATTGGCGTACCCTGAGAATTTCAAATCTTATGTGTAACGGTCAAATCATTTAATACTTAGATATTGTATATTAACCATCTCAAAATCTATTTTGAGAGAATTCAAAATTTACAAGATATCCAAAAAATTAAAAAACAACAATCTTGTCAAGCAACATAAAAACTTTGTATTTTTGAAGTCTGGGATATATATTTTTTAAAATCACTGTAATTTATGAAATATTAAATATAAACTCTTAGAATATAAGAATTTGTGTTTAAATGTTTTTTTTTTATACTTTTTAATACTAATATTTTTCCTAGATATCTAAAATATTTTTAGATTTTTACCACGTCAAATGATTAGAATTTAAGGAGTTATAATTTTATACAAAATTTTCATTAGTTTATCAAGATTTTCATTTTTATTCTTGCTAGCTTTAGAATTTTTTTTTTCAGAGCTTTTAGAAATTTTTAAACTTTAAAATTAAAACTTCATTTTTAAGGCGCAAGCGTTTGAAAATTTTTAGAACCTGTAGGTAGAAAGTTTTCTGAATATTTGGTCTAGAATTTAGAAATCAATCGGAAATTCAAATTTATGAGAAACAATTTCAGATATATATATTCTTCTCTAATTATAAAAAAGTTTTAAAAAACTTTTTAAATCAAGAATTTTATAACTATTAGAAATTTAATATTTATTACAGGTGGTGGAATTCATACATCTATTTTTTTAGCCAAAATTAAGAAGATCAAAATAGATTAAGAACTAACAAAATTCCAAAATCTCTGAAAGTTTTCCAAACCTTTATTTACATTTTTCTTGAGAAATTGCTTATTTGTACGCAAAGTTATAAATTTAATGCTTTTCACTGCAACTGCTGAACTAAAACAAAGAACACTTTATTATAGCATACTTAAAAAAAGTTGACCAATATAATGAAAATTTGTTAAAAGCTATTTTTAAAAATTTTCTTTGCTCACGCTTCAAATAATAAAATTCGTTATAGTTGTGAACAAACATTTTATAAAATACACACACAACATACCTTACATTTCGCCTACACCCTACACAACTTCACAACTTCCACGCATTTTCATGTCATTGTATTACAAAATCTATATTTCTTACGACCGCTTATTAAATTAAGAGTTCTTTTTCCTCTACCCGCTCAAATTTCCAGATCCGGACTGTCCGTATCCGGTCGGTCCGTCCCAATTTCCGGCATGAGCACCCACGTCTTTTACTTTGTCCAGATTATTTATTTTCTGCATCACAGATATCAAAACGGCGTATCAACGACATCAGATGTGTTCGTTGATAGGAGTTGAAGGAGGTCATTCTTTGGCAGGAAGTCTGGCCGTTCTCCGCACCCTTTACCATGTCGGAGTTAGATATTTGACTCTTACTTCCACGTGCAATACGCCATGGTAAGTACTGACTGATTAAAAAAGTTAGTGTAATTAAAAATAAAGTTCGGTTTTATGCGAAAATCGAGTTTAATTAGAGAGAAGTTGGGAGGAATAAAGGAGAATTTATGTTGTGGGAGGTGGAGAAATTAATTATTGTTGTGCGGCCTTGCGTGCTAGAGAGGGGGACATGTAAGAATTTATGTTGTTGTTTCAGTTTATATGTAAGAGATGGTACGATGATAAACAGGAGGAAGAGTTTAATCTTACAAACAAACGTACAGTAAGAAAAATATGTTTTAATGTAATAAAAACAATAATTAAAAAGAAAACACAAGATACAAAGTGTAGTTTAGAAAAATGTTGGTGGCCCTGACTTTTGACTGTCTGATCAATAGTTTAACATTGAACATTAATGCATATTCAGTGATATCATGCTTCCCGTAATAGTTCTCAAATGTCAAATAAACAAAAATGGAAAAATAAGCAATGTTACCAATATTTAAAAAAATTAAAGCCTACTAAACATCTCTCATGTAGTAGATATAGAAAAACAAAACGATGAAATTGTCACTGATGCGAATACTTAGGGATAGTGACAACGATAAACAATGATTGTAATATGTATTATCTATTTCCTAGTCCGAATATCTTGTGAATTATTTGATACATTAATAAAACGTCTTGATGCACTAAGACGAGTAACCAAGATAACATGAATACAATTTCGTAATGGCTACGAAACTAGTTCTACAAACGTTTTGCTAACAAGAGTAATGGGATTGCTACATGCATATACAAACAACAATTAAACACTTTATTACATAATTACATCGTTAAGTCAGATCGATTGTGAATGATAATAGGTACTGATTAAAACAAAAAGAAAATGCAACATTAATCTGCTAGCCAGCATATCAAAATGTAGAACAAGAAAAACTTTTGGTGTACACTTCGCTACAGTCTTGTTTGTTGTACGACAATCCTTCGCTTAAAAATATTCCACTAAAAACAGAACTCCAGAAACCCACTTTGTGTCATTAGTTAAACTATTGACAGCTGTCCAAAGTTGATTCAGCTTCATCCTCTTTCATCTCATAATCTCGTTAAAACTCTTAATTTCCCTTCGTGTTCTTCAAACAATAAGAAACTCGCGTCCTAATTGATATTTGAGTAACTATCCATACCCAGAGAGCCTTGCCATTACAACCCCTCGCAAAATAAATTAGTTTTTGCCAACATCCAACTTCAAGGAAGGGTTAATAGATTAAAGCCGCCTCTTCCCAAAATTAGGGCTAATATGTTTTACAAACTCCAACGACAAAGTTTTCAGTTATGACTTAATTTATGGTTCCTCTATTCTATGAAACTAGCATATACAATGCTCATACTTCTTTACTAAATCTAAGATATTAATAAATTTTATTGTAGGGCTGACTGTTCCCACGCCGACCTTCCCGGGAAAAAACCGGAGCATGGAGGACTCACCAGTTTCGGAAAGGTAGGAAAATGAAAATTAGAAGACTGAAAATTGCCGTCCAGGATAATCCGAAACGGATTTGTTGAAATTTTAATTAAAGAGGGTTATATAAAATATTAGAAATATTAATTTGGAAGTTCGGAATCGGCTGTAATTTGCTTCGAAAGCATGGAATTTAAATCTTTTTTTATTTATGTGTTGAACTTTTGAACGTCTTTTTCTGTCGTAATCACTTTTTTTAGTTATTTTATTGTGTTTTAGCATTTAATAAAATCATCGAAGTCTACATGTATAGAAAATAACAGTTTTACAGTTTAAACTATATGTACAGTTTAATACAGAAATCCGTGAAATCAGTGACACGGTTTTAAAATCCCATATTTGAAATTGTTTGCATTATTTTAATGCTTAATTTTCATTAGACATGCCAGAAATAGGATTTTTAAACTCTCTATCTAATATCTAAATTTAGAAATCCAACATATTACCTCCTAATTTCCCTTTGTCTTTAAAAATTTAAATGTTAAGGTTGTACCATTTTTAATGATGCATTAAAATGTTGTTCTTCTTCAATGATGGATCAAAAAACGTAATTCTTTTCATGGCGTTGCAGTTATTAAGATTAACAGTGGATTCTCCCTGAGTTTTGGCAGTTCGACTAAAATTATTAAGATCATAGATTTAACCACCAATAATAGATACATGTTTCGTGGAATAGTATGGCTGCATTTAACAGCAATCACATGTTCACGCTGCGGTTATGTTAAAAACCGCATCGCTTAAACCCCATTCTGTCAATTACGGATCGATTAAAACATGGAAATAATCCAACGCAATTGCTTTCATCCCCAAAGACAGATTATTTTATATCGAATTCCGCAGCTGTTGTCGCGTTAATCCAAATTCACTTTTTGTTCGGTCAATTGAATCTTCCAAACGATATTAACGAACCAATAGAATTAGTCAACCGGATTATGTTAACGCAAAGTGAGTTATCATCTAGTGAATGGACGCATTCACTTTTTTCGTTCCCTCAACCATCAAGATATATCCTTGAATCCGTCTGGATGCGAGGGACATTTATTAAAGACGAGCCAGGATTAACCCTGTCAACCAAACAGACCGGCTTTGTGACAGCCAATCGACAAAGCCGAAAATTTCTTGTACAATGCCCATCTTCCACGACGAAATCCCTTGTGTAGGCGGAAACGGACGACGAATTCACACATTGTGAAAAAAACCCGGAAAGGATGGCGTAGAAGTGCAGCGAAGAGGAATTTGCAATTTATATTTGGTTCGGTGGTTGTACACAGCTGCTTTAAATAATGGCTTCTCTTGAGAGGTAGAAGTGTTAGAAAAAGAACCAAGGTCAAGGGAGCAAGCTTTTCGTATACTTTTCCGATTAAATAGAGCTTGGAAAAATTCAAATTTTTCGTCGGTTTTTCCGTTCGCCTTCGGTTGTTCGCCAGGACTATCGCTTTGACGGGTCTCAGCTGAATTCTATTATCCTAAGGCTATGAATCCTTGACGTCTCTCAACAGATGTTGTTTTATTAGTTTTGTTTTTGAGGTTGTAGTAGGTATTTATGGTGGTTTTGTAAGTACACAGGAAACGTTATGCCAAATATAACAAAAAATTAAGCTTACTAAAAGTATTAAAGGTCAGAAATTTACATTTTATGTACCTACAATTTCGAACTTCTCTATTTTTCACAAGTTTTAAAATTAAATTTAAAATCGTAATTAAAAAGCCATTTTCTGCATATTTGTATATGGCAAATATTACTTACAGATTGTGTAAATAAACTGCATATTATGCATAATTTTAAAGCACAAGTTAATTATAACGCGGATAAATAATAATAAGTGCCAAGTCTGAATAATTTACAAAGTCTAAAGAATCTAAAAAACCGGTAGAAATACTAAAATCATAGAAGAAAGAGATAGTCAAAATCATTTAGAGAATATAACAATACAAAAATTTCAAAGTTTACAATGGATTCATGAATTACAAAATTTCTAAAAATTCTTTCTAGAGAATCTAAAGAATGAAGAATAAATTGTTTAAAAAATCTAAAGGATCTATAAAATCAAAAATCCAATGCATTCAATCTTATTAAACCTCAATTAAAAAATCTAAAAAATAGAAGAATTTCAAAATTCAAAGGATTCAAAACGCCTAAGCAGAAAAGGCGCGAAACTGCATTACAAAGTTTGTCAGGTTCTGAAATCTCTCGGTTTTCTAGTATGTATTCGGTTGTAAATAGGTACAGTTTCCCAAAAGTTACTTGTCTCAGAGTCTTACCAATTTATAGGGCAGTCTCAGTATCTTAGCTACGTAGTTTGTTAATTCCTCATTTTGATGGTTTTTTATTTTTTAGTTTCCCATTCTCTTAAGTAGTTAGTTTCTTAATGTTTTTACATCTTAAATTCTTAGTTATTCGTTTTTTTTAATTTCTGAATGTCTCAGTATCTTAATTATCAAATCCTTAGTTTACAAAACTTTCGCAACCTTAATTGTTTCTTTGTTTCTCGGTTAATTTTCCAACCTCTTTTTTTCTCGATCATTCAGTTTCTTAACTTTCGATTTTTTTTTTAAATTTGTTAGTGATATTGGAACTAAACTAGAACTAGTGTAACTTTCAACTTTAAAATGATATTGAAAAGGCTTAAAAATCTAAAAATTCTAGAGGGTTTTGATAATACATAAACTTTAAAATTTACGAGAATTCAAAAGAATCAAAAATTCTAAACAACTAAACCACTCAACAAAAGTTACAAAGTTCAAAAAACAGAATTCGAAATAATAATAATAGCTAGTAATAAAAAAATCTAAATATGTAAGATGGCATACATTTGTCCATGAGGATGTTAAGTAAAACGCATAGTTTTTTAAAGACTTTTTACAAAAAAGTTAATTTTAACTTTGGTGTAGAGTCTGATGAAAAATTATGAATCTTATATCTGAGATTACAAAATCCAAATATTTAAAAATAATTTAATTATTCAAATTCTGCTTTAACAAACTTTGGAGTTCGGCTGATTAAAAATGTTAAAAAGTTTTGGCTTTCAGAGAAATGTTGCTAATTTGATTAAAACATAAAGTTTCTAAATTTTCAAACGAAGACAACAAGTTACCTAATTAAATGATTAGCAAGAATTAAATAAAAATTTACTTTTAATTTCTACTTGCACACGGATATAAATTTTATTCAGTAATCTATACGCTACTGAAAGAGCATAAGGGAAAATATATGTACCTAAAAATTTAACTCGGCGCATCCACCAAAACTGGCAATAATATCTATTTAAATTTCTAGTAGAAATAAAATTAATCTATCGATGTGATACAAATGTAATCAAAAGTGATAAATAAATTTCGTACTAAATTGCGAATTGTGGAAATTATTAATCAGTTTTAGCCAGCACATCAACCATAATATTATACAAAAAAGAACTTATAGATTATTCTCTCCATTGACATTCCGTCGATTACTTGATTATACAAATCAAATTAATGATTATTATAAAATTAATAATAATAATTTTTGTTGTAATCTTTATATTTATGAACTTTTATGTGTTTTTTAGAAAATTATTAATTATATCTAATAATATTTTCTTGATTGTTATGAATAATAAAACGACTTTTAACACATTGAAATTTGTTTATAAACCGTCACATTATGGCACAATTTCTTATTATACACGAGTAATCGTACCATAATGTTATCATAGCAACAAAATGGTACATCTTATGTAGAACCAAAGTACCCTTACCCTTATGTCGGGTCAAAATTTTAAGCTTGTTAAGAGTAAAATAAAGCAGCAAGTTATTTTGTATTAATGTGTAATAATATAAAATACACAACTTAAATTTCCGGTAATTATAAGTCCGGAAGTTGTGGTTCCGATGGTAGATTCACTTGGTGAAGAAATACAAGTAGTTCCAACTGATAATTCAAATGTTCGCCGTGTCTTTTAAGCATCCCAATGTCGGCACACTATCCGCCAAAATTGTGGCCGACCTCCCCTAGAAGAAGTGCCCCGTGAAATAGTCAGCATTAGGTAGCTTCAAGTAGCTTGCAGTTTTTTTCGGGATTTGTCCATATGTCTTGATTCTTACGGGATTGTAAGTGCATTTATCGTTATTATAATACAAAAAAAAAACTTTTGAATTTTAACATGTTTTGCTCGCAAATTCCTATATTGTTTAATCAATTTTATTTAAAGTAATTTAAAGTTTTTGGTCGATGTGTTTTGGTGTTCTTATGTAAATAACTATAACCGATCCTTCCTCTTTAACGTCGTCTACGCATAAATTGTAAAATTCTACCTTTCTGTAGATCATAAACAAACTAAAAATGGTAATTACCTAAAATAATACCTGGTAGTTTACGACAGAAACGTTGACACATTGAACTTGTACCTTCAAAAGCAAATATGTTCACAATGATGAAGCTTTGTATATCAAAGAAAACAAAATTAATATCACGGTTACTAACTACCTGCTCTTTCTTTCTGTTTCAACCAAATGGATATTTTTTCAAATTCTTTAATGTATACAGTTTAGGATTTTTTAGGATCTAAACTCAGCTCCGCTTTTGCAACCTTTTGATTAATTTCATCCACTGATGATGATTCTTCGGAGAACAATTCATTTTTCCCTAGACAATTGAATTGTTAAAAAAAACGTCATAGCAACCACTATAGATTGTCATTTGTATTTATATTCAGGTGAAAAAAAATATCGAAATTTAAACCAGTGATCTTGTTTTCTACTTCAACCACAAAATAGCGTATGACATTTATGATGCGGGATTATGGCACTCATGAAATTATTAGTACCATATTCCCTTCCATTAGAAACATTTTCTACATGTAGACTTTTTTTCACGAAAAAAAAGAGATAAATTAATGTTTCTTCATGTTGTTTGTTTTATTTTGTCTGCTTTTAATATTCTATAACTTTGCACAAGATTGTTAGAATGATTATTATTCAAACCTACATATCCATCTTTCTACACATCTAATTGAATACCGTCGGTAAGTGTGCAGCTTAAAACCTTCTCGTACCCGTAGACCCCATCCCATTGTGCGTCCCCTCTAATTTTAATCAGTCTAATTCCGTGTTTTAGAGTGTCGTAAAGGAAATGAACCGTCTGGGTATGATAGTGGACTTATCGCATGTTTCTGTAAGAACGATGTGGGACGCTTTGGAAGTCTCAAAAGCTCCGGTGATATTCAGCCATTCCTCCGCTCACGCACTTTGTAACTCGACTCGAAATGTTCCGGATGCTACTCTAAGAAAGCTCGCATTGAACAAAGGCGTCGTCATGGTTAACTTTTACACACAATTCCTAACATGCAAGGACGTCGCCACTGTTGCCGATGCCGTGGGTAAGACTAACTGGAATTACCAAGACTGAATCAATAATTGTAATTTTTGCACTAACATTTGTATTTTAATGTCTTAGCTCACATAAATCATATCCGAGAAGTGGCTGGTGTTGATAACGTGGGTCTGGGGGCTGGATACGATGGTATTAATTAGTAAGTATCTTTTTTTTTGAGATTTTACTTTCCAACATTTAGTTGACGGATTCGCACAATCAAACATGAATACCTGTGTTTAACAGTTGACAAATATCACGCACATTTGTGCCAAATGCCATTAATTACAGGACAAAGTGGCCACTTAAGCGAGATCGATTTATCAAATTGGGCCGTGATAACGCGCAGTTTTTAATTACGTGTGAATATAGCGTTCAATTGTGCTAGAGACAAGCGTGACAAAAGAGTTAATCACGAAGAACAGTTGGTAGTAGTGGTTGCTTTGTTCAAAAATTGGGGGACAGGTTAGCCAACCACACTTCCTCTAATGGAAATTTCGGTTCATTACTTCTCAATGGTCAGTTGAGTATGTAGAGCATCTAAAACCATAAATTAGATCAGCGTGATATTACTTCACAGCAGGACTATAACGAGGTAATGGGTCTAAAAGCGTCTGTCGACATCTCAAATACTCGCTAGTGGCATTTTAGTCGCACGGAAATTGCATACTACTCAAACATACCAAAAACGAAAAAATCCAAGATTAATGAACACGTTCCGATTGCTTCGACAACGTATATTTTCAACTGTATAGTTGTTCGATAAAGGTTACTGACTTTGTCTGCAGATATTCTACAAAATACCGCTACGCCGCCGTGCAGTTAAAACTAAATTTTAGAATTCTACTGTTTCTTGTTCCTGTGAACGAACAATTTTTCATTCTCACCCCAACCTAGCTATCAAAATTGATAGGCATTGGTGCACAAAAAATTGCAGGATTGAATTTCCTGTTAGTGTTGCTGAAGATAAAAATGAGATACGATACATCGATAACCTTTGTTGCGTCTTCCTGGTCCTTTATTCGCCTCATTTGTCTGTAACGTGTCAGTGCACAAAAATCTCAAAGCATACATTCTCCAATTGGAAGTGGCGTAACCACAAGTAGGCGTGGCGGATCAGCCGCCAACAAACCAAACACAAACACATTTGTCACGTGATGCTAATAATCCAATAAAGCTGTTTGTAAACTGAGTTAATTTTCTTCACACCTCGTATCCTTTAGCAAAGTTCAAAACTTTCGTTCAAACTTAACAGCATTGTGTTGGTAACAAGTGCATAAATGCAGCGTAACCGGTGCATGACGCTAATTTGGGTTACGTTTGCAACTCTACTAATAAGCGAAATATATTTGCAGTGTTCCCCAAGGATTGGAGGATGTCTCTTCGTATCCTACTTTGTTCGCGGAACTGATAGGCACAGGCAAATGGAGCGTTGACGACTTGAAAAAACTGGCTGGATTGAATTTCCTGAGAGTGTTGCAGGATGTAGAAAAAATAAGGGATGAATTTAAAAAAGCCAACATACCTCCATACGAAGACGTTTTGCAGCCAAAACCGAAGAGCAACTGTAGTTCTCAAGATTGATTCATATGTCTCTTTGTTAAAATTGAACAGACTAGTGAAATTTTATTACTGCTATAAAGTTTAATAAATTAATAAATCCTGGTGCTAAAGAAGATTGTAGTAAAGGACTTGAGTGTTTATTTTATAAGTTATAAAAATTTTGGGTGTTGGAGAATAGTGGATAATCAAACCTGAGACTTTATATTATGGTTAATAAAGAGTATGTTGTTTTATTAGAGATTAGTGTAACATAGTAACTATTAAATTAAGGAGACCTTGGTGGAAAATATTTCGCTTCGAGATTAGTTTGTAGACACAATAGGGCGTCCCGAGGAACTCTGGACGCCCTGGACCTTTACATATAAGCTTAAGTTTGTGATACCTCGAAAACCTTTTGTAAATTATTGTAAATTTCAGATATTTTGTGTACATTATTTGTAAAACGATTTTATTTGGAAACCTTATGTGTTCATAAATGTACTAATCCAATACAACCAATGACTGATAGATTATCCTAAATCTTACCATTTAAAACTTACCAATTAGATAGGTAAACGAAAATTCAATGAAAACTGCTATGCATGAGGGAAACGGAATTTACACGTACATTTACGAATGCTATTATTATAAAATAATGATATTCATAAATGTAATTTACTAACTCATTTTAGCAATAATTTCCATCATTTTAATAGAAATCGTAGAATCGCTGACATTTCATTCATACGAATGTGTCTCATTAAATGCTTGTAATGAATATTTGTTGATTCTTGAAATTTTTTATTACATCTTGAGAAATTGTGAAATAAATAGGACCAATTTCTTACTGTTTATAACTGTTTTATGTGTATATAAAAACAATGCTAATATTATTATCCAACATATCATAGAAATAGGGCCGTTATTCTTATTACAGCAATATAAAGAGATGTGTTTATTTAAGAGCATTTGTTTCTTGTGTTTTGTGTACCAATAAATTTTTATAACTGCTTTCAATAACTTCGTTAATTTCCTTCTCGTTTTCCAAACATCCTCACTTTCCAAATGAACGTAATATTTAAAACATACATACATACATTGAAAGCAATCAAGGACACCAATTGACAGAGAGTCGTTTAATTAAAAATTCTAACATAAATGTCAAACAAAATAACAATTAGGCTTTATTTTAAATTTTCAATTGTTATTGCTCAAAACTGTAAGAGCCGTTTATTGAATCGTTCCTTAAATTCCAATTTTAGATTAGCAGTCATAACAACAATGGTAATCATAACACCTAACTTATAATTAGCACCAATTAACAATTGAAAAACCGTCCCCAGATATTGTAACGGTATATTAATGAGACGCCATGATTTCCCGTAGTTGGAGCTTTAGCGACAGAAAAATCATAAATAAATCAACCTTTTCTAACATTAAAAACTTGACATGGATTCACAATAAACAAGTAACTATTTCTATATTGATGAATATATTTTAATTTATAAAACAATAATAAGGAAATATAAAAAAGCACGTGGTTCCGACTAACGCTACGTCACTTCCGTCACTTTTTAAACGTCACGAAATGTCAATGATCATATAAGTTTTATCCGATAACGTCAAAACAGATTAAATATGTATCGACATTATTCAAAATTACGTACCCTTTTATCGCAATCTCGAGCATTAACTAGACACTACAGTTTGTCTTTTGTGGATCAATCCGTTCCCGGTAAATCCCGATTTTGAGGTTATGTCAATCGATTAAATTATATTTTTCAGAGGCGATTTACAGTATTAAAGATGAAGTTATTGTCGGAAGACCCTTATATATGGACGCACAATCGACTACACCTCTTGTAAGTGGTTGTCTTTTAATTTAACATGCTAAGAAACAAGTTACAGGATCCAAGAGTGTTGGATACAATGTTGCCTTACTTAACTTCTTATTATGGAAACCCCCATTCACGGACACATGCATACGGTTGGGAGTCAGAGGCCGCCGTTGAAAAAGCGAGGGCACAAATAGCAAACATAATAGGAGCTGATCCTAAAGAAATAATTTTTACATCAGGAGCAACTGAAAGCAATAACATAGCAGTAAAAGGAGTGGCCAGGTTTTATTCTTCAAAAAAGAAGCATATTATAACAACACAAACTGTATTGAGATTCTTTCTTATTAGGAGGAAAAGTGACTAAGGTACTTTTAGGAACACAAATGCGTGCTGGATTCTTGTCGTGCTTTAGAAGCTGAAGGTTATAAAGTCACATACTTACCAGTAGGGACTAATGGTATAATCTCATTAGAAGATCTCGATAAGTCAATAACTCCAGAGACATCTCTTGTCTCAGTCATGACAGTGAATAATGAAATTGGTGTTAAACAACCAGTTGCAGAAATAGGGAGACTTTGCAAACAAAAAAAAGTTTTCTTCCACACAGATGCCGCTCAAGCAGTTGGAAAAATTCCCCTTGATGTTAATGCAATGAATATTGACTTGATGTCCATCAGCGGCCATAAAATTTATGGCCCCAAAGGTAACAGTATGTAATAGTTTATGAAGTTGATCTAATACATTGACAGGTGTGGGGGCCTTATATATAAGAAGACGACCAAGAGTGAGAGTGGAGCCTATCCAGAGTGGTGGGGGCCAAGAAAGAGGAATAAGGAGTGGCACTGTTCCTACCCACTTGACTGTAGGAATGGGTGCTGCTTGCGCTATTAGTGAGAAAGAAATGGCTTATGACTATGCTTGGATGGAAAAGTTGAGTAAAAGACTAATGGACCAAATATTTGGGTCCTTAAGTCATGTAGTCAGAAATGGTGACCCTATGCAGTCCTACCCTGGATGTATCAATCTTTCTTTTGCATTTGTTGAAGGTAAGATAATAAAAATTTAGCAAAGTTCCTTCATAAAAATTTCAGGAGAATCACTCTTGATGGCACTGAAAGATGTGGCATTGTCAAGTGGATCTGCATGCACCTCAGCGTCCTTAGAACCGTCATATGTATTGAGAGCCATTGGAGCAGACGAGGATTTAGCTCACAGTTCAATAAGGTAAAGAACACGTTCATTGATCCCTACAAAGTTGAATTAAAACATTTCAGATTTGGCTTTGGGAGGTTTACCACCATAGAAGAAGTGGACTACACAGCAAAAAAATGTATTAGTCACGTAACACGACTACGAAATATGAGCCCATTGTGGGAAATGGTGCAAGAAGGCATAGATTTAAAGACTATCAAATGGTCCCAGCATTAAATGTACTCACTTTTAAAGTTTAGAGTAATGTAATTTTTCAACAATAAATTTATTTTATCTCAAATTACAAAACAAAGTTACAATCTTCGTAAAAATTGGTGTTTCCGAACGCAGGATCGTGCCGTAAATGGAAATTCACGACGTAATTTGCATTGGTTCGTTGCACCGATATGGCAAAAGGATCCGTTGGGTGAAAAGTGAAGGCTACCAGTCTGCGAGCTGAAGGGTACATATGGCGCGTACCACCGGCAAAAATTTGGAATTTTAGGAACCCTGAATCCCGCCCGTAAAATCTGAAAAATATTTAGTGTCAAATTTTGTAAAGTGTGCATGGGTGGCCAACCAACGGTATAGCCTTTGCTGGAGAAAAAATTTCAAATTTAAACACATTTTAGCTCAGTTTGTAGGATTTCATCCAAAAGCGTGATGCCTATGCAGGGTCCCCCAATACTTATGTTCCGACCTATAAACTCATTTTATTATTAAGTTATAATTACGTTTTTTTTTTCATATATAGATGCAAAGTAGCGCTACAAAATTAAATATATATAACTAAATTAAATATGAATTAAAACAAGTGTTGTTGAGAAATTAATTAATATTTGTTTTCTTAACAAGATTTATAGCATTGACTGGTAAACAACAAGCTAGTCTTAAAGTGATTTATAATACCCATTACTTTTACATTGATCTCCAGAATCGACTATTTTTATTTTTTTGTAGGTGGTAATAGTTATACCAAGAAACGTTTTAATGCTGATCCTGGATATTGGCAACAAAATATCTTAACGACTGCCAAAATATTGGATGTTATAAATTACTTTAAGGGCAGTTTATGGTTTACCAGTCAATACCATAATCTTATTAGGAAATGACATGTTTTAATTCACATTTCAATTTAATTTTTATGCTTTCACAACAAAAAGAACAAGGTAAATTAAGTTTACTTGCATAAATGTTGGCGGATCCAGTATAGAAAAATTACTTGTAATTAAGTAGAAGAACAAATTACTAATGGATGTGTTAAAAAAACAATACGGTTGGCAACACTGTGAACAATTTAAAAATGAATCTGTCAAAAATGTGCAAAAGTTCAAAATAGTTTTTTAACTGTGTCTAAACTTTGAATTAGTGAAATGTGACCACCCTCGGTTTGAATAACCTGTAATGGTAAGTTCTTTGTCATACAATACCTGATGGGATATTCCCCGCAAGTCTTAGGTCTCTCCATTACAGACACCCATTTGTCATCATAACTAAATAAAGACAAGTCTAAATAAGGCGAACTACTATATGATTGGGCACTTATTGGTAATTGAGCTAACAGTCTTTTCGTGGCTTCAGTTTCGCCCCCATACTTTGCACTAACTATGGTTTGTTTGAACCTGAAACCATAAACTAACTTAGAATTATTAACAGGGATTTTCTACCTTTGTTGCAAAATCCTGGCATAAATATTATTAGAAGGGCTGCAAGTAAACTGTGTCTCACTATTCACACTTGCGTTTCTGAAGGAATCACAGAAATTCTCGAACAGATGCAACAACTCCGTCGAAGTATTCTCATAAATAGCCAAAATCTTGCTCTCCTTCATGTTGTAGACCACAAAGAAAGAAGGTTGAGTATTTGCATCTGTACATTTAAGCGTCACCACGTCTTCACTTGCATATTTAATCAACAAATGATTTTCGTCCAGTAGCTGCATTTTCCACAACTTCAAAGAATTAAAACTACTGAAATGATGGAAAAACTTTCTAATTTCTAACGGACTGTTGTCCCGTCGACTTATCCTAACAGCCCGTTTGTACAAAAATGTCAACAGTCTGTGTTTTAAAGAATTTATACTAACATCGCGAAACGCTCGCTCATTTGGATATGCCAAGTCGTAAAAGTACGAATCGTCTTCAAAACAAAATCGACCTATCTTTCGAACGTTTACAAACATTCCGTCCAGGATTTGAAAAATGTGGATTACTTGATGCTGCACTGAGAGCACTGCAAGGATATCTTTATATAGATAGAGACCCTGGTTATGAGAAAGGAAAATCTTGTCAACTTTGAACTGTCTGGTATCACATAATTTGCCTAAATGTAAGTCCACTAAATGTAACGTGTAGTTTTCAAGAGGTGACCGTGGGTTTGGTGTTACAGATTCATTGTTGGTGTAAATCTCATAGAAATGTGGTCTTATCTCTTCAGGTATAAACGCCGCTGACCCTATTATCACATATCTGCCGTCGTCACTAAAAAGGCTACATTCACGATTGAGCTCTTCTGTACCCTGTGTAACATGCACAACATACTTCAGCTAAAATGAAATGTTTTAAGATATGTATGTTTCATTTGAATACTACTACCTTAAAAATTCGATCAAATATTTTACTACTTATTTCGGCCCTCTTGTCACCGCCACAGTTCTCACATTTATTGAACAAGTCCGCTGCTGCTGCGGGGCCTCTGTATGTGTACACTTCTAAGGACGTTTGGTCTGATGAAAAGGCGATGAAGTACTTGCCATCAGGACTAAATTTACGAAGGAAACAAGGAGGTTTTTCCACGTTTATCACAGTGAAATTAGGAAAAATGCTTTGGTAGAACTGTCTAGCGGTGTGAAAATGTGTACCTGGTTTTCTGTATGAAAAGATTTCTCTGTTCTTCAGACGAAGGACTATATTTTGAGGGGCTATTTTCTTGCGTTTGAATATATAGTCCGATTTGCTGATTGTAGACTCTTTAGGCTTCATTTTAGAAATTTGGAGGTTATGTTGATCTTTAAGCTGTTGCAAATCATGTGGATTTGAGGTTGACAATTATTTCTTAATTTTTTTTTATTAATTTTAACCAAAATTTGGATGAGAGCGGCTTTACTACTGAAGGACACCCGTTTTTGAATACAATAATTGACGTAATTTCAAATTGACTTCACCTTATCACCTCGTTTATGTCTAGTTTCAAGGACGTAAAAATATAAGTCCAATAATTGTTTCATAAAACTCAGTTAAAGCAGTAGTTTAAAATTTTACTCAGCATGGCTTTGCGCGGCATAAAAGTTTTAGAATTTGCTGGATTAGCCCCTGCTCCCTTTTGTGGTATGATTTTATTAGACTTTGGGGCCACGGTTTTACGTGTTGACAAGGTAATCAGCTTTTCCAAGTTACTTTTTATTAAGAAATAAGTTATAGACAAGCGCCAACGCGGATCTAGATTGTCTAGCCAATGGCAAACAATCAATTGCTGTAAATCTTAAGCATCCCAAGGGTGTAGAGCTCGTTAAACGCTTAGCAAAAACAAGCGACATTCTAATTGAGCCCTTCCGAGCTGGAGTTATGGAGAAGTTAGGTTTAGGCCCTGAACTACTAACCAAAGATAATCCAAGGCTTATCTACGCCCGTATGACTGGCTATGGACAAACTGGTCCATTTTCAAAGAAAGCTGGTCATGATATTAATTACTTGGCTCTTTCAGGGTTGATGTCACTGTTTGGAAGAAAGAGCGAAAAGCCTATTTTCCCTGTCAATTTTGCTGCAGACTTCGCTGGGGGTGGTTTGATATGTGCATTAGGGATCATTTTAGCACTTTTTGAACGGGAATCTTCCGGTTTGGGGCAAGTTATTGATGCTAACATGGTAGAAGGGGTTAGCTATGTAGGGAGCTGGCTGCGACGTTCTCAAACATTGCCCATTTGGGGCCATGAACGAGGAATGAATCTTATTGATACAGGAGCCCATTTTTATGAAGTGTACGAGACCAAAGATGGCAAATTCGTATCTGTGGGTGCTATCGAATCGCAGTTCTACAAAAAATTACTGGAAGGATTGCAAATAAATGAGGATGATGCTCCTCAATTCACAAATTTTGAAGAATCAAAATTGTTGTTTAAAGAAAAGTTCCTTCAAAAAACACAAAAAGAGTGGTGCCAAATATTCGACAACTTAGACGCATGTGTGGCCCCCGTTTTATCACTAGAAGAAGCTACAACTCATCGTCATAACTTGGAAAGGAGATCTTTTCTGGGCGATGTCCCTAAACCAGCTCCAGTTTTGAGCAGAACACCTGGACAGAGCGGCGCCACACAAGCACCACCTCAAATAGGAGAACACACAAGAATAGTGTTAAATAAATTGGGATATTCAAATAATGATATTGATAAGTTCGTTGGACAAGGGGTAGTTGAGTGTTACAATAAGAGCAAACTGTGATTTTCAAACATCAGATTGTAATTTTTTTTAAAAGTTGTATTGGGCTAAGCGTCTCTTGACTAAATAGTTCTAAAACATCCGAATGTTGTATGAATTTTTCAAGGACTGCTTTAGCAGCTTCCAGATCAAATACTGCATGTTTTAGTCCTAATGAATGTCCGTGGTATAAAACTTCTGGTACTTTTTTCTCCAGTTGCGACAATCTTTTTAAAGTAATAAACTTCAGAAATTCGTAAAACTTGAAAAAATCCATTCCAAAAGACGCCTTCAACATAACTTGACAATGTTGTATAAAGTCTTCCATGTCTTGGCAGTCATCAATTTCCTTCTTAACACATTTAAGATTGTCTTCAATGGCGTTCCACATGTTCATGATATTACATCCATTAACCCAATTATGATTGACTGAAATTGTGTCCTCTAAGTTCCAAACTTGATGGTACCACCCTGATGGTACAAAAATGGCTTCACTTTGTTTCTGAATTAATTCAAAATGCTTTTGATTTTTGTAAATATCGCTGATGTCATAGGGTAAATTATTAAAAGAGTCCCTCAAAAAATTCTCTTCACCAGGTGGAAATAAAATCCATCTTTTTGCTCCACAAACGTTTGCAGACCAGCTAAACGAATTAAAAACGTCGGCATGGAAAGGTGTCCTTAAAACAGTAAATTAGTGTTTAATTATTGAACTGAGTCAGAGTACCAAGTGCCTTTTTCACCCATGTACACAAATCGATAATCATCCTCATTGTTTTCTGTTAAAAACTCGTTTATCCAATCAGAGGCAAAATAAATTGGAACTTGATAAAAATTGTCCTCCTTGAAGGTGTTTTTTAAATGCCAGTCTTTCAAATATTTTGAATTGTTGGTCCCCCAAGTGTTCAAAAACTGACTAAATTTGCAAGTCTCAGTTTTTTGTGAATTGAAGTACTTTTCATTGCACCTGTAAACTGTAACATCACAGTCACCATACTGACTTTGCAGATACTCAAGGTTTGGGGTGTTGTTTTTAGTCAACCATTTGTAGTGCGCTTCCCAATTTGTTGTGACGTCTTTAATAACACACGGAAAATTTGGTAACACAAAAGATGTGAAAAACTCATCGTAAGAAAGATCTTTATTTAAAACAGGCACACTACTGATATAACTACTTTTTGAACTGTTATCACAACATATAATTTCTAAATCCATTGTTGATTTGAGGTTATGATAGTGATATAGCTTTAGCGGTGACGTCACCTGGGGTACAATAATCTTATTAAAACATGGATTTTAATTTTAATGTAACAATTTAGCATTATATTAACCATTAGGATCAAAACAATTCGTGATCAATCAAATTATGCATTAAAATTAATTGTATTATCAGTTTTCTTATGTTCATTTGAAAACATTTTTGTACGGCCGCTATTCTCCCACGTGATTTTAAATTAATCTTTAAAATGTAAATTTAACTTTTAAAACGGTAACTGAGCACTTTGATGAGTTCAGGTTACGCTTCTTTACGTAACGCTAATTAACGATATGGGTTTGTAATAACCATCTTCTCCAACAGATCCCATTAATGACAGCTCTATGGAATTTATATTGCACTCCCCAAACGTATACTCCTTGTACTTTTCCATTATTGTTGTCGCATCAAACGTTTCACTTTTGCCCCAGCGCTTCTTTTTGGGAATATTTCGGTTTTTGCGATATTTTGTATTGATCAGTGTCATATGCAGCTTAACATTTTCTTGATATGTCCTCACAAGCCCTTAAAACATAAAAGTAGGGTTGTATATCTATAATTTTCCTACTACATACCTCTCTCATAAAAATGATCTGAAATGTCATTCACGAATTTCTGTAAGGAATGCTCTTCATCTTCTTTAATGAATTTTGCTTTGGCATAGAGCACGTTCGTTTTTTTGTAATTATTATTCATGCAATCAATACCAGAAATCTGTATTTTTACAGGTCCTAGTTTTTTAATAAGTGGACTAAAAACATAATTAGATTTGAGAGCAAAGACCCCTCATGACTTACTCAAGGATCATTTTTTTATAATCTTGTAGCGTTTTAATGGCTTCAGATTTTTCATGGTCATCTAACAAAGCGAAAACGACGACTGTCAAGTGCAACTTTTGAGGGCTTATAAATATGGATTCTTCCATTCCTTGGATTTTCTCTCCACTGAGTATGTCATCCTATAAAAACCAAAAAGTTACAAAGTTAGATAGAATGATAATTAACTACTTTAAATCTTATAAAGTTTGCAGTGATATCCTCATTGCGTATAGGTATTGATATAAATTGGAGGGCTTGAGTGCTATCTCTAATTGCGCTTAAGACGGAATGGATTTCGTTGCGAGCCTCCGCGATTGTCGCTTCTGTTTCTCCAGTTATAACCAAATTACCACTCTGCGGTATTGCTATAACAGTCTTTGTGTTCGTTTCAAGAGCTTTTAAGTCAAAATCAGGAAACCGAGAAAGTTTATTGTAATAAAACCTGCAATGATAAAAGATGAAAATATGAAGCATCTTGTGGAAGGTATTTACGATGGTAGACTGAAACTGGTGAAAAATTTGCCTTCTTCATTTTTATTAATCTCATATTTAATTTCGGACTCGAGCAGTGGCGCTATAAAAATTAAAATAAACAAATCAATTTAACCTCACTTTTTTTTCTCACCTTCCTGCACAGTTCCTTTGTTCCGTTTCTTAAAGCGACGAACTTCAAAGCATTTGCCGTCGATCCACATTTTAATGGGTTTATTAGAGGCTAAGGCACGCTTCATGGTTTTTAAAACTTTTGAAAATAATTGCCTTTCGAACTTTTGAGATTTATCCCATTATCGCGAATTGCCTTGTTACGTATTAAATAATTTTGAGTGCTCGCGATATTGATATCTGTTTTTGAACATCCATTATTTATATCAGAATGTGCAAACATGATTTTTTATGCTTAATAAACGTTTAATGACTCAATTTTCCGACATTCAGCCAGTGATGCGTCGAACCAAATCGGTTTTGCTTCAATGAGAAGTGTCAGTTGTCAAGACAGGTGATTTGTTGACAATAATGGCAACAATAAAAATACCCGAACAGAAAGTAATTCTTTGTGGTGAATATGGCGTTGGAAAAAGTTCGATTTTTCGGAGATTTGCAAATAATACGTTTGTCACAGCAACGGATAGAAAATCTACCCTGGGACTGGATCATTTTTCGAAAACATACAGGGTTAATGAGAAGGACTTAAAGGTAGTCTTTTAACTTTTTGAAAAACATGTTAACATATAATTTTAGTTGCAATTATGGGATACTGGAGGAATGGAAAGAGTCGCATCTATTACTTCAAGTTATTATAAATTTGCAGAGGCTGCTGTGTTAGTTTTTGCACTTGATAATCCAGCATCTTTCCATATTTTGTCGCAGCATCTTCTCGACATCGTTACTTATGCGGAGAACGCAAAGATCTTTCTATGTGGGAACAAATCAGATCTTCTTAGTGATGTACCTCAAATTACAGACACTGAGATTGAAGCTTTTTGGTAATGGTAACAACCATAAAATTTTATAATAATCAAGTTTTACAGTGAGCAATGTCATAATCTCATCACAGGGACGTACAAAACTTCTTGTAAAACTGGAGAAGGGATTGAGGAGATGTTTAATGACATTGCATATCAACTAGTGCAGTCAAATCGATCAAGACTAGAATTACAATCAATGGAACAACATGGGTTTAAAATTACACCCCCTGAGGAGAACACAGAAGATTCCTGTTTGTGTTAGCTCTAATTTGCTCAGCACAAACTCTAGTCTAGGTTTTTTAAAGTGATGACGACGTCCCATAACTGTGATTATATTTTACAAGAAATCTCATTATGTTAATTGAAGCTCTCATTTGCACTAGAATTAAGTTTTGTATGCTTTCTTGCACTTACGCTTAGTTAACCAGAGAGAGGATTAGGACACAATTAGAATCACTTGTGGTGCCTGAGTTAAGCTACATGAGAATGCCACTTGTTCATTCTAATTAAGTCCTATTCCATCTGTAGTGCCAAAGAAAAAGTCTGACATTTAAAGTGTTTTCTAAAAATAAAAAAAGTCAACAACGAAATAGGATATTTACATTGATACTCCATGATTCTGTAGTGATATTTTATTAAGATGGCACAACAGAAAATGCACACTAGAAGTTTTACACTAGTAAGCGTCCATTATATAAGTTTCTCATAGAGACAACAAACCAAATAAGTGTTCAACAAAAATATCAAAAAACAAGGAACACACCAATAAGGAAATATAGGAAAATCTACTTTCAAGTACCTTTACATATCACCTGGCCTTAGGACCCTTAAGTGCAAAACGCGGAATCTGCAAAAAATCTCCTTTTGAGATCCACCTTCCGCCTTTCGTTTCTCATATAAAAGTTCAAACCTATGCCTATTTAAGTAATATCAGTAGTCTGTTCGTCAAAAATTAAGTACATGAGATTGATCATTTGTACTCTTAGTGAATGGCAAGATTATTAAAATGAAAAGGTCTTGAGCATGCAATCATGTTAAAAAAATTGCAAAGCATCGGTCAAGATTCATATAACAATCGTTGATAGTGTGGGAAGATTTCCCAAGTTGGAATATGAAGCCCAAATTCCAATGCTACTAAAACAGCAAATTCAGCTGCCACAAGTTCCTTCCTGTTTAAACGGAATGTGTTTTCTGTTTTTTCCAGTAGAGTCCTTAGTCCATCTCCTTTAACGTCGTTCAGCTTAGCCGACAATATTAAACTTGCGCCAGCACATAACTTTCTGTTTGGTTTATTAACAAGTCCACGCAATATCAATTTTTCAAAGTACACGTACGCTTGAGCTACAGTCACCAGATCAATGTTACATTCGGTTTTGGCAATTTTTCGCATTTCGCGCTTCAAACTGCAAAAAATATATCAATGCAGGCAAATCACCCCCATTTGATGTTTACCTTCTCAGTTTACTGAGAGTCAGCTGTATATGAGGGAACTTCTCCCTAAACTTATCGTTGATTTCCTTCTTCAAATCAGAAGGTCTCACGTAATCGATCACCGACGTCATATACGACGTGAAAGTCAATAAGGTACGATGTTTTCCGGCGATTAACTCCGGATCGTCCAATAAATTGGGATGATAGACGAAAGTGTTCAGCGACGAATCGTCGTTGCCATCCGGAGGAGGACTCGCTGCCACCACGTGTGAATTTGCTCTAATGTTGGCCTGATCGTACGAAAACGACCTACAATTCAACAATACATAATTAATCAACGATCCTTTTGACACGACTAAATAACTACAGCTCTAGTCCTATAAAGCACGAATTTGTTAGCAAACATGATAAAAACGAACTACGTTTGTTAGTGCAATAGTTAAAAAATCGAAGCAAAAATTTTGTTTACCATTTGTAGTCTGGTTGCCAGGTTAAAACTTTTGTCCTGCAAATTAAATATGAAGTGATGAACAAAGAAAAAATGGTCGAAATGACTGATGAATGTTCAAAGTATTACCGTGCAAAAACGTGATGGGGGCGTTTTGTCACGTTGAATGTCACATGGCCGGTTTCAGTGGGGTCGTCAATTGTGTTTAGTCTCTTCTCTCGAAACTCTTTCACTGGTTTCGTGGGAACCAGTAAATATCCGTAAGAAAACTCCTACAAAATGGCATTAATTAGTATCCTGACTTAAGAGACAGATGTGATACCCACCTGACCATCTAGTCCTTTTTCAATGCCCAACGAATCAAATGGATCTAATCCATCGTTTAAAGAAGAGAGTGGTCGCGTTCCTGACGTCGTTCGTTTTCGACCCGACTCTCTTTTAACATCAGTCCTAAATCTTTGATACATGTTTATTTAAATATCATTTACAAGCGTAACTACATACCTGTTCGTCTTTTTGTAGGGTATGATAGAACATACCATGAATGGTATATATCGAGAAGTTACCATCACAATCCGCTCGTCTTTAAAGCGGTAATTCTTCTTGTTCTCCACAAGCTTAATATCTTTAGAGTTCGATTCAGGAATAGAAGGCGGAGCAGGGCTAGTTTTACATCTTGCTACTGGAGGACCCAAGCTTTCCGAACTGCTACCATAGTGGTGTCGATCGGAGTCGCTACCCACCGAACCCTGATGGGAAATTCTTTTGGCGAAAGGCTGCCTGATTTTACGTTCGGAAACAGATTCGCCAATTCTAAAAAAACAACACCTATGTAGTATCTGAAATTTTTGAAAAAAAAAACAATATTTAAACTTTTAGTGCATCAAATCACTAATTACTTCTATCAACAAATCGGTAATGTAACAAAAACATTTGCTGCAAATATAACATCTCAGGAAAAGATGTAGCTGAAATTGAAAACATGGCCGATAATTTTATGTGAAAAATCATGTGCGAGCATGTTGCCATTGCCAAGATATTGTCAGTAAATAGATAAAGAAAATATTTAGATAAGTTTGACATCAATCATAGAACACAGAGAAATATTCAAAAAGCCAAGATGAAAACTGGATATATGCCTTAAAAAATTTAAGTACATCTGATTGGGTCTAGTAACTTGATAACTGTCAAATTCACATTACATATTATATTTATATATGAAGTAGAAGTTCGACTTTAATTTTTTGTTTATTTTCGTATGGCCGTTTTTAAGTTGCGACACAGTTGCTAAGTACGATCGATTTGGTTAATGTTGCTATGCTGCAAATAAATCCGATAGTTACATATTGATGTGACAGCTATTTACTAAATACAATTGTAATCTAGCATTTATGTCAAACACATCTGTGATCTACTATGCATGTGCAGGCAGTAAAATTGCGAAAATGCATTTCCGGTGCATAATGATTCATTTATCTGATTGTGAGTACTGAACCACAGACTATAATGCAAGTCGTAATAAATTGAACACTTTGTGACTTCTTAGACATGAGAAGTTGGTTGATTGAATTTTGACATGTTTGCTTAGCAGTTTCATTAAATAGAAGTGTTTTTTGAAATATATTTTTTAAAGACAATCCGTGAAATAATTAAAATGTTTCATAACAACTAGAAAATTTCTGAACGTTATATTCTCCAGTAGTTTAATAGATATTGCACTATTTTGATATGATAGTAACACTGTTATCTAAAAAATTTTGGCATTTCATAATAGCCACCAAGCACTCGTCAAATTAATTTTACCCTCAAACTGTCAAAACAGATGTTTTGAAATGACAGTCAGGGCAGGGGCATCAATAGAATTCAAATTCCAAAGCCTGTTTCAACGTCTTTTTTATTCAATCATACGACATTTCCTTATCTTCTGCATCTCAATTACGTTTTAATATGTATTATCCAGTCGGAAATTTGAAAAATGCTGGCGCTAATCTTTACTTTTTTACTTCTTTTAAAAAATTATAAAATATCTCTTAATTTACAAAGGCAACATTGCAAATAAAGATTAAACACAGTAAGTTCTTAATAATTAAAGATCAAGTATTCTCATTGAGCAATCTTGTTTTTTGTTACAATATGCATGATCCAAGGTAATTTTAAGAGATATTAAATAAACAGATTGTTAATTAATCCACTTCTTAAAAGTCAAAGTCAAAGACAAATAGATCAAAAAATTAATGCAACAGAATTTTTAAAATATTTGTCTGGTATTAAGGTTGTCAGCGCTAGTGCGTGTTACACAATTAGTATTTTTGATAAAGCCTGTATATATTAATATTTAGATTTATTTTGTTACTAAGGAAAGTTGCACTTCTTTTCTTAGCATAATAAAATCCGGTTATTAATCCAATACAATATTTCATAGCTATAAAAAAGTGAGACTTAATTTTTTGCAATGTTATACCACCCACGATCAAAAACAAAAAATTTAGTTTGACCTTTCATAAAACATATTTAAATTAATCGACCTTATCACGATTATTTTTGTCTTTAAATCAGTACTTGAGATACTTGTTATTTGGAACAGAGAAACAATTAGGTCAGCGGAAGAATTACCACTGTCCTTGCTTTGTAATTACGATCGGAAAATCTAACTACTTGCCAGACTACAAAAGAACAAATAGTCACTAATTACAATTATGAAGATTATTTAATGTTGAAGTACTACTCGATATGAAGTGTTAAATGGAGCGTTTTCTATCTCGTAAATCAATATCAAATTGATGGAATATTGATTAATAAAATATTTATACGTCTAATAGGTTGAAACGCATAATCCATTGTTTGCTCCGCCTACAAAACGTATATTTACATATTATTATTTGCCAAATTGCAGTTTTTAACTTTGGGCATTTTTTTACAACCGTAAATAACCCTCCACATGTTTGTTTTTGCGTGAAGGTCAGACAACCAGATAACACTATGATCAGCGATTTTGTTCACTTATTAAAAGACGTAAATAGTGATAAGAAAAACAATACGACTAAGCGGGTCATAAATCTAATGTTACCTCTCTCTATTTTTGGGGGTACTCTCCACGAGATTTGTTTTGATTGGAGTAATCACGCTTTCGGAGTCCGAGCTGAGAGAATGTCCATCCAAGTTGTAATGCTTTGATTTCTGTAATTTCTTCTTTGAATTGGTGATCTTATCACGTGAGTGATCTGTATCGCTGAAACAGTCATCGAGACCGTCTGATTCTTCAGCGAGGGGTTCATCGGTTGCTCCTAATAGAGCGGAGTTTTTAATAATGGCCCCATTACGGGGTAATAATGATAATCTGGTGTCTCTGTAACTTCCATCCAGAGATATATTTGACAAAAATGTTATTGCTGCAATGCGTCGTCGCGAACGGTTTCTTTTTAATGAAGTTGCCATTAGATTTTATTGCTATTTTTGTGTATGTGTGCGATTTTTGTGGGGATATATGATTGTATTATGTCACTGAAGATTCATTATTGACATAGTCCTTTTATCACATGTACTTAATGATTTACCGTTTAAAACGCATATATGAAACTCGATACTGTTCAACAAGAATAATATCAGCGACTTGCACATTTTAAATCACAAAATCACACACTTTATATTAAGAAAAGTTCCCACAGTAACACACCAACCTACTGCAAAATATTTACTCGGTTGTGACAGGTGACAGCTGACAAACGTGCCTGCCAAAATAGCGACGCGAAAATTACTAGGATTTGAAAATGATCCGCAAAAATTCTCTTTAAATACTTTCGGATTAGGTTTTATCGAGCTTGTTTACTATAAATAAACACTATAAAGATAACATTCAAAAGCGCGAGATAAGAAAAATTAAAAAACCATTTCTGTCATCACTTTGTCAGTTTTGACAGATACACGTCAGCGCGGTATTAGGTTACTTACAAACTCGCCGATTCACAAATGGTTTTTCCCGTTTTCGTTGTGTAAAGTGAGTCTGTGGTATTGTTAAATCTATATGTATTTCACCCACTAATTTTTAAGTTTTCAGTTTTTGGTTAGAACCTAAATATGCCTCCAAAAGTGACGACCAACCTTCTTAAGCAACTGCGGGCTTTAATGCAGGACTCCCATTATGTTAATGAAAGAATCAACGCATATATTATTCCTTCAAACGATGCCCACAACAGCGAATACCTGGCTAACTGTGATATGTTTAGAGCCTTCATTTCTGGTTTCACTGGATCTGCTGGGACCGCTGTCATCACAGAGAAAGAAGCTCTTTTGTGGACTGATGGGCGCTATTTTCTGCAAGCTTCAGAACAGATGGATTCCAATTGGACTTTGATGAAAGAAGGAATACCTTCCACACCTACTCAAGGAGGTTGGTTGATTAAGAATCTTCCTACAGGCTCCCGTGTTGGAGTTGATCCAAACATGTACACGTATCATATGTGGATGCCTTTACAAAACCAACTGGAAGCAGCTGGACACAAACTGGTGCCAGTTACTAAAAATTTAGTGGAGGTTTTGTGGACTGACAGAGCCCTTCGACCTACAAATCCTGTGCATCCTTTAGGATTAGCTTTCACAGGAAAGACCATTGCTGGAAAGCTCGCTGAAATACGGCAACAAATGAAAGATAAAAAAGCCCAGTTTTTAGTATTAACAGCTTTAGATGAAATCGCGTGGTTGTTGAATTTAAGAGGCTCTGATATAGAATATAATCCAGTCTTTTTTGCATATGTTGTGGTTCATACTGATTCCTTTACTGTTTTTCTAAACCCTAAACAAAGCACAGCTGAAGTGAAACAGCATCTGACTAAAGAAGCGGGGGAGAATTACGTTGTCAAGTCCTATGATGAAATCGTGCCATATTTGAAAGAACATAGCGCCAAAATCGAGGGCTTTGCTTGGTTTTCCGAAAATGCAAGTTACGCCTTGACGAGTCTTATTCCCCATAAGGCCCTTTTAGCTGAAATTACACCAGTTCCTTTGATGAAAGCAGTGAAAAACTCCGTGGAGATCCAAGGCATGCGAAACTCCCATCTGAAAGATGGTGCCGCTCTTTGCTGTTACTTTGCTTGGTTAGAGAAGCATGTCAAAAATGGTAATATAACTGAGATTTCTGGGGCCACAAAACTAGAAGAATTTCGCGCTCAACAAGCCGATTATGTGGGTCTTAGTTTCCCGACCATCAGTTCGGTAGGACCCCATGGTGCCATAATTCACTATCAACCACAACCTTCAACTGATGTACCAATTACCACAGACACCTTATATTTATGTGATTCTGGCGGTCAGTACAAAGATGGTACAACCGATGTGACTCGCACAATGCATTTCGGAACTCCTACCGACTACGAAAAAGAGTGTTTTACAAGGGTTCTTAAAGGCCAGATCAAACTAGCAACCTCGATATTTCCGTCGAAAATCAAAGGAAACTGTCTGGATTCATTCGCGAGAGAGTTTCTATGGGCAGTAGGTTTGGATTACGCGCATGGAACCGGGCATGGAATTGGTTCCTACTTGAATGTTCATGAAGGACCCATGGGTATCTCATGGCGTCCCATCGCCGATGATCCAGGATTGGAGGCTGGAATGTTTCTGTCAAATGAACCGGGATATTATGAAGATGGGCAGTTTGGAATTCGCTTGGAAGATATAGTCCAGATAGTCGAGGCAAAACCACCCCATAACATCAATAACCGGGGTTTCCTCACTTTTGAAACCATTACATTTTGTCCAAAACAAAGAAAGCTGGTCGCTGTAGATCTTCTAGACGATAAAGAACTAGCATATTTTAACACGTATCATCAGCAATGTAGAGATTTACTTGGACCAATTTTGGAGAAACAAGGTCAACTTGAGGCTAAAGAATGGCTGTGGAAAGAAACTGAACCACTTGTGCGTAACAAATAAACAGTATATGCTTTTGTAACGTTTATTGTAAGATGAAAACAGTACATATAATATATTCTTAAATAATAATTCTCTTCGTTTGGTTTTTTGACTTGGAGAGTAGCAACTGTTTCCTATAGTACTTGCTTGAACGATTGACTTGAATTCCATTCTTCCATAGTTAAACTTTTTGCTACTTCCTTAATTGCGTAAAAAAACATTTCGACTATGCCAATATTGTGTACTTTTATAATACAACATTTCGGTTTCGATTTTTTATTTAAGTTCTCGGACTGTTGGTTTAGTTAGTTCTCGCATTTACTTCCTCTTTAATATCTCTTCTGCTATTTCTGTTACTTCCTAACTATTTATCGTTTACTGCTTGTTCCAACTGTATTGTTCTTATTACCTTTATTTTTTGATGTTTAATAATAATTTATATTTCCACACTGTTTCATCCCAGATCCTTTTGTTTTTCTCCAGGTAAATGTGGTTTAACTTTGATTATCCTGTCACAAACATTTTCATTCTGTTTTAGTACTCTCTTGTAGCTTCCTCAGTTGTGCTCTGGAACAGAAGTGGATTAAGAACACTTTCCTGCCTAACACCCTCTGTTCTAAATTTCTCAGCAGCCTATCCTGCCTTACTTGGTCCATGTTTCTTTGTATAAGTTTCATTAGTTTACTGAATAGTCTATTGGTTTTTAGGCTTTCCAATTTCTTCTGTCTACTACTTTCCAGTTTTCTAATTTCCTAAATTTTATCCTTTTTAGGTATGCTACTCCTGCATTGGTTTTTCCACTTTCATTTATTTCTTCAAAAAACAGGAAGTATCCATTATTTTAGCTCCGGCTTCCTTTATTTTAATTTCGGTTATTGCTTTCTGACATTTTCTTTTTCTGTCTCATTCTCCACCTAAATTTTGCAGATCTTCTTTCCAATATTTGTTATTTCTTTAATTTGTACTTTCACACCTAGTTTCAGTTCCCTATATTTCCAAACTGTCGAGTTTCACACGTTCTCAAGTTTTCAAGTTATTTAGTTTTCAACTTGTTGTTCTCAAGTTTTCGTGTCTCTTGGTTTGCTGCTTCAGAAATTTTAATTCTCTCGCTTTTTCTGGTCATTTTGATTCAGCAGACTCTTATGTTTAAGGTTCTTAGGCTCTAGTGTTACATGGTTTTGAATTTCCGGGTTTTTGGTTTTTCATATCTGAAAAAATTCCTATATTCTAGAATGTGACAAATGAAGAATATCTCGAAATTTCAGAACCTATAGAAGTAAAAAATTAATATTTTTAAATATGAAAACTGTAAAAACTGAACATGACAACCAGAGAATTTGAGAGCCGGAGAATACGTCATGTTTGTCATGTGGCAGATTGACGTGTTATATAGATTGAATCTTATCATCGCACCAATTTAGACGATTCAAAACATAATGGTTTTTTAGAAGTGCCATTAATCCAGAAATTACGTAAAGTGTACTTATAAAAAATAAGTTATCAGAATCGATACTGGATATTTTAATTTAAAATGGTACAGTTTATTTGACTAAATACTTTTCTTACTATTTCTCCTTGCTTTCTTATCATCCTTCAAAAATTTCCTCTTGGAGTCGGAACTACTTTTCTTTCCTTTTATCGTTGTTGCAGTCTCAGTCGCCATTGCTTCCAAAACACGTTTTTCTTCATTCTTCATTTTAAGTTCCAAAACGAAAAAAATGCAGATAAGAAGAGTCTCGTAAAACTCAAAAAAAGTCAAGGGATAGTCGATATTAACGATCAAATTTTCTTCCACTATCAAAGTACAAGCGGTGGTTAAACAACGAACTACATTTTTTGGTCCCAAGTGACCAAAATCAGCCAGGCTCGTGTAACAAGGAAGGTCCATTTCGGATAGGCACCGATTTGGTGTAGCTAAACACTTATAAATTTATTGTTAGAAAAAAATCTGAAATCTTACTTTTCGCAAAAGCCACATATTGATCAATCGGTACTAAATTGAATCCACAGCTCGATTCACCGCTTTTGAAAAATAATTTTGAATAACACGATATGACTACATCATCTTTCTTTGTACAAACTTTCTTTAGAAAAGAACATGCTGTACGTGGTTCTCCCATTTTTTGATAAAAAGAGTAAACAGTCGTGATGGGTGCCAAATCCAAATATGTCAACACGAGAGAATCTATGTTTATTCGTTAGATTATATTCCCCACATTGTTTGTACTTACTTCTGGGAGCCGCTGGTTTGACAAAAATGATCTCTTTGAAAAACCTATGAATAATGGTAGCCGAAACTCCTTGTTGTGTCGCATCATCTACTTCTTCTAAAGAACAATTATACAGCGCAACCCCTATAAGTGACATTAAAAATTGCCAAAAATATATATGTTCAAAGGGACTGTGGAGTGTGTCGAGACAACTTTTCGGATTGGAGGCTAAAATATCATCCGTCTCTGCTAGCGAAATTCCGCGTTTCCAAATCTCTTTGTCTTTGTAAAACTGCCAGAGAAACAATCGAATCATCACTGGTTCGTAAGGGAGAATGGTTTTCGCAGCCACGCTAGCGTATTCTTGGTATACGTGTTTTAATTGTGGCAGATACTGAATTATGACATTTCTGATACACCTCTTTTCAAAAGACTTGACCATTTTTAGCTTCTTTAAACTGACTCCTTCTAGCTGGGAGAGAACTTGTTTTACGTAGTATCCTACACTGACATATTCAGGGGCGGAAAAAATTGGTACCTCCATGAGTTTAGGACGTAGATTACGAACACATCCGCTTGAAGATACCGGTGTTTCCATTTGTATCATTTTATCGTACTCAAATAGCCAACGTCTTTCAAGTATTTGACCATTTCCACAAATTAAATAGCCGGGGCCGTGTTTAAAGTCTTGATCCCAAGTTCCTTTTAATTTCATCCCTGTAGCATCACCGAAGTGCATAATTCCTTCCCCTGATCTTTTTCCACATCTCCAAGAGCCTTTGTAGGTGTTTTGAATTGGAAAAGCGAACTCGTTGTTGAAAAAAGTGTTCCAGATGTATTCACCTTCTCCATGCATAGCACCTTGTTTCCATTTACCTTTATAAAACTGAGAAAAAAATGCTAGGAAAAAGAATCAAAATCTTACGTCGTTGTTTTCCCAAATCATTGTTCCTTTGCCGTGGTACATTCCTTGGCGCCACATTCCACGATATTTAGCTCCGTTTTTGTAATTGCGTAATCCGAAACCATCCTTTAAGTCGTTAGCCCAACTGCCTTCATACCAGTCACCAGGTTCGTACAAAAACCAACCCTGACCTGAATGAAATTAGCGTATGATAGGAAAAGTGGATAATCAACCATGCTTTTGGCCATTCTTCCATTCACCACTGTAGAACGCGGGGGTTGAGACTAGGTTGTAAAAGCCTTTCCCGTGGAACAAACCTCCATTGAAATCTCCTTCATAATGGCTCAGATCGGGGAGGGTCATCCAACCTTTGCCGTCAGGGAAGCCATCTTTGAAATTGCCCTAAAAAGTTCATATTTATTTTTCTTTAGTAGTGCAATTGGTTTCAAGCTGGGAAGATAGAATCAGAAAAAAAAAACAATAATTACCAAAAATCTCAAAAAATTATCGTGTGTAACACAATATAATTATCAAAATGTGTGTAATCAGAAAAAAAATCTTGTTTTGCACAATAATCTTCGTTTTTTTTTTATATATAAAATTTATATTTAGCATCTGCCAACGATAATAATTTTGATTTCATAACCTGTTGAATTGACTGTTTTATAAGTTTAGGTTGTTCGTACTTTTGACATTTTGACTTTTATATGCATCTTTAGAAAAATTATTATTAATTGCACAGATGAAAAAAATGTCATGTGATTAAATAAACCAAGTTCATGATAGGATAACTGCCAAGGAGTTTTTACATTTACTTCACTAAAACTATTTGAAAAATTTGTTCGTCAGGACAGAAATATTCATATTGTGTGTTGTCTCAGAAGGTATTTGAGAGTATCTAAATATATGTCTTTTAAAATCGGCTTATTTTTTGTGTTAAAAATATAATCATAACTTCTTAAAAGACTTTTAAATAGTAATTATTTGAAGGTGCCTAGATTTAAAACTTTATGAACCTGTCTCAAATTTCAATTATGGCCTAAGTAATATAAGACTTTGTTAAGTCCATAGAATCTATTTATGTACAAATTGCATACAACGTTTTACGTTTAATTGCCCTCAAGCCGTATTATTTTAACATTGTGAACTAGTCCATAATACACCACGTAATGGACACCTTATAATTTATAATTGCGTTAATGTTACAAGTTCGTACATAAAGAGCATCAAACGTATTTTTTATCAGTTTGAATTATAGTCATATATAAATAACTAACATCAAAATGATGAATTTTCTTGATTGTGAAAATGTTGGGAAGACTGCTGGTAACAAAAATTTAAACTAAAATTATTTTCTGTGTTGTGACTACCTCATAAATAGTGCCATCACTCCATGTATAGCGTCCTTTTCCATTCATAATCCTATTTGCTATAGTCCCTTCATAAACGCATCCGTTGGTGAAAATAATTTTCACTTGTCGTTTTTCTTCCATCCCAATGTCTTTCAACGAACTCTCTGTGGACGTTTTCTACACAAAAATAGAAATAAACTAAAAATTAAACATACAGAGTCCTTCTCCGGGGATTCTTGGATAATTTCTAAATTAGAAGCATTCTGATTTTTTCGCGATTCACTTTTCTCCACTCGCGAACTGCTTCGTTTTGTCAATGTTACTTTAGATCCAGAAGCAGAAGATATCTCTGAATGAACCAAATCCCCCGGTTTTAGATCTTTATAATCTTTGACAGTATGCTCAGACATGACCTCCGCAGGTGGTTTTTCATCCAAATCAACAATAATCATATCTGTGATAACATACTGTACGATCTGATTGAAGAAATTGGTGACGACGTCCTGCATGGTCTCGATGTGAGGAAAGTGCCCTTGGACACTTTCTTCATGGCTTTTGAAGCTTGTATTCGACTTGATCTTATTCAATACAGTTGACATCTTTCTGACAGGAAACTTTGTGACTAATCCCAATCGTGAAGTAAGCGTTGCACCAGATTAACAACGCCTAGGAATGTGCTAGTATTAATACCTTTAAATTTTGGCAAAGTGTCAAGGCGGCCGGCTAATATTAGAATGGCTAGCCGCGATGAGATCGCTGGCCGCAGTTCTCCGAACGCGTTCTCTTCGGCGATGTGCTTCGGGAACCTGGAAGGTTTCCCTTGGTGAGGAGGAGCGCAACCACCATGAATGTAAGTACTTCTTCTACGATCATCACACTAACACAGTTTCCTTTTTTGGCACAAGAATCATTTCTATCAGGGCATGTTGTGGTGTGAGTAAATCGGTAAATATTTATGCGCTCTAACAATTCGTTCTATTTCGTTAGGTTGCAACACCAGGAAGTCATTATTTTCGATAACCGGCTTTCATAAAACCTAAAAATACATAGGATTGATAATGTCTAATTATATCGAGTTGACGACGAGTTTTACGCTCGTTACTGTCACATTGAGTATTCGGCGAGGGTCAAAATAAACAAAGCGAAGAGCTTATAAACCTTAATCAAATAAATAATTTATAAAAAGATAACACCTAAAATTTTTGTATTCTCTACTTGATAATAATATTGACCGAGTTTAATAGTTGAAAACTTCCTCTTTGTTCATTTTCATACATTTTATCTCCTTGGTCGTAAAACTTACTTCCTTGAGTTTAAAATTCTTATTATAGGTTCTCTGGTGTTGCGCTGGGTAGTAGCACCAAATGGGTTTCCGGGTCGTCCCGAATGGAATTAACGCACATCGCGTTTGATACGTAAATAAAATTACGTCCACGCATTATTTTTAGATGTCGACCTACGATTTTCCCTCTAAAATAACTTATTTTTTCAAAAAATATTTATTGTGATTATAATATAAAATACAAATGATATGAAATAAATAAAACTAATGACATCTTAATCATTACACTTTTCAGAATAAAAACGATAACAAGTGGAGGCCGATGGCCATTTCCAACCCATCCACGCGCCTAAGACTCGCCAGAAACATGCCACAGTGGGTGGTAAGTATACGAGAAATAAAATTGATATTGTTTTAAAGCTTACAAAAAAACATAATTACTACAAGCTTATCATTAACAGTACAGTGTCCTTTTTTTAAACTAATCAATTTTTTGGTTTGCGTAATTACGTAATAATCAGTTCGAAAAGTAAGTCTCGACTAAATCTAAGAGTTCAAAACTGAATACCTGATATATACATACATAAAACTAATAGTAATGTTTAAGGCTTACACTATAACTGCAAATAAATATACGGAGGCCAACGAAATGTTTCTTGATAAATTGTGCATAAATATTCGAGGACGTCGCGGTGTCCTAGTACAACAAAATCTATCTATTACATAAAATATTGCAATATCATTTTGATTTGATTGGTGTTACAAGCTATGAGACTTCTTCAGGAACAGAGGAAAAAATCCTCATTAACAGACAATTGTATAATACAATTACGTTAAACAATACTTTCGGTATACAGTGTAAAATAAAAAAAGTTCATGGTGCCCGTTTTGATATCAAAATTCGAAATATAAAAGTTTAAGGCTCAGTTGTCACTACCGTTATCTGAAGCGGATTCTTCATCTTCCTTCGTTTCTTTGGGCTCCTCTTCAATAAATTCCGTTTCATCTTTATTGCTTGTTTTGTCGTCTTGATTGTCCGATTTTTGTTCGCCTTTCTCATCGTCCGACTCAACGGGTTCCCTTTTCATTTTTACGTTTACAGGCTTTTCTTCGTTTTTTATGTATCTGTTTCTTCCAAAAACCTTATATTTATAGCCAATATCGTCTCGTAAGTGCAGTTTTCTATGCAACTGCATGTACGATTGTGTTGAGAATTCTCTGTTGCAAATATCACATTTGGCATTTTTCATTCCTTTTATAAAGTACTTTTTCTTGCTTTTCTGGTTATGTTTCCGGACTTTATGTCTGAGTAAGCCGGAGGGACTATTGAACTGTCTATGGCAAATGTCACAAACTAAATCAGTCGGTTCTGGTTTTATAGTTTCTTGTTCAGTCGCGCCTTGTCGTTCCACACGAGGCTCATTTTTGAAATCATTTAAAGTCAATGAAGTCTCCAAAGGATCAGATTCGCCTTTATGATATTTCATGCATGCTTCATATTCAGCTCGAATGATGAACTGATTGCAACAGTAATCACACTTGAAGGGGAATTTCCCCATATGAAAATTTTTGATGTGATGTTTAAGCGCTACTCTAGATGAAAACTGCTTCTGACAGGTCTCACAGGTGAAATCCAACGACGGAAATAGCTGTGGGGAAAGAAAATGTTCACCAGAATTACTAAAATCCATTTTGTCATCAGATTGCTTGGGTAAAATAGGAACGTAATTTCCAAAAGAACTCGATTTCGCCTCAGAGTGTTTACCGTTGGGAGCGCCGTTTGACCGCGACGCTATTTTCATTGCTGAGATGACATCCTCCCAATCATTCACTCCATTTTCACCTTGACTTTCATCATCCTCTGACATGCATTCATCACCCAGCCCAAAGTCAGTGGGGTCAATTTCTACACTAAGTTCTTCACTTTTACTCTCAGTGAGAAGCTGATTGACGTTAACATTTTTTGAGGATTCTGGAGTTGAAGAAACGTATTTTTGAAATGTGTTGTTGATATTTAGAAAGACATTCTGATTTGTGTCTTTACTGTTTTTGTTTTCTGGGCTAATGGGATTGAGAGGGGGTGTCGGCACGACGTTGAGGAACACGTTTTGGTAGCTATTCTGATTTTGTGGGCCCACTACAATTTTGATATATTTTTGGTTAGGTAGCATCATATATGCATTGGATTGATTCGCATCGGTTTTCGAGTTGGGCTCTGAATCGGATTTGTTCTTCGTTAATAGGGCCACGTAACTTTTTAACATTGTCGCTGATTGGACGCATTGCTTTTTGAAAGTATATGCAATATTCAAGCGCTTTATACAAGGATGACATAGGAGCGGTTTAAAAACCTTCCATTCCTGAAAATAAATTCAATAAAAGTACATTTTTACTGAGGGACGACCAAAAATAAACATACCACTTCAGATACACAATGCTGAAGTTTACTCATTAAAGTTTCACTTGGTTCATTTTCTATGTGTTCTAAATCGATGAGATTCTTATCGTATTTGAGGCAAACACGGCAAAAGTTCGGTAAGGTGTACATCGTCATGTAAAACTAAACATAAATATCAATAAAAAGCTCAATAAAGTTCAAACAGTCTGTCAAAGCTTTGTCAACCACGGCGCCATGTTGCGAAAACAAACTAGGGAGATCAGGATCGCCAATTGAGCGCCACTAAACACCCGAGGTTTTGAATTTGTTCCTAATTTGAATTATTACGCGCTTATTTTTAGATGCTCTCCAAATAATGCACAGTATTATTGTTTCCGGTAGTATAAAAGTGGGTCAGGGGCGCCGCCCCCACCAGTTCCTTTAGAAGAGAAACCCCGAACACAATTTTCAAAAAACCAAGAACCCGACTACGAAGTTATAGAATTTGGACAACAGTACTCCAACGCGCCCCCGTTACCAATTAAAAATGGTAAGAAAATAAATTAATATGCTTTCCAAATTATTGTGATCACTTTTTCCGTAATAGATTTAAAAAAAACAGATGGCAGACATTGCCAGTTGTGTGGCTCTTCAAATCCCTCAGTTCGATGTGATCACTGTCTACAAATCTTCTGTCTTTCATGCGACGATATGTACCACCGTCACCCCAAACGACAAAGTCATATCCGACGTGTAAGTAGAATTTTTTTTTTTGAAAATTTTTAATTAGTTCTGAAAAAAGCAAGTTTATAACAAAACGTCGACTTATTTTTTTTTTTTTTGTTTATACTTATAAATCTGTTTCTTATTCTTCTACAGTATTTCGAAGTCTTTCTAAATTCTAAAGTCTTTCTTAATTTCAAATAAGTATATTCAAATCAGCGTCAAAAATCAGATTAATATTCCATTTAAATACTAATATCCTAATATCTAATTTACAATCTAGGCTATGGAAGTTCGCCCTCCCTTGCCCCCAAAAGGAGAAACCCACTCAGCCCCTGTGCCGCCCCCTCGTCGCCACCGCCGCGCAGGTTCCATCGGCCCGTCTCCCTGCCCCAGTCCTACTCCTACAAGGCATAACCAGGTAGGAATGCACTCTTGTTGCCCTAGCTAATTGTATCTTTTATCAATAAATAAACTATTTTATTAAATCGAAGCCTTATATTGTGTAAATATCTAATGGCGCTCGCTTCAACCTTCTCCCTTCTAATTACCTCAGCTTAAGAGCTTAAAGGACAAATCAGAAACGTGGAGCGATAATTGAGACGTGTTTTTAGGGGGTGCCTACCCTTCCCAGGAAGGACAACAGCTTCTCTTTCAGAGAAAAAATGAATAATTTGAAACGTATGGTAGGGTCACGACCTCTGCCTCCAGTTCCAACGTCGCCTACGCATTGTAAGTACCATAAACTAGTCGAATTGTACGACCGTCTTGTGATTTTGTAGCTTCTCGACAAGTATCAGCAAGTCCACCTGGATTAGATAGGTACAATCGAGGATTTGAAGTGCCAAGTCCAAGTCCTTCGCTACAACAAAGGTATCGACAGCACCAGTTGGCGATGCGTGGAACCACTCCTAATTTGTCTAGTCCTGGTTCTGACTTTGATAAGGTACTTATTAAGAGATAACATTATAATACTGATAGTATGTTTTTAGCCTCCGAGTCGAGACAGTGGTTACCCCGACTGGGACAACGAACAATGGACCTCCCGATTTCGGTCTGGGAGTATTTCTGGATCTGAAAATGGTGCTCGTTTGCGAAAATTAAGTAATACGTCGTGTCCACCTCCCAGGAGCCTTCCCCACAGTGCATCAGTTTTTGATTTAAATAATACAGTGCCTCATCATCATCATCACCATGGGTTCATGCCAATACAACAAGTAAGGCACGTACTACCAAAAAAACATTTTGTATTGATGATTTTTAGGCACAGTCCATGGCTCAACTGAATTGTCCTACGTGTTATCAAGGACAGTGGATGGATTGCGCGATGTGCGATCAGAGAACTGGTAGCAACTTGAGTTTGAATATGGCTCCAACTCCATATCCGATGAACCCCATGTGGATGGGTACTTGGCACGGTGCTCCTCCGAATGCTATGTACCCTTACCCGGTACCAATGGGACACGTACATCATCACTCACGGCCTCCATCACCGACCCACAGTATCAAGTCGCGAAAGTCATCCCTGAGCAAAAAGAGTCGCAGGAAGTTCCGAGAAGCCGAAGAAACAGATGACGAAGACGACATGGAAGACAGAAGATCGATTTTCAGTCATAATGATCGTACCGAAAGAAAATCTCTTGGGGGCAGATATCCGGAAAGACAACGAGCTAGTCTTCGCGATACTACTTCAGCTCCAAGAGATGTAGCAAGAAGAAACACAATTGATAGAATGGAAAGAGTGTCGAATGTACGAAGTCGACACAGTGTGCGTCAATCCTCTAGTGAGACTGACGATGAGCACTCAGAAAGTCAGAAAGAAAACGAAATTCTTGATGTACCCGAAGAGGAACAAGATAGTGTTAAAGTTCTTGCAGAAGTACCAAATTTAAGCTGGGAGTGCGAGCACTGTACGTTTGTCAATGAAGCCGGCACTAAAGTGTGCATGATCTGCTGCAAGACTGCGACAATCAACACAAAATTGGTCCAAAACGAAGAAGTCGTACTGCCGAAGAATGTGCCCAAAGCTAAGCAGAATCAGGAGAGCAAAGTACAAACGAGTCGATCGAGCGATGACTTTAGCAAAGATTACAGCGAAACAGAATCTCTGTTGAACAAACTCGGCAAACTAAAAACAAGTGAACCCCTTAAAGAACTACCCGAAACGAAGAAAGGTAGGAGTAGAAAAATTTCCTTTTGGCCGGGCACAAAATTCTCAACTTTGACAAATAAACAAAACTAGACCGAATATCCCTTGTGTTGTTTTTAGCCCTTAGTTTCTGCGTGCATTAATTAATCTACTAAAAATTTCCTGTGATTGCGTGATTTAGTAACACTTTTCCTGTTGTTACAGGAAAAGCCGACGCGTCTCCTAGTGCAAGTGAAATGGATGACAAAGCTCCGATTGTAGAAAGTGCTAGTGCGGTTAAAACGATGAGTGTCGGTACTACTGACGATAGTGCTAAAAGTGACAAAGTGACAACGGGGACGTCGCCACCTCCTCAAAACATGTCTACACAAGTACCTAGAATGGTTAACAGTTCGTTGGTTTGGTAGTACCGGACTCACGAACTGTAGGAATATTTAACATAGTAATGGATTATTATTTTCAGACTTATGAAGATGTCGCCCAAATTACAGACGTACCAAAATCTCCTAGAGGTCGTCCTACTAGTCGGAACAATCGCCGAAGAGACCTGCGACGGTCAAATTCTCTGCACATGAGTTCGCAAAGACGTGGCTCCGAATGGTCGTTGCATAGATCTTCTAGTCGCCAGTCATTCACTACAGATTCACAGGTTTTAATCAAACACCAATTTAGTCTCGCTCTTACACCACTAATTTTATTTAGAGCTTGCCAGGTAGTAGGGAACAGAGTCCTCTGCCCTACGATTACGGTGACGACAACATAGATCGTCTCTTTGCTAGGGACAGAAGACCTACAGCAAACCGATCTTATTGCAGCATCATGGATCTACGAAAACCAGAATTATACAGAAACGAGCCAACATTTTACAGGGTGCTTTTTGCAATATAAGGCTTTGATTTTTTTAAGTTGTTTTGTTTAGAATTAACCCCCCTTTTAGTACTGGGGCTCTGATACTAATTTCTTCTTTTTCAGAACGAGTACCCAAGTCACCGAGCTAGAGCAGAATCTTTGGACTTCACAGAAAACGGTTTCCATAGTTTCAAATCGCAAGGAATGGAACTTGTAAAACTCTTACGAGAAGCCGAGCAATATAAGTACACGGCTGATGAAGTCCAAGCAGCCCTGACTCATTGCAAAGAAATGAACCCTATTGATTGGTTGCGTCAAAATTGGGACGCTACCATCGCTAGTGTTCAAACTCTTGCTACTCAAATGGGCCGCGAGGGACCGATGAATATTGTGGGTACGGTTTCCGAGGAAGAAGCCAGGGCTGCTTTGAGACTTCACAAAGGCAATTTGTGGCCAGCCGTGACAGAGTGTGTCGAACAAAGGCAAAAAAAGGTAAAATCAAAATGTTAGGAATTTCCAAATTTCTAATTTTGAGAGTTAGTATGCAGAATTAGCTTCGAGAGGAGAATTTAGCCGCGAAGATATTTTAACCGTACTCACGGCTCATCATGGTGACTTGGAAGCTGCGTTTAATGAGTTAAGCAAAACTCAATTAAAGCCTTTTTTAATGAGGATTTGGGGGCCTCCGGTGGGAACGGAAAACGAAGCAGGTAATCAAGGGGCGACACTGGAAAAAATAAGGGGCGAAGGTAAGTCAAATTTAACACTCACCCTTTCTAATTTAAAATTTATAGATGTTGAAGTTGAAAGGAATGATAAGGAAATGGCAAAAGCGGTAAGTCCCATTGATACTATTAAAACGCCCCAAAGTAAAAGTGTCGAAAGTATTGAAGAGGAGTTAAAAAAAACTCAAAATTTTGAAACCATTGAAACCATCGAATCTGAAGTTTTAAAAAACTTACAAGACATAAACAACTTTAGTGATAGTTTAGAAGTTAGTGAAGTAACAGAGAAACCCGTCAAAACTAAAGTATACGTAGAAAAAAGTAGTACTGTCATTCAAGTGCTTGATCATAACTATGAAGTTCCTGAGGCTGAACGCAACGAAGCGAAAGTAGAATCAGATTTCAGTGACACAGAAAGCAGCGACGAAGGAAACAAAGCTGAGGATTTTGTTGATGCTGTCAGCGATATTCCAAACCATTCGATTGAGTTGCCTCGTTTGAAACGGAAAAGCGTGAGTACTTTGAATATAACACTGAGCAGTACGAGTGAACCAACAGAGAAATCTGAAGCTGACAAAGCTATTCCGTTAGTTAAATGCAACACGGAAATAAAAATGATACAACCTTCTACTTCAAAGAGTTCAAGTGATGTTCTTATGGAAAGTACCGCTGCTATAAAGTTGCAAAGTGGTTCTCCAAAAAACGCTAATATGGGGGCTTCTCAGACACCAGAAAATAAAAACCAACAAGAACTGGAAGAAAGTAATCTGGAGGCCTCCAGTAAGAATATTCAAGTTGCTGATCATTCTGTAGCAACGGATAAAGAACAAAATATTAAAATTGAAGAAAACGAGGTCCAAGAAGATACTTTTTTCTTGGCAGTTTCTCACCCGAGGCCAAATACATCTCTGATAGATAGCGGAGTTGATGATCGACAAGAAGTCGCAACAGATCAAAAGTTACTAAATGATACCCTATTGGTTCAAAATAAAGCTGTGGAAGCCAATTTGGATAGATCTAAAAGTCCGTTTGATGAATCTAAAGGAAATTCTGCACCAGAAGATGATAGAGCCGAGACGGAGCATCACTTGGCTACCGATGCGGAAGAAAATAACATTGAACCGGCTGCTGGAACTGGAGAAAATGAAACTCAACATCTTCTAGAAGTTGTAGGAGAGGAATCACAAAAAGAGCTTGTGAATTCTTCAAACGAAGTATGGGCGCTTGAGTCAAAGCAAACACGAAGACTGCCTTTGAAAGTATCTACAAATCAGGATAATGAAGATAACAAAAATGAAAATATAGCTTTGAAACATCAACAAGGATTTGAGTCAGCAAAAATAAAAAAAGTAACTGAACATCTTCCGGAAATTACTGGAACGGAATTACAAAAAGAGGTTATGATTTCTTTAAATGAAGTAAGCGCACCTGGATCACAACAAACTTCAGAAATGAATTTGACTGATTCTACAAAACAAAAAAACAAGAAGGAAAATGTAGGTTCAAAACATCAACAAGGATTTGATTCAGGAACAGCAGAAAACGAAAGAGAACATCTACCGGAAGTCACTGTAGATGAATCACAAAAAGAACTTGTGAGTTCTACAAACGAAGTAAGAGCACCTGAGTCAAACCAAAGTCCAGAAGTACTTTTAGCTTCTACAAATAAAAAAAATAAGAAAGAAAATTTAGATCCCAAACATCAACAAAGATTTGATTCAGAAGCTTCCAGGGATGTAACAGAAGCTTTTATTACAGATGAGCCCACTTCTGCTTCTAATTTGGAATTCCTAACAGATGCTAATGTTCAAACTACAACAGCGCATCCACAGATTACAGAAAAAAAAAGTACCTCTGTTGATAATTCTTTAATTTCAGAGCAAAAAGAAAGCTCCCAGCTTATTGCAAAAATCGCTGACGAGTTGTTACTGTCTGGAATAGACAAAAGTTCAAACAAAATAAATTTATCTGTTAAGACTACGAAAGAACAAAAGGTTGGAAATCTCACAGAAAATGAGTCAAAACTTCATTCTAAACAAGAACCAAAAACTGAACAAAAACTAGAAGAAAAAATGGATCTTGTCGAAAGTAAACCTCCACTAACCAAGAAACAAAAAAAATCAATAAAACGCTCAAAGCGTCGAGCCCAAAGAAAAGCGGCTCGTCGAAGCTCCTCCAGTACAACTACAGAATCTAGCAGCGAAAAGCCTTCCACAGAAACAGATGGGGAAACAAACCAAAAAGAAACAGTTAGTGTAAAAAATGCAAACACTATTAATATCAATGAAGCAACAACCTCTTCAATTCAGCCTGAAAACATTGAAAACATTGAAAACCTTCCAAAAATTTCAACAACAATACAAATAGCGCAAAATAAACAATCTCTACTTCCGATTCCGCCAAAAAGGCCGTCCCGAATTCCAATTTCACGTCAAAGATCTATTTCGAAAAGTGAACCTAAATCACCAGATGTTCAAAGCGTTAGTAAAATACCCATCAAAACTGGTAGCCAAATTCCGGTTGTTAAAAATAAACAAAGCGATATTAAACATGATGAGGGGGCGGATAGTGGCGCCAACAAAGATGCGGTCAATGAATCCAATCATACTAAAAAAGATAATGAAGAAAAAATCATCACATCGAAGGAATATGATGAGATTGTTGTTACAAAAGAAAAGTCGCCTCGTCCCGTGATACAAACCCGAAAATCGGAAGAAATTGCTCAGGAAATGAAACAAAGCGTTCAGACTGTTAAAGAAATGAATCGTCAGTTAAGTAGTAGTCCAAAGAAAAGTTTAAGCTCGTTTAGGAATAGTTCCGTTGAATCGACGACAAGTTCCAAACAGCTTTCTTACACTAAATCTTTAGATAACGACAGCGACTCTTCTGTTTCTGATAGTAACGTTGAAGAATTATTAGATCCAAGTACCGATGAAGATAGCTATGAAGACTTTGAGGAGTATGATGAGGTAGAAGAATCAGACACTGAGGACTACAACGAGTTTGATAAAAAAAACTCTGAGATGGTTAATGCCCTGAACATCAATTTGTCAAAAATTAGCGCAAAAGTTGATCAGTTGACCACTAGTTTAAAAGACCAAAAAACAAATGAATATTTTGACGAAGTGTGTAATTCAGAAGAGTATACGGAAGAAGAAGAGGAAGAAGTAGAAGAAGAAGAAAGTAGTGAGGAAGTGGATGAGCTAGAAGACAATAAAATTGATATTAACATAGAAGTTAAACAACCTAGTGAATTAGAAATCATGGAGGTAAGATTCTATTTGGAGTAGTTTTTAAAATTCATTTTAGACTTGATTGTTTATATTTTATTGCTTTATATTAAATCTTTATAGAGACAAGCAAGGCGGTTTTTGGCTGAAGGTCAAGTTGAAAATTACCAACAAGCAGAATTGGCCGTCAGTTTAATGGCGTTAAAATTTTCATCAGAACAAGCCCTCGAAGCTGTAAAAGATTGTGCAACTCTTGATGCAGCAATAGCATATTTGCAACAAGATTGCGAGCTGTGTGCAGGAAAATATCCTATGAATCAAGTGCTTTTCTTGCTCTTTGACGACCTTAAATTAATAGTTTTTTTACAGATTGTATCAATGCTAAAGTGTACCCATAGGTGCTGTCAGGAGTGTGCCAAAAACTATTTTACTGTTCAAGTCACTGACAGATCTATTATGGATTGCACGTGTCCTTTTTGCAAACAACCGGAGTTAACGAATACTTCAGAAGCTTCAGAAGACGATGTTTCTGACTATTTTGCGAATTTGGATATTTTGTTGAAAGGTATTTTGGATGCGACTGTACATGAACTCTTCCAAAGAAAGCTACGAGACCGGACGTTAATGCAAGACCCTAATTTCAAGTGGTGTGTAAAAGCAAGTATTTCTTTCTACTGTTAAAATGTCTTTAATAAAAAGTCGTTTTTGCAGTGTTCGTCGGGTTTCATTGCAAATCCGCGTCAAAGACGACTGATATGTCCAGATTGCAAAGCAATGACTTGTGCAAACTGTGGAAGAGCTGTGAGTTCCTGTTTATCATTGTTTTTGCAAAATGTTTTATGTCGAATTTTCAGTGGGAGAAACAACATGAAGGCATAAGTTGTGAAAAGTTTGCTGAATGGAAAGATGCAAACGATCCAGAAAATCAAGCCAGTGCTGTGGCTAAGCATTTAGCAGAAAATGGTATAGACTGTCCTAAATGTAAATTCAAATATTCTCTAGCACGAGGAGGCTGTATGCATTTCACTTGTACTCAGTGTAAGCACGAGTTCTGTTACGGCTGTGGTAAGCCTTTCATGATGGGGGCTAAATGTGGAGTAAGCATGTATTGCGCTAAATTGGGCCTACATGCTCATCATCCCAGGAATTGCCTTTTTTACTTAAGGGACAAGGAACCTGGAGAACTGCAGAAATTATTAAAGGTAAGAATGCGTTCACCGTAAATAACTGTAAAAAATACTTATTTAGCGGAAAACAATCAGCAGTTTTTAAAAATGCTGTTGCATAATAAAAATATGTCATTATTACAAATGAATTTTTAAATCATATCTACTTAAAAATTCTGTTTCTAATTCTATTTCATTTGAAAATAATTGATTTTTGAACATTTTTACAGATTTTTATGTAAATCATTCTATTTTATCATACTATTTATACATTGATTTGATTTTGTTTAGAGAGTTTAATAAGAGTTTAATAAGAGTTTAATTCTAACTTGGAATAATATAAAAATCTCTCCTTCAATATACTAGGAAATGAAATGATTATTGTACACAATTTGTATATAATTATACAAAATAAATAAAACGTAAAAAAAGTTGATTCAAAAAAAACGTTAATTCAAATGTCACATGAGATTTAATTATTCATTATATTTATTTACAGTTTAAATGATTGTAAGCTTAACAAATTTATAATAAAGTGAAACATTTCAAAATGAAACAAGAAATACACCAACAAAAATGAATAAACAATAGAAACCAAAAAAATCGTTGATGCTAATATCTTATAATATTGAATTGTACTATACATACTTTATGCACAGTTTGACGAATGAAGGTATATTCATCACAAAAAAAGAATGAAAAAAAAAAACGATTATTATTTTATTTTTATTATTATTATCGATATATCGAGAATGCTTTGCATAAAAATCTGTTAAAATATTCAAAAATCAATTATTTTCATTTGTCTAAAATAAAATATGTAATTTTGGAAATAAAAATATTAAATAGATATAATTTATAAAAACCTACATTTGTAATAACGATACATTCATAATACGCGTTACCATATTTAAAAAATGTCTCTATTGTTTCTCATTATTTTGAGACCAAAATGACTATTTTATACTATCAGATAATTACTATTAGAGGGGCAAAAATTCGATAATTTTTATCATTGTTCTTTGATAAAAAGTGTGCATTGTTATAATTTATTTATTTTTGATATATCTGCAGGAACACAAAATTCATTTTGACACGGAGGCCCCAACGGACAAAGAGGAAAACGCCTCCGCCGTAGCCAAGTGTCTAATTCCTCTACAGCGTGAAACCCCCAATGGTCTTGTGGATACAGTTTGCAACAATGAAGTAACACCAGGCCAAGCTGGCCTCTGCAGGTAATTATATTTCCTTCAAACACCGTTCATTATTCAAATCAAATTCACCTGGTGCAGGATGCATTATTTAGAATATTTGTGTAACTTGATTCGAAAGTACCATGTCGAAACTATCGAAATATTATCAGCCGACGACCTCGAAACGGTCGTTCGACGCGCGGCCAAACGTCTACCACCGAATGCGTACGGAACTCCTAGAGACATGTACAGATTCCGCCTCTATCAGGTACTTCCCCGTATTGACATACTATTGTTTGTGTGCGTAGGCTACATTACATCGAATATTTAGTTGGGCTCATTGGCAGACACAAACTGGACCCGATCACGATCCTGGATTTGGTGGAGGTGAGTCAGGAGTTAAGGAGACGTGGTAAAGAATTACCAGAAAGATCTGCCTCATGCAACGACCAGGAATATCGAAACATTTGCGTGAAGGTAGGTGAAGTGGCTTTGGCACGTGGCCACTCACGTGACAAGTGCGCTAATGCGTAACTAGGGCTTCTGGCTGAGCTAGTCTGTCAATGTGCCCAACAAGTGTGTCGTAGTCTCCTCTACTAATCTACCAGACCTTGTAGAGATGCACCGTCAAAGGGGAGGCTAGTCGAAAATTAAAATGCAACAGGACAAAAAATTAGCCCTCGTTTGATGGTATGTCAGTTTGCTTCTAAGAATTATAAATATAATTAATCTATTTTTGTACATACATTCACGCCTGTAACTTTCAGATCGTCAAGGAACAAATTCCATTGGATTGAATATGGTGCTAACAAGTCCCAGACTTTCCTAACAAGAAAAATTTCCATCTCTAATACAGTGTGATTGTTTTGAATGTTATTTTATAAATAAAACATCTTTAGTAGGTTTTTATTTATTTATTTTATTTACCAAGCGATAGTAAAAAATTTGTCAAATTATTCTTTGCTTTTGGTTTCAAATTGACATTCTCTTTTAACATCCTATTTAACTTCTTTATATTTTTCTTTTGTTGTATTTTTTGGTTTAAGTTAAATGCTTTACTTTTTTTCGTTGGAGGTGTTACTTTTTTCTGTTGTACGTTATTATTCTGAAAACTGTCGCCTTTCTTTTTTAATTTCTTCTTTTTAGCTTGGTTTTGAGCTGATGCAACAGCTGCAAGTTGTAAACCACAAAACTTGTCCTTTTTCTTGTTTTTCTTATCACTATGGGAATTATTTACATTAGTATTAATAACTTTTACAAGTTTTGGAGCTGGTGGTTTGAGACATTTAAATCTAACTTCTTTTTTACAAAAACTGCAAGTTATAACCTGAAAAAATCCGCATTAGGTACTCCAGACTAATTTATATAATTTCATACCAATTCGTTTCCTGGTTTGAGTTCATTTTTCTTCAAATACTGAATCTGAAATCTAGACAGGTTTTTCTTGGAATTTACCTTCTTCAACAGTTTTTGTGCAAACTTTGACTTTTTGGTTTCTGGTTTCACGGCATATGAAGCGTTCGTTCCACGTAATTTAAGGCAACATCGGGGACACTTTGCGTCCGATTTATTTTTACTTTTTTGGACATGAATTTTAGTTTGTAGTTCGGAAATTCGAAACTTTGCCCTGGAATTGTCTATTAATAAAATCGCAGGGAGATGAAGTTTACGTACGCATAGTATGATTTTAGAATTTCAAGATTGTTGGGAACTTTCTCAGCGATGTCATGGAGATACTGAATCGTGTTTTTATGTAAAAGTGTGGTCATTTCTTCCGATAGAGCCATTTTACATCACACTTAAACTTAACCTCACTTTGGTTTCACAGTTAATAAATGACGGAATTGTAGATAATGTAGAAATTTTCATTGGACGACATTACGCCCTCTAGCGCGCCAATTTAAATTATCATTCAAATTAAACTGTTATAATTGGTGTTTTCTTGTTTATTTTAAAATGTTTCAGGTTTTTCCTTAACGAGGATTGTTTTGTGGGATTATTGAAGATATTTTTGTTTCATTTATTGAAAGTGCCTATGCGTTGGGGTGTTTTGTCGTGGTAAATATTGATCTTTTGGTCGGCCACATGGTGACGTAAAGAATCACGCCACTATCCCTCCCATTCGAAAACTTCTCTGATTGGTCGCTGCCAACCTGTCCAAAAATACAGTGTGTATCATTTTTATCAATGCGAATCGCGCTTTAGTTGCGTAAGTTTCACAGATAACCGGTGTTAGTGTCAGTGTTGATAATTGAAATATAAACCCAAAACATTGGATATAATCGAACTAATTTGGTGATAATCCTCCGGCAATCTTCGGTGAGTTCACTTAACCTAAATGCCATTCGTTTTTTTTTGCGACCACTTATCGGTTGTTGGCTATTGCGAATCTTTTAAAAGGCCAAAGACAAAAACAAAAGAATTGTGCCCTTTGGTTTTTAGGTTAGGTCAATAGTCAAATATGTCACTCATTTGACATATGGTTGTCATTAATGACAACCACAAATTTCTGACGTGTCCATCGATTAAACACGTGCATGGATGTACCCATTATGGTATTATTTACGCTGTGCGAGGTAAACGAACTCGTCTTGACCTAGCCCATAATACTAAGACACGCGGTAAAGATTTCCATCGACATCCCCTATGCCGGCTCAATTAGATTTAAAATAGGAAATTCTTAATTTACTGCTTTATTTCCATAGTACAAAGTCCAAGGGTCGCTCCTGGATTATTACACAAATTACCCAGTTGTCACTCGAAATTAATATTTAGTGAAGAGATGAGCGTTATTTTCCAAGGTCTGGGTCAAAGGAAACCGCACGACAAAACTAATTCATGACCTCCTTTAGATAGAGCGGCGATTTATTAGGGTTATAGGGGTAAGCCCTCTGTTGAGCGATTTTACAAGAAATTAAATTTTTTCATAAAGCCCCAGGAAAATACGATGACCAGAAACGGTTTCAGACGTTCGCTGAAGGTCAAGGTTGACCAGAAACCGGTTTATTATTTTGAGTGGTTTTGACTTCATTTACTTCGCTAGAATTTGTATATTTTTCTATGAAAAGTTTCTCATTAACAATTCAACAACGTGTATGGCGTGACTCAGTACCTGAGACTGTCAGTTACCTACTTCCAAAACTATCTAAAAATTTGGAATTCTTAAATGAGTTGCCACATGTTATCAATATCATCTATCATCTAATATTATCGAGAATATTGAAATAGGTCATGAGTTCATCAGGTGCTTGGCTTGTTTTAGAAAGAGAACGAAGATAGATTCCTGCGCTTATTTTTAGGTCTAAATTTTATGTCTAAAGTGTTTTGGTATAATACTGAGAGCCTTATCAAGGTTGGAAGTTTTACATGTTTTTCACTTTATATCTACTAGGACTTTGATTCTAAAGAAATTTGAGATACTACGTATTGTCTAAGTATAAAGTCCAAGAAAGAGGTATACCTGTTATACGGTACACGTGTTCGTAGTTTTCGATGAATAAGGTTCGAAGGGTATTCTGGTTTTGGTTCATAGACTTCTATATTTCTGATTTCGTTTTGCTATATCGGAGGTAAGAAAAATTACAGTAGAGCACAGACGAGATGATTGGTGCTAATTTATTATTGGATTTATGTTACCACTGTAAAATTAGCAACCTTACTAATTTTTCTCAAATGTATCATATAATCGAAAAAGAGTTTTTCTAGATTGTATACGTCCAATAAGAACATACTTACATCCTAGCTTTAAAACTAATTTCACCTTCTTATTAACCGTCGAATCATTTCTTTAGAAACAACTTGATTATTTTCAAAGCAACCAAGTTCGGAAATTTCGTAATTTTATTTCAGTATTTTTGTTCATTAGTATTATGGACTAGTGTGACCAAAGAGTAACTTGTATGTCTTGCATATTTCTGGGTAGTTCGCCAAGAACAGGTTTTCTGTGTAATATCTTTTTTGCTCACTTACCTTCAAAAGTTTCTTGTAGCTTTTCTCGTATATGGTTGTACATTAACTGGCAATAAATTCAAGTTTCCCTCGTATGTTATAAGAAACTGGTGTTCTTTAATTCTATTGTACAGTAAGAGTATAAATAACAGAAAAGAGATATTTTCGTAAATCACTAATACAACAATTCAGGTCCGAACCGATTTATGTTCGTGAGGCTTCTCATAGGTTGCGAACCAGAAAGTAATGTTTTGCTCTAAATACATAAATAGCTATTATGTGGCCTTCTTGTGAGAGAAATTTTTGATTATCTTCAGAGACAGTTAAACTTGTTTCAGGAGAAAGTTAAACTTATTTTATGTCCCTTAAAAAAGCCACCTCGATGCATCATTTTATTGCTACTTGTTAATGTTGTAACTATTATTTGTGAGTTCGAATTTTATGTTTATTTCAGAATTGATAGCGGTGATATTTTAAGAAGTTATTTTTAGGCGTCCTGTTAAAAAAAGTTTTTTATATGTATCAGTAAAACTCATTCAAGTCCACTAATGCTTTAGTCATTACTACACGAAAAAGTTAGATGAATTCTTTAAATTTTTTTCAACTCAGCCGAAAAATACACCTTTCTTTAAAACCTAGTTGCACTTCAGGCTCATTATGTTTCTGATCAAGCGCAAAATTAAATTGTATTTGTTAATTATATGGTAATTCAACATGGATAATAACATAGATCAACCATTGTACCATATGTTAACCCAGTGGACCCATTATATAAATTACTGCCATTGAAACAATTATATCACTTGATAAATATCTGTTGTTAACTGTTCTCATTCATTAACCAAGATGTCAAGCGGAACTCCATCCAAATCCCACCGATATCAATTATGTGCTCATAAATTACAGATAACAATGCAGACGTGTTGGTAAACGATATCATGATTGATTCGCCATAAAACCATATTTTATCAGGTTTTAATTGTACTCATTAATGCTAAAATTTGACTTGGTGAAAGTCGATTTTTACCTAAAAATACAGGTAAAAGAATGTCGATAAGATCGCGATGTGCTCAAATGGTTTAAATTTTTAAGATAAGAACTTTAGACGAGCTGGGCATTTGTTGTTGTTTTTTTTAACGTAAATTGCTTATTTCCAGTTTTGACTGTAATTTTATGGGACAAATTGTTCTTATCAAACTTGCAAATTACAGTGTGTCAAGTCGAAGTTCGAGGACACTGATGATATGTAATTAAGATTACATGGATGGGATAAATTAGGACGGGTATTCCAAGGTCTATCCGGACACCCATAATAATTAAAAATTAATTATTTATCCTGTTTTTTTTTGCATTTTCATCGTATCCGTACATGATTTGATATCGTCAAATTTCCGCGCCTCTAGGTTGATTCTGCGAGGTCAGAGTTTTGGAACTCCAACCGCGAAATCCCTGGAAGTGAATCATACATGTTGTGACAATGATTTTTTAACCTTTGACTCTTCCCTCTTTGCTTTATTAGTGTCGATCCAAGTGCGTTAGATTGTTAAGTGTCAGGGTTCATGTTCCTCACTTTCTTATCTGTTTATCATTTGATAACGACGGGTTTAACTGTACGTGTTCTACCTGTAGCAATCAGTGCATTTTTAGTTCAGTGCTAGTGAAGTCTTCGCTTCAACATGAAAACAAAGTGAGTTTTTTGTATTGTCACGTGGCTGAAAATTTCATTTCATAACATTAATTAGAATTTCCTTTCTTCGACCTTCCTCTTTTTTTCTTATTTGTTGTGTTTTTCCATTCTTCGAGTCGCTGTCAGTGCGTGATAATCGCCCAGTGTCCGTGCTAATTTTCTAAGATTGTGTACTTTTTTCTAGTTTTCAAACGTATCAGTAAATTACACTCATTTAAGACAACGCAAGGCCATCTAATCGTAGAAATTAACTTCAGTTCAAAGTCCTAATATTGTACATTAAGGTAAACTATCATTACGTAAGAGAGATGTCTCCGAAAAACCAACAAAACACGTCCGAAACCTTGAATCCACCTCAAACACTATTGAAAAACGCAAATTTTATTTTTGTTGCATCGGTACAGTGAAGGGCAGAATTTATCTGCGGACAGATTCAGTAATTTATCTGCGGACAGATTCACTCACTACAAAATAGTAAATATAAACGAGGTCACGTGTATATAACTCGGTAAGTAAAATTAGCGATAGTGCGACCTACCCGAATTTGCAACAATAATCATGTACATGTGTTACGTCAAGGCGGCTTCCGTTGATCGATGGGTGCAAATATTTGGACTGGATTGTTACTGTCTGTTTACGCAAGGTGTAAAGACAGCCAAGTCTGATCAAAGTCCGCGTGTTGATAATACAATTGATATATTATTTTATTTGATTTCTTCTTTTTAATTGTATTTTGTTTTCGTTTTGTCTTGATTTGTTTGTTATGTTTACAGAGTGTTGTGTGCTCAACGAGATGTTTGTAGACGACAAGGCGTGAGTATTTTGCATTGAAAAGAAAATATTGCACGGCATGTGTGTTTTCACTGAGTTTACAAAGCATGTCACTTTGTCTTTGCTCCTTGTCTCAGCTTGAGCCACAATGAAAATTCTTATATATGTATGTTTTTTATTATTTTTCCCTTTTATGCGTTTTCAATTTAGTTCAATTTAGCCCACCTTAACCAATTCACCCCACCTAGGTCGTCTAAGTCACAATTAGCCAACATAGTGTATCAAGTCCGATTCAGTCCATTGAGTCCTACCTAATCCTACCTATTCTGATTTAGTCTACGTAGTCTTAGTTGGTCTGCCAACTGCAATGTGTCCATTTACTCGTTTAGTTCATCTAGTCCACCTAATTATTCCTAATCCGACCCTATTTCTTTTCGTACCCCTAATCAAATTTAATCTGCCTACTCAGATTTAGTCTTAGTCCAGTTAGAGTACCTAATTTATCTTAGTCACGTTTTGAGTCATCAATTTGAAGTTGACTTGCGGCATAGCAACTGCGTCGACGCAACTTTGAGCCTAAAACTTAAAATCTCGAGCTCTACTTAAGACCAACCTAGTTTGTCAATTCCTATTTAGTCTGGCTAAGTCTACCTTATACAAGGTATTAAAACTAAGTGTTAAACTAAGTAGATTTAGTCCACTTTGTTCAACTTGGCTTGTGTATTGCGATTTGTACATTTACTCCGATTTAATTTATCGAGTTCAATTTTGTTTGACAAGTTTGACTTAGTTAGCAGTCCAGCGAGTCCTACTTAACCCGACCTGGTAAGATTTAGTCCGCTTAATCCAACTTAGTCCTAGTCCATGAACAGTGGCACCAACAGTATTTCTGCATTATTCTAAATTTTTAAAGTCACACAAAATTAGCTTCAACAATGATTCAGTTGATTTCTTTGTAAAAACTTTGCTTCAATAATAGTTAAGTATGTTTTAATCATTGATGCCAGAATAGATCAAAAATTTATTAATAATATTTTTTGTGCCTCTGATTTAACGTTGGATTTTTGCAACAATAATGTTAACATCTGCCAAGCAAATTATCGTGTGTGAGTGGTGTTTTAGTAACTTTACTATATTGTCCTTCTAATCCAAGCCGCGAAATTTGACAAGTGCTAATTTTAAAGATCATTTTAAAGAAGTTTCTGCTACCATCGAAGGCATCGTTATATTTATCTAAATGTACGAGAATAGAAATAAACAAAGACTTTATGCCCACATTTCAAAATAATATCTTTTTGTCTCAACGCTAAAAATTGCTAAGCAAAAAAAAGTTTAGTTTATTAAAAACGGGTTCAACAATTCATTTGGTGTATCAGCAATATTAGTATTTAACATATGTTTTGATTTGCATGCCTAACTCATCCAGGTTCACGATCACTCGTGATTTTTCCTGTGTACATCAGAAAATATCATCATTTTGCGTAAATATTGAGAATGATGTCAAGAAACACAACCTTCTAAAATCTTCTTGTTTGAAGCATTTGTTTCTTTTTTTTTTCACAGGAAAACTGTCATTCATTTCGAAGTACGAGAGCCAAAAAAGTTCTCATCATATTCTTGCCATATCTCACAATCAGAATACTCAAACATTTTGTTTTTTTCGTCAACCTAACCTTTTGATAACTATTCCATAGATCTTCGATAACTCACAGATAACCCCAATTTTGTTTCCGGACATATTCCACTACACAAATTAAACTTACTCTAGTATAATTAAGGTTTGACTTTTAATTGTCGTATTAAAGTGATAAAGTTGTCATGTTTTTGCATCCAAATCTTAATAATCTCATTGCTTATTAAAATTAAAATGAATGTGGGTCACTTCTTAACCACATGCATTACGCACATACTTATTTCCCATGCCAAAGTGTAACGTTGTATTTATTTACATTTACATACAACGATTAGAGTATTTACATTTCAATTGCAATCAGGTAATTAGCACTAAGATTTCCCGTTTGCCAAGTTTTCATGTAAAGTTTGTAATAGCATATAAGTGAGCTAATCATTAACTACAGAGTAAAGTTCATTAATTTATATTTAAAACTAACTACTTATGGAATTTTAACAACATGAATATTTTCTAGTTATAACACGTAATTACCACATCTAGGATTGTTGTTACTGTTAAACTTTAATAAATCAGGAAGTCATAAAGAGATAACAAAAACAAAGAAGTTTGTGCTTTTGTAACACATCATCATTTGTATATGTTTTAAAAAATTTAGGATCTCTGTTATTGTTAGTGAATAATTTAAAATTTTTGCACACTCCGTACTTGTGGTGGTGGAGGGAGTGGGGTCGGTTTCCAAACAAACAAAGCGCAGTTGATGCTAAGATGACCCTAATGAAGTTAGAAACTCATGAGCTCATGAGTTCTCAAAGGGTCGCGTTGGCGTCGAAGATTTGTTAGTATGGAAACTTTTTCCTACACCACTTTTTTCGTCTTTTTAAAAATATATAGCGCGAAATTTAAAAATTTTTATGATGATTTTTTGGCACCGGCTTTTTGGAACTAAACAACTAATTGCACGATAAAAAATGCCCTCTTGAACAAGTGAAGATAACAAATTTCTATTGGATTGGATATTATATGTATGGAACATCCGGCATTTTATAATTTTTGATATCAAAACTTTATATTTCGTGAATGACAGTTCTACTTTATCGGTTAATATAACCTTTTTTTAATTTATCGCATATTGTTATTTATATTGAATATTGTTTAAATGTGGTATTATCTTCGGAATTTTGATAATCTTAAAAGTGTCATTAATTCTAATAGTGTGGCGATTTTATTGTTGGCATGCGAATAACATTGTTTTCTGAATTATTTATTTTCAAAACTGTTCGTATTATCTGAAATCAGATTGCACATACCCAATGCAATCATTGATCATTTGATAAAAATGTTTAAGTAGGTGCCAGTATGACACCACTTCAGTAATGTCAGCTCCTACATGTGTATTTTAGCAGTATTTTAAAATATAAAATTGTGATAAAATTTTGAAAGCAAGCACGTGCGGTAGATTTGGAAAATTTTCTTTCTTGTGGATTCAATTATATTACAAAATACGTCGCATTTAGTAAAATATTAAATAAAGAAAAAATTGATATCTACAGTCAGTCGACGCCTAAAATTTCCTAATTGTACTTTAGATTAGGTTTCTTAATCGTACACATGGTGTATAGAAATGAGTGTGTTACGGTTTTCACCTATTGATTTAGTGTGCAAAATAGTTTTTTTTTTATAAAATATCTATCCATTTACAGACAGTTAATTTTAAGAATCTAAATGGAAAACAAGTTTTCGAAACAATGGCTATTATATTGTGATAAAGTTTAAAGATTCTAGTCACAAAAAAGGATTTGTCATTTATTATCGGACAAATTTTTGTAGGTGACATGAGAAAATCTTTATTTTTTTAAACAAACCACTTTTGTTACGTTGATAAATATGAGTCATAATTAGATGTTACGAATTGTTGACCTGGAAATAGCATACCCAATTTCTTTGTGATTTTAGTTGTTTTTTTAAATTATGATTTTAAAAAAACAGTACACTTTTATGAATGATGACATAATATCACCTGTTGTGTCCGAATAACGAATTACAAATTGAAATAAATTAAAAACATTAACCTGAATATTAAATATGTGGTCATCTATTGTTTCGCCGTCATTAATTCATGAAAGTAAACACAGTAAACTACGAATATCTCATTACGATTTTACATGAATTAATATTATTCTAAATCCTTGAAACTGAACAAATCTAATAATAACACCCATTACGATTACGTGATGATCTTCTTCGATATGCATCCGTTTAGTAACCCGAATTCATCGACTCTGACCTTTATTCACTTTACTTGATAAATAAGGAACTCCGACCAGATATTCTGATCCATCATGTTTTTTCCACATGTCTCTTAAAAGACCTTTGCTTTGCTTTAAACGCCAGAAAAATTTTTAGAAGGTATTAAACAGTTCAAACTTAGATCTAATCTACAATTTTTTATGACATAAGAGGGAGGGATCGAGATAAAGAGAAGAACTTTTATAATCGACCACAATGTGTGTTAGGTCAATATCAATGTTATCGCAAGTTCGATTTATCGGTCGACAATTTTTCGTTCACTTCATTCCGTCAAGAAGTGTCGATCAGTACACGCGGCTAAAATTTCAGTGTCTGCAGGTTTGACTTTTTAGGTTTTTTGTGTTATTGCTCGAGGCTTTGGAGAAGATAAAGACAAGATGTATTTAGGGTTAGTACCAAATTTTTCCATAGTTATCGGGGCCGTATGGTCTGTCATAAAAAATCGGTTTATCAATGGTTGTCACACATGAAACGTCATTCATCTACATGTAACTTCATGGTCTTAACATAATGATCTAAATTCATCAGTTGCCCAAAGAAAATGATATAACAGCCCATTCGAGTTCATTACATTTCGGAAAAAATATATAAAATGGATTGGAAATTTTTGAAAAATTTAAAGTGAGTGACACGCAGATTTCGGTATTTTCGAATCGATAAGCATTGGAGACAAATGTGTAAAACTGCTTAAGATAGCAGTATTATCTTTTTCTAAAAACGCGTCGAGCACTTTTTTCGAGAAAGCCGGAAAGTTTTAACAATAGAGTAGTGATGTGTTATCAGTGTTGTTAGTTACAGGTCCAATAGTCACAATTAGCAAATTTTTAGGTAACAAAAAGTTAGATCATACGTTATTAAAATGTTTAATTCCGTATATCTGATTGCAGTTGCTGTTTTTTTTATGGAACTCGTAATATAATAGCCAAACAATAGACAGTTATTTTTTTAAATACAATTTTATATCTACCGCAGTTCATAATAGAATAACTGATAGCATCTACCCACTGTACAATTGTTTTTTTTTTTGTGAAAAATAATTGTTAGCTCCTCTTTCCGATTATTATTTTCTAAAATAAATGAATTGACCAAATAGAACAAACAAACTAAAACCTCTTTCTTTTTAGTGCATGCTTCGCATGTGTTGTGATTTTTTGAACTTGTCTACATTTTTGTATTATTTTTTTTTCAGGGACATGGATGGGGTTGGGATCACGTTGGCCATTGGGGCTCTCAAAGCCTTGGCCTTCGTGTACGACGTCCTCACGTTCCCCGTTTACGTCATGCTCCAAAGACCCTGGCGAGTTCGTTCTCTATCTCGGAGAGTTAAGGTCAGTTCACACCGATCCGTTCTTATAAGAAAATCACAGCATAACTATCTATTTGTCATGTGCATGACGCTTAGGAACATTACCATCAGTTTCTCGTTTTTGTAGTATCACTCTTTTTAGTACGAAGCTTGTTTTATTATTTATCTTTTATTTTAATGATGTTTGTTGATATTTTCGTCGTTATGACGAAATATGTGTGAGCGTGTTCGGGTTGGACACCTTTTCCATAATGATGATTGTTTATAGGGCGTTATTATTGCCACTGAGACTGATCAGCCAAAGACAGATGTAAGCATTGATATGAAAGGAAACGATATTACTAACAACTCAACCGAACGACCATCTAAAATATACAAGGTATATTGAGAATGGCGAATATATTAGGCTGTGGAATTTGCGGTGGCGATTTTTTATTTTTATATGTACAGGACGGAATCGGAAAGATGGTTCAAGGGTGGGTGGGTTGAATCCTCTTAATCTCACGAAAAGTTAAAACAGGTACTAGTGCGTTGAAATAAAACATGAAAATCATAATAAAACTTTCACAAGATTATGATTTCGTTGTTAGAGAATTCAATTTTGACGCAGTGGTACACAAAACAGCCCCTAATTAATTTCTTAACAAACTAATTAGTGCACCTGTTATGATAGTTCCTTTCAGAACTTGTATAATTAAGCCGTTTCAATGCATGTGTTTATTTCCGACATCAACAATAATAAATTTGCATGATAAACGCTATTGCAATTACTTAAGCATGTATTTCTATAGTTTTTGTTGTAAAATGCCTGCGGGTGAGTATTTAATAACAACTAATTCACAATCACGGCAATTAACTGGTTACGCTATAAGAGGATTTTTTTAATTACCAATGGAGCAGAACGTGCAACGTGCAACGTTCTGCTACTCTTTTCACCTCGTGACCCGCTTTAATACGTTCTTTTGTTCAAATGTAGGCTAAACCGATCTCGAAAGACACGAAGAGTATCACCTACAGATCCACCACTGAACCAGGTCCGGTCCATGTCACCCTCGTGCAACAAAAAATAGACACTATGGCGAAGATGTTTGATTTTGTCAGTAAGAAATACCCAAATAAAAGGTTCTTGGGTACTAGGGAAATCCTAGCTGAGGAAGATGAACTGCAGCCCAACGGACGTGTTTTCAAGAAAGTAAGATAGTAATTAAAAACCAAAGATCATAACTATATTTGTTGTGTTGGAAATAGTACAACTTGGGTACCTACAAATGGAAGACCTTCTCCGAGGTGAACGCTCTTGCAGTGAACTTTGGTAGGGGAATCCGCGAGCTCGGTAACAATCCCGGAGAAAACGTGGCAATCTTCGCAGAAACTAGAGCGGAGTGGATGATCGCCGCTCATGGAATCTTCAAACAAAACATTCCATTAGTCACGATCTACGCGACGTTAGGAGATGAGGCCATAGCCCATGGTTTAAATGAAACGGAAGTTACCACCGTTATCACGAGTTATGAGCTTATGCCAAAATTTAAGCAAATCTTAGCGATGGTACCAAAAGTGAAGACTTTGATCTACATGGAAGACCAGCTGAAGACTTTGGATGAGACGGAATACAAAACAGGAATTGAGATTATTAAATTTAGCGATGTTCTGAAAAGAGGAGCGTCTTCTAATATCGGTTTGTTTGAATATTAGTAATTTGAAGATTTCTTACGATTTTCTTTAGTTGATGTATCACCTAAAGCTGAGGATGTGGCGATTATCATGTACACGAGCGGTTCTACTGGTGTTCCTAAAGGTGTTATGCTTCTCCACAAAAATCTGATTGCTACTTTGAAAGCTTTCTGTGATTCAACTGATATTTTTGAAACCGATGTTATGATTGGTTTTCTGCCTTTGGCGCACGTGTACGAGTTGTTGGTGGAAAGTGTGTGCGCTTTAACTGGCGTTTGTATTGGATATTCTAGTGCATTGACAATGATAGATTCCGCTAGTAAGATTAAGAAGGGAACGAAAGGTGACGCCACCGTTCTACATCCGACTTGTATGACTAGTGTTCCGGTAAGCTCTTTAAATTCAATGAATAACTCCTATCATTTGTTATTTTTGCAGCTCATTTTAGACAGAATATCGAAGAACGTCCAAGAAAAAGTCAGCAAGAGCAGCGCGATCAAAAAAGTTTTGTTTAAATTTGCGTACGACTACAAAGTCAGCTGGATGAGGAGAGGATACTCCACACCACTTATTGACAGAATAGTATTCGGTCCTATTCGTGCGATTCTTGGTGGTCACATGAGATTAATTTTGTCTGGTGGTGCTCCTCTATCACCAGAAACACACGAACAAATGAACGCATGTCTGTGTGCTACAGTTATTCAAGGCTATGGTTTAACGGAGTCCACATCATGCGCCACAGTACAAGATTGTAATTATTTGACCTCAAAGTTGGAATAGCTTCTAATTTTACACATTTTTTAGTCTACGATAAAGTGTATGGCCGAGTGGGCGCTCCCACTACAGCATGTGATATTAAGTTAGTCAATTGGGAAGAGGGTAATTATCGGGTCACTGATAAACCATATCCACGAGGGGAAATTATTCTGGGTGGCGATAACATTAGCGCCGGTTATTACAAAATGCCTGAAAAGACAGACGAAGACTTTATGAATTGTGATGGAACTAGGTGGTTCAAAACTGGAGATATTGCCGAAATACAATCAGATGGCGTTGTCAGAATTATCGGTAAGAGATTGATTTCTTTATAGGGACAGTTTGCGGTATTTTCAAATTTGTAATAAGACAGCAGGCATGTTTAGGGATAATGGTTTTTAAGCCGGACTCAGGCGACTTGTGTCCTTGGCTGATATTTGGTACTGGCGTATACTTGCCATACCTGTCGGTAAAAATGAAACATGTCAGAGGGATCCCAAATATGGTCAACTCTCTTCTGTTCATTCTACCAACATTTATGTATTTGACAAGTATGTTAGACGTCTGAGACCGGCTTTTTCGCAATGCAAGTTTCGGTAAACAAACCCTCATGTGGCATTTATGGTTATTAAGCCGAACTTGGCCGACTGGTGTACTTGTTAAGCGAACCGGCTCACAGGGGCCAGTACAAGTAAAGGCGTTCACATGAAGTGTATAGTGCGCCAACATTACTACAATATTGGGGGAGTGAATAGACGAGAGTTGACCATACTTGGGATTCCTTTGACATGTGTCCTTTTTACCGACATACAATGGGACACTGACCAGTACCCACCAGTGACCAATAATTGTACTAGCAAACCACTCACACAACATCGCAACTATATACCAATACCAAATATTGGCCAAATGCACCAATCGTCTGAACCCGGCTTCAAAAGCTGTTCCATTGTCATGACCCGCAATTTTTTATGATTTTATGGTAGCTAGTAGGAACTTGAGTCGACTATAGACCGATGTAAATGAATTAGTACAGTTACGACCAAAATTTTGAGTTTATTGTTCTGCAGACTTTTCAGAGTTCAATATAGTAAGCTTTTCTATCATTTTGATTGACACCTATGTTTGAAGTTTAAACCGATGTTGAAAAGTAAAGGCGGTTCTGTCATTTAGCAAATACTTAAATAAAATTATTAATGATTATGTTAAATGTTAAAGTAAAAAAGAGGTATACTAATGCGTATTTAAAGTGCGCCTCGAATTGGTCGTGACAGCTAGCCATTGTGTATATGGGCGGCCACCTACTCACTGTTGTTGTCGCACACTAGCAACTATATTGGCCACCTTTTCGCTGTCCTTGTTGCACACAACCAAACGTGTCTCTGCTTTACCTCATTTATTATAGTTATTTCATGTTTAAAACTAAATATATTATTTGTTTTTGGTCAGAAAATGCAAAACCAAGGAATATCTTTTTAATGTCTGAATATTTCAGAGAATTCATGGTTTTTGTACACTTTTTGTTGTAATGTTAGAGCTGCCAATCTTTATTTTACGATATAAAACTTTAATCCCTTTAGTTAAAATGTAGTATATTTTAACAAATATGCGATTTATGAAGATAAAAACATATTTTGTATAAGTCTCCCATATTTTTTTAATGGGATTCTTCGTGATTTTTGGCAAGGTTGTCTGCGTATTATTTTTGTTGTAACAGTAAACGTTATATTTTTTATGATTTATGATTTTTATCTTCTTAATTACGCTGGTATCTGTAAGCACATTTTAATTTGTAAGTTTCGTTTTTAATAATGAAACCTATTTTTAGATCGTAAGAAGGATCTCGTGAAGCTGCAGGCCGGCGAATACGTGAGCTTAGGAAAAGTAGAAGCTCAACTCAAGACCTGTCCTTTGATCGATAACATCTGCGTCTATGGTGAATCATCGAAACAATTTTGCGTGGCTCTGGTCGTTCCTAATCAGCAACAACTGAAGGATCTTGCCATTAAAAAAGGAATAGGAGAATTATCCTTTGAAGACCTCTGTCAGTCACCTGATGTAGAAAGAATTGTGATAGCTGAATTGAACGAACACGGCAAGAAGAGTAAGTTTGTCTAGAGTTTCTTATTATTAGAGATATTAACGGTTTTCTTAGGCAAATTGGAGAAATTCGAACTCCCCGCGGCCGTCAAACTGGTGACGGAAGTGTGGTCCCCAGATATGGGTCTAGTCACGGCCGCTTTTAAACTGAAGAGGAAGGATATCCAAGAACGCTATAAGCACGAAATCAATAGGATGTACGCTTCCTGAAATTCGGCCTATTTTTAAAGTGTGTGTGATATTTCATAAGCGAATTGTTGAGGACTTGTATAAAAAAGTTTGCCTTGTATAAAGAATAAGAAAGAGCAGCTTGTATATTTTTTAAATGAGATCGTGATGCACTTTACAGTTGCGCTGTTTTTTTTTCCAAAGAGCCGGTCTCAGTTTCTTCTGGAACTTAATTTTGTACATTTTTTTACAAAATGTTCTAATTTTGTAGCAATAAGATTGGCTTTTTTAAGTAAAATTCGTTTTGTTACTGTTGATTTTTCGTTGTTTGTTTTTTATTCAAGTGGCGTAAGACTGTATGTTCACGTTAGCAAATATTACTTGTCAATTGATACCGTTGGTCCAACCGTTTGTCGGTATGCAATACAAAGACAAGTACTTAAATGTTTAGGTTATTTCCATAAGTTCAATTTTGTAGAATTACTCTCATCTGTTAGTACATTGAGAGGAAAATATTGCTAAAGATGGTGCTGTTATACTATTCTTTTTCTAGTTTTTATTTAGAGTAAGTCGGGTTGGACATATACATACATCACAATTCTCTTATCGTTAGAATTAGATAGAAGGTAATTTCAATATAAAAATGCTTTTTTATAATGTATTATTTATAATTATTGTAATTTATTAAAATAAAAAACGTGTGAATGATATATTGCAGTGTACAACTATGCAACTGCATAATAAATTTATAGAATTTTATTGCTTTTCTTTATCAACACTATTGTGAATCAACTTGTACTGCCATAAAAATGTGAAGCAAAAAATTAATACATTTAAAACCTAATGTATTGTAAAGTCGGGCTCCGACGACTAGTGTACTTTCCAAGTGAACCGGTACAAACAAACAACAACAAATCAAGTCGTTCGCACGACGTGTGCTATACGCCAATATTGATGGAATGAATACAGGTGACCATACATGAGATCCCTTCGAGTTATGTCATTTTTACCGACAGACAATGAGATTTTATCAAACAAATTTTATCAGTAAACCATTCCGACGACTTGGCAAGTATACGCCAGTACCAAATACACCAGTCGTCTGAGCTCGATTTAAAGTAACGAATGTTTTTTATAGCAATAAAAATATGAGGAATTTAATTCTAAGTAAAAAAAATAGATATCACAATAGGTTAATAAGTGTTCATTAGTTTCTGGAATATCAAGTACACTTGAAATAAAGACGTAACAGTGTTAATAAACACAAAATTTTGATGAAAACATCTTTAGAAACCACTAGTAGGGTATCGTATTTTTGAATATAACATTGCAAATTCAAAAAAGTTTAATTGATAATACTCAAAATAATTATTTAAAAAAACATCTACACCTATCTTCTCAACTATTTTTAGTTTGAGCCAAATCTCAAATGACAGATTAAGCAATGTTAATAGCATGAAAGAACGAACAAGTTTCTTTATAAAATATTTATTCAAACCCTATTGATTGTAACAATATAAAATAGAATACGTGAAAATGCATTAAATTAATAACGGAAGAAGGAATGATGATTTGTGACTTAAGATCTAGTGTATTTTCCCCATATGTGTAACATAAATACAGAAGCAATGAACAGTAGAGACATTACAAGAACGGGAACTGGTCCACTGTAAACGTCAAATGAATAAAATGTCGAGATTCTTCAGCAATAACTTACACTTTAATTCCTGGAGAATCATCTGTGTAAAATCTCCACATTCCACCAGAGCCTTGGCCGGCCCTGTTTCTAGGTGCCACCGTCGATGTGGTCTTTCTTTGCCTAACGGTACCTCCGGTGCTCGATCGGGGTGCTACAGTCTTAGATGGGGATCTGCCCCCTGAACCCACAGTAGTTGAGCTAGCTGGAGCTGGCTAAAACAATAAGTTTTCATTAGTAATAACATAAACTTCATTCAGAAAGTTACCATGTTGGAGGCTAATAACGTGACTTGTACGAACTGTTCGTCTCGAAAGCGACACGTGAACTATTTTCGCTCTTTTGAAGTTTGGGGGGTGCGAAGTGAAGACACGTCGACAAACGTCATCGACTTGTCACCGTTACCAACCTAAGCGAGTGAAACTAGTGACCGGAATAGAACCGTGAGGTTGGCGATACAGTTGTCATTTGTTTTGTTATGCTGCGCAACGGGTTGACAGGTGACATTTTGACATATGATACTCATGATTGACATTTATACAAAAATTATAAATAATGTATTATTTGGCAAAATTCTGTCGAATTTGTATAAAAACAGGTGTAAAATTATTGGACATAAACACCGTCGACTTTGATTATGTGACATTTAGTGAGAAACTCGAGTTGTGCACGAAAATGGTAATTGTGTCCAAGGTTTTATGACACCTCTGGTGACCTATTGATTTTTTCCAGGTTATCAATAGAGAAAGTTTATCTACACAGATTTGTTTACAATGCGTTAAAAAACTAAGGATGTCTTATGATTTTCAAAATATGTGCAAGCAATCTACAAAGATATTGCAGGGATACCTGACTGAACTAATTAGCGCTTCGAACAAAATAAGTCCTGAAAGTTTTGTAAACTCTGAATTGAGAGTTACCCTAACGCCACTTGGGAAAAATGTGTTCAAAAGGAAGCGCATCACGAAAATGCAACGCTGTTCGCTTCTCAAAAAGCTGCTTTTATCTAGGAAAAATTCTGTAAGAAAAGAAAAAGGTCCTCCTAAAAAGAAACGAGTTTCTAAACCAGCACACAAGCCAGGTGGCTTAAGAAATATTATAGAATTTACAAGAAATTTTGATTTCGGATATAAATATGATGGAAATCATAACAATTGCCTCATGAGTGATGCCACCCCTTTAAGCAGATTAACGAATTTCACTAACACCTTTTTTGTTAATAATTTTGCGGAATTTAGGAATACAATTCTTTATATAATTGAGAATAAGGACAGTCTCTCTGAAAGCGATGAGGATGATGACATGTTTGACTCTTACATCCCAGAACCAGGAGACGCTGAGGTAAAAAGCGAAGAAGTCGTCGTAGAGCCCGACATTAAAATAAAAACCGAATTTGACTACGACGACAATGAAACCAACTTTTCCTGCAACTACTATGTAGAAACTTCATATAGTGACACTGAATGCAAGAAAGAGAACTTTGAAGTTGAGGACAACCCCATCGTTAAACAAGAGGCGATAGACTACGACGAGCAGCCACACAATTCTGTACAAATGTTAGATAAATTAGTCGGAAATTTGGGTCATCAGCGGCGAGCGTTTTCGCATCACAGTGTGAGGTGTCGAACTAGAGGAAATCCATATATTAATCCAAAATTAAAGCAACAGTTTTTATTTAAAAGTTTTCAGTGTGACAAATGTAATCGATATTTCAAAAGTCCGGGTTATCTCAAAGCTCACGTTTCAAAAATCCACTCTTGAGTTTGCCTTTGTTTAGGGCGTTTCTTTAGCAGGGCGAGCAAACCGAAAGTTGCGCCCTCTAAAAGTCGGGTCCGGGGAAAAACAGATTTTCCCGCCAAAAAGAACGATTTTAAATTGTTGCATTACACCAAATCGGTGTGATTTTAAGGGAAAAAATGAATAGATAAGAGATAAGCAGTAATCCCTTAATTCTCTCAAGTGATGTGAACGAATTATTTTCACTTTAATTCTGATTTTACAGCTAAATTTACCGTTTTGAGAAATTCTCATTAACTTTGTTACGCTTTTTGAGTGCTCTGTTGTTGTTGAGTGAAGACGTCAGCCTTTCACTGTACGTATAAAAATCTAGTTAAAAGTTATTGGTTAGGCTTTAAAGTGCAGTAAAGATTTTGTGATTGTTGCTAACTTTGCTGAGGAAACGTGTTCCAGCTGTCGACGCAACGTAAAAGTCGGCGGCATAATTTGTACATAATTTCTTGTTTCTATTTATGGCTTCAGCGCATCTTCGCGTTTCCATTTGACATGTTATTGAAAAGTTATATGACTAATGTTAGATTTAAGCCTTTTTCAACGACATGAATTCGACTCATTGTCGTCTTAATCCGAATTTATAGATGTGTGAGTATGTGTAAAAGCTAGGGTTAGTGCATCGTAATCAAAAATCAGTATTGCAATATTTGCCAAGCATCGAAATTCAATTACAACATTGGTGTCCGTTGTAGATTATATTTTTGATATTATTCAACACTTTACGTCATCTATTGTTTTATTCAATTGTTAATTGTTTTATATAATTTTTTATATATATTTTTTATTTTTATTATAATCAGGAAATAAAGCATTCATTTCGAATCGCTTTTTGTTTGAATTTGGCGCGAGAATCGCCATCTTGTTTTACGTTTCCACCCGAATACTCTACTGCAGACAAAAGGTCGCGTATTCATAATCATACGTGAAATTTACGACTACTAAAATAATTTTTTGAGACATCAGTGTAGTGGTGATTCGTCGATTTATTTTTAAATGGTCGTAAAGTCCGTTCTTTATTTGGCATCGCAGCTGTGCCAGTTGCGTCTGATTTCCAATAAATAACTTGGAAGTTAATAACAAGGTAATTACATGTAATTAGAATAACATCTTTCTAATGATGTGGGTGGTACTTATCCCGCTAACCAGCCCTCGACCTGCAAGAATCATTGCTAAAATTACTTCTTCGCTCAAAAGTTTTCACAATGAGTCACTCATTTTTTGTCCTTTTTGCAGTTCACATTTTGCATTGTCGTTGTTTCAGTTCAAAATTTACAAACTCGAGAACCGAAAATGTCTCTGGGCATCTCGTCCCGACTCAAACACCCCAAGAAGCATGAACTCGTCAAGTCGCACAGTCAAGCACAAATCCTCGCCAATAAACTCAGGCAGGACGGGGTACTAGCCACAGGTATATATTTCCACTTTTTGTTTAATCCTGACCTGTCTAACTCTGCGTTATCTTATCTATCTATTTCAAGTGGAAAATGTACTCCAAGCCGTGGATCAAGTGGCAGCTTTACTCGCGTCTAGTCTCACAGATCCTAATATCTCTTACAAAGACAGCATCATCAATCTGTGTCAACATTTAAAGGTAAACTCGCGAGAATAAGCTTCGATTTTTTAAAAAATTCTTTCTTAGGTGTATGGCGCCTATTTAGAAATCCTATACAAAGAACAATTAGATCACGCATTTAAAATTTTTCGGGACAAGGCCCAGGACGACCTCCGAGTCGACCTCCTTTCACGATTACACTTACTCGAATTAATCGAACTTAGAGCAAAAGGATGGAAGGGCACCGAAGTCATGAACCAGTATTACAGAAAAAAAGTCAACCAATATTCACAGGTAAATAATTTAAACTCAAGTTTTGTAACACAAGTTACATTATGTAACTACTATATTACACCACTTCAAGGGTCCTATTTTGGTTTGGCTCTATTAAATTGCAGGTCATGGTTGGTTAATTCACGTTCACGTGACTTGCACATGACCTATTGCCCATCTTAACGCTTACTTCCAGTTAACTAAAACCTATTAGAATATAGTTTTTTTGTTACCAAGTCGATATTTAGTTCTTTTGTCAATTCTGAATAAATCTCAAAATTTGACCCTTTTGACTATATTTTGTAGATCGTTTATAAGAACTGACGACTATTTTTCTAATAAAATTTTGTTGTCTTTGACCATTTTGCGTCTATGAAAATGTTTGCTATACATGAACGAATTTTAATTTTTTACTAGCTATATTTTAATATTAAATTTAATATGATATGCATACAAAAATATCCAAGATAAATATTTTTTCTAGTTCGTGATAAGATACATGAATTAAAGTGGCAACAACAGTTTACATAAGTGGTACACAAGGTTTCTAAAAATTGTAATAAATACTTCATATGAAATTTGTATCTGAATGTATTGTAATTTAGAGGAACTTCTCTCGCAATAGCGTTTTTTCGTTTGATTGTGGCAGATATTTTGATCCAACGTCTAAAAACCATATTGTTATATTCTTATGGAAAAAGCTCACGGATTTCTTTGTGAAATAGCAAAATCCATTAAAATTTCTTAATTTAAACAAATAATGGAGAGCTCAGATATGATTTAATTTTTCTGATCTAAATGGGGTTTAAAAAGTATTTTTGCTTCAGTTTGCAACTTATATTTTTCTCTTGTTTTTAAAGACTTCCAACATTAGCAAGCAATGCGACGGTCCTGCTAGCTTTCTCTGCTTTGAGTTCTTATTAGACATTGAATCCAGTTAGAGTCTCATTAGAAGTTTAATAACAATTGGATTTTCTTAATTGTTCAGATAATTTCAATTTATGGTTTTACATCATTTTGACAATTTATAATTTGATATATTTTTGGGTATGGAAACACAGACCATGTCACTTGATTCCTTTATTTCATGACAATTCATCTTCCAAAATCCGCAAATTCATAGTAATTGAGAAATAGTTTTTTGAACTCACTGTAATGATTGTTTTTTTTTTTTGTGGGTTGTTTACGTGTATCTGTGGTGTATTTTTTTTTTTCATGATTATGTGGAAGTTGCAATCCGGGAACGTCTTGACTGATAGCAACAGTATTAATTAACGCAGTCGTGTTATTAATGTACGATTTGTCGATATTACTTAAATGAAAAATTGTTTAAAACTTCAATACCTTTGGCAGACGGTTGTGGACACATCCACCTGATATTTTGACGTAAACATCCCAACAAACACGGTCTCGGCTTCAATCCGATGAGTTAAAAAATTGGGTGGAGTTAAACCAAAGGTATAAAAAACCGAATATAACTAATGTAAAAAATGCAATTAATTTAAAAAATAGATTATATAAGACTTTCAGTCTATTAAATAATTATCAATGGCGACTTTATATCATCGTGCATCTAATAAAACCTGAAAACCATTTCAACGACAATTAAAACAAAAAGTGTTGAAAAACTAGCATTATATAACAAGTAATAACGAACGTTTTTAATGTAATTTTTTGCTATCACAATTCTGTCTTATTGTCATTAATAGTGACATTTTTTTATTTTTGTTTTTTTTTTATATCGTCACATTTCTAAGTTTGTTTACATAACAGATTTAGATTAAAACTGTTTTTGACGCTTGCTTGTGACTTGCTTGTCTAGTTTTTATACTAATCACTCTGTATAAGATCTCAAAACAGAAACGGTGAATGAGTTTGTATCAGCCAACCACTAGCCTAACATAATCTTTGATCCTTAAACGTAAATCTCTAAGTTTAGATAATAACCGCAAATTTTGAATTGGAATTAAAAACTACATTATGTATTTTAAATTAAAATTTCATCACTTGTTAAAATGAGCAGTCAGATTTGAAAGAAAAGGTATTGAATGTTTCGGCAACTAAGGACTTTAAGTATTTTCTAATTTAATAGAAAATTATTGATTTTTGTGGTCTTTTTAATCAGTTAATCAATGTATTTATAGAAAATAAAATTCAAATAACACAAAGTTCGACAATTTCAACAAAGTTTCGTGTGATGTGAATATAAGATTGTAGTGTAGAAATTGTTACATAGACCAGTTTATAAAATCATATGGGGTAACAGTTTTCATTTGTTATTTTCTCTTGTATACTTTTTTTTATTTGTTGTTTTCTTACCGGTACTATTTTTCAATTATGGCCATGTCAATTTGAAAATTAATATTTTGCGACAAATGATTGATTGTGTGTACACAAGTTGATTCATAATGGTGTTAGCGCCCACTTTTTTTTTCTGGGTCATCTAATTATTTTTACTTTTTGTTTATTTTTTTGTAAAGGTGCAAGTATAGTCAAGAATAAAAAATTAACATAAAAATCGGTGAGCTTATATCTTAATCAAAGTTACAAGTAAAGAGCGGAACATATACAAATTGTTTAAATAAATATACAAAGCTATCTAGTCTCTGTAGAGTTTGTAAAAATATTTAACAAAATTTTTATGTTTCTGGGAATTTCTTAGACTTAGCTCAATTACAAAATTAAACTTATGACTAATTCATTTTATGTAATATTTTGAATTTAGTACAAGTACACAACTAAAATAATTTTATTCTATAATAACTTTCACTTTGTAAAATTTATAATCAGCCTCTCTTATTGTCATTTAACTGTTGGTTATTATAATAAATAAACATAAATAATAATGTAATTATATAATAAAAGATTAAAATCTTGCATTACTCTCTAATTTTTCGTCTTACTAACGCATCTGAACACATTTCTTCTGTACTATCTATCTGATCTATCCTTTGTCTTCTTATGAAAATAAAGGAATCGTTTTTTACAATTGTTTATGCCGAATATGTAGACCAAAAAATCATTCGCATGTACATTCATATATATATATATATATATATATATATATATATATTTGTTTATAGAGAGAAAAACAATTAAATTAGTACCGAATTCAGTCGAATTGCTAAAAGTTTTATGAGCAGAACGAATAATATTGATGTGCTTTTAATTTTAAATACGAAGTTAGTTAATTAGTTAAAAATTGTTATGAGTTGTCTTTTTGTGATCTTTCTTATTCAGAAGTGATCTAAGAAATGTATAAAAATTACTGCACTGAGTCACTTTATTTCGTTGCTTAAAATTAAGACCTGGACTTCATTATGAACTCATTAGTTTTTTTGTGCATCTTAGAATTTGCACTACGTTTTTATTTCAAAGGTACTTATTGGTTTTGTTTTTATTAACAAATTAAAAATTAAATATTAAACTAATTAATCACAGTACCATTTTTTTAAACTTTAAGCTTAAAACTTATCTCATAAATTATCAAATTATTCGCGCTAATTTACGTCGACGAGGTTCTAAGGTAGCATCCGTTTGAGTGGTGTTGTTATGGCGCAACTATAATTACCAATATCTCGAGTCCACTACAAAAATCTACTTTTTTGTGGTTGTTGAGTTTATATTATATTTATAGGTATTGTTTTTTATAATAGTTATTGTATTGCTTTGCTTAGATCGACATGTCTGATTCCGCAACCAGCCTGAGCGATTCCATGTGTTCAATGTCTATCTCTACATCACCGCCACTACTGGGACCTGGTGAAGTCCTCAAACCGTCAGGCAAATTCAGTAAGCCAACTCGAATACCGGGTAAGAAGTACTGTAAAGACGAAGTGGTTATCAGGAATGCAGATTCTGGTAAAGGTAAGTTACACCCTTAAAGTAGTCGAAGTAACAAAAATACAACCAAATTAGGAGTTGTTGAAAAAGTTGTTTGTTATTTATAGTAATGGGTATCAAAGGAAGGCGTGTTCATATGATCGAAGAGCTTAGTGAAACGATCATTTCGTTTCAGCGAGGTAAACCGCTTCAAACACAATGCTCGCTTGTCTTTTTTAACGATTTATTTCGCACTAAATTTATGTTTTTTCTCAATGGTTATAGTTTAACTTGTCCAAAACTAATTCTCACGAGAGTTGTAGAGCAGATCGACAATTTGTAGTTGTGGCTGTGGTGCCAAGTTTCTTGAGCGATTACCGTGAAACTGTAAAGTTCACTAATTGGCCCCACACTTGTCGATCGGCTTATAGTGCTTGATCGTCACCATTCATTTATTAGTTGTAATATTCTAAACAGGGCATGATTTTAATATCATCGTGTGTGTGCGTTTTTTTTTTTCTTTTTTTAAATCGTCTGTCGAGTTTTGACAGGAATGGCTTGATTTCAAGTCGTTTGCGGTCTGTTTTGTTGATTTATCTTTAATTACAGTCAATCCTGGTGCTAAGGAGCGACTAGTTCAAATTACCGGCGCTAATGAAGAAAGCATCAAGTAAGTTGCTTCTTGTTGAAGTTGTGACCTTCATGAAAGAATTTCAGTCATGCTAAACAACTAATTGAAGATACCATTCGACGAAATGCCTCGCCTGTTAGAGAACACGAGATGGCGGTTGGTGGCCCTTTAACGGGTTCCAGTTCCAGCATCAACTCTTCTGCTTCTGATGATAGTGCTTTGCCATCATCAGCCAGAGCATCAAGAGCTCTAATGCACAGTTTGAGCACAAACGACGCCAATATCGGCGAATATAAATACAGCGTAGTTACCGGTGGTTATACTATCAAAATTACCGGTGATAACCTCGATTTAGTTCGAGTATGTCATAGATTTAGTTTCAGTAACGTTACTGTCTAACCTAATTACAGACGAGCAAGTTGGTACTGGAAGAGTATTTCTCAGGAGAACCAATCCACGAACAATTTTATAGTTTCGATAGTTTGCCACAACCCATTGTCGCAGGGGTGGAAGACGGACCGCTGTCTCCGCCCGAATCCATACCTTCTCCTGGGGTTATCACCAACGGCCAAAGCGAGGAATCAGGTAAAGGTTAGTTGACGATCCACACAATATCTCATTTTGTAGTCACTGTGTAAACTGGGATTGAAATAAATTCTTTTTGTTTTTATGTAATTCTTTCGATTTAACTCCTCTAACGGGGGTGCCAGCAGTAGATTAATTCTTGATGTCTTCTAGTTGTAAAATTTATTGCGTCTTAACGATGTGATTCATAGCGAGTCACTCACTGTAATTTCCAAAAAAAAGAGATACCAACTGTCGCATTTTGTTGACTCATATCGTATCCATTTTAGCGTTCTAATTTTACAACTGGATGATTTCATTTTGGTTTAGTTTTAATTGGGTCTGGGACCCCCTCCTTTTTAACATTCCGACTCTGTTTAGACACGAGAATGAAACTGCGCAAACCCCATATGCCCATCGAAGACATAATCAAGGGTAAGACGACAACGAGCGAACAAATAAGCAAGTCCAACCTGGTTTACACTATCGAATTTTTGGCTCATTTGGCCATGTCACCGTTGTGTTTAACGGTTCCGACTGATTGGGAGCGAATCTCACGAGAATACCCCTTTTTAATCCGCAATGTAAGTTAATTTTTTGTTTTGTGCGAAGTACTAAGACTCTTTCTTACAGACTGTGGAGACTTTTGACGCCAAACAATATCTGTCCAATCGCATAGGTGAACCGACTTGCGTCCTTAGCGCCGATGATGTCGATTCGTCGGAAGTTTGACGTAAACGATAGCTAGAAACGACTTTTTACTGAAGCAAATTTTCAGTTTCTTTGTATTACGAGGTCTAGTTCTTTTCTTCGGGCTCAATATCTTATTAACGTAGGGTAGTGAACAAAGAAAAATATGAAAAAAAGTTTTATACTCTATGGATAGTTGCCTATTTTTCGTATACAGTTTGTAACAATTTTTTAAAAAAAGTTTGATGTGTTGTTTTGTGACAAGAGTTTAAAGCTGTTGGTTTAGTAGAAGGATATTTAATAACTTTACTTAAGATTAAAACACAAAAAAATACAAGACTACTTATTTTTAGTTTATGTGACTGACTGTACTAATAATCTCTTAGCGAAATCATCTCAGACTATTTAATTATTATTTATTCATGTGATCATCTACATACTATCATAAAAAGGTTTCTATGTGGAAAATTTGTAGATCTGGTATAGAATAATGACAGTAGTGATATCTGTAATGATTTCTAAGCTGGAGTTTATTGATGGAAATGATACTCATTCTTTGAGTATTTAAATTAGGTATTATATTGTTTGATTGTTTTTTTTTTGTTGAGAATTTATCTTTATTTTATTTGTAAACTATTCTGGTCATTTTGACTGTTACCTGCAACTTGAAAGTATTTGTTTTGTTTTTGTTTTTATTATACCTTTTTTTTTCACACAAAAATTTAAATGTTAATTATTTTGTGCTTCATGTTTAATAAAGTTTATTAAAAATATAAACATTTTTAGATAACCTGCTTTTCATTTTTCGTTCCAAAGGCAAGTTAGTTTCCATTTTATAAGTTTTTTTTTTTTTTGTTTTTCCATACAGTTCCTTCGAACTTCAATAATTGTCCATGCTTATGACTTCTTGGCGGAAGTGGATTAGTTTTTAATGCTCTTCAATATTTCGGGTTTCCGAAAACACGTTATCCCAGGCAGCCATTTCGGGCGAATAAGGAGGTCACAGAAGAATTTGGAACCCTAACGTAGTCATTTTTCTCACAACTACACGAACTGAATGTACCGAGGCGTTATCATGCAGTAAATTTTAATTCAACATAACGAAATAGTGGGAAAATTCATATCAAAAACAAAATTAAGAGGAAGAACTTATTGTGTGAAATCTGTTTAAAATGGGACAAGGAATACAAAGAAAAGAAAAAGTGAAAGCAATAATAAAAGTCGCCAGAAAAAAGCCGTTGGATATATTCGACGACAAAATGGAAGAATACGCTATTTAGATATTAATAACAGTGATCAGTTTACAGCATTCCAAGAAATTTGTGTTCTGAGAATTTTTTACATGAAAATATATATGTCAACATTGTTTTTGAGCAGATACAACTGTACAAAAATAGTCTAAAAAACGCCATAATCTTTGAACTTTTAATTTCTTGATTATTTCTTAATGAAGTACAATTGAACGGATCTACGAATTTTGGGTCTCTATATGTGTACATAATAATTAATAAAAATGGCAAGGCAGTAACAGAAAAAAAAACAAACATTAGCAATGAATGTGCCTACGAAATAGCGTAGAAAAAAACAAATAAAGAATAGTCTTATAACAAGCAAGCTAAGATGAAATACCTAGGAATAAATAGTATTCAAAAAAGAAGCAAAAAAAAAAAAACAAAAAAACTGTAAAGTAGAGGAATTAAAGATGTTATGGGAGATAGAAAGGAGTAAAATTAGGAAATAAGTGGCGAGATTAGTGTAAAGAAAGTCGTAGTAAAGCCTGAAATTTGAATATTAAATTTGTATAGCAATTTTTCTGTTGACGTAATGATATATAAACATTCTATTTTTTTATTACACTTTAATAAAATAAAAACTACAATTTATATACAGTCTTTTAGAAAATTTGAGGCTAAAAGTTTTTAGAGCTGATTAATATTTACATCGGGTTCAGTCAAGTAAGCTCGTCTGTCAAGTCAAATGTCAACCTATAAACTTTGATGTTTAGCTTTACACAATTTCAGTTTTTTTTTGAATCGTTTCTAATTCTTTTTTCAGATTTCTATTTTAAATCTTCGCGCATAATTTTTCACCCGCGCGTACAGTCTGACACAAACATTCCCCCACTCTTTCAATATCGTTGATCAAAAAAGCTCCCTTCAATATAAAAGTTGTGCACGTGCTGAGCTTATTTTATTAAATTTAACTATTGTTATGTATTTTTAAGTGACCAAACCGACGTATCAAAATGGTTCAGGTACGTATTGAGCAATTTCTAAAGAGAAAAGTGGTCAAAATAGCCGGAAAACGCATATTTCCAGTTGTAAAAACTACCCTTGATTTTTTCTGTCAAGCTTTTGATATAAAAGATGGCGAACAGATTTTTATGCAAATGGACCCCATTTTTCATCTCGATGAAATTTAATATTTTTTCTGAAACGAATGCGAGTGTTAAATAACAAACGTGGCATGACCTAACCTAAAAATAGTGCAAAATAAATTGTTTATTGTTATTTTTGTGTAATTTCAGGCACCTGATATCGGTATCGGGCACCGAGACTTGCCCCAGGCGCTTGTTTTGTTGAACGAAATGAATGTTAGTGCACAACATGTGGCTTCTTTGGTTGACAATATGATACAAAAAGTCAGAAAAGGAGAATTATCAACTGATCAGGGTCTTAGTTTTCTAGAAATGAAATATAACATGTTGTTAAGTTATTTAATCAATTTGACTTACGTTGTTTTGCGGAAATGTTCCGGGGAAAAAATCGAGGGAGATCCTTGTATTGATAGGCTCATAGAAATACGAACAGTATTGGAAAAAATTAGACCCATTGATCACAAACTAAAGTATCAAATTGATAAACTCGTAAAGACTGCTGTCACGGGAACCAATGCTGATGATCCATCAACATTTAGAGCTAATCCTGATAATTTCATTGACCAATCAGAAAGTGAGGAGGAAACAGATAAACCTTCTGGAGAAAAAAGTAAAAGTGATTTATATGTGCCACCAAAGTTGTCAGCCGTTCACTACACAGGTAAAATAGTTATCTACACTTTAGAATCTCACTAAAAATTTGTCATATTAGGTGACGAAACTGCACAAGAACGCACCAAACGTCTGCAAGAGCGCACCAAAAAGCACATGCTGTCTTCTTCTATCATGCAAGAATTGAAGGAGGAGTATCTTGATGCCCCAGTTGAGGTGTCTCAAACAAGTCGCGCACAGCAAATTCTATCAAAGCAACAGAAGGAAAGGGAGGAGTATGAGGAGGAGTATATGACCAGGTTACCTGTCAGCAAATCAGAGAAGCACAAGCGGCGTCAGCTGACGACATTGGGGAGTCTCGGTGATGAAATTACCGATTTTGGCCCCTCCCCCAGTTCTAGTAAAAGGAAAAGGAAACGTCCAGTTAAATCAAAAGGGAAAAGTTTCAAAAGGAAACGTTTTCACTGATTATATTGAATTTGAACCAGGATTATACTGGTTTAATTTGTATTAAATCAAGAGCTTGAAACCCCAGTTGCCTATGGTGACCTTATGATTTTGAAACATTTCTTCATTGTCAAATTCAAAATTGTGTAGATTAGGGTTAAATGGAAATTGTGTTCTTTGTTTTTCGTGTATTAGACATTTTGGCATGCACTTTGGATGTTCTTTCTTATTAAGTTGGTTTATTGGTTATAGACGTCGTAATATAGACTGAAAGTATTTTTACAAAATGTTATCAAACTGTTGCTCTACATTCTCATATTTAAAAAGTAATACATGAGACATTGTTTCACGCGTACAAAAAATAGTGTGAAATGTTAAATACAGACTGTAATGGAACAGTAAATTAATTTTTGTACTTCAACGTAGTTTCTGAAAGTATTTTCTAGGGCTTGTATTAAATCCGTGGAACTGCGTTAAGTACGTTCCCAATTGCCTTGTACAGGTTATATTTATCGTTGTTAACGTTAACCACAGTTTATTTTTCAGACTGGATTATCGGTTGTTAAATAATTAAATCTACAATTGCAGTTTCAGTTAATTTTCATGTTGTTATTAACCAATCATTTATTGTTATTTTTGTTATGTTGGGTTTACAATGTTACTATTTCTCATGGCGTTTTTGTCTTGTCTTGTGTTTTAGTTGTAGTGATATGTTATTAAACTAGATATAAAAAATGTATTCAGTAGCTCATGTCCTTTGGTGTACTCGTATTTCGTAGAATGTTTAGGTATGCTACTGAAATTGACAAAAATTCTCAGCTCAAAAAAATTAATAATGTATCGTCTAGGTTATAAGTTTATGGCTTTAATCATTTTATGTTTCATCTTTATTTGTAGACATGAATTTTTTAATATATATTTTTTTCTTAGTTGCTTGGTATTTGTTCCACTTTTGTGTATTCTCCGGTATTGGGGTTATAAGATGTCCAGCGAAAACCTTTATGTCTGTTCAGCTGACACGTAACATAGTGAAAATCTTCATCGTAGAATTTATGGGGACTGACGTCAGGTGCGTCGTGATGATACTTTCGATTTTGCATGAAGGGGATTTTAGGGAAAGCTAACTAAAAAAAGTGGGTCGCTCAAGTTTTAAGATTTATTAAAAATATAGTGCGAATATGGTTTTAAACACTAATTTTAACGCAGTGTAATAAACAATCATTCATACTAGCTAAAGTTGAATAAAGCAAATTTTCTAAATAAAGGTTTCATGTGGTTCAAGAGCGAAAAGTAAGAAGCAAAAGAATGTCAGAAAACTACGTTTTCTCAGGGGCGAAATTAAAAAAAAGAAGAACAAGAATCAAGAATTCAAGAGTTGCTTCAGATGGTGGATGCTCGTAGAAAACATGGAAGTAAAGTATAACAATGCAGGTAATTACCTAGTACTAAGAAAAAAGCCCTAGTTGGAAACATAGGACGTATCTAGGTGTGTAGAAAAAAGGGAGTGGGACAAAGAACGGAGATTTAATAAAAATTCAAGCGATAATTTAGGTGCACTGATTGCAGGAAGATATGACAGGAATGAAAAAATTGAAAGAGAAACAAAACAGGAAGCAAGGGATGAAAACTTAGATGAGAATGAAAATCATTCTGGTATATTTAAAGAAATAAATAGTTGCAAAAAGGAACATCCGGATGACAACACTGAAAAGTTTCGGAGATAAAGACAGCAGTCTATAATAGTAAAAAACTTGTCCAAAATAGTGGAGTCTAAAGAAGATGTAGATAAACAAAACGCTACGTCGTGGTTATAGCACCAACAAGTTTCAAGAGAAACAAAAAACTGATGAAAAAGGACCAAGGGCTGGAATTCTATTTAAAAAAAAATCCGAAGATGTCGTCAGAATCATTCTGTGATGACAAATAGAAAAGGGACTTTAAATAAAATCAGCGGGAGACAAGAATTCAAATGCAAATATGTCTCCACTGAAGTTAGCACGATCTCTGAAGAAGAAGACTAGGAGACAAGACACTTTCACAAACCTGAATTTAACAATTTTTTGGATAGAAACGATTGTCTCAAGAATCTTCATATTCTCTCTAATAATTATTTAACAGATCTACCTAAACCAACGACATAATTATGTTTAAGAACTAGATTCTGCCAATTTTCTGAAAACTTTTAACTCGAATATGAAGATAAATAAATAAAACGATGCAATTTTGTTAACCTGTTAAGAAAAGGAGAAATGAAGTTTACGATTATGGCGAGTCGTACGAGTCGACTGAAGCGATGGTAATAAGTGAAGAGTTTTCTCTGTTATCAGATGAAGACAAGGTTGGTAATTAAGAATGTGAAGATGGATATGGCTGACTGTATTGTAAACTTGACGTAGACATAGCGGTGATCTATAAAGAAATAAAAACGAAGTGAACGAAAAGAAAAGTCAGAAACAAGATTAAGAAGAGAATGATAAAGCTAGCTCTGATATTGCACTGAATAAAAAAGGGGCAAAAAATGTACATCAAAGAAAGGAAGGACGATGGATGAGAATGGAAACACAAATGAGTATCACATTAAATAGAAAAAGAATACTATACTGAAACAGAAACCATGAAAGAAAAGAAGAAGTCTTTTCAAAAAATTGGTTTAAATAAACAAGGAGAAAGCAAACTACAAACTCTTGACGTTAAAGATGAATATAATGAAAGAATACATAAGGGCATGGAAAAAAAAGTTTTGAATTTTATTTGGAGGTTGAACAAATGATAAATTTTTTATAATTATGTAAACTATATGTAAAAAAAATATAGTTGAATAAATAATAAACAAATATAAAAAAAGATATTACTAATCATTAAAATAAGTAACAAAGTTCGCCCAATGACATACATACATTTATTTTTGTTGGCGATAAGTGTATTTATTGAAATAGAAACTGTCTTGACTTAATAAGACCCCTATATATATATATATATATATATATATATATATATAATATAGTATTTTTATAATATATATATATAAAATATTTTTGAAACAAGCACATTTAATTTCTAGTTGCACATATAACGCTTTAGATAAATAATCGAAGTGTTTATAACCTTGCTGTCCATAGAATATCAATGTCGAAATTTTAACCTTGACTTATTATGGAATAACACATTATTTCTTATGTTAGTTTAATTTTTTTTTGAGGCTAAGATTTGAGATGTTTAAAGTAGTGTTTTCTACGTCTACAGTTAACTTTGGAACTTTAAGAAAATATTGGAAAATGCTTAAAAATTAATAATTAATAATTAATAATTAATACCTAGACAAACAGTCATTAGAAAATCTAATATTTTAAAATTGTCCAATACAAAATCTTTGTGGGAGCAAAATTTATTTGTTAAACTAATGATATTTATAAGTCGTCACAAAATTATATTTAGTATTAAAATACACTTTGTCATTAAAAACAGATGTATTTATGCAAACATTAAGAAATTCTTATTTATTTTGAATTCAGGGTCATTGATCAAGGATCAAAAAATAAAATTTTATACTTGTTTTTCAAGCTAGCGTATTACATATAATAATCGCGAATTATTTATATAGTCCAAAAAATATTACCAAGTTCAGTTTATATTTTCAAATTATTGCAACCAGTTTAGTTAAAATTAAGCAAACCTATTTCCAATAAATAGGTATTAAATAAACATTTTGGTCCGGCGCATTCACCATTTTTAACATAAAAACCCCGATGTACGTTCAAATATTGTTTTTAGATCATCTAATAATATAATTGTCAACAGTAAACGAAGAAAAGTGCATTTCTTTGTCGATTTCGTAACGTGGATCATATTCGCATTATATTTTTGTTTCAATTTTAGACGAGATTTTTCTCACAAATCCTTACTTAGTTTACTTACTCTATGCATCACGTATGGACGTGGAAGTTTATAACTGTGTTGCATGGTTGTCAAAAACTCATCAGCGCAAACTGGGGGGCATTGAAGGTGTTCATATTCAGTCAAACACTCGGCATTTCTAAAAATTAACGTTGATATACATGATACATGATAGCTACAGTCGTACTCATTATAGGTGTAATAATTATCCATATGCGTTGTGGGACGCGTTTTTCCCTCAATCGAAACTTGCTTCAGCATATCGTTTGTGGTTGTACAAAACGAGTTGTCTCCTGAACTGCCCCATCTGTGATAATGAGACAAAAAGTGGTTGACTTTTCCTTGACAGTATGGATCAACATCAATCGGACGATATTCTAATAATTTCTGCCAATTTTCAACTTTGACTCCTTCACTATACGAGTTCTTTGTGTAAATAATCTGTGGTTTACGACTGTGAGTCGGTAAAGGTTTCGGAGCTTCGAGTTTAAAAGGTGGCATTTTCAGAGTTCAAACATGGCGCGTTTTTTGGATGTTGGTAATATGATTTATGTTGGTAGCGCAGTAACGTGAACTATTCTAGAACGTCGCCATTTTGTCGTGACGAATCTTTACTTGTATTTGTACATCGAGTTTCAAGTCAATTGGGCTCTCTTAGTGTTGCTCGTGCTTTTTAAGAAGTTTAAAACGTAACTAAAAAGACAATTGCCCAACATGGCTGAAGATTTGGACGTTGAGGCTATGCTGGAAGCCCCATTCAAAAAAGACGTAAGTAGAGTTTATTTTAAGATTTTCTCAATTTGTAAGCTTATTATTTGTGGTAGCAATGTAAATTGAGGGTTTCATCGACTGATTTTTACGTCGGAGCCCCCCAGTTTGCACTGTTTTTCTTTTTGATTATTGTATGTTATGGCTCTTACATCACTTCCTAATTTTATATTTTAGACGTATGAGGTTTATTTCGGGCTAACGACGCCTTCACGTAAACAACTCAGGTACTGAATATTTTAGGTTAAGTCTATAATTATATTTATTTAGGGTGTTTCGTTATTTCATAATGTAGGTCGGTCCCCGTTGGCCAATTGACTGTGAAATGAACACAGTTTGAGTTTTTTAAGGAAAAAAAAACATCAGTCTTGTCTCTTTCAAGACCCTTGAAGGTCACAATGTTTTGAGGCAGTCGTGTCAGATCTATTTGTGCACTGACAAAAGTTTTAATTTCTTTGAGTCAGTTTTTTGGCCAACGGCTGCAGTCATCGTAAATATTTAGCTTAACTTTTCGTGGTTCATATAATATGTTTGGTTTTTGTATATCGTGTTGCTGATCGGTAATTTCTCGCCATAGGGCTGCTGAATGGACTTCCCGCAATCACCATCCTGACTTCTACCAATCAACCGATTGGTAAACGCCTCATTTTAGTATGACACAAAGGTGGACTTGTTGGAATGTAAAACCAAAGTACATACATGTTTTTTTATAACAAAATAAAGTCAAATAGTCTGAAAAAACAGTCGTTGGGTCTTGGCTATAAGAAATCTTTTTGCACGTTTTCTGTTAGTTTCTGTTTTTGTCTCTATGATGGCCAAGGCTCAACAAATCGGCCTAAAATTGACAACATTGCAATTTGATTGCATGTCAGTCAAGCAAATGAGTAAGGATTTGGTCTTATTCGGTGTATTTTTTCAGAAGTATTGATCTGGATCAAGTTTTTCCGCCACGTTCCTTTGTTAAGTCTGCACGACGGTAAGTCTAGTTCCGGCTAGACGACTGTTAAGTTTCAGCTCTGCGAAATTAAAACGGCGACACACCCCTCATTTGTTTTAGATATAGGCTAATGAATTTACATAATTTCAACTACAATCACTTTCACGTTTTTATAAGAAAATTATTATTTAATAACTCACTGCAATAAAAACCTGAAAGCGATGGAAAAAATAAATTGTAATAATATACTTGATTATGTCTGTTTTGAAACTGGTAAGTCAAACCTAATAGCACACAAATCATTAATGCCATTTGTTTTCGCCACCTGCGCGGTCCTCTTCACTTTGTTGCTGTTCGTAGGAAGAAGTTAATGGCAAAATCAGAGAAAATGGAGAATCAAAGAAACACAGGAGTTCAGAGTAAGTAATTCATAATACCACCTTTATATTTAACTAATAAAAACAATAGTAAGAAGCGTCGCAGTTCAAGTCGGAGCCGGCGAAGTCGCAGCCGTTCACGAGACAGACGTCGCAGCCGCGATAGGGACCGTAAGAGAAGCAAAAGTCGCGATCGGATACGCTCTAGAGATCGTCGTCGGTCTAGATCAAGAGATCATAAATCAAGGTCTAAAGACAGAAGATCACGATCGCGAGATCGCAACAGCAGATCCAAAGATCGAAAAGATAAACGAAGACGTACTCGTAGCAAGGAACGCAAAAGATCCGTTTCAAGGAAGCGATCTCTTTCCCCAGTTGGTAAATTTGGTAGAAGGGGAAGATCTCCTATCGGGCTTCGGTCGAATTCACCTGTTGAAGAGCTCAGTCCTGAGGAAAGAGATGCTAGAACTGTTTTTGTTATGCAATTGTCACAGAGAATTCGAGCACGAGATTTGGAGGAATTTTTCAGTTCTGTTGGCAAAGTGAGGGACGTGAGATTGATTGTTTGCAACAAGACCAGGAGGTTTAAAGGGATCGCTTATATCGAATTTAAAGATCCTGAAAGTGTAACTTTGGTAAGTTATTTTTTTTTCTTTGCAATTTAAATCAACTAATTAATCCAACGATTTTTCTATGTATTTTTTTAATAACAAGGTAAAACTATTTGCTGCACAATTCAACACCTCTTTGGTGCGACGCTTTAACATAATCGCTTTTGCTCTTTCATGACCATTATTAACTTGGTGTGTTTTGAAGTCTTTCTGCATAATGACAGATAGCATATGAGCTCATGTAAGAATATCCTGTTGCTAATTTTTTTTTCTTTTTCAGGCTTTGGGTTTATCAGGTCAAAAGCTGCTCGGAGTTCCTATCATAGTCCAGCACACCCAAGCTGAGAAGAACCGAATGGGGAATTCCATGCCCAACATGATGCCCAAAAACATGACAGGTCCAATGAGATTGTATGTAGGTTCCTTGCATTTTAATATTACAGAAGATATGTTGCGGAGTATTTTCGAACCATTCGGAAAAATTGACAATATTCAGCTAATTATGGATCCTGAAACAGGACGATCGAAAGGTTACGGATTCATAGCGGTACGAATATTTGTATTAAAAACTGAAATATCCTAATCTTAAATTTTAGTTTCACAATTGCGAAGACGCTAAAAAAGCATTAGAACAACTAAACGGGTTTGAATTAGCAGGTAGGCCCATGAAAGTCGGCAACGTAACGGAGCGACTGGATTTACAACAGCAAGGACCTTCTATTCTGGATTCAGATGAGTTAGACAGATCAGGTATAGACTTGGGTGCTACGGGAAGATTACAGTTGATGTTCAAATTGGCTGAGGGGGCGGGAATGCAAGTACCACAAGCTGCCGCCAACGCTTTGAGTATAGCGACGGGGCAACCGATCGTTCCACAAGTGCAACAGAACTCAACTCCCCCTATAGCAACACAATGTTTCATGTTGAGTAACATGTTTGATCCGGCAACGTAAGTTTTCCATTCATCGGTTTGCACTCGTTAATAATAATTTTATTTATTTTTACAGGGAATCTAATCAAAATTGGGACGTTGAAATTCGCGATGACGTTATAGAAGAGTGCAACAAACATGGTGGTGTTTTACATGTGTATGTGGATAAAGGATCACCTCAAGGAAATGTGTATGTTAAATGTCCGTCGATTGCCACAGCAGTGGCGTCAGTTAATTCGTTACATGGACGTTGGTTTGCGGGACGAGTTATTACAGCTGCTTATGTTCCGTTATTAAATTACCATTCTCTGTTTCCAGACGCTATGTCAGTTACGCAATTGTTATTGCCATCCAATAGAAAGTAGTCGTGTTTATCCAGATTTACGTATTGTATTGTATCAATATTATTATTTGTAATAAATCTGCATTCTGTATGTAGGCATTTTATAACCATCACAACAGTGACTTGTAGGAACTAAGTCGGAGGGAGAAAGGGTTCAATTCTTTTGTCAATATGCATACAAACTTGTAAAGTTCTTTACAATTTAATTTGTAAAAATATGAATGGAATAAAATTTTACTTTAGTTTTTACATTCGCGTTATTCCCGTCAATGTTTACATTTCCATTGTAGTTAAAACAAGTCTTCAGTGCTGTAGTGCTTAAAATCTTTTAAAGAAAAAGAATTGAAGACTTTGAATATTAAGAGGAAATGGGATTTGAAAATGAACTTAATTTTTAAGAATTTTACTTTGTTCGGTTGGCAGCACTGTGCATCAGCTGTCAAACTGTCAAACCGTAATGTCAACATTACCTACCCTTCAATTTTTAAATTAAACAATAATAATCAATGGAAATCGCCAATGCTGTGGGGGCAACCCCTGGAGTGAACCGAACTGCCCGTGTGATGATGGAGGGCGTCGGGGCGCGGATAATCCGTGGTCCCGATTGGAAGTGGGGCAAACAGGTTAGTTTACAGATTTTCATCCCTTTTTTAAGTAACATAATTTTTGTAGGACGGCGGTGAGGGCCACGTGGGTACCGTTCGTAACTTTGAATCACCCGACGAAGTGGTGGTAGTGTGGGACAACGGGACTGCCGCTAATTACCGTTGCTCTGGACAATACGATTTAAGGATTTTAGATAGCGCCCCCACGGGAGTTAAACATGAGGGCACTATGTGCGATACGTGTCGTCAACAGCCAATTTTTGGGATACGCTGGAAGTGTGCGGAATGCGGAAACTACGATTTATGCTCAGTGTGTTATCATGGAGATAAACATCAACTACGACACCGGTTTTATCGTATTACTACTCCGGGAAGCGAGCGTGCGTTTCTTGAAACTAGACGGAAGAGTAAGAAGATTGCAATTCGAGGTATTTTTCCGGGGGCGCGAGTCGTTCGTGGTGTGGATTGGCAGTGGGAGGATCAAGATGGGGGTAACGGACGTAGGGGTAAAGTTCAGGAGATTCAGGACTGGTCAGCTGCTAGTCCGAGATCAGCGGCATATGTTGTGTGGGACAATGGTTCTAAGAATTTGTATAGGGTCGGATTTGAAGGAATGGCTGATCTGAAGGTTGTGAATGACGCAAAAGGGCAGAATGTATATCGAGATCATCTACCGTGTTTGGGAGAGCAGGGGCCAGGGCGCTCGGGGCCCCCAGGTCTAAAGATAGGAGATCAAGTTAACGTCGACTTAGAACTAGAAATTGTTCAGTCTTTGCAACATGGTCATGGGGGTTGGACTGATGGAATGTTTGAATGCTTGAACGGAATTGGAACTGTCGTGGGAATAGACGAAGATCACGATATCGTTGTTGCTTACAGTAGTGGAAATAGGTGGACTTTCAATCCAGCAGTTTTGACCAAAGTTGCAACTCCTACAAATTCAGTTGGGTTTAATGAGACTCCTCAACAACAGTTTGCCGTGGGAGACATGGTGCAAATTTGCTCTGACATGGAACGTGTCAAGATGCTCCAACGAGGACACGGTGATTGGGCTGATGGTATGGCTGCTGTAAGTAAATTATAATCTATCCATATTTACCAGTACTAACAACTTCCACCTTCAGACTTTAGGGAAAATCGGACATGTTCAACAAATCTACAATGACAACGATTTGAAGGTAGAAGTTTGTAACACCACTTGGACATACAACCCTCTCGCCGTCACCAAAGTGGCTAGCAAAGATGGAACAATGCACGGCACAACCAGTGGTGAACGTCTCAGCGCACTATTAAAGAAACTTTTTGAAACTCACGTTTCCGGCGACGTTAACGAAGAACTTGTCAAATTTGCCGCTAATGGAGATGCCCAAAAATGTGAAGAAGTCCTCAAGCAAAGCAATACTTCCGGAGCCGGTATTGGTCCTGACGTAAACGGGGTCTTTGCAGGACACACAGCGCTGCAAGCTGCTAGTCAAAATGGGCACTTAGAAGTAATTACTGTCTTGTTACGTTTCCACGCTGATGTTGAGATTGAAGACAAAGATGGTGATCGCGCTGTTCACCACGCCGCATTTGGTGATGAACCAGCTGTTGTACAGTTGTTGGCACATGCTGGAGCTGATTTAAATGCGCGGAATAAACGGAGACAGACGGCTTTGCATATTGGAGTTAACAAGGGTCACTTGGGAGTTGTTAAGATGCTGCTGGACTTAGGATGTCATCCAAGTCTTCAGGTAAGTGAAACTTTTTGTAGAGTATGTTTAAATTGGGTTACTAGTATAAATTTACCATTCTTAGCAATAACGTATCCAATTTTATGCAATAAAATAAAAATTGATCCATTACTAGTATAGTAGTTTAAGGAAAATGGGCACTTTGTCAGAAAAAAAAGCAATGAACAGTGCAAAAGGATACAAATAAGTTTACTTCAATTTGCATTCCTGCTTAGTAATACACTTAAATAAATGTCTTTTGAAGACGTCTATTCCTTCCTAGTCTTATTCTTACACAAAAATTTTGAATTTAACTTGAGAAAAATTTGTATGCAATGTTTAAAATTATTTGTTTTGTTTTTCCATTTAAATCCTTAGTCATCAGTCATCACTCTCATCACCTACGTAAATTTACGCCAATTTTTAAAAACGTTCCTAGGTTCGAACATAGTCGTTTCTAACTAAACTTTCTAACATAACAATTTACCAATTTAATTAATTACAATTACTTTTTCTCGGTTCTTTTGCCTCGCTATTATTCAATATTTTTCAATATCAATGTTCATTATTGTAGAGATCCTAACCGTATTATACAGGTTCTCCACTCCACCCATAGGTCATTTCTTTTTCCGGGACCTTATGTGCTTTCCACACTGTTCGACGGCTAGAATAATCTAGCAGTTTGGCGTAACAATATAAACTAAAAAAATTAATTGATTTTATATTTTATTATTTGTCTTGAACTAAAGACATTTAATAAAAAGTTCTTTTTGGTTAGTCTCACTTAAATCATATCATTATGTTGAAGCTAATGTCTAAACTAATGTCTTCATAACTCATATTTAATTTTTTGTATTTATGTATGTTGTTTTTAAACTGCCTTACACTTTTTTGTTTACATATTTCATCTTTTTGATTACAATAGGATGTATTCAAATCAAAATATCGTTCTGCTTCATGAAAAAATTAGTTTTACACAGATACACTGCAGGGTCTCTAACTACTACACCCTTTATCCATATACTTTATGAATATTTTATAATACGCCATGATGTTGATGCGTTAGTCTTGTTTGGTTTGACACTTAAAGGTCAAATAATTGACTCTGAACAGGGGTGAATTTTAAACAGGTGGAAATTGACACGATTTTTTGATTAGTTCACAATTATAGTTTAGTTTATACAGTGAAATAATCGAAAGTAAAAATCAATTTCTGTTTAATATATTCTAGGAGTATCTTTTATGGTAAAAAATGAAGCAAATTTTGAGACAGCTTTGCTTTATAATTTTTGACTAGCAGTTCTGAAAAATATGAATAACAGAAATGCCAGCTGCATTTCCTAATTCTGTTAATTTCCTGAATTAAGAACAAAATAGTAGCTAAACTGGGCATTATTTTCCAACTTAGTGGCTGTAAACAAATATTTTTTCTCAATTTTTTATGTCCACTGACTGTCGAAAGATTTGATTCAAAAATTAAAAAAAAAAATACCTAAGAAAGAATTAAAGAGAGCCACTCTAGGAATTCTTTTTTTTGTATTTTACCGAGTTAGTTGACTGACTTTACATTGAACAATATTTAGAAATTATTCGATCTTTACTTCTAAAGTGAACAAAAATTATACCTAAGCATATGACACTTCTAAAATACCATTTTCTACATTGATGTCTTCATGGGGAGCAGTCGTGCGGATTTATGGCGAATTTTTATCGTTGTCTTTCATTTCTGCTCAAAGACCGTCACTTTTATGGTTTTGTGTGAAGGTTAGGCACCAAATGAAAAATTTTTCGTCGCTTCTTTTATACGATGTTGTTTGTTTTTATTGCTTTAATTAGACGCTTAGGAAATCGTGGAGGATCATACGAATGGCCGTCAAGGGACAAAACAAAACATTTATCCATTGGAACTCTTCCCCATTCATCGTTGAAATTTTACGGCCGATAAATGCCATATTTATTTTAACAACAACCGTACAAATAATATTAGCATAATATGGAGCAATTTAACTACGATTGTAATGTTCGTTTGAATTTGCTATCCAATACAACACAATCGCCCAACAGCCATATTGGTTATAGTCCATTTCGAATATTGTTCAAACTATTTAAAAGCGATAACGTTAGCGTTCATGCGTGTTTTATGTTTTTAACTGTATACCTGGTCCCAATTACAATATTTTACTATCATTTTTGTACAACGTATGGTAGCATAATTCGGAGTAAATGAATATTTTAGGGTGTTGTCAACATATTTACGACTAATATCATGTTATGAAGTTGAAAACAAAACAGAACAAAGTGCGCTTGTGGATTAGGTGGATATGGGTTCGTGTCGTCCATAAATTACACAACATGTAGGAGCTTTGTTTCCTAGGTAATTTCTCGGTAGAGGGCTGAACTTAGTTCATGCTGGTCGTCGTGCGGTAGCTTGTTTGTAATATTGCAAAATTTACTTTGTAAGAGAAGAAAACGACGGAAATTGGGCGGAATTTACACTGTTTTGGTGTTTTCTAAAGATATTAGTTTTACACCCATCATAATAACACATCCTTGAGTTTAGTATCTATTTGAAAAATGTTTCGCATTTATTGTTGTGGACTTTGTCTTTGTTCCACGGATTTTATTACACTCTATTCAAATGTAGACTCAGTGGATGTGTCTGTGCATGGATACGTTTCCGTGGTCAGTTAAAAAAAATGCCACTAAAATTATAAAGTAGGTTGGCATTCCTGAGCACATTGCAGTCATGAAGATTTTTTTGACATTCACTTGATATTAAATTTGTTGGCTGCTGAACACATACCTGTTTGGTATTTGATATCTCTGACTGGCATTTAATGATACATTTTTTAGATGTAGAGCAAGCCGATAGGTTTTGTTCTGCGATGATTTGATTTGTTTAGGCTAAAAATTTTACATTACTTACTCACCCGTTTTGTAAGTGTCCCATTTATTAAAATTAAAAGAGATCTTTGTGCGTGAATTTATGTTTGCATTTGTATGTTTCCAGGCTGACGATAAACACAAAAGTACATAAATCAGCATTAACAATGATATGCTTCATCCTGCAGTCGTATCCATAAATCCAGAACGGCAAATAATAAAAATCCCGAATGATACCCAAAGATTTCAGTCTTATTTCAATGTTGGCGAAATAATAAAAGCCGCCTTAAACACACCATCAAAATGTAACGTACCGCTCATTTCATTGCTTTTTGTCAATATAAATTATAATGCAAATGTTTTAATTGAGAATGCAGTTTGACTTGACCCCGAAACCCTCGGTGAATTACGGCGTCGTTAGTGTACGGAACAATAACGGCAGTGCAGACTATGTTTTCATATCTAATTAAAATCTCCCCGTTTCAATTTCCGCCATTGTGTTCTGCTTTCGAAACGTGTGGGGTTTTGTGTGTGTTTTCGTCCCGTATTTTGAGGGTACATCTGCTGATAATGTTTGTCTACGATATGGTTAAAACACGACAATATCCTATTTATGTGTCGCCGATTGTGCGCATTCTTCAAAGAGACCGGAATATGTTCCGGGATGTAGGTAATTAAGGAGGGATTGTAAAATCACAGATGGCGCTTCCAGTTTTATCTCGTTGCGCGGTTTCACCATAGAGAGTATTAAATTTATAGGAGTACCTGTTATCATTGTTCTAAATGAAGCTATTAATTCAGAAGGGTGCGCTTTCTAGCGAGCTGTTTTACTATAGTAGAAATTCTCGGCTTTTCTTTTGATGGTAGTAGCGGCGGCGAAATGGAAATAAAAATGGGATGAGTGTTGTATTTATTAGAGAAAGGAAGCTGTGTTGCTAAGTTAATTAAAGTCGGAATAATTGTGGCAGGATAATCTGAATAATGTTCATTTTCATCGCGGGAAATGTGAATTCGCTCTTGCAATTAATAAAAGCACCAAACTAAAATTTGAGGGAATTTTAACTTTTTAGTACAGTTTTGACAGTTAACAAGCTAGCAATTGTGGTAGCGAAGCACCAAATCCAATAAAGGTTACGTTTCTTTTTCTTCACGATCACGAGGATAAATCGTATATAAGTGTCAGCTCCACAGCAGCGCATTACTGGAGCTTTGGATAAACATGATAAAACGTAATATTAACAGGTTCATCGTCACCAAAAATTGTTCAGATATCACACTACGCCGACTTGTGTATGTATTATTTCGCAAGTCACAAAGGCTTCCTAAAGCTTCTAAGTTTAATGTTTGCGTTTTTGGGTTAAACTTATGTAAAATTACCTAAGCGATCAAATTGGCCGCTCTGGCGTCATCAGCAGTACGTTTAGGCCAACTACTACAAGAGTAGTATAGTATACTCTTTATATATATATATATATATATATATGTTATTTTTATATATATATATTATATTTATATATATATTATATTATATATATATATATATATGCTGTTTTTATATATATATGTATATACTTTGAAAGTATAGAAAATTAGCTAATGAATTTATTTTGGGAACTTCTCTACTAAATGCATATCTACTTTACAATCAGCTATACACGAATAATTAAATATAACACAATTTAGGGAAGAAGTAATAAGAACACTTTAAAGAAGTAGACGATTGGTGTGTAAGAAAATAAAACAACAGGACGGTAATCTGTTTCTCGGAACCACAGGTTGTTCAAGTTCAAGGAAGGAATAACTGCTGAAGTGAGACAATATTGCCGGAGATGCTATAAATAAAACAAAGAGATGAAATAAACAAAAATGCTGTGAAAAAAATTACAACATATTGCGCTTAGTGTGAAAATAATCTACATTTTCGTTTAGACTGTTTCAATATTCATTTTTATTATCGGTCAGTAATTTCACCAACGTTACACTGTAACTGTCTTCGATGTTTTGCGCTTCGGTGCAGCTAACTGGTGGTTTGGTAGGAATTAGATGTTTCCCACGTCTTTATTGTTAATTGTGAATTTGCGCGATCCCGTGTTTTGTGAGATTCAAAATTTTCTGGTTATCCTACTTTAGTTCCGGTGGTTTAAAATGCGTGTAAACGACCTGTTTCAGTCGCGTCATTTTTAGACCGTTTGTCAGAGTCAACAGTTTACAACAACAATAAATAACAACAATGAAATCGTCGGTTTTAACTGCTTCCTGAAGCAATAAAATCTAATGGCAATTTAGCACGTCAAAAGTCGGCCGTATGAGAGGGTTTGTCACAGGGGTGGTAAAATGAACGGAAAAAATTAAAAGTTTCCCACACAGAAAAAAGTGAAAGAAAGACTCGTCAGGGAATCGTTTTTCCTCCAGTGTTTCCATATCATCCCGGTTTTAACGGCGTTAAAAATGTCGGCCGTTATTAGCATGAACTTTGCTACTTTGAAAGTAAAGTAATACAAGTTGAAGCTTTTTAACTTGGCTGAGCGTAAACTGACAGTAATTGATCGTTCACCACTTGTAAGTTACAAAAGCCAAAGTTGAACGTGTATACATTTTTTATCGCTTATAATAATTATCAATCAATGTGTCAGGTTTTTTGGAGGGGATTCGAAGGTGATGGGGATCGCGGTTTGGACCCGGAAAAATCCGGGGGCACGTTTCGGTGCAAATTATTGGCCGATTGCTCCAATTCGATTAGTAGATCCAGGCCGCAGAGACGGCTGTGACAAACGAGGTAGTAGATTTAATTCGATTAAAAGTTGGGAACGTTTATGACTGAGAAAGGGTGAGATATTTTTTAATAACGGAGCACGTATGGTTGCATGTAAACTGCTGATGCGGAGACGAGTCACCACCTGTGAGCATATCTCTGCAAACTCGACAGGAAGGGTGCATATAAAAAAGTACTTAAAGAACGCTAATTAACTTTCTGTCAAACATGACCAGCTAAGACCAGTGTTGGTGTTAGGCCAAGTATTAAATTACAGCTTTTTCTTGTTTAACATCCATTTTAATCTGAGTTGTGGCTAATAATAGCATCTAGTGGAACTTGTTAGTTTTCTGAATAGTACTTACAAGAAAATGTGGCTTCATGGTTTGTAACTTTTCTCCTTTTGCAATTTGAGTGCAGAATCTGAAAATACAATGTCGGTGATAGTCCAATACAACAAACAACGGGAAGTAACTGTGTAAATTAAGTCGGTAACAATGGTGTTGTTTGTGCTATATTAATTATGAGGTCTTTGTTCAAGTCGGTGGGCGTAATCCTCGACTACGGCATTGTGTTAAGAACAAACAGAGCGTGTGTGGGTCACAATAAGCCGATACGGTCCATTAGCCGGGGGTATTCGAAGGAGGTGTGATTTTGATTTAATTAATAACCCGAGAATAGTCGGCAGAATTGTTCTTGGATCTGTATGAGAATCAGAATGGTTTTCGAAATTGTTAATCCGCGGCTAGTTGGAAGCAATGCGCGCGTGTCAGGTTGAGTAGATAAAAGATGGAGGTTGCATTAACATCTTATGGGTTCTAAACGTTGGTTGTTTCATAGTTATTCCATCAAATACCAGTAAAGTATGTGTTCAGCGTGGACTGTGGTAAATAAATAACGACATGAAGTCTTGTGAGGAACCGGCGCCTCATCTACCCTTTTTCTTTCATAATAATTTTACACAGACGTCAAAGGAGCACCGACAAATAACGGAGATTTTTCGACTGTCGCGTAGCTTCAAGTTTTTCCTTTCTTAATTAAGTACTGGAAACCACTTCGAATGTGAATTGTCATCGTGAAATATTCATTTTTTTTGTAAACATTACTTGGTACTTTGTTCACCTGGTTTTTACATCTGATCGCGCGTGGTGGTCATTATTCTGTTAGAACTGAATGACATACCACCAATAGCTTTTCACCATAATTAGCTTCAGCTGCAGACGCTGATTGTGGATTTATGTTCCTTATATACATAGACTAGCGCAACCTTATCGCATTGTTGACGCTCTCTTGTCTCGTCATTGCATAATAAGTGTGGAGCTTTATTAGGTCGTACATCATCTCAAACATCCGTTCTTGTTGCGTCGACTTGCAGGAAGGAAAAGATTTTTGCGATAATCGAGCTGTTTCGATACAGAGTACGTAAACACTATTAATCCATTGAGGAACAAGAAACAGTTTAAGTGGACGTTTTGAGTTAGTGCGGTTCTCCGGGCTCATTCATCCTTTACCCAATACGTAATATTTTAGGGATGTTGAGATTAATACGTGGGGAGGTGTTATGAGAGCTTTACCGTTTCACGTATTACCCTTATAAATTGAGTCGTATCAGTAACATCTAAGCGCGACGTTTTGTCAATGCGGACGCCTTCAATGACCCTAGTTTATCACAAGACAAGGCTTAAAACCTCGCGAGGGCGACACAAGACGTAGTTGGGGATTTATAGTGAAGCAACAAAGCGAAAAATGCGATATAACACCCCTTGAGCTAATTCCAACCCGCACTTTTTCTACTAAGTGAATAATTTTTCTGAACGAGGGTGTGATTCTTGATTGTTACCGAATGAAAAACTTTGTACGAAATTTATTTACAAAGTAATGCAATGATGATTCTGAAATTAAATTTTGTTTAATTGACAATTGGAAGTTGTATTAGAATATATGGAAAACCATCCTCAACTAAAAATTTGAAGTTCTTGTTATAATTTCACTATGAAATTGTTCTTAAGTTTATCAGATTTTCAGGTTTTTAATTTGTCTTTCAAGTTTTCAGTTTCTCAGGTTCTAAAATTTTTACGGCCATTGATAATTTAGAAATCACTTAAATTAAGTATTTTCTTAAATCCAAGTAAACCATTGATATCAATGAGTGGAGTAGTCCACAACAGTACCAGTCCAAAACTCAATTCGAGATAATCAACTTTGAAAGCCAACCACCTTTACGGTTGCTTCCATACAGTCTCAAATGATGCGGGAGTACAGTCATAAGTCATAAAAATAGTTTGTTTGTGCTAAAAAAATTAATCAAGTTATTGGACAAGTAATATTCTGCCACTCAAGTGCGTTTTATCATTTTACACTCTATCTGAAAGAAACTTTTATTGAATAAATGAAATGTAATTGTATAATAAAAAAAAATGATTAACATACTAATTCAGTCATTTTTTTCCATGCGCCACAAAGCTTGTAACAATTAGATATTTTTAGAATCTCATTATCAAAATTTTGTACATGAAAAACTGTGGACCTGAAAGTTTTTGAATTTGGGAACCTAAAAATCTAAGAATCCGAGAAGTGTCTTAAAATCTAAGGACGCTGGAGCATAAGTCTAAAAATTTTAAGGTTTAAGAAACAGTGAATCTAAAAATTTAAGAGTCTAACAATTTTAGAACTTCTTGTACTTTTAAGCTCAATAATCCAAGAATTTAATAATTTTAAAATTTGTGAATTTGAAAAATTGGGAACATTGAACCTGAGAATTTAAGAAAGTTTTAATTAATAATATACTTTAATATAAAAGTACACATCGAATATGAAGGATTTACATTACAGAGTTATTTAGTTTGTTTAGTGTACTAATAATACCATCAAATGACTTTTCAGTGTTGATTTCCATGTATAATATTTACGGTTTCTTTTCGTGAGTCATGTGGAAGCTAGTCACGATACAAACTTTCTTTAGCAAAAGTGAGGCGTAACGCCACAACCAGACGTAATTCACCAACTTTCAGTTTCCCTTCAACGGCTTACGGGATTTAAGTAATTGTTGATGCCGTGAGTTTGTGTTATTGCGGTTTCAGGCGTTCTTCGAGTTTCGGTGTTACACCGAAGAGATAGAGGGAGAATATAACACATTTCGAGTGTAACGAACCTACTTATACCTTAATTACTGGAAATACGTTCGTTTTAATAAGACAACATCCCCAAGGGATGTCGTTTCTAGCACGCTGGCTTTTAATTTAGTCCTCTCGTCACACATTAGCTGAGGTGGGTAGAGGTAAACGGAAGCGTGTTTAGAATTCTGTCTAGCTACGAGTGTGTTTGTTGTTCCGTTAATGGCGTCGTATGCAACCGGAAATACCTAGAAACTCTGCCGTATCGGACTTTAAACTCAACAGTTTACGAAACGTTAAACGCTAGAGTTATTTAATAAATTCATTGGGAATTGCGGTATTAAGTTGAGGATGTTCTGTTGGAGAAATAATTTTGTTAGAATTCTGGGTATTCTTCGCTGGTTCGCGTTAGGGTCCTGTTAAATCACGATTATGAACAGTTTTTGCACAAATCCATTTTAAAAACCGGTTGTGTAATAAAATTATTGGTTTTGGTTTTAAACTTAAAAACAGTGCAGTGCAATATTGAGCAATGTGAAAACTTAAAGTGGTGGATGCGCCGGGCTAACGTTCAATCTATTTGATACAGGCGTCTTTAGCAGCAAAATGTCTAATTAAACTTTATACCTGTACTTACTCGTCCGTTATTGTACACTGTCCTCATGAATTAAAATAAAAGCGTCGCGACATTACAGCTTTTAAGTTTTTATCGTAAAATTGTCTTTTATTTTATATCTGCAATTTTTTCGAGTCTCAATTCGCAAGAGAACAAAGCTAATAAAGAAAGACACGGCCACCCAATTGGTTTATACAGGGTTTGTCGTAAGTCGCGGATAAATTTGACGAATTCATAAACACAGGTCTTTGAAAAACATAAAAGAGCGGACAAATACTCTTTTATTATGAAATTCTGTAAGCTTTAAATAAAGCTGGAACCATAATAATGAAGTTTTAAATCATTTGCAGCAAATACCGTTAATTTTAATAAACAAAACATCAGTACTATTAGGTATTGAAAATGTTAAATTTGATGAAAAGGTTGTGTGTAGAACATGGCAACACCGTGTAATCACACCCGCGGCTCTTTATTCCATTTAAAATAATAAATCGAGTTATTGGGGAAGAGAGGTTATATCTGTACCATTACATTAAGGTACAGGCTTTGCTTCCCGAAGAATGAAAAATTATGAATTTTTGAAAAATATTTTGTGGACAGATGAAGCTTTTTTTCACAAGGAATGGTATTTTTAGTAGACATAATTGTCATTATTATGTGATGAAAAATCCATATGTAAAATTTGAACATGGCCATCAGCGTCGATTCAGTCGATTCAGCTCTGCCATTAATGGAAATAACCTGATTGGACCACATGTTACCTAATCGTCTAAAAGGTGTCGAATTTTAAAATCTTCTTCAAAATGATTTGGAAAAACATTTATTGTGTGATCTTCCTTTGGCTAGGGTGGTTACAGATAGATGGCGGTCTACAACATTTTGCGTTGCCTGTAAGACAATGGCTAAACAACAATTATGGAAATAGATGGATCGGACGTGGTTCACACCAAATGCCTGGCCTTCACGTTTGGCGGCTCTGAATCCTATGAACTTTTTCTTCTGGGGATACATGAAAAACATGGTATACCGTACGACACCAGCCTCTCTGGAAGAATTGCAAGAAAGAATTTTTGATGCAGTTAATCATATTATTATAATGATCAAATGTTGGATAGAAATGAAGGCAATTTACTTACACGAGCTGATGCACGTTTATTGACTCAGGGTCGAGTATTTGACCCTTTTATAATTTAGTTAATTCAACTTACTGTGCGTTTTTTGTTAAATTGAAAATAAAATAAAATTCTTATTAACCTATGTATTACGAAATAATTAGGTATCAATAAATGAATCATGACCTAGCACATTATTAATTTATTAAAGTCAATTTTTATAATTACTAGGCACAGTGTTGCCAAATTATGAAATATGCTATTTGTAAACATAATTTTGTTAAGAATAGTTTATAATTAACTTCCCAAACATGGTGGTGAAGAGTACCCGCGACTTACGACACAGAGTGTATATAAATTGAACACAAAGTTGTATATCTGATTGCCTTCAAGACTCTTTTTACCTAAACAAAAACACAAATGATGTATCTTAAAATCTTTTTTTTGATGTTGTCAATTTGTACTTCTTAATAACTGTAAAACAAAATGACTTTATTTTACTTATACTGTAAGGTAACACTATATAACGGCGGAATCGTGCCATAAAAAGTTATTTATAAACCAAATGAGATACCTTTTTTAAAATTAGTCATTAATGAATTGAACGAATTCATCGTGCCTAGAGTAAGTAAGTACACTTTTATAGCTACTTTATAATTGAACTCATATATCACTCGAGTCCGACGTGACGATCAAGGTAAATCTAATAATACACGTAATTCCAATTGTGTACAAAATAAGGTACAGAATTAAACGTCACAATCTTTAGATTCATAAAATTTATGAAGGGTAATATTTCTGTGGTGTTGGAGGAAATTGCTGCAATGCTAATAAAGAAAAACCTAGTAAGTCAGAGTATTTTTTGACGGAGGGAAATGTTTAAATGCACATGAGTAAAAGGTGAGAAAGAATTAAAAAATGAACCACTAGAACCAGATAGCTGTCTTGTCGGATCATTTAAAAATCATCTTGTTTATTTTTAGATTTAGTTCACTTCGTGAAGCGGCGCTCTAGGAAAACCTAGTTTAGATAAAGAATTATTTTAAAAATATAAAATTTAATCAATATACAGACAGATTTTTCTTTGTGGTGAGTTAATTGTTATAACAACTTTTCAGTTTTTTTTCTTCTAGTTGTTGGAAAGTGTTTTTCTGTAGTAAGATGGCGTGGTATATATGTCGCAGACGTAGCAAACATCACACTTTGTGACCCTAATGGCTAGGTAATTAGGAGTCCGGGGGTCGGGTCGGTCTCTGTCGGATAGAAAAACGTCCACAAAAAGCCATAAAGCGCGTCTAGAACGAAGAGCGTCCCATTAGGGCGTACCATCTACAGTGTCAAGAAGCGCTTTAGGTTCGGAAGCTGTCACGAGCAGTTTCGAAGAACTAGCAAGTAATATAATTCATGCGACATATACACGTACATTATATTATATAGAAGATCCGCACTCGGCGCGAAAACAAGTCATTACCGAACTTGGCGCAGACAATCATAACTTACTCTAAATTATAAGCAGCGGATTACTAACAAGGATTTGTACCCCTGTTGTCGTGAACTCGCGCTCCGAGAAAATATTTCACACGAAACTTGAAAACTCTTGGCAGAACGCTATATATCCAAAATAAAACGAAAGCTAGATTTAGGATGTTGTAGTTCAGTTTGCTTACACACGTACAGACATCCGATCCCGGTGAGACCTTAAATTCGTGGGGCGATACAAATTCCTTAATTGCCCTAATTTCCGAAAAATTATTTATGCGGATGTACGGACCGCAGCGGACACAAGGGAGACATAACGTATTTCTACGTCGAAGATATTTTACGACGTTCGCCGTTGAGTGAACATGAGGGTGAGCAACTCCACTTTCTGACGCTTTGAATTTGAAACTTGGACAAAAACTTAAATGCCGTAAATAATTTTCCGCGTCGTAATCAATCAAGTAAACGATCGATCAGGAATATCGTGGAAAAACGCAGGAAATATTTGAGCTGTCAAACGTCACAAGACGAGATTAAACGATGTTGCGTTGATTTGACGCGGAAGCTATGGGCAGGGGGGCGTGGGGCGGTTTTGAAATAAAACATTTTCATTCAGACTGTTCGTCAACAGTAAGTGAGGTCTGACCTGGGTGAAGATGGTTTTGTGATATGCTCTGAAACTGCCCTATGAAATGAGCAGTTTACTCAGTATATTTGTTTTAGCATTATCTTACAGGTTGTGGTCAAAAATTTAGGGTAACAAAAGGATGTATGCTACAAGAGCACCTTGGCTTTATAGCTGCAGCCACCGGAGTAGTTCTTTGCGACAGTAATTTCGGTAGAGCTGTGCAACAACTTTTAGCAGTCGTAAATGTTTTAATGTAAGTGCTCTAAGTGAGGGAATAATTCGCATCTTCAACCCGACAACTCTCTTGTGAAATTTAATTCTCCGACTCAAGACTTGCTGATACTCTCTAAGACGAACCCTACAGGAACTGACAGCTTCTATCTGTTTGCTGTTCTAACCGTACATCGCAAAAAATTCTTATGTGGCAAACATTTCAACGAACCGACATTTATGATGCATCAATTTAAATTTGGTTTCAGAAAACGTCGATATTTCGATACTGCTTCTTTGAAATGACGCCGATGTTTTACCAACTCATCTGTTCAACACTCGGTGGTCAGAGGAGTCTCAAAAAAAGGAGATCAGATTGGTCGTGTCGGAAAGCCTATGTAGTTCCGATTATATCACGATCGGTCGTTTCCTTCTCTCATAAAACATATCTTTGCGGAGGCAGTTCAGGACTCGGATAAAATCCGACAGTTTGTTAATTTTTTCGGAACAAATTGAGACTTTGTTGTGGTCGGATGAAGACAAATTGTAAACCAGGTGGATGGATTTGAATTGCAAAACAACTCAGACCGGATTCGGAGTGTTATAAGTCCGGTGTGTTCCGGGCAAAGGATAATAATAGCTGACACGCCACACGAGAGATTTGCTATGTTTTTCAGTTAATGCATTCAAATGAAACAAAAGCTGGTTTGAAACGGGGGAGGGTGTGGTTTTGTGCTACGTATAGTTTGTCTCATTATTAATACCAACTGCCCTTGACAATATGTTTTGTTGTTCAACTGTGTATTGTTGGTAGCACCCTTTGTATAAACATTTTTTTGTCGTTACGATCCACCACTTTACTTTGTTTCCCCAAACGTTTAACTTTTTAGAATTTTGCCATCTAATCTAGGGTTCTTGTTTACAACAGGATCGATAATTCAAAATTTGTTGGACAATATGCCTTGAGTGGTTTGTTTAATTTGTGACTATTTCATAAGCTTAACGTAATATTATTAGTGTCAATATAAAATTCAAGTTTAATTTGAAAAGTTCCACAATTGCCTCTTGAGGGGTTTTCTGAACCGGGTAGATTCTTCTAATTTTTCACGTTAAAAGAACAGCGTCGAGGAAAGATTGTTATCTTGTATTAATGCCGCGCCCTCTTTGCGTCATTCTGATTTGCTAACCAGGTTAATAGGGTGTTAAGTGATAAAAGTGCAGGGTGGGTGAGATTTTTTTGCAGCTTAATTCCTGGTAAAAATCATAAATCGCTCATGTCAGAATGAATCGTATTTCATCGAAAAACAAGGTATAAATAATAAATGCATAAATTAAGCTGTACCTGGAACTGTCACGTTTCTGTCGAGAATAATTTCCCTATTAAAAAACAAAGCGGGAGTCATAGCTAATTTGTCGTTACGAAATAATTTGAACCTATTGTTAACTGCAAGAAATGTGAACAGTGATGGCGATAAGCTGGTCGCAATGATGTCTACTTTACTCAATCACGCTGTGGATTATCTTCGAGAACATAAAGCGAAGTTTAGATCATATTTCAAATTTTATTTTGTGTTTTACCAACAGTTTTTACTTTATGACAAGAGTAGTGGTAGATAAATGTGACTGACTAAATGACAATTTATGATTATTAACGAAGGGTTTTCATTCTATCGAGTACATTTTTTTTGCAAGCACTGAAAATATTTTCGAGGGTTAATGACGAGAATCTTTCAGCTTTCACGTCAGATTTTCATTTCTGTCAAGCGCTTTTGCCAAGAAATTGATTTTCACATGGACCGTTTTAAGACGATAAGAGACGAAAATTTAATGTGACCATTTGGCGTTGAATTTCATATTAGGTGTGAATAACCGGCGAAATAACTTAGAATCCTTGATGTATCATCGAAAATACGAAAATAATAAAAAAACCAAGAGCTTTAATGTCGTGGTCTATTTCTACGAAGGTTTAAAGGCTAAAATCGCCGCTCCACCGCTTCCTTTGGCGCTTGTTATTTTATTTTTCCACTTTTCACATTATAGAGACCTAATAAATTATACGTGCAAATCCATTAAAACGCAGAAGCTTACGATAGGGCTTAACGAAAAGTATATCGAAGGCGAATATTTGGAAATATTATGGGGGACGATATTGAAATTTGCCCGGTTATTTTACGACCTTCCGAATCGACTCGGAGATAAATTTTAGGCAAAGGAAACTGTATTTTATACCTTGTTTTTATTATGAGGCCAGACGTTAAATAAGAGTCTTTGTCGTTAAATCGCGGTTTTTTCTTGCCAAAAGCCTGGGCGGGGGTTAATTTATAGCGACACAAGAGGACGGATTATTATAAGGGTTGAAATTAATACCCTGACGAATGTTGATAAATAGGTCGGAGAGAGGGGGTAGTTTGCGCAGTGGCGACACGAGTGAGTCCCATAAAAGCGGCCGTGTAACAATTGTTGAGGAAGCTTTTTGGTACATTTGTGCAAGTTGACAATTTTATGGGGAGTTTCCTTTCACCGGAGCGGCATAAATTGGAGCAGGAATTTGTTGCAGCTGGCGCCTGGAAAAGAATCCAGAAGGACATAGCAGGTGGACTCGTAAAGAAAAGTGCAAGAGGCGATATTTCATCTGCCAAAAAGAAATTTGACCGAAAATGACACATTCATTTCGCTAATTCGAACTTGCAGTTATGGCAAGAGTGTGATTCATGATATTGCATTGTATTATGCAAAACGGTGAAAGTTAACATGTCGGACGAACCGTAAAATAAATCAGTTGATATTACCGAAACTAGAAATACATTTGCCAGGAGGGAAAATAAACGAGCGTCGAGGATAAATCACTCGACGAAAATAATTTATTTCAACTTTATCGCGTTTCAAAGGCTCTCACCCTGGCGAGTCGCACTCGTTTATGGCGCGTCTCGACGGACTGAGGAGTCGCGGGTGTTAAATTAATTTTTAATTAAGATTTATTCAGGATGGTCGTCATTAAGACAACTAACTAATAAGAACAAGGATAGAGACTGCGATTTGCGACTTTTCAAAGACTTATTAAGACAGCGACGGAGTGCAAAACTGTTTTATATTGTTACGAAGATAAAACAGCAATTTGGACCTTTAAATTCTTGATAAATGTCTGCTAGGTATGAAAAAAGATTCTCTTGCAATCATACAATAATTTGGATAGTTTCATTTGAATTGGCGTTTTTTTTCTCTGTTACGTAGTTTTTAAAACCAGATATATTTCAAGTGACATGATTTTATGTTGAACGTAGGAACACTCAACTAAACGTACGTGGTAACACTATATCTATTAGTAGAAGAAAATTTCGTTTCGTTTCTTTTGGAATTTCAAATACTTAAAAAAAGTAGCTTTTTGTGCTTACTTATAATATTTACACCTACTTTTTGACGCAAGTGCATACAAATGGTGGATGCACCGGGAAATTCAATTGGCGTAGGAACAATTGTTCAGTTCTTTGTACCAATCAGAAATTTGTTCTAGCCATCGGTATGTCACTAATAGTAATTGGTTCTGTCTTATTTAATACACAGGTGTCTCAAAATTTGCAAGAACTTTTATTGGCACTTTACGAAAGGATAATCAATAATAATGATCAAAGCAACCGAAAGAAATAACGAAAAACACGTTACATTTTTTTAGATACAGATCAGTTTCGTTTTTTTTTGTAGTTATGGAAATGAAAGATAAAATTGAGACAAACTTTTATCAAAATGTATTCTGTTACTTCAAATTATAATAGATATATAAGAACATTATCTAAATTTACTAATGATTATTATTTATTGATTGGTGCACTAGATATCCAAAAAAGCAATATTCTTTTTATGATTTTTTAAAGTTGCTCCAAAGTCAAATAAACAAAAATTATTACAAAATTTGGCAAATGCGCAGGTATAGTTTAAATCTTTTTAGAATTTACGTAAATTATCGGGATTGTGAACAGACTAACTAATGCAGTCGGGAAATTTGCCAGCTCTTATAATATAGATCTACGCAATTCAAATAATAGTTGAATTAATGTTCTATTGTAAATAAGACAGAAAAGTGCAGAGTTTATAGGAGAAACGATTTTTGCTTCGTCTTTTTATTTTCTTATGCTTTTTAAGTGGTATCACGGGGAATTTTTATGAATTTTTTTCTTCATTCAGTATTCAAAACAAATCATTTTTTATTAAAGGTTTTTTTTTCAAATTTTGGATAAATTTCAGTCTGTTTATTTTAATACATTTGTTTTTATTTTTATTAAGCTAAAAACTGAAGATCAACATATCTACCGTAGCTTTGCTTAAAATTTTATTTTATATCTACATATGCAGTGGAATTTGTATGTTTTAATGTTGCAAATTATAATTAACTAAATGCAAAACTGGAAAATGCCCTCGTAAAATACGCTTTATTACTTAGGTGTGTCTTGTGGTAATTAATTTTGACAGCGAGGATCTGCAATAATAATCTGTTTGTAGTCAATTATAACTTTTTGTAATTAATTTTTCCAGAGTCACTTATTTATTCTCATTAGCAACTGCAGTGTTACCGTAATAAGTTTGCAATTTTAATAATGGATTGAGGTCGTTGTATTTCCATGGTCGTTTTGCATTTTAGATTTAAACTTGCATGCTCCAATGATAGATACAGCGCCAGAAGCACAATAGTTTTGTTTTAGGTAAGGTTTTGGTCTTATTTCATCAGTTCATGTAACTAGCAGTTAGACTCTAGTTTACTGTGCAGTCGCGAATTATTTGCATGTTGGAAAAAGGAAATACCGTTTCAACTAGCAGCTGTCAAATAGATTGATTTCATTTTATCAGTTGATAGTCGACACTGTTGGAGGGGAGTACCCGCCGACTTAAAAATTTACGATCCCTTGACAATGCCTATAGAAACTGGAAATTGTTATTTCTTAAGAGACGTAGTTTTTTCAAAGTTCTTAATTTGCGCGATAGATCGAGGAACTTATTCTGGATGAGTGCCCGAAACTCTTGTTATCAGTTTGGCCGTTGCTTTGACAGGGTTTGTAAAAAATAAGACTCGCAGCGTATGCCTGTAGAGATGAAATCTTAATTGAAAATTGCTTACTACGCGTCTATGGTTTCATGTATTTTTATAAGCCGAGGAGCAAATATGTTAATGAAGATACTCGCGAGAATTACGGTGGGCAAGATGAAAAAGGCAAAGACGTCCATATATAGTATTCACTTAGAGTCGCTGGATGTTTCTACATGGGTATTTCTTGAATTATTCAAGTTGTCATACTTTACGGCGTTGCTCTCTTATAAGATTTAGAAACGGCAAACGCGACGTTTCTCTCAGGAGATTTTTACGAGGTAAACTTTTTGCGAAAGCATAAAAGATGATTCGACTTAATTTCAACAGACGTTCGACGTATGGTTAGATATGCACTAGTCTTACAAAAACTTTTCTTCTTCAAGATCGCACCAATTTCGGTTAATTTCAAATTACTTTTCAAAGTATTCCCATTTAGGAGCGAGACCTTAAATTCAGCTCGAGCGCCAGGAGCTCTTCAAATTTAGCGATTATCATGCCTTGTTGGATATTAAAGTAGTTAACATTAGCTGTGTTCGCGGCCCTAACGAACTCGAATCACTAAGATACAGGCATAAATTTCTTTTTATTACCATCACTTATTAAACATTCCTCTTTAATAACACTTTGCGAAATGAAAATTACAAAGAAAATGCCGACCCCGAATTGCTTGGACGCCCTTTTCAATCACAATTACTATTAAGATATTCCGTCGCTGTCGCTCTTTAAATGGAAATGTAACACGTTTAATTATATTTTCAAAAGGGGAGATTTGGTAACTTCCACAATTGAAACAGGCGGATTTCTTGCGGGAGATTACTCGATTCGTATTAACATTCTTGCAGAACACTTGGCAAACATTTCTAGTTGTTTGCTGAAGGAAAATTGTCGGAAGCAAGTGGAGCGACTGCTAGACAACATCTTACTGCTTCTAGGGGGTAATGAAAGATTTTCAAAAATTTGTTCTAAAAGTCGATTTAAAGGACAACATTATCACTATCTTATCAGGTCAGGGTCAATCTATTTTATGGAAAATGAGATTTCATTCAGTCGTGGTTCGTATTTAAGTAAACGGGATTACGGAATCTCAACATGCCGATGATTTAACTCTTGGGGTGTTGGGAGTTCAAAGTTAAGTTTCTTCACCCTGCTTTTAAAGCATCGTAAGTTGCTGTTAAAAAAAGAAACAAACTGTGGAACAGAAGGGCAATAAAAGCGAACATGCATTAATTTGGAGATTTGGGGAGAACTCGTATAAGAAGGAAGGTTGCGCCTTTACGAACTCGATAATTCCGATGGATCCCGTGTTATTTTTCCTTTTCTTAATTCTGGCAGAGGAACGTGCAACAATTCACAGACTTGTAAAATTGATGGCCGAGTTTAAACCCGATCTAAAGTGAATTAAGCGGCGGGATCTCCATAGAGTGCAGCCATAACTTACAAGAAGACAATGTTACGAAGTTTCGTTCCCAAGAAAATCCATTTGCGTATTCTGCTTATATTACCCCGGATGCCGTCCCTGGTAAAGTGCGAATATATCGCGCAAACTTTATAAAATATGGTTAAGATCCGGAGAAGTCTTGCCTAGACTTAAATAATTGACAATTTCTAAAAACGAATGGGTAATAAACAAGTTAAACAACCTACTCGGAAAAATTATAACGTTATCAACGCCGAAACATCGTTTCGAATGCGAAGAAATTTCCAACGACTATAACCTGTCTGATTAAACGTAATAAAATAGTCGACGAACTATTTCAATATTTAATTTGTGTGAATGAAGAGGGGTAATTTCCAAGTCGCACCCCGCGAATTATGAGATGCACTGTTCCGCAGGTTATAGCATTATCTCCGTCCACTTCATTAATGTCGCTCGACAATTGTCCTTTTTACTGCCCGTCAACCATAAAATTAAACGAACGGTCTGCATTTAACATGCTCACCGTTGGTAATTGCTGGACTGCCGTTACGCCAACGCTGTCACATAAAGAAAACTTACAACGCGAATTTTCCAACTTACCAGCACGAGGTGCAGGGACGCCACCTGTGCCACCCTCTAACTTTCAACGATCACACTGCGAAAAACGTGCATTGTCGGAGGTGCTTTGGAATGTGAATAGTGCCCGGTTTGCTAAAGTCACGAGCAATAGCAATTACAGGAGGATAAGGTGCTGGAAGAAGGTGGGAAGTGTGGAATGTTGGTGCGGCAAATAGATTACTTTCTATTTCCAGGAGGTATTTGTGTTTCTGGAATAGAATGAAAGAAACATTACAAGGAAAATTTTATAGGCCATGAAGTATTATTAAGTCACGAGCATTATTAACAAGTAAATTTGAGGAAATGTTCAAGGTGTTATATATCTCAGAATACAATAAATGAGAGTGCTTTTATTTTCACCAAGCGACACAAATCTCTATCAAATAAATTGGATATATTTTAAGTTTGTTTGAAACCTTTTAAGGCTAACAATAAGATGTGGCAACTAAAGTGCAAAGGAGGATGCTTCGTTTTTAACATGGAAATTTACCATTGTATACATGTTATATAATTGTTATATAATTTACCATATTTGTATGCATGCATCCAAGCACTTTAAAATTCTTATAAGTTTGTAGGAAGTCTACTCTCCCTTATTTCAAAATTTCAACAACATTGTCAGCTTCAAAGAGGCGATAAGATTTTATCCCATAATGATAAGTTTTTAATTTAAAACACTTCAGATCAAGACATTATTTAAAAGATCTGTCATAATCACCTTGCAATGGTTATCTGTCATTTGCTTTATAAAATTGAAAATTCAGTTATTGCAATTGGAGCATATTTCCTTAATTTGCAATTTCACGGTTTTTTAGGAGCCTGTATACCTACCTATTGATGATAAAATCTTCTTTGTGATGACAGACTGCTTATTTATGATAATGACGAAATGCCATTTTAAATTTTCGTTTTGGTTTTGTTTTGTTTTGGTTTGGTTGTTAAGAATGGCTTGATCTTAAATCTTTTAAATGCTGTGCTATTTTTTCCTAACTTTGTTTGGTGATGTGTAATTGCCGATGACGTATAGGTGAAGATTTTGTTTCTAGAAATACTATCTACTAGACCTACTAGTCACGAAAGGGGTATTTCTGAATTTATTTTGTACGCAACTAACAATACAAATAACCCTAACCACTAGCTACCATATTAATTTAGTGATTTAATTTAGTAATCAAAGTAGGAAATAAACGCAGCTGAGAACGTCAAAATGACAGATGATTAATTTATTTTTAATTTTATCAACCACAACAATATAACAAATAAACTAACGCAACAGATGTTCAAAGTGTGCTCCAGTAACTTCAAGACCGGACTTAACTCTATTTAGAAATGATCGCCGCACATTTTTTAATGTCTTGTGCTTTTTCAAAAAACTCGCATGACAAGACAATTAAATAGACAGAGCAATCGTGGATATATTTTTTTTTTAATGAGTGAGCTAGTCGTTGTCGCAAATTGTATTGCTGGTTGCGATAATAGAAAAATTCATAAATACCCCTTACGTGACTAGACCTGTATATATATATATATATATATATATACATATATACATAAAGAGTCTGACTGATTTGTAAATGAAACCTAAAATACATTTTCAAACCAAAGGTGTGACATATGTCTTATTTATTAAAATCATTAAATATTGGATCTCTACAACAACTTGGTGATAAATCGAACTAAGCATTTACGATAATTTTTGAAAGTGGTATCTTAGGTTTCTTGAGAAGCCAACAAAAATACTCTTATTACCTTTTTCATGAAATTTAATTTTTAATGAAATACATTACCATTGTTTTGACAATTGTATTTAAGAATTTTAAATAAAAGTTTAGTTATTCATTAGCGACAATTATATTTAAGAAATTAAACTAAAAGTTAAAGTTAATCATTAGCGATGTAAACGCCTGTCGATTAGATAGGTAGCTGTATATAATTTTATAATAGACTTTTCTTTCATTCTCAACTTCAAACCTGTTCTTGTTTTAAATCTTTTTTCGTCGTTTCCCTTTTTTTTTCTTCTAATTTTTGTTCACGATACTACGTTTAATGTGTTTAATCTTCTTCACTTAATTGAGATCTTACTTTATCCACAAACACACTGTTTAAAACTCCACATCGTAAATCTGATAAAAACATTGCAAAACGGTCGGCAAGTTGAAGATAAGTGTTTTTTTATTACGCGGTTTTTATATCTTGTTCCTTGTTGTAATTTAATAGACATCGTTGACGAACTAATTTTTGTCATACCTAAAAATATACATACCTCTGTCATAGAAACTAGATTTTTGCAAATGTCTTGTCAAATGTGTTTTAAGCTTTCTATATTTCTTTCTATTGCTTCTCAGGAAGGACAAGGATATGAAATGCATGCTGTTTTTTTGAACTGACCTGACCTGATCTCACCTGACCTGACCACTTAGTTGCAGTTTTATTTTATATCTCTAAAACTGAAAAAGTAGTTTCATTTATAATTTGATGAGTTAGTAGTAGTAGATTAGTCGTAACTAGAGTTAATATCAATTGATGAACAAATGACCTTTTATGCGTAAAGAGGTAAACCTTGAATTTAGTATGTAGATGTAGATGGGAATTAATTTTCTCAAATACTTTCAAACGACGGCCAATTAAACTAGCGTCCTTAGAGAACTCATTGCCGTTAACGTGGTATTTGTATTCACGCGCCTGTAAAAAAAGCAACTTGAAGATTTACGCGACAAAGGGAAGCCTACTATGCTAATGCCCCTATAATTATCATTAGTGAGACGGTTGTTTTGATATTCGTTGGTTCCCAAAAAGAGAAAAATTACACACAGCGAACGGCGTAATTAATTATCTTTATTTGATATTTCTTTGAAGGCCGAACGTTTTTAATTAAGTAAAGAGCTATAATTTGAAAGAAAATGGAGATTAAAAATATGTTACATAGTCAAATTATAATTAAACATTCTCAGATGTTCCTAAGCATCTGTTTGCCAAAAGCTTAATTGCTCCCCATCTGCAAATAGTCACATACGACTCATCAGTAAACAAAGATCTTGTTAGTCTATTGAGCTTAATGCATACCGAATGGAATGAATATCCCTCTCAAAAATATCATTTAGTCGGCGAAGATTCTCCAAGAGAACACGTTACCACTTAATTAAAGAATATTTAATCAGGACAGCCTTCTTGACTACGATTAAAAGTCACAGAATGGTTGAATTAGATTGTGGTGGTGACGTTTTCCTTTGTTGCTATCTCATCCACTTGGGAGTTGGCTGCCGGAAGCGGGTGGATTGTATTTGTTTTTAATTAGCTCCAGGGCAAACGAACGACACCAATTTGATGTTCGGAAGGAATGTCTCTTATATCCTTGAGGGCAACGGAAAACATAAACATGTAAAGTGATTCGTGAGGTCGTAAATTTGGAATCGGTGGGATATGCCATCAAGTTTTCTGAATATTTAGTTGTGTTTCTGGCTTTATTTCTCTTGACATCAATCAAGGAGGAACTTTTCTCGTTTAGTCCCTCGAACAGACGCCATCTTGCTCGATTGTAACTTTGGGAACACTACTATTATTACTAGGAATGGGAAAGGGAAGACACATTCAGCGAAGGGCGAAATCCACGCTGCGTTACTAAACAGAATAATATATCGTAAAGCGATTGTCGTTTTAGATTTTTCAAGGTTTTCCATTCAAGAAGTCTGCAAGGGTCGGAACCGCTACATGCCCTATCTCGAAAGGGTCAAGCGTTTCCTTCGAGCATTAGTGGGGAGTGGTTTTAGAAGGATGAAGCGAGGAATAAACGCTACCAATTGCTTACACAGATCATGGGTAAACACAGTTTGAACACGCCAAAGCACAGTGTTGACGTTGAGACCCTGATTCAATTTGGGATTTAAAATTTGCTGGTGTGTGGATGGTTACGCAGGTCCCATTTCATACTGAACCCATAAAACGCTTGATTTTCCCGAGCTCGATAAGCTAATCTAACTTTACGACAACTTCGGAAAGATGAAAAATATTCTCGGAGATTAATTTTTTCGCCGGCGCGCTCGAATACAATTCGCGAATTATCCATTTCATGAGCCGGATTAAAAAGGAAACTACAAGAAAGTAGAATTTCGACGTCTACTGTCTCAAACAAGTCATAACAACTGCAATTTATAGAGAAATGACAATAAAACGTGAAATAGCGATCGGTCGTAAAGTGATATTGTCAAACGATAAACAAACAATTTATGCCGCGATTTTAACTGGCAACCTCGAGGTCATAGAGTCGATAATCGCACCTTTTAAATAATTTCTGGGCTCTAAAATGCCCGGATCGACCCTCAAGAAGGATTATCGTAAAACGTGTCGCAGAGAGAGGATAGCACAGCCTCAGGGGCAACGAACAGTATCATGTGGGCGCCATAAAGGGATAGGTGGAGGACGGAATCTAAGATTGCGGGCGGAGGTTTAAATTAAAATCGGAGCGAAGATTCGAACTAAAGAGTAATTGAGTTTCGATGTTCTGCTGTGCAACTGTGCGCTTCACTCCGGAATTTCCCTCATTTCGAATGAGTAATTTCGGACGAGAGCGCGCCCGAATTATAAGATACATTATCCCTTCAAGTAAGAAACGCGACTCAGCTAAATAATTGCGCAGTAAAAAGATCACAGATAACATAAAACATACGTTCTTCTGGCATGGAAACCTTACTTCTTTCAAATCGATAAGTCGTATTGAAAATAACGAAAGCCGTGTCTTGTTCGGATGGTAATTTACGCCGAATTATGAAATTTTTGCGGGGGAGATTTATGGGCGGCGGCTGCGACCAACTACGAAAGGCACAAAGTTTTTGAAGGAGGAGGTATCGACGAACGACTTAAGAAAAAACTAGGGAGGAGTTGAATTGAAGATTTTTGCACCAACCACAGTTTCCTAGATAGCGCTAAGCCGTGTTATTTCAAGAAAGCAGGTTTTTAACTTTAGCCCGGCGCATCCACCATTTCATCGACAATTAATTGAATAATATGTTAAAATTATTTTTATTGCATATTGGTGTTAAGAAGCATTACATTTGAAGACACATAAAAAGATATAATAAGGAACAAGGAATTGATCCAGCTGATTGTGTTTAGTTAGTAGCAAATAGCGATAATGCTTGAGGGGTTTTTAGTTTTTTATTATTGACACCGGCTTTGGTGTTTTTATTTCTAAGGAATCTTAAGTTGAATTTGTAGAAATATTTTTATTAATTCCACGTATTGAATAGTCTATATTTGTCGGATCCCTTAAGAATCAACAGACTTGAATTGTTATCCTGTTACCCTACAATGAGTTTTTACTGGTGAATGGTGGCTAAGACTAATACGTTTGCATAGAACCATAGTCAAATTGTCAAATTAATTATTAATTATATTTAGAATGAGAATTATTAACATATTTAGAGTGAGGTATAACGTTATGTAGTATTTATTTATTAATTTTGATGAATAAAGGTGAGATAACCTGCTTGTGAGCGGCATCCACGTCGTTCAAGGACGGTTTTTTTATGGAAGTTTTTTTAGTTTTTTTGTAAGAGAGTTAATAAAGTTGTCGAAATGTTCCAAGCAAATACAAATTCACGCCCGTATCAGAACATCTATCAAAATTCTGTTTTTTGTTTGTATTCATGAGTGCATATCAATAAAATACGCGGTATGCAAGGAATGCTATTACATGATTAGTTTCAAAAAGAAATGGAAATTTTTCCAGATAATGACGGGATCTGGGCAGTATATTGCCATTCCATACAATGAAGCTAGCTTTTGTTAACGTGTCTTTTGCATGCACGACATGATGAATGACTCCAAGACGTTTGCAGATTCATATGAGATATGATATTTGCTTATTTGGTTAGACTAAATCCGGGATTGTAGTGTCGATATTATGATAACGGACTAGACGAACTGCGATAACGGCTGGCTGGCGCCAGATGCTTATAGGTTCTATCGTCCAAGCTGAAAACTTTTTTAATTGAGAAGGACTAACTCCAAGACGATTACATATTATCAGCAAAACAACATAAAGGAGGACGTCGAAAACACGAAGGTATACACACGCCACTAATCTGGCCTCAAATCCAACCGAAAAACGAACATAAAACCCGAAACACGTCTTTTCCTTTTCGCTCGCACATAATAATAATTTCTCAAAGAAACGTGGAGCTTTTTATAGACTTTTGATTTTTCTAAACAGCTTCTTTTTATAATCCCGATGCTGTCCTTTGAACTTTTAAACATCGAGTTTCAACCGAAGCGAAGTTTGGGGACGATGATGGGTGTTTTTTCTTTAGTTACGATAGGATCCAATAAAAAAAACATCGTGAGCGGTCACTCAAATCGGTTAACTCGGTAATAGAGACACCAATGACGAATGTGTTGTTTGTTTGAGAAGAAAAATGTCGAGCAGACTATTCTATTTCATTTTTCGACGCAACAAATCACCGATGGAGACATAAATAGAAGAAATCGGTGTAATCTATATGAAATGGGAACGCGATTGGACTCCTTCACTCCCTCTTACAACACCCCAATTGCAGCCAACAGACACAATTCTAACTTAAATTGTTGCTGAATTACAACAACAGCCGTTGGAGGACCCTGCTTGGTGCTCGGCGAGATTACTAAAATTGGTCAGTAATTGGAGATTTCGTCGTCCGGATAATGGTGTACGATATCGTTAAATATACCGAGAGATGTGACTGCAAAATTCAAATATGTAATATACTAAGAATAGTTGTTGTAGATCGGAGGTTTACCCAAATCCAGAGTCGCAAATCGGGGAACGAGAGCGACACTAACCTCAACACAACCACGATCACGCTCAGTTACAGATATTTTAAGTGAGTTCGAGTTGAGCTCGATGGATTAAATGCGATTTGCGTTCGCTGTTGGTGGCGCTAGTTGTGCATCAGCTTAACTTGTATGCCGATCGGATGGGGCACAATCGAACCGGATTAATTGAAAGCAGTGACGGTTGATGGCACGGAATGTTGGCGAACCAGGGAGAAGGATGGAAACGGGAACGAAAGATGGGGTGCACAGAAAGAGGCTTCTTAACAGAGTTGAAGTTGATAAAGAAGAAAATTTTTAATTTCAGGGTTCTTAAATTCATGTACAATATAAAAAGCTTTGAATTATTATAGAAATAAATTCTAAAATATCATCATTATAAAATCACAGGCATAGGAAACAGAATATATTTTTTAGAGAAAATAGTATTTAAAGAACAAAATAACTATAATGAGGATGCATTACCGTTATTCTATTATGAACGCGATAGTACTTGATTTGATCCAGCTGGGCTGGTTAGTAAAAAAAGTAAAAAAAAATACAACAAAAACATGGAGCATGCGAAATTGTTAAAAGCCACTTGGGAGGAGCAAACTAGTATATAGTGTTTATGTAACCTAAGGGCATGAACATTATACCAAAATGTTGATAAACCGGAAATTTTGCAAATTGGCTCATAAATACTGTCTACATGCGAAGGTCTCGTTTATTTTTTCAAATAACTGCAGATTGTTTTTAGAGAAATTGTATGGATTTATTTTACCTCTGTGGCGGCAAGAATTAAAGAATATCTGAAATTTTACCGCCACATTCGCATTAGGTCAATAAAGTAGTCAAGATTTTACGAAAAAAAGACTTTGTTTTGCAATTTCCGTTAAAAAAAAGGATGATTTCAAATCTTATCGCGTTGGCGCGACTTTTCAAAATTGAGTAAAAATTTGATCATCTCAATATGTGAACGGGAGCAGTAGAACTGTTTTCGTATCGCATTATTTATGCCGTAGCTGAGATTGAAATGTTGAGACGCCAGTCTGAACACTTCTCATTTTATGATGTAATTCAATCCGAAAATCAAACATTCGTTCTATACTAATGGCTGACATAGAAGACGAAGTCTCGGTGCAATTAATTTTGTTTTCTGGTTTGATCTGACGTTCGAACGCGTGTTTGCAAATTGGTGTGATAGCGTGTGATATTTTCGAATTTCGTCCATTTGATGATCGGAATCTATATATAAGCCCGCATACTTCCATTTGCGATCTCATCAGAAGCATGTCTCATTTGCAATTTAAACAGACGGAGGCATTTTATAGAAAATGAACGTCATTTTCTAGTTCGTTAAAAGAACAATACGGCGATTCGCTAGTTCGGATAATTGTGCAAAGTCGAAGAAAATAGGAGTGGTGCAATCTGTAATGCGCTACACGGCATAAGGAAAATATTTAAAATTGCGCATCGAACAAGCAATCAATCTTCTGTGTGTTGATAAGATGGCAAAAGTTGGATTTGAAAGAGTGACTATTTAGGAATTGGAGAGTAATCATGTGGATGATTCGAAGTAGGAATTTGGGGATGACGTGATCGTGACCGAGGACTTCCAGGTGAACGTCAACAAACCGGAAAATTGGAGAGGAGAATGGTCGATTTTCCAGCGGATGGAGGATATGTTTATTCATTGTTTGTGTAATTCAGATAAAATTGCGATTGCTAATTGAGGGACTACGAAGGGGCCGTTTCCTTAGTGAGGCCGGTGGCTTTTTGTGTTTGTTGTAGCGCGAGTAATTATACAAGTCGAAGGGGCGGTGTGGGGGAATTACCCTGCGGCGTTGAATTTATGGCTGTTGTTGATATTTACTCAAGTTACTAGCACGGAGCGAGTACATTTTTGACAGTAACGTATAGCTTCTTATATGGATTAAAAAGTACACAAACAAACTTAAATCGCGGCATAAATCACGAGACTACGCAACGAGGTCGGAGTTGGCCACGAGCGAACAAACGGAACACAATCACAGCCCTGCAATAATTCAAAGCTTACGGCGGTGTCACGGCTCCGGTTTAATAATTCCGGGCTTGGAGAAAATCACCTGAATTTTTAAAGCATCGCATGTGCATGTCTAGACACGTCTTCTCCTCATCCATCGACTTTAATACTGTGTGTGTTTTATTGTGGCGATTTTTAATGTGGATGGTATTCACAAACAAGGGACGGATGACGGTTGCACTACAACGCACCGACGACCCTCTGATTCATGACATTGTTTCCACTTTTGTGAACCCCCTGTGAAGCGAGACTTCCACGGACGTGCACAACATCCACTCGTTCGTTACCTTGAAACAAATGCTGTGGGAATGACGTGAATATTTGGGGGGCGGCTGCTTCCAGCAGGACGTGATTTTGTCGACACTCACCGCCGTCAAATCATTTTTATTCAAGCGTATGTTATAAGTGCAATAAAAAGGGCACTACTGAAACAAGTCAGGACGTGCGCCATCTGGCGGAGACGCTTGAAATGGAGTTTAACACCCTAGATGTGTTGCGGAATAACTTACATTAAGGAAACATGTCAGAGTCAAAAATAATGGAAAGAAAAATGTTGGACAAGTTTATTGAGGAGGGTTTTAGTTGCAAATTCTCAGCTATTGCAAGCTTTTGACAGAAAATGGCTGTAATTTTAAACTGGGGAAGTTTGTGTATCATTCGATGAGATTATCCTCTGCTAGAAATTTTAAAAAGACTGGAGTTTGGACAATCACTTGTCGACTGCTTTAAGACTTGATATTTCGAAATGTTTAGATACTAAATGAAAAAAAATCCTAACAAAATTCAATAAGTGAAAATTTTAAATGAATTGCTTCAAGAATTCTCGGTATTCTATTTTTATTTGGAATAAGTAATATTTAGTGTACACATAATTCTCATTTTGACTATGTTTTGGTTATCGCCAGTAAATATTTATGAGGTCTAATCTTCTCGGACCTTGGTATGATTAGAAGCTTTTAATATGCCGAACCAAACACTTCATAATTAACTTACTAAGTCTAAAAATACACAAATAACAAAGGCAATAATTTAAAACTTAATCTTTTTGACGTCCCGCTTAATTTGTGAAAGTTACACGATTATACCAGGCACGAATACGTTGGTTAGAAACCTTCCATTAAAATTTTAATGTTAAACATGGTCATATTAGCATACAAACTTTGGCGATTTATATGTGTAATTAGAATAAAGTAGGCGCTTTAATAATTACGTATTTGATATTGTAACCCAACCTCGATAAAATTTCAACACAAAAATTAACGAATTAAACCCGACACGACGAATTAATTACAAATGTAAAACGCAAAACGACTATTACAACAATTGTTGTAATCTGCAAATAATCTCTGACACATACTCGCCAAATTTAGGTACTGTTTTTATATTTTTAGTTGGACAAGACTTTAGGCGACATTTAATTTGGCAAAATCCATTTAAAAAATTTCAATAGGCCAATCATTCGAGCTCGGGCTTTGATTTGTCGTTGAAGAGGTAAAAAATGCGTAAAAGCGCGTGAAAATGTAGCTGTAATGCTTCCGGGTGGCTGTAAAAAGTTACGATTTTTTCAGCTAAATAAATTAGGCCGACGGAGGAAGATATCAAGCTCCGAAAAATAAAAATATATCCCCGAAAAACAACATTAATTCGGATCGTTTCAGCTGCGCCGGCGACATAAATTTGGCGGCGTGTATGCTGGCTTAGTGGCTGCGCGGGGGCACCAAATGGATCAACGATGGAAATTTTTGGGGTGTCGTTAATTGACGAATTGATTTTAAATCACTCTTTGGGGTTTATTCTTTCTGGTACAGAAATTTCTTGTTTTAGAACTCGCATTTCTGAAATAAGAGGGACACGAATTAGTCACAACAAATAAATTCGTAATATTTTCCGGCAGATCGCTGGTGAAGTTTTTTTGAAATCAAAGCCAGATAATTCGTAGTTAACTCTTTCGAAGTTTTTCAGATTAATTCTTTCGAGGTTTTCTCAGTCATCTAGTGCTCGTCGTTTATTAGAACTTATAGATTTCTGAAGCCCAACTCCTAATTTTTATAGTTTTCAACTTTTGTTTTGTTTATTTTTTTTAATTTAGTACAGTTTTATTAGCATGTTTTATCTACTTAATAGGGCGCGTTTGTAGAGTCTGCTATGTACGATTTACTTACATAATTTTATGTTTGGTTGCCCCCAAGAGGTTTTACATACAGATACTGAAATAAGTTATCTTGACATTGTTATTTTGACACTGGTAACTAAACCAGTTGTGTTTTCTAGTAACAAGAAAATATAATCACTTAATTGTTACAAGTGGAGTTTGTGTCATAAATATAATTGCGTATAATTCTTGATTTGTCTTGATAAAAATGCATTTAAAATCTCTCATCAATTTCAAAATGTTGTCTGTACAACGTAATTTACTGTAATTTCTTTTAATATTTTTCTGTTTCTTTTGTTGATTGTTTTTCAGGTGGGAACGTCACTTTTATGTTCATTATTAACTTATATTTTTGTTATAAAAATATGGATTTTGAACTATAGCCCTAGAACTAGCCTTTAATCAATTTCATTCGTATGTTGTCATGGCACACCCTTATATGTGCGGTTTTGTCCTTTACTCGGGTCTAATTTCATGTAATTTATACGGGGAAATCCATCACGACATAAGACGTGTTGTATTCTCAACTCGGATGGTAAGAGTCGTAATGTGAGGTGGTGCGGGGAAGTACCGACGACTTAGTTCGTTCGAGGCTCTTGATGAGCGTCCACAGGGCACGGAGTAGCTTTATGATGCTCTTGAGACGCGTTATGACGCCGGCCGCGATGACACCTCTCCGTCACTTTGCAGTTTATGTGTGCCGCACTCAACCGGTCTCTGTTTTTACTTTCGGCAATTTATTACGGCCCATGAGGTGCCCCGTCGGCATCTATCGGTTTATGTGTTGGGGTTTCGGTGCAATTTTCACACCTGGATTTTGATGAGTCTAACAAAATCGGAAAGGATCGAAAGCGATAAAATTTTGAGTAGAGATAGAATTTTTTGGTATTGAGCTCACTATAGTTGAACTTGTTCGTAAAACTGGGGATTCGTCTTTCCATGCAGCTGTTGGTAAAGTTATAATCCTTTGATGTGTTACGCTACTGGCCTATAGTTATCTCCCCTGTTATAGCCTGAGCAAATTATCCCACTAATGAATTGTTTTCAGACTTACTCGCTGACTAACTTTCTTCATAGTTTACCTACTATCTTCGCTTCCACGTGTTATTAACTTAATCCATAAATTAATGACGTCATAACTTTAAACTGCTATACTTACTGTATCATTCATGTTTCCACTTGTAAAAGTAATTTCGGCTATGGTCTGTAACTGCAGTTAACCGCTAACTTCTGAGTAAAGTTACAGCAAGTGTTATCTCAAAGCAAGCATGATGGAACTGATTTAAACACGGCAGATTTAAATGAATCACCAATGACAAATGCCCGAAAAGTAGTTGTTTAGTATTGTAGCATTTTTGCGGCTTTCAACCAATTCTATAGCGCTTTTGTCTCCACAATTGGAAATTCTTGCTTTCAACGTGCTTCGACAGTTGTTGAAGTGTGCTCATAGTTCGTGTTGTAATGAAAGTTTCTACCTGGTAATGGTTTTGTGCTCAGAGGCAACGACAAATTTAATCCTAAACACCTGAGGAATGTTGATTTCAATTCGATAATAATTTCCAATAGATTTTTTTGTCGGCAATCGTTGTCTGGGAAAGTGGAGATTCATTGTGACTGGAGTTTTACTCTGAGATTAAAATAAATCCATTTAGGGTGTTGTTAATAAAAGGGGATACGATCAACGGGACAGTTTTATAGTGGCCAGACAACGTAAACCGCATTAAGAGAAAATGTTACGGTCCTAACTGAAACTCGGTTCTTTTCCAGAATGGGGTTGAAGATTGTAACGAACCAAATGATACAAGAGGGTTTTTTGTTCGGATTAGTGCAGAGCTAACTTTGGAAATATTCTTTTAGTTAAGGATGTAGTTGACCTAAATTTGAATAGCCACTACGAAGCAGATGGTACATGAATTCTTGTTACTAAAAAAGGCAAATTAAATATATTTTCATAACAAACCGGCAGTGACCCAGTCTGAAAGTTTGTAATGAAATTATTATTTAAGCATATAGTTTTGTTAATATGTGGGGGTAATCATTTTTGAGTGACGCTTGTTGGTAGGATTTTAAAATCTACATCTCAAGCGAGTATGACCAATGCTCTTAACATCTCTAAAACAAGGTTTAAAGTGAGTTTGTTTCTACAAGAAAGCGATCGTATATTCTGGGAATAGTTGGTTGCACAATGCATTTTTTAAATTGTATATTTCTAAGTAACTCGTACGTTTGGTTGATACTTTTTAAGGAAGAGCAAGGTGTTAATTTTAAAAGGTTTATGTCTAGGATGTTTCTTATTGTTGAAGGGTATTAGAGCTCAGAATGCTGCTAAAGAGACGGACTTTGGCCGGTGCCGTATTTAATTCAGAGCGTATTGATTCGGAAAGCGGCTTATAAATTTCCAGCCAATTTCACCTAAAGTGGAATTTTGTTTCATGTGCACGTGCAGACGGGATTTGGTTCCACACGAGGAAATGCTTTCCTTTTTGCTTCTCTCACATTTATTTTATATTCATTCAAGAATAATATTCAAATTAATTTCATATATTCACGGTATTTCTCTGAGGAAATTCAACTTTGCTTTGTACATCCTTGTAAATAGTAATAGTCTTTGTTAAGATCAACAAAAATGTATGCGTGTATTTCGGCGAAAAAAGTGAATTATTAATTGGAGTTCTCTGCGTGTTTAATGGATAGATTAATCTTTAATTAGATCCAGTATTCGATCGAAAGTTTAAAATCTCATCATGTATGCCAGACTTACCAAGTGATCTAATTGTGTTTTAAAAATCTGAGGCAATCAGTAGCGACGTCTTTTTAAATCGAGTGATAAATCTGAAATTTCAATTAATTTCGCCAATTGCGAAATAATCGAACCAAACACACTTGGAGCGTGTAATTTTCCAGGTCACTAAGCTCAGGTTCATTGTTGGATTTATTAAGGGGGCGATTTTCCGGTTGTGGTGTGCAGAAACTTTCTAGAATAGTTTATTATTATGCCTAGTGTAAGCCTATAATTTTTTTAAACCTGCAATTAATTGGGGACGAGTCAGTAGAATAAAACGGAGATTAGGGAACAAAAAATGCTGTAAATTGTTCGAAATCGTTTTGTTAGTGGCGAGCTACTTTTGATAGCTCCAGTTGTTGGCATAAACGACGTTGAGATAACGATACATAAACGAAGTGAGTGGGGCAATTAAGATGTTCTGAATGACAATTGGCACGAGGGGTGTAGGTTGGAGTGGTATCTAACGAAGAATAGCCCGGAGCGCGCCCCTATTCACAGAAGACAATTTTGCAAGTTGCCAACATACACAAAACACGATATAATTTTCCAACAAAGTGTAGTAGAAGTCCCTGATCCTTTTCAAAACGGGTGGAATAGTGGTTCGTCCCATTTATACCTACAGCTATTAACTAAACGCTCCAGATAATGTGTACACGCACACAAGACTATCACAAGTTGAGGATCAAGTTCCGTCAAGTGAGAAATTTAGGGAGACAAGGTTCCCTTTGGCGCGAGTTAGCCCGCAAATAAAAATAACAAACGAGACTCTTAGGTGCCGTAAAAAGTGCTCATAATGGCAAAAACGCTATCAGTTTAATTGCTGTTTTACTGATTTTATAAACTCATTTAATGATATGTCATAAGAATGTAACTGCATTGCCGCTTTAAGGAAAATATTATGGCAATAAAAGAAAAGCCTCGGAGCGAGATATCGGGATACTTTATGTCGGGATGATAACCTCATCGAGCCGGCGTTTAATTTCAATTTATTTTAATTAGTGAGAATCGGACAAGGCAGACAGAGCGCTTCCAATGAGTTACTCGTATAACCTTGCTGTGGGGTTTCCTCGCCAAGTTTAATTGGAGATCGTATAGACCCCCTCCCGGTTCTTATCTTTGACCAAATTATGAGTTTTCCGGTTTAAACACGGAACAATTGCGCTCCATGAAACTTTATGTGTAGCGAATAAATGCGAAACAATGGTTAAGGTAATCTCGTAAGGGCGAAATGGCGCTGAAAGACCGCACAGCAAATCAGATAACAAACAAGCCGAAAACAATAATTGGCAGCACGTAATCCGTGCCCAATTAGGCTTGTGATCGACTGGAACAGGGCCGAGGCGGATCCCTCCACCGGCCCTGTCACAATCTATTAGAGAACGCTTCTACATGACGAAAAAATCGATTTTGCTAATATGCAATTACACAGATTACGTTTCATTTTGTTGTTCGACGGGCGAATTAATCGCGTAGAGCGAAGGAATGAGGGTAAAAAAATACGGCGAGAGGAAAGTCTGCGAGGCATCACGTTGATGCGGGCCCCCGGTAATTGTCATTTTGAACTTTCCTATCCGCTGCAGCGCAATTCAATGGACCAAGTTTTCGGAAAGTTTGCCGACGGGACCCTACAAGAATGAATTTACACAGCCACCAGCTGAACTGATGTAGTTTGTACTTTGGGAGCTAACTTTCGGCCAGGATACCTTAGCCACGAATCAACTTTACAACGACACGAAGACCTGTTTTTGAAAGAGTTCAAGCACAGCACGTGAAGACAGGCATGGCGTTCATAAATCAGATCTTTTGACTTTTGATATTCGGATAAAACATCGGAAGAGAAGGGTCACTAAATTGCTTTTTTATAAACATGCTTTGCGTGGTGGTGTTATACGTTCGTTCTAGTCAATTTCGGGGCGGATTTGTTGCCGTTAGGGTGGATTAACGATGGCCGGTTACTGTTCGAAACACACGGAAATTTGTATTGAATTTATGTCACACTGCTCAAATTATTTGATCACTGTGCTGTGAGTTTCGGGAGGGTTACATTTGAGGTCAAAAGCCAAACGCAACGTTGATTACGTCCATAACGGTTGGCACTGAAGCTTCTATATTTATTTCTTGGGACATCTTTTGTCACAGTCGGACTTAACCAGTCTTATTCTTCAGTAGAACATTTTGTAAAGTTTAAATGCTTTCTTAATCCATAAGATTAGGAATTCACTTAATTAAGAAGTTTATAACTATAATAAATAACAGAGGCGGCAATTGAGAACAATTTAAAATTCCTCGTTTTATCAGAGAATCACTTTTTGCCGTCTCCGGCCCGGCACGATTTAAAATATTTCCTCAGTACAAAGCAGGCGGATTTTTTGTTTTATCCCGTTATGGCACGCAATTAAATTTCACTAAAGAAAAAAAGGAAATCAAACGGCACCCCAGCGTGCCGTTTCCATAATCTGAAACTTCGGAGAACCGCAGATACTAATAAATCGTTGGATTGAACGTGTTCCGAATGTATGTTATTAATACACAGCACACTGCACTCCAAAAGTTTTGGCAGACCCATGCTCTTAGGTATTCAAAGATTCATCATATACTATTTAAATGTTTTGTATCATGGATTATTCTTTTTGTCAAACTGTTAAATCTATTTTAAGAAACTACAGGTTTTAAAATAATAACTTATCAATTGAGGTTATGAAGAGGGAATAAGAACTCTAATTCTTCTTATTTATTACTACTCTATGTCCTCATTAAAAAAAAAAAACCAACAAAACTTTCATTGCAATATAATTTAAAGTATTTCTCTTATCTCGAAGATGATTTTGATTGTCAATCGCTGCGCAAATTCTACGGAGACCATGTTTAATGAAAAACTGAGGAGATAAAGTAACTCAATTCTGTTTAAAAAGCTGTCAACGAATGACGGATATCAGCTACAACATGACACTGACAGATGTAAGTTTAAGCTACGTCCTAGGTTCAATCCACAAATAATTATTGGATTATTATTATTGTTATTGCTATCATTATTTTTATTATAAGGACTGTTAAGATTGCAATTTAAAAAAAAATCTTAAATTCTAGCGTTTCAAAGAAAACATTGAATTCGAATCATATTAAGTACCAATAGCTTTGTTTTGCGTCTTTTAAGGAACTCGATCTTTAACATGTGAGTTTTAGAAATTTTTGAGCCTATGTAGATTTTAAAAATTGATAATTAAAGTTTATTTTTTTAAATTTTCTAAGTTTAGAAATTGTAGATGTCTTAGATAGATAGATAGATAGATCCTTGAATTTCTTGAGTGTCAAAGTAAACATTTTATTGTTTTAATAGTGCAAAACTTCTATATATTTTTTAGTTTTGAGAAAATTGGTAAATTGTCATGGCGTTAAGGTATTTGACTTATTGTAAAATATCTAAAATTTTGCTAATATGAGGGGTCCAGGGGAATAGTCATCACTAACAATGATGTGAAGACAAACGGAAAATAACTCTGATAATAGACTGCTCACTGAGAGATAATTTCAAGTTGATAATATGCCTTACAGGAGCTTCAAGTATTAAAATATGAATTCTGATAGTTTAAATTTTCCATTAATCATATTATGTGGAAATAAAACGAAACATTTTCTCGTAGGTGCATTTCCACTAGCAATGTCTACTATAACGTCTCCTTCAGTATTTTGATTATATTGTATAGATATAAGTTGGTGGCTTTTTCAAGTACAGTTTTCCTCTGTTTGAACCTTTTTCATTATTTTTTTAAATTTTGTTTTAGATAAAATTTTCGGAAGAAATAAGTTTCTCAAATTTATCTATTTATTAAATACAGTTTGTATAATATTACTATTTAATAACATTAGAAATTAAGCAAACATATAAAATTTAGCATTTTCAAAATTACCATCGACGAAAACACAGAAGTTAGCACGAACTGTTAAAAAAAATCCAAAACGCTGAAACGTGTATAACACTAGAAGCTTCTTCTATTTTGCCAATAGATGACATTGTCATGTCAATTTTAACCACAAGTAGACTTTGATAGTTATTTTCCTGGGCTCCTCCATATATTATTTAAAGTTTCAATCTCTCTTTAGTTTTTGAATGAACTTCTAAATTTTCTACAAGATTCTTCTATTTAAATGCACTTGCAATCGATTACTTCTTTATAAGCGTTTTTAAGTAAAGATTTCAACTTCTTCAGAAACAAATATACCAAATACTTGATTTTGTAGCGATCGTTCTCATGTGAATTAACTTTGCAGCAGAAGCTTAGAGAGATTAGATTGAATTTTATTTTTATCATGAATGTTTGTTCATTATTATGTTTATTTAGCTTGTGTGTAGCTACTTTATATTTTTTATATTTAATACAAAGAAGCAGTAATTTGACCTTCGTGGGCTTCTGCCCCGAAATACGCTACACCACGTGACATTTTAAAAGGCAGTTAAACATTAAAGGACTTTGAAAAGAGAGTGTTGCTTATCAGAGCTAACTGGAATTGCTTTTTTGTTCAACCTTTATTATCCGAGGATATGTCATATTTATGTGTTGTTTAAAGAAGCTTTAGGTGGTAAACGAGGAAATTAAAAATGATCTCCCGTTGTTTTGGCGGTGTAATTTGGTTTAATGATAGAATCTGTGAGCGAGATCGGCCATACATCACGGTCGTTATCATACGGGCATATCCTCGCGCTATCTCGTTACAAAAGGGAATTGTATCCGTACACCGGGCACATTTCGCAGAAATTGATATAGGTGGCCGTAACTGTTACTTTGCACGGAATTCATGTCGGCTTTATGGCGGGATGCTGAAAGGCGTCCCGTTATTGTTCTATTCTATTTAAAACTCATGCCGTGGGCTTTCAGTAACTGGCAATTCAACGCCGATGGCCAAACGAGGCATTCTCTTTTTGTCGGGTCGTCCGTCCCAACCAGCCATTCCACGGATAATGGAAGATTGCATCGTTCCACTCTTTTGCTGCATGATTAAATTGTTTTTTTCTTCTTTCGATGACGCCACATCCGGGCAATTATTATTTATAAGAAGAGTGGTGGGGCGTGCATGTTCCTTCATGATAAGAAATCCTCCCCTTCGCGTCTTAAGAGGCGGAAGATGAGCGCATACATCGCCGTCTTGAGCTCCTTTTGTCAGTCGTTTCCGAGGGAAAAGTAGATGTTTTAATTACGTTTGACAGAGGTCGCCTCATTAATTTTCCCTAACTGTCTTTTTGATTAAATAAGGCGCTAATGACTGAGAGAATTGCTTCGCTGCAGAACACTCACTTAAGACGCGAGAAAAGTCAAAAGATAATCAAGACGAACGGATATTTGAATATTTAAAATGGCGTTTTACATCAAAATGACCGCCTAAAGGTGACATTTCGACCAATGCAGACAACGTTATTAAAAATTGCTTTTTGATGTGAGTGTTTTATGCTTGAGTATTTCGTAAGCAGTAAAACAGTAATTAGTGAAGTGCTGCTTTTATAATGTGAATGTGGCTTTTTTGAAATTGTGGTTTTTGATTAACACGCTCGTTTTTGTGATGGCGTTTTATTCAAACCAATTGAAATCGTACTTTTCGTAATTGAGAGAGGTTTATTGTGACTGTTCATCTTGAATCCTTTTTTTTTGTACGGTAGTTTTGGCGTTTTGGATAATTTTCTTTTCGAGAAATTACCACGGACGCTTGGGTCTTTCAGTTTGTTATGGTTATGTTCTATTTTATAGTTAAGACGTTGTAATTGAGTTGGATATATATTTGCTGTAAATGAATGTTATTTCCTTTTTGTACGCGGGTTATTCCGGTATATGGACGTGGAGAGTTACGACTATGCCAGGTTGAGTGCCCAATTTTCATAATTGGCACAAGGGAAACGCTTGACTCAATATGAGCTAATTTTGAGATGAATTTGTTTATCTTTAATATTTTTTTATCCTTCTCATCATAAGTTGTCTTTTAGTATAATGCACATAATTTTGCATATTTATTTAACTCGCGGTTGTCGTCAAAACTTAAAACAAAGTTGATTTTTCTTGAGTTTTATTTTTTCTGACAATTTTTTTTATAAATAAGTTTTTTTAGTGAAGTTTTGACAGATTTGATGTAAGAATCGTGATCCTGGTGGAATAATTACGAGTTTCTGACCCTGGAGCCGTATTTGTTCATGTTTCGAATAACGTGACGAAGTCTTAACTCAGTGGGGTAGTCTCCAGGGACATTCAGCATCCTAAAGTTGAAGTTGATAACTGGAGAGTTCAACTTACTTCTAATTCGAGTCGACTGAAACGGTTTCGGAGTAAAAGAGCAACCCTTTAGTGTAAGAAGTTTAAATTTACAGGAATCCGGAGAAGTGTTTGTCTTGGTAAAGTGAAACAAATAATCGCTGCTGGAGTTTTAATTCCTGACTAAATATAGCTAGCTTGTGTAACTATCTAATAAATTTACTTTTGGGATATTAAACTGTGAAAGGACTAAGCAGGGGACGTGATCCTTTTTCGTGAAATTTCATTAACAAATTAAACAAAAGTTGGAATTATATGCATAACGCGACCAACCTCTCTGAAAACAAAAATTATTGCACTTGTAACTCGTGAGGCAAATATATATATTCCGTCGGAACGGGCGTGATTTAATTTAAAAACTTGAATTAATAAATTGTGCTTGGAATGTTGAAAGGGCTAATGAAAGAGAAGGGAACGAATTTGTTGTTGGTTGATAAGGGAATGTTGCGTAAAATACACCAAACATGTATGTGTGTCTGGGTTTCTTTGTTTAAGATTGTAATTGTAAATTGTTCGTCAACATGATTAGCATAGAAATGCCAGGCAACGCAGGATGCAGGATCGTTTCAGGCAGTCGGTTTATTGGTCTGCTTATGATGTCGAGACACGCCAGAAACGGGCAAAATGTCTTCATTTCGATTCCGCCCAACGAGTTCGATTCTTTGTCACAACTTTTCATTCTGTCACCGGCGACCGCCCCCCTTCAAGTCCCGGACTGCTTTCCTTTTAACCGCGCGAAGATAAAGGAATTTATTTAGGGCGTGCTTACAAAAGAAAAATTGAAAGCAATCAAGGTACAGAGTCGGCACACACATGCATTGATGAATGCCGGTCCTGATCCGATTCAATTCGGGGATATCAAGGAGAGCGGAATTCGATAAACAACCGCTTTTAACGAAGCCAATTCAAAAAGTGGATGTATTTCCAAGTCCGACGTTACTTTTTTGATGAATTATTTATAGACAGATTCTATACTTTTACAAAGTGTTTGTTAGAGATAACGTTAGATCTCGACGTTTCTGAATTATCGGTCGGGGTTCTGCTCTCTTAAAATCTAATTTTCCGTGAAGTTAGTAGTGTGAGCTGCATTTTGTACAACTCTCACAAGTCGTCTATCTGACGAAATAAATTTCCGAAATTAAATCGGCCATCAGGACGTTCCGCAACGATATTGCCAACAAATCATACTTGATGATACGTTTCAACTTGCTCTCTGCTTGATTTGTTTAGGTTCGCCGAGGCGACCTTAAGTAATCGAGGTCTGCCGTGATCGCGCCTCACCACCTATTTCATTTATCATGCAAATTAGGCCCAGATCACACCGCTATCTCCTCTTCAATCATAAAGGCGACGCTCTGTGCTGCCCAACTTACGCCATACATCAACTCAAGTACGCGATAAACGGAAATTACTGCCGACCCACCTAATGTGCCCAACTAAAGCGGTTGTGGGCCTCTAGACACCTTATTTCATACTGATTTTTCTAAAAAAAAAGACACATAATAATGCACGGTTTCCTGAATTGCTTAACGCTCCCACATCTTTGCAAACTTTTTGCTTGCTTCAAAATGATTGTAGTTTATTGCGTGAAGTTTGACAGTATACTGTTCGTTGTTGATGAAAGTATCAATGCACAATTTTGAACAAAACTTTGTGTTTATGGTCGCTGCAACTTTGGATTTTGTCCAGTAGATTTTCTCTTCGCGAACACTTTCAAGTTAAAAGTTGTGGCGCTGCATTGATCGGAGAAGACCCGGAAGCTCGTCCGGGATACACGCTGTGCATAAAGCTCCGTTATAAAATTTTGCTATTATAACCTTCGCTATTAGTTTAATGCGCAGTAACGAACGTAAATTATTAATTTTCTTGAGTTATTGAAATTGTAGAGTGAAAAACGCGATGAGAAACTGCACTTCAAACTTCGTTTTCTCTAGAGCGTTGACTGTGTGGCAAAACAATCTTGTTAAATGACTAAGAGCAAAAGCTTTTTTTACACCAACGAAAATTCGAGCTGATAGGTAAATATATCGTAAGAGTCCCATGAGAGACATACGACGAAATACTCGAGGTCATGTTGGGTTAATAACGAACATTGTGATCTCTTAAACAGAGAACGAAGCTTCTTTTAATATTGGGTGGGTAAATATTTGAGTAAAACGAAATTTTAAGTCGTTGGAATTAAAGTTTGTTCAATGTGTTGTATGATCAAGTATTGCAAAAATCGCGTCTTTGTTCTGTTGCTGCCTGGTTTAGATTCTAAAAGTTGGATGTTTTTTATTCCTTTGAAAAGTGAAACGTTACAAACGCCGAGTAATAGGTAAGATTTAAGATCCTTTAATGTTATATTTTGTGCTCTTGGGGAATGAAAATGACGTTAGTTCGCAAATAGTGGCAGCTACTTCGTGTTGTATTAAATTAAAATGGTTTTTAACACTCGGTGTGTTTTCTTGGCTCAAGAAGCGCTTAATCAATATTCGGTGAATTCAAGTCTTTTATGTGTATTTGTCATAATTTTCACGATAAAATCTCGGAAAACAGCTCGGTGTCGCCGTCTGTTTTATGTAAATAACCCTGCGAATGCGCCGTCTTCCGAAATGTCTATCAAAGCCATAAAAGCAGCGATTGTTGATTTACAGCCAATAGAAAGTAATTGCTTCGAGGATTGCCCTCTGTGTATGACGTGCAATTCTCCCATTGTTTAACTTTTGATGGTACGAGGAAGCAAATTTTTCCAACTCATCTCGGATGATTTATGCGTATCTTGATAAGGTGGATGTCCGTTCCTTTGTGTAAAACATTGAGTGGCTTTCCATTCGTTGTTCTATTTTTCGATGTTTATTTTGAGAGTAACTCACACTAACATAAAACATAACATAACATAAAATTGTTGCTCATTGTGTAATTAATATTTTGTTTTCCAAAGGTAATTTAAATTTCTCCCTTCAGGCTTGTTTTGTTTTGATCTTTTCTCATTCCGGATTTATTTTTCAATTACTCGATTTTTGTTTTCCACTACTCTCAATTAACCTCTGACTTTTTTCCGTAGGATTTAGAAGGCGATACACCTCTCCACGATGCTATATCTAAGAAAAGAGACGACATGCTGACTTTGCTTTTGGATCATAATGCTGACATCACGTTGACCAACAATAACGGCTTTAACGCACTGCACCATGCTGCTCTTCGTGGAAATCCAAGGTAAGATTTCTATCCAATCTTTCCTTTTCTTCTTATATATACAATAATTTTTGTTGTGGAGCGCGAGAACGTGTTGCTTCCACCGGAAATTGGCGCCGTCGGCACTCGCATCCGTTTCCGTGCACATCATCGTCGTCAGATTTTCGAGAAGTCGGCAGTGCCGCTTCTTGCACACGACTATTTACACAGTGGCTCCCTAAATAAAGGAACTCCAGGGACTTCTTATTTCGAGAGCCTTCACGAAATTGCGTCTCAAATGGCTATGCTTAATGCCCTATATTGAATATTTTGGCACGGGTTTAAATCGTTGCGCCAACGAGGATAAGTCCTCAACAGAAGTAATGTTGTGCATTCGAATTATCACCCGTTCTGCAGAAAATAGCGACATTTTATGAGGCTATTTGTTATGCTGGATCGAGTACGGGGCTTATGGACGATGTTTTAATAATTTAATGACGTGGAAAAAGTTGCATT